>ML675624.1:17086322-17338754 GCA_007922155.1 Mesoclemmys tuberculata | reverse complement strand
TTTTCAAGTTATTCCAAAATATTTGCTGCTGACTTTCATCAACAGGCCATTCAAGGTAGGTCTTTGTGTTCATTATTTTTCTCAGTTTACAGAATCTTTTGGGAATTGTTTGCTCCTGAATGGGCTCCAAGAGGATCAAAATTGCAGCATCATTATTCTCATCAAAGAGTCGGAAGTGCGAGAAGTCCAGCTCGTATTTGCACCACTCGCTCTGCACAAAGTGCTCTGACAGCACAAACAGCGTTTTGTGACTTTTTTCAATGGAGTCAATGATGTTGTCAATGATCCACTTCCCAGGCAGAAAGTCCCGTTTATGAAGGCACAGTTTAAATGGGGGAATAGCGTACTCTAGTTCCTGTACCATTAAGTTTTCAACCCATTCTGAGTCTCTTTCACTGTAGGAAACAAAAGCGTCATAGCAGATGTCCTGATCGGGCAGTTTCTTGGGCTTCCTTTTTACTTGAAGCCAAGCCCAGGTCATTCTCATGTACCAGATCACATGAAGTTTATGGCCCAGGATCACACTAAGCAGGATTACCAAGAACACCAGAACACAAATTAAGGACACGACCAAAGTTCTGTGACATTCAAAAAGTGAAAGTTGAGCAGCTTTCACCTGTGTCCCTCTCACAGAAAATGGAGAGTCACAGATGTAGTTTTCTGGCCAGTTGGCCAAGACATTGGCTATTTCCTTCTGGTACTGAATGAACGAGAGAAAGTCACAAGAGCAGATGAAATTATTGTCACCAGCATCCAGGGTCTCCATTTTCTTAAATGATTCAAACTCTTCCTTAGAGAAACCAGTTAATTTGTTTCTGCTGAGTCTCAGGGCCACTATGTTAGGAATAAATGCAGCGTCTGGTAAGGTCTTTAATTTGTTTTTTGCAATGTAGAGCTCTTTGAGAAGTGGTAGCTTTAATCTAAAATCATTGAGATTATTACTACTAACATCCAAAACTTCAAGAGTTTGAGGAATGCAGGTTGTCAATTTGTGCATTCGAGAGCCTGAGATATTTAAATATTTCAGGTTTTCTGGCCATTGACATGATTCTGGAATCTCACCAAAATTGTTTTGGCTAACATCTAGGTGAGTAAGGTGTTTTAGATGAGATAGACTTCGTCCTGTCCTTTCTAAATCACCCAGTGAATTTTGGCTTAAATTGAAAGTTTGCAGCAAGGGCCATGCACCCTCACAGGAGGAATGTTCCAAAGATGAATCTGCAAGCAAATTTTCACTGAGATCAAGAAAAATGAGTGAGGAAAAATGTCTTGAAATGCTGCAAGGCACCAAGAAGACCTTGGTATTTACAACTGTGATTTTGGTAATGTTACCTATAAGCTTTTCCAAACTGCCAAGATCAGAAAACAAATAAAATTGTTCTATAGCTAAGTTCTGTATTACAAGTATTTTAAGGGAGCTCTTTTGGGTTACTTCAATTTGTTTATACCATTGTCCAGTTCCCTGCAGTATACAGTCATCCAGCTCCAGCTCCAAAAATTGTTTAGCATGCACTAAGATTTTTAACAATTCGACAGCACTTTCATCTGTAAGCAAAACATTTTTAAACACAAGTTTCTCCATGACAGAATGCCTTATTGGTTCCAGTAGTGAAGATTCATAAGCTGTGTTGAAGGCTATGTGTCTTAGTTCTATAAATATTGTAGAATTTATAAGATCCTTTAATATCACCGATAATACCTCAACATGCTTTATGTTTATGATGATATGATTTATACTGGTAACTCTTGTCAAACTCCCTGACTCGTATTGCCTGAGCCTATGACCATCAATCTCAAGTTGCTCAAGAACTGTAATTCCATCAAAGTCTTGCTTCTGTATAGCAGAAAAGTAATCTTTATTCCCCAGGTGCAGGTATCTCAGATATTTGAGACTGGAAAACAAGGGGCTTTCCCCCAGTGTACTATAAAAATTACCCTGTATGTTTAGGTGCTGTAAGGAAAAAAGATATCTAAACCACATGGATGACAAATTAGTCAAGTTATTATATGATAAATCCAAATGTTTCAGTTTTCCAAGGAAAATAAATGAATCCTTATCTATTGTCTTAATTTTATTGGATTGCAGCAGCAGCACTCTGAGATTCACACCCATCTTCAGATCAGTTTCTCTGACATGTTCTATGCTGTTGTAGGACAGATTTAGCCCCACAATATCATTTGTTAGCCCTGAAGGAATGGTGTTTAAATCCACTGAAGAACAGTCACAGAAATGAGTGGCTTCACATGAAGGACACACCTGCTTCACAGCTTGTTCTTCAGAGAGATTTGCAGTTATGACCATGTAGAAGATCCACACTCGCCAGATCTGGTTAGTCATTGTGTTTGGTTTTCTTTGGTTCAACATCTTAAAAGAGAGAGCGAGAGAAAGGAATATAAGTGAATTGAAATCCAGGGTACGTTTAGTTATGAAGGAATTCAGATTCTCTTTTTTTTCTTTTAGTGATTTCCTGTTGGATTTTCTCTCTCTCATTCCTGCTGTTTTACTTTGGAAATATGAGATGTCTTTAAAATGAATTCATACTATAAATTAAATATTCATAAAATTTACTGGTTATAGACCTGGTCCCATTTTTTAACAGACATACCCCTGAATGTTTGAAAATTCTGGTTTAAGTTGGGGAGGGATTTTAATAACCTTTAACATTGTTAGAGGTTTGAACAATATCAATCAAATAATGCTAACGATATATATCCAAAATTCTGAGACCCTCCTCACTTCATAACAATCACAAAAAGAGATAATATGTATATGATAAAATTATCTATATGCTTGTCTCCCTGGTGTCTGCCTCTATTTTAGTACAGCACCTAACACAATGGAACCCTGATGTTGCTCAGAACATCTAGGGTAACAGTATAAACAATAAAGGAAAGAATGAGACACATCTGTCACACCCTGTACATTCAGCAAGGCAATTTAGTTTCTTTTTTGAAGTTAGAGTGTGATATCCAAACAAACAAGTCCTATCTGCATTCTACATGTACACAATATAAATACAAGTAATATAGGTACAAATAACACATTGCAATGATTTACATTACATTCCCTCTGCCAGTACAGCACACATTTTAATTCACACAGGATCTGATCATGCTATCATTGAAGTCAAAAGAAGTTTTGCCCTGGATTTCAGTAGAAGTAAAAACAGGCCCACAATCATTAATGTTCACAAAAATATCTTGCAGGAATCCTGGATAGCCAGACATGAAGTACTTATCTTTCTTACTGAGGCTTACAGCTCCAGTGACCGTGTTTTGTATTATTCTCATGCATTAGGATCCATGGAGTCTTCTCAGATGTGTAATGTGGCAATAGAAGATTGAAATCTTTTAGCTGATAAACAAGGAAAACATGCAGGTCTGATGCTATGCAGCTCTCAGGCTGGCAGACTCTTTGATCTGTCCTGCTTAGAGAAAGCTTCAAGCTAACACTTTTCAAACGTTCCTTAACACTCTTTGTTTCATAAACTTAAAGGCAATGGGTTCAAGTAACTGTCACACTCACTGTATAAATTCATCGCTTTTGAAGTGGGTAGGGTTGTTCAATATTCCCGCTGCACAGCTACTCAGAACTACCCCCTATCCTTTATATTCAAACCTCTGCCACCTTTATTTTTGTGCTAGAAAACAGATAAAAGAGTTACTGCTTATTCTTGAAGTATCTTCTCTGTATACTGGAATTCAGTGGCACTTTTCTTTTGTTTGGACAGCTCTCATTGGTGGAACCACTGATGCAATGCTTTTGTGTAACTGAGTCTTTCACAATCAGTGACGGCAGCACTGAATACAGGAATAGTAGTTTCAGTACTTTTCCATTACCATTCCTCCAAGTTAAATCTGTACTTGCTACTTTTGGATTAGGAGTTGGGTCATTTTAGTTTTAGTTTACTCTATTGAAAATGGAGCATCTCAGCTCACATAAGGTATTTTTTTGTATAGGTCTCCCTGAGTGGAAAGTGATCTGTTCTATAAACCACTGCTGGTATATAGAATATCGTGCTGGGTCAGGTTGTTTGGTCTGAAAAAAAACAATAGAGAAATGGTATGTCATTTTGCAAGACACTATTCAAAGACATTATCTGAAGTGGACTTTTATTATCAAAGAAGATGAAGTTAATAGGCAACATTTCTGAAAACTGGATCAAGATCCTCTATCCAAGACAGAGAATTTTAATGAAAAGAAATTTCAGGTTCTCACTGAAAAGGTGCATCTTATTAAAAGTCAGCATGGAATTTAGATGGACTAAAAATCTTTGTGGCTCATCAAATGGAGCCACACTCCCTGAGGAAAAAGGCACACACCCGCACAAGTGAAAAGGATAAAAGTCGTTTTTTACCAGCTCTGAAAGAGGAATCCTTTGAACTCTAAGCACCAAACTTTTCAGATATGTTTTCCATTTTTCTGCACACAACTTTACCTGTACACTTTTCTAGGTCAACCACCTATATGAGTACATGTGATAAAATTTACATATTTGGAAATAACAGGGTTCATGCACTGAGCTTCTTACCACTTCCATGTGCATGTGGCAGAATGTGTGTGCGAATATTAGTGCTCCCAAGTTTGCCCAAACAGAAGAAGCCTGGTTGAGTTCCTTTATGCAATTTGGTCCTAATATATTAAATTTAATAATTTATATCAACATGGCAGCTAGACACTTCCCAAAAAATTATTTAAAAGTATCATACCTGCTTACATTCCCAGCCGATCATATTTTGCTCATACTTAAAACATTTTTGCTGTGTAAACTGATTATACAGGGGAAACAGTGAAGCTGGTTTTTCAAGAAGTTCTGTCAAATGCATACAGCAAACAAGCTAGAACATAATAGAGATTTTCACCTCTAATTTCTTTCAGTTGTAACAATATTAGACAAAACATTTTTAGACAGACAATGAAGGATTCTTTTTACCCTTTAATAGCTTTTTTTGTAATCAAGATGAAAACTGCTTAGCAAAGCCAGAATTAAGTTTGTAAAGCACTTGGAAAACAAAAAGGTGCGAGATAAGCATTGTATTTACTATTTAATACTTTTGTTTTTGTTTTGTTTTTCAGGTTATCCACCACTCTTTTGATAAGTATATTTGTGTATAATCTGGATTTGGCCTGACATGTATCGGGGCATTTAATGAAATATTGACTCCCTCCTGACATCCAGGCCCAGCCCACTATCTAATAACGCGTGTGTTACATATAGCAGTCATTCTCCCTCAGTTAGGAATGCCAAAATAAATTACATCAGTGCTTCTGATTGCTTCTCCAACCCACCGACATTATCTCAATCAGTTCTGGGTTAAATTGCAGCTAACTAGCCTTCATCCAAACCCCAAATTTATATAGACAATGGATTATTGGTTCCATTGCACTGGCTGAGTCAGAGTGATGGAGATGTACAGTGGGATGTCATCAACATAGTGAATGCCCCGCAGCCCATCTGTCCTCATTAACACTCTCTTCAGCCTCATATTACAACAAGGTGAAGAGAAATGTTGCTGGTATACACACTATAGTGTCATGCAAGACAGTAGCCTTGGGACATAAGAATAATTGTTCACAATCGTCCTTTGGAGTCTCTCTAAAAGATCAGAATGGAGTCACTCAAGAACAGCTCCATTCACCCTTACTAGGGTTCACAAGGGAGTCCATTCAATTCAAGAAGCTGCTGACAGATCTAAAGAATCAGAACAAATACTTTCCCTTCATCCATCATTAGGTAGAAATCATAAGCTAACAGAAGCAGCATAGTTTCTATTTAACTCTCATAGCCCAATCAACAGGGGCCAAGGAAATCTTCAGGACTCAGAAAGCCACAATTGCCCTGCCATAACCTCCTGGGTAACTTTTCCTAAAGAAACAGATTGAATCCTGGGCAATTGGTTAGATTGTCAATAGCTAGAGTTGGTTTCCTGAGAACTGGTACAAATGACATCTTTTGGAACCTCTTAGCCCTAATAAAGAACATACTCTTAATGTGTATTTTTGAAAAGATACAAAATACTTCCTCTAATTTCTATCCCAGGATAGGCTGATGTTTAGTATTTATCAAAGCAGAAATGCCAGTATGTCCAGTAAGTGTATTTGCCCTTGAGTCTGAAGTGATGTTCTTTCTTCCTCTTTCATAAAACTTAAAAAAAAGGTACATTATATTTCTTCTTTCCCGCATAAGAGCACAAAAATAAATTACACTTATGCTTGTGAAACCATAGTTTTTCCAAGCTTTTACATTAAACTACAAATTATTGCATGTGTGGCAACTTTTTCACCAGGGAGTTAGCAGAAATACAGAAATGCAAGATGTGTGGCAATATTTTATTTGAAAAATTCTCTCCTTTTAAGTCTTATATTTCTTAATTGATACTGGCCTTAGTTTAAGTCTGTGAGGTTTTGGTTTGTATTAAATGTCACACACACGGGTGCCCAACTTTCATTTTTCTTGCTCACTGTGGGCCCTGGCCTACCATCCACGTGCAGACTGAGTAGCATTTACTCTTAAATTGGCTCATTGCAGCCATAGGGACTAGTCATGTAAGTGATGCTCAGCATAAGCAATACCACCCACTCTCATCATTCTGTCATGAGACTTGTGATATTGAGTATTTTTCTTAAAGCCCCAGCTCCTGGAATCATTTGATTACATGAGAAGCTCAGCTTTCATTTAAAAAAAAAAAAAAAGATTTTCTAGACCTCATCATTGTGTAGGAAAACATTACCCCCTAATGATTCAAAACCCAGATGGTAAATTGAAAGTATCCAGTATTTAGTATATTTTTAAAATCTTATTATTTTTAAAGACAATCTCATGATATTTTGGAGATAGATTACTGAACTAAATGGACCGATGGGGTCTGATCCGGTATGGTGATATCCATATTTCTATACAGGACACAACTCCAAGGAAACAGACATGAAGATTTAAAAAAACAAAACAAAAAAACAACCACCACTGTTTGGCTATATAGCCCTAAATTGGTTTGCCCACCATAGTTAATGGTGCTACTCCACCACTTAGATCCCTGCTGTTTCTGCATTCTCCTGCTGCTCTTTACTTTTCTTAGGCCACATCTACAACAAAAAGTTCAATTAACCCAGCTACATTGCTCAAGAGTGTGACAAATCAAAACCCCTGAGTGACATAGTTAAGCCCACCTAACCTTTAGCATAGACAGCATTAGGGGAATTTCTGTTGACCTAGCTACTGCCTCTCAGGCCTGGTGCATACTGACAGTGGTGATTGATGTAATGCGGCTTACTTCGACCACCTAAAATATGCATCTCTACTGGTATGTCTGTTCCGACGACCTAAATAACAGTGAAATTCAACTTAATAAAATTATCTCTGGCGTAGTGCTGAAGTCAAATTCTATGGGTCGAACACCATCAATGTAGGCAGAGCACAACGTAAATCAACATCATTGGCTTCCGGGAGATATCCCATAATGTTCTGTTATGACTGCTCTGGACATTCAAACTCTGCTGCACCATGGCCATGTAAATAGGAAATAGCTCCTCCCCTCAAGCCCCATTAAATTTTTAACTCCCAATTCCTGTTTGGTCAGTGTGGAGAGAGCTTTGTAGCTGAACTGCTCATGGCAACTGCACATCCCAAATGCACTCCAGCCTGGAGTCGACCTGAGGTCTTGGATCTCATCAGCCTTTAGGACAAAGAGTCTGTTATGACTCAGCTTCGAGCTAGCAAAAGAAATTTAGATATCTATGAGAAGATATCACATGGTATGGTGGAGAAGGGCCACAACAGGGACACACGGCAGTGCCATGTTAAAATCAGAGCGGAGGTAGGCCTATCAGAAAACTAGGGAAGTGAACAGTCATTCTGGCTCATCACTGAAGATGTGGTGCTTTTATGAGGAGCTGCATGCAATTCTTGGTGGTCACCCCACCACTGTGCCACCACGCAGCATTGACACTGCCGAAGAATCCCAGTCCAGGATGAGTGAGGCAGACTCTGTGGACAAGGAGGCAGAGGAGAACAGGGGACAGGAGAGCAGGGTATCCATTCTCCCAGAAAGCCAGGACCTATTCGTTACCCCAGAGCAACATAGCCAGGAACAGGACAGCATTACAGACTGAGATGCCAGGGAAGGCACGTCTGATGAGTGTGTATAGCAAATTGCATTACTGTAGTCATGTCCCCAGTCCAGCTTCTTATTTTGGGGGGAAAAGGAGTTTGTCTTTTTGTGGGGATGGGGTTCCTGGGGGTTGGTAAACTTCAGCAGATGGTTACCCCCTGAACAGACTATTTATGTGCACAGGGATGTTCCAAGAATCCTCCGTGAATATATCCAGGAAACTTTCATATAGGTACTCTGCAATCCTTTGCAAAAGATTTCTGGGGAGGGCAGCCTTATTTTTTCCACCATGGTAGGACATTCCGCCATGACAAAAATCATTGCGGAAGGCAGTATAACAGCATAAAGGCCAGACCTGTACCCCAATGCTTGCAGGAAATCTTCCCTTTCTGCTTGCTTTATCCTCAGGAGACCTATCACACATGGTCACCTAAAGAAGATGGTGCAAGTTTACAGTACCCAACCAATATAGTCACTGCGTGTTATTACCCTGCCATGGATGGTATCCCTGAACCCCTGCACAGACAATTCCTAGCTATGATATTGTTGGCATGGGCATTATGGGTCCAAGAAGTGGTGCCCCCTTTTTATTTTCTCCAGTGACATTTCACCCGCACCCTCCTCCAATCCCGTTTTACTACCTCCTCCGAAACCAGTCTTTGGGATGGTAAAGAGGAGCCTAATGATCCTTCTCCTTCAGTGTGTGTGGATTGGGGAAATTAGTGCTATACAGACTTCCCTTAATGGATGCAAGGGCCCCTTACTTATCATGTATGGAATGACACTCCAATCCACGTGATAGGTACAGACTGGTATGTGGGTCCGGCTTTGCCTTGTAAATATGTAAGGGAGTTCTTTTTTTACATTGTAACATTTCTTTTACTCCATGGGGGTCCGCTAACAATGGCAACTTTGTGCTTTGCTTGCCTTGCAGCGGACACCTCGGCCTTCACCCCATCTTCCACTCCTGCAAAGCACCTTTCCCAGATTAGGAAGTGGAAAAAAAACAACTTTGGGATGATATGTTCAACGAACTAATGAACACCTCCACGGCTGCTGACACAGAGTTCAGAGCCTGGAGGATATCATTGTCAGAAAAACTAAACGTGGACATAGAGCACAGAAAATCAGCACAGGAGCAGCAGTGTTCAACACAACAGAAGATGTTGTATATTACGAGGGATCAGTCTGACATGCTGAGGCATCTGGTATTGCTCCAGGAAGAGCAGCAGCAGGACAGATTCCCTCTGCAGCCCCTGAAAAATGCTCAGCCAACAAGCTATTTCTCAGCCCCCACTCCCAAGTGCTCTAGACGGAGGTTGAGCAGGGAGCATTATGTACTGCACTCCATGCCAGTGGAGGCGAGCAGAAAGAGTTGACGGTCCCTTTAAGAACTAGGAATGTGTGTGATTTTCTGTTTGCACAGTCAGACTTTGCGCTGGCTGCCCAAGCAGCCTCATGCAAATGTTAAATTATCTTCCTTTCCTCCCCCTGTAGCTGCTTTAAAAAACATTTCTCTTTATTCATGGAGAGCTTGGGGATTGCCGGCAGGGAAAAAAAGGGGCAGGGGCCGATGGTGTGAGGGTGGGGGATGGGAACGGAAAGCACAGCACTGACAGAGACGTACATTACTGCGGTGCATTCCAAAAATGGATTTTCAATGCTTCCCTGAGGCACAGCGCTCCGCGGTTGGCTCTTAGCATAGCACCAGAATCTGGCTGCTCAAAATTAGCAGCCAGCCCATCAACCGCTACGACCCAACCCTGGGGGAACTTTTCATTCTTTGTTTCACGAACATTATGGAGCACACAGCAAGCAGAGATAATAGTTGGGATATTGCATTCACTGAAGTCTAACCTAGTGAGAAAGCAGCACCATCTTGCCTTTAACAGCCAAATGCACATTCCACCACCATTCTGTATTTACTGAACCTATTATTGAAACATTCCTTCTTGCCGTCCAGGTACCTGGTGAATGGCTTCATTAACCAGGGGAGTTAGGGGTAGGCAGGATCCTCCATGATCACTATTGGCATTTCAACATCACCAATATTTATTTTTTGGTCAGGGAAGAAAATGCCTGCCTGCATCTTTTTGAACAGATCTGAGTACCTAAAGATGCACACGTCATGCACCTTTCCAGACCACCCCACACTGATGTCAGTGAAACATCCCCTGTGAGCCACAAGGGCGTGCAACACCATTAAGAAGTATCCCTTCTGGTTTATGTACTCCGTGGCAAGGTGGTCCAGTGCTAAGATAGGGATATGCGTGCCATATATCACCCCCCCCACACACAGTTTGGGAACTCCATTGCAGCAAAATTGTCTACGCATGTTTCCCAAAGTCACTACCCTTCTTAGCAGAAATCTATTAATGGCCAGGCACATTTGCATCACAGCAGCTCCCATCTTGGATTTACCGACTCTGAATTGATTCTCAACTGACCAGTAGCAGTCTGGAGTTGCCAGCTTCCACGGATCAATGGCCACCCACTTTTCCACTGTCAGAGCAGGTCTCAAGTGAGTATTCTTGAAATTCAGGGCTGGGGACAGCTCTGCACAAAGTTCAAGGAAAGTGGCCTTTTGCATACGAAAGTTCTGCAGCCACTGCTCATCATCCCACACCTTTATAACAATGCGATCCCACCAGTCAATGCTTGTTTCCCGGGACCAGAACCAGCACTTCACTGACTGACGATGCTGCGTGTCGGCCTGCAGCAAATGGGAATTGTTTCTCTCTATAGCTTGTAATGGTGGGGGCCACAGTAACATCGCAATTTTCAGCACCGCGGCCCCTGTCTCAGCCTTGAAAGTACTGTTGATAAGTCAGGAGGTGTTGGTGATGCTCACAATGATAGTGCAGAGCTGAATGGGCTCCATGCCTCTCCAGCAACGGCATGCGCGTGACATGCAAAAACGGCATGAAAAAGCATTTGTCCATTTGTTTGGGATAAGAAGGGAGGGGGAGGGAATATGTTGCATCATGGGAGGATGACAACCTTCCCAAAAGCCTCTGTGTCCAGTCGAGCAGTTGGATAGCTGCCCACAGTGCACTGCTTTGATTGTCAGCTCAAGTGCTGCTAGTGGGGACGCAAGAGTCCAGAGCAATGAGTGTGGTGTGATCATGCTCCTGCGACTTCTAAAATTAGGCGAGTGAAAGTCGATTTAAAATAAATCAACTTCACTATGCAGTGTAGACATACCCTCAAGTAGGTTGATTAACTACAGACACAGGAGAACCCGTCCCAATGCTGCAGTATTGGTCTAATAACAGATGTAGCCTCAGGTTCATTTCCTCTTTCCATTTCTATCTCACCCTCCCTCCTTTACCCTAGCCTGTTGTTTCTTTTGATCACTAGCAACATGAGATTTTGTATGTCTTTTTGTCACTAGCAAAACAGCATGGAATACCCTGGAGTCCCACTATGCCTCTCTGAACGCATTCTGAGCAGTGTGGTCACTTTAAAAGTGATACGGTATTGCTTCTGTCTTTCAGATCTCAAGCAACCTATCATGTTCTGTTTTCCAGGCTCTTCTGGAATTCTCTCTCTGCTGGAGAAATTGTCATTGATGCAATACTGAGGTGCCTTGATATAAGGTATCCCAAAGATGTATGTAGTACATTCTTTTGTAGTTACTTATGTAGTAATTACACTAGAGCAGTAGTCCCCAAACTTTTTTGGTTGTGCCCTTCCTTACTAATCCACAACCCTATCTCCGCAGGAGCCCTGGCAGGGAGTTGGGACAGGGAGCAGCGGTGTGGTTGGGTGCAGGGATTTGGGGCTGCAGCTGTGGCCAGGACTCAGCTGTGGCTGGGGCCATGGCCAGGAGTGGGGCCCAGGGCCAGAGCTGCAGCTGGGACCAGATCAGAATTCCAGATCAGAGTTGGGGACAGAGAGGGGCTGGGTGGTGCTCCCTCCCTGCTTCTTGTAGGGGCTCGCCTGGGCCCCACTGTGCCCCCCAAATGTTCCCCTTTTCCCCCCTATGAGGGCATGCCCCACAATTTGGGGACCACTACAGTAGAGCCATGTGGCTGCAGGGCCAGAGTAAACCAATCTGGAACTCGAGGCACACCGCTGAACACCTAGGCTCTGCCCCCCCAGTGTGGTGACAGGGACCAGTCAAGCCACTTGCTGGACTATGATCTTTCTTAGGGTAGAGGGGCCTACATCCCTTCATCCTGGCTCCCTTCTTTTTCTTGGCTGGACCCCAGCTTTCACTCACTTGAGCAGCGAACTTTGTCAGGGGAGGTTTCCGCTGCCACCCTTCTAGCAGAGGGTCCTGTGAGGTGGGGGCCACCAACCGCACCAAACCTGAGCCAGAATGGGATGGCAGCAATGAGGGCAGCCCTCTTGTCCCTTTCTCTATTCCCTGCTCCCTTTCATCTATCCCTTCACCATTCCCTCTCCTGTCTTCTGTACTCTGCATTCATTATTGGTTCCACTGCACCACTCACTCTGGAGTGACTGAAGGGGTGAGAGTAAGTGGTGGAGAGGGGGGCAGACAGACAAAGAGCGATCAGAGAGAGCTCTTCTTCCCAAATGAGAGGTAGGAATAGCAGGGGTCTCTCTCCATCCCCTGGAGCAGCAGCAGGCCAGTACCCCCATCCCTTGAAAGCAGTACTTACCCCACCAGCCCAGATGTATCTGTCTGGAAGCTTGGGTGCACAGACCAGGCGTAGCCCCGTAGGTCAGGGAATGCTGTGCATTTCTCCTGTCCTGTCACATTCAGAGGCCTCTGGCAGGGACTCTTCAGCAAAGTGGGTTTCAGAATCAACAATTCATTGAGCTGAACGTGGCAGTTCACACCTCTCAGAGCTGTTTTTTCAGGATCTCTGTAAACATCACTCCAGCGGCTGCTCTTGAATCAAATTTTCAAACTTTTCTTTATCACCAGTAGAGCTAGAAACATAATATTTATTTAAATGGACGCTGAAAGCCTGACATCATTACAGACCGCCAGGAGCTGGGGCCTAAGCATATGACATTAGGGCCAACACCTTCATCCTGTCTGTGTTGCAGTGGCTATTAAGTCTCAACTACAAAAAGAGGAACAGCTGTAAAAAAAAAAGATTATTAATTTTCCATTTGTTTTATCCCCACTCTGACTCAGAACTAGTTTGTCACCAGCTAAAATATTCCACCGTCTTTGACAAGCAGAGTTGAAATTTTAAATGCGGAGGAACAGATTCCACAATTTTTCTTCATGGGATTCCTGGGCCCAGCCCCTCCTCTCAGAGGACAACACAAAGCCATGTAAGCAGTAGCACATTCAGCAGTCAGCTATGCTCTGTCTCTGTGCCAGGAACCAGAGAAGTGTTTTCCAGCCACTTGCTAAAACATTCTTTTTGAAAGAACAGGCAGCTCAACAGCTGCCTTTACACAGGAGAGGCTGTAGAGGTATTTTGTATGCTAAAATGCCATGTTTTCTCACGATAGTAACCCTTTGATAGCCTTCAGGGAGAAAACAATCACATAATTCTGAAGTGATTGTTGCTCAGGGGGATTTAACACAGAAACATGTCCTTCCTCAAGAAAGTGGAACTTTTTATTTTAATTCCCAAGAAAAATTTAATCAATAAAAAAAGCAAATTCTCCAGGGCTCCAGTCAAAAATAAGTTAAATTCGGCTTTCTTCCTATTGTCCATTCTAACAGGTAGGATGGAATTGGTCTGTTTGTGACATAAATGCTAGGATTGTGACTGGCTAAAGCAGCCATATAACAGTATAGCAGGGTTTGGTACTCCTTTTCAAGTACCATATGGCACAAACACTCCATCTCAGAATGCCAAATCCATACAAATGAATGCCAACTTAAAATTAAATCACACTAGGAAATTGGAACAACCTACTTCAAGCATTGCAGATTGCTCCAGAGGCTCTCTCATTACTGCACTCCAACTGGCTACACTGAATGAGTATCTCAGCACCTGACAAACATTGGATGTATAGCTTGAGCAAAGGCACTCCTACTTTTATAGGAGAGTGCATAGGTAGAGCAACATTTGCTAGCCCACTGCAAGGAATAGTGCAAAATATCAGACACATAACTTGACCCCTTTTCTGTACACAAAATACACAATTGTTATGGTCAAATCACCATCACTTCCTCTGAACTGAGATCAAGGTTTTCTTCTTACCTGTGGGATCTATTTCTATAACATGCCTTCAGTGAGCATGGACTCATTGAAATAAGTGGGTAATATCTGGGCGAAATAATTGAGTAAGTAGTAAGCGCCCGAGCTCCAACAACACAACCTCTGCCAACATATTGGATGCCTCACCATCAGAATGCTATCAGGGCATAGCACAAAGATGGCGCTAGTGACACCAAAAGATGAGCGCCTCACGTCCATGGACATAGGTAAGCTCTCTATGTTTACATGGCTAGAACCCATCAGCAGACTTTGACACAGTAGACCACAAGGTACTACTAACATGGCTCCCTGGCACAGCAGGAATAGAGGGCCCAGCACTGCAGTGGCTCCAGTCGTTCCGCTTCAGCACAACTTAGGGAGTGGGGATGGGTAACTGCTTCTCCTTTCTGAAAGCCCTCACCTACAGAGTTCCACAGGGTCCATGCTATCCCTTCGCCGCATCAATATCTACAAGAAATCACCAGGCAAGACAGTAACATGCCATGAGCTTGACTGCCAACACTATGCTGATGACATTCAATTTTATACATCTCATTCTTAACTGATGCAACCACCGCCATTGCTAAGATGTCAGAATTCCCACAGGAAATTAGCTCTTATATGAATAGCAGCTGGTCACAAAAGAGAAATGCTTCAAAGAGCTGGTCAAGACATCACCACCTTTCATTGAAGACTTACAGCGCCCATTAATCAAAATGGTGTGACGCCCCAGGGTCCAGTTTGATTCTTCCCTAAGCTTGGATGACCAGATAGCATCAATTTGCAAACATGCCTTCTTTCACCTCTCACTCTGTGGGAAACGTCATCTTTTCCTCTTGGCAAAGGTCCTGGGCACAGTGATGCATGCATTTATCACCTCCATGCTAGATTACTGTAAAAGACGGTTACTAACCTTGTAACTGTTGTTCTTCAAGATGTGTTGCTCACGTCCATTCTATTGTAGGTGCATGCATGCCCTGTGCATGGTTACCAGAATTTTTTTCCCCTTAGCAAATCCTGTAGGGCTGGCTTCCGCACCCCCTGGTGTGCTGCGCACATGGCATTCCACACCGTGAGAGGCTATTGTATGGAAATCGTGCCTCACCAAAAAGTCACAGTTGGCCAGCTTCTCTGCAGAGGGCTGAAAGGCGGGCTTCAGCACCTGTACCACCCTGCCCACAAGGAAGCGGAGGAACACTCTGCATATGAGGTGAATGGCCCACAGTTTCCTTTACATTGATGTGCAGGTGCCTCTCCTCCCTTGACCAGATCCCTTGTGTGCCAAGGTTGGCACTGATATGGGCCCCCCAACCCATATCCAATGCATCTGATATTAGGGTCACCGAGGGGATTAGCTCCTCGAATGGAACGCCCTTTACAACAGGCCGAAGAGACCTCCACCAGTCTAGGGAGGCTAGGGCTGATGGGGGAATTGTGACCACCCAGTCCAGGGGGGTGTATGCTGGGAATGTATACTAAGCCATGCCATGCTTGAAGCATCCTGAGTTTCAGGCGAGCCAGCCTCACCAGATAGGTGCAGGCCGCCATATTACCTTACAGCTGTAGGCAATGCCTGGCTGTTGTAATAGGGCATTGGTACAGATGGGAAATAACGAAGGCCATTGACTCAAAGCTCAGTTGGGGCAGGAAGGCTCTGGCCTGGGAAGCATCCAGGGTTGCACCAATGAACTCTATACACTGCACTGGATTTAACGTGGACTTTTGTTTGTTTATTAACAGGCCCACCCACCAGCAAGTGGCGCATGTGAGGGTCATATTGCTCTGAACTTGGGACCTGGACCTGCTCCTGATTAGCCAATCATCCAGGTATGGGAAAATTTGTACACGCTTTCTCTTGAGGTGCATCCTTGAGATCGTGGCCGCATACTAGTCTCCTGGATTCAGGGAAGGGATTATGGAAGCTAGGGAGACCATGAAAAACTTGAGTTTCTTGATATACTTGTTGAGACGATGCAGGTCTAGTATAGGCCTTAGACCCCCTTTTGCTTTGGGATTGAGGAAGTACCTTGAATACAGCCCTCTTCCCTCCATGCCTTGAGGGACCTTTTCCACTGCTCCCAGGCTGAGAAAGGTCTCCACCTCCTGAATGAGGAGTTGATCACGAGAGGGGTACCTGAAGAGGGATGGAGGGGGAGGGCTGTTGGATGGAAGAGAGTCAAACAGGAGGGCATAGCCCACCAAAACTATACCAAGAACCCAGCGGTCTGAAGTAATTTTGTCCCATTTGGAGTGGAAGGGTGAAAGGCAGTTTAAAAAGGGGCGGGTGAGATCCATGAGAATGCTTGGGGTGCCATCCTCAGGCACACCATCAAAAGGGCCTCCTTTGGTTCCCCAATCACCTGGAGGACCCCTGCTGAGGAGGAACTTGGAGGTGGATGGTGTCTCCTAGATCCCCTATTTCTGTCCCTTTGCCTTTAGCTCAAGAATGGTCGAGGTTGGAACCTCTGTTGCTGCTCTGCCTGGGGATGCAAGTGACGCCTAGCTGACTGCAGCATGTAAAAGCCCAGGGAGCGCAGCATGGCCCTCAAGTGCTTCAGACCATGCAATTTAGCATCAGTTAGGCCAACTCATCAAAGGAAAGGTCCTAGATGGACTGCTGGATCTCTTGTGACAGCACGGAGGATTGAAGCCACGAGCATCTGCGCATGCAGATGGTAGAAATTATGGGCCTGCTCACCTAGGCAGCCACATATGAGGATGCCTGGAGCGCTGCTCTAGCTACTGTGGTAACCTCTTCCACAATAGTATTAAAGTCAATCACCTGGTCCTGGGGGTAGGGCACTAGTGAAGCATCTCAGTGAGTCCCACAGGTTAAAATTATACCTGCCTAGGAAAGCCTTCTGATTAGCAATCCTAAACTGCAGACTTGCCATGGAATACATTTTCCTCTCAAACAAGTCCAGTTTTTTGTTGTCCTTGTTTTTTGGAGTAGTCTCCAGCTACCCCTGCCTATCTCTCTGTTTGGCAGTGGCCACCACCAGAGTCCCAGGGGAGGGATGGGTGAACAGATACTCAAACCCCTTGGATGGGACGTAGTACTTCTTGTCAGCCCCTTTAGATGTTGGGGCCACAGAAGAGGGTGTTTGCCACAAGGCCTTTACTATTTTAAGCACCTCTTCATGGACAGGGAGGGCTATTCGAGCTGGAGCAGCCGCTGAAAGCACATTAAAGAGGCTGTCTGACGCCTCTTTTAGTTCCTCCACCTTGAGCCCCAAGTTGGAGGCCACCCTCTTAAGTAGCTCCTGGTGCTCCCTGAAATCATCCGGGGGCACTGAGTGACCTTGGGAGACTGCTTTGTGTGGTGAGGAGGAGGAAGATTGGAGGAGTACAGCGGGAGGTGGCACTCCTTCCCGTCAACACGCAGTTCCCAAAGAGGTTCTCTCCTGTGGATCTGAATCATCCTCCGAGGGCGAGTGGTAGACCTTCCCCGGTACCGGTGGCACCAACTGTACCCCAAGGACTTAATGGACTGTGGTCCCAGTCCCACCAGGAAACCCCATTGGCCCCAATATGGCCATTGGGCAGCCACTGCCTGTAAGGCCATCCGGGGGCTATCTGTGCCAAGGGCTCTGTCACCTTTTGTCAGCAATGACTTGCCCAGCGACTACCCCCCCGGGAGAACACCAAGGCACCATCCAATACCTCCAAGGCTCCCGCCATGCAGTACTGAGTCGGGGGGAGCAGTGCCCCAAGATACTGGTGCTCCGCAATTCCAGAGAACATCTTCTCGGCGTCGGCACAGGGATCGGTGCTGGTGCGTGGAACTGTGCTCTGAGAAGCTGGATGTTCCAGAGTGTCACCTCTGTACCGATGATTTGCATCTCCTCCTGCCTCTCAGTATGACATCCAGCTTCAGTGACTGGGTCCAGTGCCGCCTTGGTGCAAGTGAACTCCTCGGTACCAGGTCTGTCTCCGATGACCGGGTTCTGTGCTGCCTCAGTGCGGGCAAACTCGTCAGTGCCAGGAAGTGAGAACAGTGGGATCCATCTGTGAAGCAGCACCCAGTGGGCAACCGCGACCGGTGCCACCTCCTGGAGTGGGCTTCTCCCAGTGCCAGGAATTGAGACCGGCGTCGGGAGGGTGACTCCATTTCCTGTCTCAGCACAGGTCGGCCTGATCTGAAGATATGGCCTCCCTGAAACACTTGAGGGATCCCACAAGTTATAATTATACCTCCCTAATAACACCTGTTGATTGGTGACAGAACTGAAGGCTGGCAGCAGAATAAATTTTTCTCCCAAAAAAGTCCAGTGTTTTGCTGTTTTTGTTTTTGGGGGTTGAGCCAGGCCACCACTACGAGGGAGCTCGGCGCAGGGTGGGTGAACAAGTATTCAAACCCTTTTGTGGGAACATAATACTTTTTCTCTGCTCTCTTTGAGGTCGGGGCAGGGAAGATGGAGTTTGCCAGACACCCTTGGCCAACTTTAGGTGACCCAGGATGGCACCACCGCTGCTACTACATTGAACATGTCATCTGTCTGCTCCTGCAGCTCCTCAGCTTCTAGTCCAAGGTTGGAGGCCACCCTTTTAAGGAGCTCCTGGTGAGCCTGGAAGTTGTCCAGGGGGTCTGCGGAGGAAGAGGATGACAAGGCCAGGACTTCTGCTGAGTGTGTGGGAGCCCCTGCAGATGTACCTTTGATAGGGTCTGACTCCTCTCCTGACTAAGAGTTGTGGACCTCTACCGGTGATGCTGGAACCCACAATTGCTTCCCCAAAGAGACAAGGAAGTAGGGTCCCAAGGTCACCTGTAACCCCTAAGGGTTCCAGTACTGCCCCTGGGGTGGCCATTGAACCTGAGGCCACCTGGAGGGGCCGAGAAGGGACCTTGCCTTTGCCCCTCTGGTTAAAAGCTGGGTGGAGGGAGCCATTAGGTTCTTTCCCCCTCTGGAATCACCGGACCCTCCTGCCGATGACCAGTGTCACCTGGAGCTTGATCATCTCCCCATCTCACGGTACTGAAGGGAGGGTGAACAGTATTTATGCTTCCTAGCCTGGTGCTTCCTTGACTGATGTCTTGGGGATGGGAGTAGAAGTCTGGTGACCGATGGTGTCGCTGCATGGACCAACTCAGCGAGGAGGACCGCCTGCAGTAAGAGAAGTGGGAGTGACGCCTGGGTGACCGATACCGAAGACTGCAGTCTGCAGGATTCCTCCCTGAGTGAGCGCCGTGATTCCAGCGACCAGGTTCTGCGCCACATATGCACAGACGAACTTATATGTGCCGATGACTGAGAACAGTGCCAAGCTCCAGATGGGGAGCGTCTGCTTGATACTGAGTGGGACCTGTGGTGACTGGTCGATGCCACTGCCCTTGGTGACTGTGACTGTGAGGAACGCCTTGACTGTCTGGGCTCCTCTGGTACCAGTGCTTCATCCCTGGAGACCACCTCAGTACTGGGGAACACACCCCAGGGGATTAGCCTCTTGGTGGAATTGATCTCCACCTCAGTTGATCCGTCTCACGGAGAAGCATGCTAGGGGTCTGGTGAATCATGCAGCCACCAGGGCAGGAGGACCTAGTGTAGGTTTTTCTCTAGATACCAGCACCCTACCCCTCGCATTTTCCATCTAGGCCAATGGTGTGTGAGGAACAGGCAGGGCCAACAGGTCAGCTGCCGCCTGAAATGCCTCCATGGAGTAGCTCACCACACCAGGCAAGACTTGCCCTGGTGGGGTTCCTTGGCATTCTGGCTCTGAGCTGCCCCGAAGCTCGACCCCACATCCTTAGCCTTCTTTCACGCAGGGGAGCGATCTTTTGCCGGATGCTGTTTTCTTGGCTTCTTCTTCTGAGGTGAAGAGGAAGCCTGGTGCCATGATGGAGCTAGTGCCAGAGAAGCACTCTACACTCTGCATTGACCCGTTGCTCAGTGCTGAAAGGGAATGGGACGGCCATGTGTGTGGGACTCCAAGGTGCGCTGAAGCCAGCCCTATGGGATCTGCTAAGGGAAAAAATTTCCAGTAACCATGTATGGGGCATGCACACACCTACAATGGAATGGACATGAGCAAGCACTCAAAGAAGAACTCATGTCTGAAGCTGAATGTGAAGACAATGTACAGGCTCCGGCCGGCTCAAAATGTTCTTGCCCACCTGCCGGAGGAGATCAGGTGAATTTAGAGTCTGACCATCTTTAGGAAATGATGCAAATCTTTTTTGAACTGTGTCACTTATGGTGGAAAGGCTCTCTCAAACACCCATTACACCCCCAACTCCCTCTCCAAACAACTACAATAGAAACCCTACCCCAAGCAGAGTTCTGATCCCGTAACGTGAGCTGTGCCAGTGACTCCCTGAAATCCTCTAAGGACTTTGCTACTGCTTTTACATGGAAGGAACTCAAAGACTTCAGTGATGGGCAGCAATACTATCGCCACATGGCTTTTGAGCTTGTCCTTTGTCCTCATGGATATTATGGTTTACTAGTGCCTGTGGTTGATGAAGCAGAAAAGGAGGAAGGGAAAGCCCTGGTGGTGGTCAACCCCCTTCTGAGTCAGCTAGACTATAACATGATTTTTCTTTTTTGCTATGCCATGCTGGAGCTACCGTAAAGACCAGGAGACTTTCGTCTTCTTGGCCAAAAAGCCTGGACCAGTGTTCCAAATTTTTGGAAATCTGATGAATTTAGAGAACCTAAACTTGTCTGCTGCAGTTAAACACCTACAGCTATGCATGCTTCATGTAATGGCATTTGCTCTATTAGCACAAAATAAAGTTACAAAGATAAGGAATATTTCAGCAACAGTGTAGACCTATTGAAAAATTATCTGGAGATGCTTGTACCAAGTGCAATAAATTTAAAAGTTCACAATACTTCCTTACAGCTTCATAGTTAATTTACACTATTCTCTTGTGGATTATTTTTGCTCCAGGAAGCTTTCATATTTCCAAGTTTTATTTAATTCTGCTCTTATCTGTCAAGTTATTTTTGCAGGGTTGTGGGGGTGAGAAAGATAGGAAGGTGTCCAAATGAGAAGTGAAAAGCAGAATAGTCAATATTACTTCCAGAAACACCACCGTGATTTAAATGGAAAATATTGAAACAAACTACCCTATATTTAAAGAAATTATTATTATTTGCATATTTCTACTGACTATGTCTAAGTTTGAACTATTTCTCTGTCCTTGGTGCTCGAACTACCTCTTAGTTTAGCATAATCTGCAAATGTCTTTGACATGTTGTTTACATCCTTTTGCAAATGATTAATGATGGTATGGAAAATGGTGCCAATCATGGATCTGGAGGAGGAGCAAAGTTTGTTGGTGTCTCTGTCTCTGTATTTGAGGAATCTAAACTTTCATTAAAAATAAAAAGTTTTAATTCTAGCTTTTATGGTTGCAATGATGACTTTCCAAATGGAACTGATGCTGATACACTCTTGTATCTTGCATGGCCAAAAGGAACAGATTCCATCTAGTCTGACTCACGCTCTGCTCTAGCTCCCGCTCTTGTTACGAAATGACACAGCAATGAATTTAGTCCCTCCATTTCAGTAGCTTCACTGGCACAACAGTGTATACACATGTTGCTAAGGTTAAGAGAGTGTGTGAGGCAGCAGGGCTGGGGGGCAGCTGGAGAGTGATTGAAGGGAAATATATCAGCCCTAAAAAGGATTAGGGCCCTGTTCTCTGTGAACTAAGTAGGGATTACAACAAGGGCAATTGGGAGCACCTGAGGCCAATTAAGGCCCAGCCAAGTGCCTGAGAAAAACCCCTGCTCCAGACAGGCAAGGGAGCAAGCTGGCAGTAGCGTAGGAATGCTGTTATTGAGTGGAGGAGTAGAAAAGAACCGAAAGCCACAGGAACCAGGAGAGGGGGAAACTTACTCAAGCAGAGTGGAGACATCCCCAAGCACAAAGGCCTGAGAGAAGAAACCCAGCCCAGGAAGAGAGAGGGCAGGGAACAAAGAACTGAAGGGACAGAAGGGGAAATAGCCCAGGGGAAAGAATTGCAGCCTGGACACTGTCAGCAGCACATAGCTGCTATTCATAGGGCCCCTGGGCTGGCACCCGCAGAAGTGGGTGGGCCTGGGTCCCTTCCCCCTTCCTCTCCTCATGGGAGGGGCCCCGATGCTTTGAGACAGGGTAACTGGTCGTGCCCTGACCCACCACAAGGAGAGAGTGAGAGACCCACTGGAGCAGAGCCAGCGATTTGCCACATGTGACAGACAGTCACTCATTAGAGTCTTTCCTATCACAGCTTAAGACGCCTGATTATGGTTTGTGGTAAAGTCAAGCCAGGTGGCGACGGCAGGGTACTTCAGGGCCGATACGTGAGCCCTTGGATGCTCAAAGCCCCTTTCCCTGCAGCAGGAGAGAGGTTACAGCAGGGCAATCAGGGGCACCTGGAACCAATTGAGAGCCCTGCCTGCCCTAAAGACTGGGAGGAGGAGGGGAAGGAGCTGCTAGATTCCCCTGGATTGGAGATAGTGTTTTTGACGGCTGGGGAAGCAGAGCAGGAGAGACCCTGATCTTGGCCCCAGCCTGCAGGAAGAACCAGGTACCTCCCTGGGCCACCGGCACAAACAGGCTAGCTGCCCTCCCCAGTGGGGTTGGGGGACAGCCCCTCAGGCCTGCAGTAAGGCCTGCACCTGATTGCCCTGTGGGAGAGGTGCCGAAGAGAGGGGAAAACCCAGAGACTTGTCCAGATTGGGGTGGGATTACCTCAGGTCCCCACTGCCAGCAGAGACTGTCGCCAGCAGGCGAGCCCCAGCAGGGGGGCTGGCATACCACAGGTTAAATACCGGAATGGGTGTGTATACAAATGTTTGCATAGCCGTATGCCAAGTTTCCTTACAGCTACATACACATGAAAGTTGTAGAAAACCACCTAGGATCCAGATCCTCAGAAGTATTTAGGCACCTAACACCCATTGATTTTAATAGATGTTAGGGGAGCCTAAACACCTGTGAGGATCTAGGCCCTAATTCTGAAGTTACTATTTCCCATGGTTAAAGCATAAAGAGAAGGGTCAAGCCATGTCTGTGCAAGCTGCTGACTTTTATGTAACTTGGCTTCTCTCATCAATGTAATTTATTTTGGCTGGTTGCACCAGTTTGCAGAAATGACTGAAACCAGGAAATGCTTTTTAAAAAAAAAAACCCAAAACCTCATGCATGCAATGAATTTCTCTTCCTCTGTCTGAGGATCATTCTTACTTAGACTAGATCTGACAGTCTTCACACAAGGAAAACTCCCATAGAGCCCTATAATTGATAAAGCACACTGGTAACAAGGAAACCGGAGACAGATCCACTAATCAGGGAATTCTTTTGTAGTTTACAGCTATGTCTTCTTTAGAAGATCTGATTTCTACATTTAGTAACAGCTCAGACTGTGTAACCACCACTCACCCTGCCTCACTCTGTTGCTTAAACATTTGGAAGTTGCATTGTGAATAAAAACATTGCCCCAATTGCCTTTGAATCATGGGAAGATGAGACTCTTGTGGTTTATATCTTGTCTTTTAACATTAAATCTGCAGTTAATTTTTAGAATGCAGTTAAAGGAATTTCTCTGCACTTTTGATTTTTACTGTTCACTGAAAAAAAATGGTCAGTACAGAGAAGACTCTGTGCACAAATGTTTGGATGTAGTGATGCTGTACTTTGCACCTGAACAAACAACATATTTACTGGTTGGTTGATTTTCCTTACTAGCTTAAATAAGGCTTATGCTAACATCAGCTTGCATCTAGCCTAGCTAATCAAGATGATGGTCCAGGGGAAGGAATCCTCCTTTTGAGCAGTTTGGCACTATAGCTCCATTGCTTTAATACTGCTGCTTCTATAGCAAGGAAGGAATAGGATGCAATGACTCATAGCAATAGTTCAACCTTGCCCCACAGATACTTTAATGCAGGGAAGCAACATGGGGCTGGGCTCTGGATCACACAGGGCGTGTGTATCTCTGATTAAGTATAGTACCAGGGCAGGTTTTGCTCCTAAGTACATACTTTCCTTACTGTAGCCTGTGTTAAAAAAGGAGACTCTAGGGGGAATGTCTGCACTTCGATGTAAGCCCAGGGTTAGTGGGTCTCAAGTCTGTGGGCTTGAGTGTCCAGACTCATTGGTGATTCTAGGTTAAAAAATGTTTTGGCAAAATTTGCCTCACCTGGGCAACAGGATCCACACTGTGATATACAGACCTGAGTGAAAGACTTTGCACCCTCCAGAAATGTCTGTTCTAGCCCTGTGTTCATAGGCATGGCTGTGCAATGTGGGAACACTTGACTATCCAGCCCAAATGTTACAGGAATTTGTCATAGCCCTCCAACGCTGTCTTTTGGATCAGCATGCTCCCCGCAACCAGAGCCAGCAAGATGGCAGATTTTGAAGAACTTCTTTTGTTCAGGCTTTCATGCCTGGGTCAGGAAAAAGGGCAGAGCTTTTATGACACACCAGTGGACATTTTGCCAGCTTTCTTCTGACCTCCAGAATGCATCTGACAGAGAAGGACAATACAGATGTGGCGGATTCAAACGGCTGAGGCTGCTCATGACTCTCTGTATAGCTGCTGATGCCCCTTACATAGACCAGCACTTCCAGAGCAGGGCCATAAGCACAGACTAGTGGGATCATATCACCATGCGAACCTTAGAGGAACAGCAGTGGGTCCAGAACTTGAAATGAAAGCTACATTTCTGGAGCTCTGTGAGCAGCTTGGCTCAACTCTCCAGCGTCACGCTGCATGCATGAAGGTGGCCTCACCAGTTCAGAAGCAGATTGCTATAACCAGCTGGAAGCTGGGCACCCTGAACTGCTACAGTTTGCTAACCAACTTGGTGTTGGAAAGTCAACAGTGGTTAAGGTGGTGGTGGAGCTTTCTGAGGCAATCAGGTAGTGGACATAAAACACGGTTACTAACCTTCTGTAACTGTTGTTCTTCGAGATGTGTTGCTCATGTCCATGCTGTGCTAGGTGTGTGCATGCCGCGCGCACTGGTGCTGGAGATTTTTCCCTTGGTATCTGTAGGGCTGGCTCTAGCTCCGGCACAACAGAAATCAGGGATGCTGTGTGGACTTGTAGAGGCACATGGAAGCGGGAGAATAGTATGATTATGAAGGTGTTTGTACAGCAACGTTTTCAGTAAATAAGGTACTGTAACACCACACAACAGAGTGGGTACTGCCACTGCAGAGGATAGTGGGGGACAAGAATTAGGATGGATGAGCTGACTGCTTATGAAATGCGGGGAACAGTAGCATATACTTGAAGGATTCATGTACACAGAAGTATTGAGAAACTGTGCAGATATAACTTACCAGTGTTACCTGTACAGAGTCTCTTTCCTTAACGATTCCAAAGCACTTCACAAACATAATATAAACACAATGTACTACTTATTATATTTATGATTCAAAGAAGGCACCACACCCTTGCTTTGGTTTCAGTTAGGCTTGTCTATCAACAGCATGAACTTCTAGCAACCCACATAGAAATGTATACCTAGGTCAGCATATAACAAATCAGATAGTTTTAAACCAAGCTAATCCCTTTAACACCAAGATTCTACCTTTGAGAGTTCTCTCTCTGTAGGTCTGGTTGTCCTGCCTCCCCTCTTCTGAAAGAAGTTACTTCACACCCCACTACCATCCAGATAAGAAAGTCCACCTGCTTGACAGATCTAGGCAGAGGCACAGCTCTGCTTCAGTTTTGCAGCTTATGTGGTTTTCTCCAAAGGAACAACAGGGATTGGTAGTTATTGGCTCACAGTTATTTCCTGGTAGTGCCCCAGTAGTCTTGTACCACGGTCATAATATCTGCCACCCATGTTTATTGATCTTGCAACTTCCGCTTATATAGCAGAACGAGTAATTAACCACATACAAAGAGTACAATTTTTCAAAAGGACAGGAGAAACCCATTATGGCTGAATCCTTGTTGTTAAGATAATCTATCAGGACTTCTTCCAAACATCATGTGGTACGTGAAGCATTAAGCATATTTTTTTTTTACCTCCTAGTGCTAAGGCAGCATGTTTGTGACAACTTTGTAAAATAATATAAACACCAAGCCAAATTCATTGCTGGCATAAATGGATGCATTCATCCATGGATTCCACCCATTTCTGTTGTGAGCAAATTTGATATATCAGCTATAAACATCCCTTATTCTGCTCAGCACTGAATGCTTTTAAGTTGGCTCTTTATAAAGATCAACTATAGCTATAAATTTTTTGTAACAGGTGAGAATATTATGTACAGTATTGGTTAAAGCTACCTCATTTCTGAAGAGATTGGACACCTGTTTCCTATTTCTGTGAGAGAACATTTTGTTTATGCTCTGGAAACTTTGTTAATAAACCCACACTCCTGCATGTAGCTACCGACATTACTGCATCTATCAAAACAGATAAGAGAGAAGTGCCCTCCTGCCTGAGTGGCTGATGGGGAGAACTGATATTGAGGAGGCAGGACCACTGAAAAAGGGAAGGAGATAGAAAAGGAACTAGGAATGAAGGGAGCAAGACAATTTAAGACTCTTCTCTTCCATGCTTCTCTTTCTTGCTTTGGTTAGTTTTTCAGACTTCTTGATCTTGGGCAAAAGATGTTTTGCATCCCCGCCCCCCCCCAAAAAAAACAAAAAACAAAAACAAAAAGCATATGGTGCATCAGCTTTCATTTGCTTAATTCATGCTGAAGGACACATGGGTCAGAAGACAGAGGGCCTGATTCTTGTTTACACCATGCTGGGCGTGTAAAAGGACCTGGGGGTAAAAAAGAAACAAGCCTGGTAGATTGTTAAGACTATACTGCATGATAAAGGACGTTCCTTTGTGTTATGTAGTCCCCTGGGCTGCATTTAACCAACAAAAATGAATAATTATTAAAACTGATACTTCACACATTTAGCAACTTTTATTTAAGGCCCAGTAAGTTTTTACAAACTATTATTTAGGCCTCAACAGCCTTGAGAGGCAAATATTACTCATTATATTTACTTATTGAGAGTCATTAAAGTCATATTTACTTATTGAGAGTCAGATTGATTTTTTTTTTAAAGAGCTCAAATCAATATGCTTAAAAACTACAGATTAATACATTTCAACGTTATTTCCTTCTATACTTAACCTGCCAAAAACCTGAGTGCAGGGTTTAAAGTTCTAATGCAAACAGTGAGGTCATTTAAGAAACTAAAAGCAATGCACCTCCTCCTCTGTTTTAGGTGTTGGTGAGATGTTTAACTGCAATGCAGAACTTTGAACTAAAGTCTTGGCAGCTAAAAAATCTTAACCTTTCAGCTGAAAAACAATTGTGAAGGGCAAAGGCAGACATGGGCTCATCCTCCCCAGCTATCCTTCTGCTGCATTGTCTTGGTGGTTGGAAATGCTGGTTGGGACTGTTAGTGACCTCAGCCATCATTTTCATATTATTTTTATTGTTAATTTTTATGATTACAGCACGTAGGAGCCACCTACTTGCTGCTCAAAACTCATGCTTGAGATCAGGGATATTGTGCACCACAAAGTGAAGTGTAAGGATTGCTTGGCCTGTCTATGACTAATCATTAATTGGCATCACCAGTCATGCAGCCAGGATTCAAGGCACACCAATCTTGGATAGTGGCTTGCCTCATACCATTCACAAGGCCTGTCATTGGGGGTCCTAATTGTTATGGGAGTCTGGTTGGGGATAGAGTTGCTAGTAGCTGTGGGGATCTGGTGGAGAAACTCTGGGAGGCAGAAGGGAACTGGGGGGGCAGGGAGTGAAGATGAACCAAGAGAACTTGAGTGGCAGAGGGCTATGCTGACCAGCACATTAACAGTGGTGAGAGAGAGTCACAAAGCAGGCAATTTGGAGACAGGGAGGGGCCTGGCTAATTATTAGCAAAGGGTCTTCTTAGACCTTGAAAGTGCTAGACCTCAGTGCTAGAGAGCACTTTGATTGGCTGGGTACTGGAAAAGAGCCATATGCTTCTCCATTCAGTTGAAAGCCCTTTAAAGAATTGTCAGAAGATCCAGGCTCTGTAAGGTACCTGGAGCAGTGACCCAGCATACGAGAGAGGGGTACATCTCAACCGCTCAAGGGCTGGTGAGCGACCACTAACCATTCCCCACAGGTAAAGGCCCATCCAGCCCAGCCATCTACAAGAGTTGTTTAAACAGTAATTTGATGACAAAATGGATTGTGGCTCCCAGACAGTGGTGGCAGACACAGGCGCAATTAACTGCACAGCAGGAGAGAGAGAGCAGAGATGAGGTTATTCTTCATTCACTGTCATGCAGTTTATTCCTCCCCGGGTCTACATTTGCGGTCGTGAGCCAAGCTTAATGAAAAGTAATTGACTCTGGGCGCAAATCAAGTTAGTAGGAGGAACATTTGCAGTAACCTCTCCTGTATGATTTTAGCAGAACTGAAAGGAAGAATTCCACGTCGTTGTACCATCGATTTGAAAAGACTGGTTTGAAGGAAATCCTATTTTTCTTCATCAGACTTTACTTTTATTTCACTACTGAAAGGTACACTTACCAATTCTGACATCTGGTTTTCTTCTGTGGCATTTGCTACTCTGCACAGAAAAACACCTTTACTTAACAAGCCAACCCAAGTGAATGATGTGAAAATTTCTTTCAGTAAATAATGGCCAGAAATCATAACAAGCCCATCTTTAACGTCAGTTGTGAAGCATTTTCACCACTGCAACCTGAGTGGTTACATTCCGGGAAAAGTGAATTAAGTATTTTAATTGTCTGGGGAAAGTTAGGGGTGAGGGGGTGAGATAATGTGTATCGTGAATCTAGTGAACGTGTATATCCCTGAGGAAGGTAGTTTGTGGAAGTCAGACGAGTACGAGAAAGTATCCTGTACATCTGTGCTCACAGAGAAGAAGTGTGAAGCCAACCACTTCCCTTCAAAAATTGTCCATGCAGTAAAAATAAAATAAAATGAAAAAAACCCAGAAATCCAAATTTTGCCACAACTGGTTTGAGCAGTGAGGTCTTGCACAGCTAATTATTTGGCATAAACTTCTTTAATGTGCGCCCATGTTCTAGAAAATGTGGGTACAACCACAGGAATGGGGCAATACCTTCTGGAGGTTTTGCAGTTTGAAATGGCAGTATAAGAATGAAGGCGGCTGCTCGAATAAGAGCTTGTCTGCATGGGGGTTGCACTGGTTTAATTAAAGATGTGAAATTAAACCAGTGCAAACCCCAATATGGACATTCTTATTTTGGTTTAAGAGTGGCTATTTGCAATTTAGCTTAAGTCAATTAGGTACAAGTTTATGCTAAACCAAAATTTGCCACTCTTTTGTGCTTATTTTTGATAGATATATTTATTAACCTTTTTCAATTTTTCTTATAATAAATAAAACATTCTAGGTGTCAAACTACAGAGCACATATCAAAATACACAACACCCAAAACAAGGAAAGACCATGCTATTTACGTAATGTTTGTATTCCCATGTATTAACTGCAGTATTTCCAGCACACAGATTTTTATGGCACATAGAAAAACAAATAAAATTAAATTTAAAAAAAAGAACAGCAGAGAGTTCAATGCAAAGAGAAGGCAATAGGTAAGGAGCCAGGGCGGTCATAGTGATAACCCCTTTGAAATTTAAAAGTATTATGAGTGGTGGTTTTTAAGAAGCAGGAAGAAATGAATTAAGACTGATGCCAAAGGGGAGTGAGTCCTACATAAGTCCCACTGAACCAAAAGGGCCTTTTCTGTCAAAAAGGAAGCTGGAAGAGCAGTGCTGCTCAGACTGTAACAGCAGAAGAATCCGCATCAATTACTAAACTGCGTAGACACACAAAATCTCCAAAGTTGAGACACACTTCTGCTTTACAGTAATGTGACAATGAATCCTCCTCTTCCTCCTGACTTCTCGGTTACGGGGGGAAGTAGAGAGAATCCCAACAGTGCTGTTTAGTTATCACTCAGTGTTTGCAAGAGCTCTGCTTATTCTGTTTCCTGTTCCAACTGACTGTGCAACAAGAGCTTCCCAGTACCCCTCCACATTCTTTATCTGGGTATCTCAGCCATTACAGGCCCATTTCCTACTACACATCGTCCCTTCCAAACAAAACTAAGTAACAATATTTCAAAACCCAGTATTAATACAACACGCAGTTATTAACAATGCTTAATCAGTCTTTGACGGGCCTGCACTATTGCTTGGACCTATGGGGCTCCCAAGAACATCAGCATGACTGCTTTCAGGAGGCAGCAAACCCATTTGTTCATAACCTGCTAAGGTTGCTGCCTGTCGGAGACCCTCTAGGGCAAAATGGCAGTCTCAGTGCCCTTATCTCCCTCCCTTCTGGCTTTAGGAGAGGCGTTGCCTATTCCTCCGTAGAACATGTCCATCTGGGATGATGGCCTCATATGACAGAGCAACCTCTTGGGACACCACTGCTATTTTCAGCCTCTGTTCCCCATCATAGAGATGCACAGCGTCATGTTCATGAAGTGGTGGCCCCAAATCCTACCGAGTTTTTGTTTCCCTGTCCCTTTATTGTCTGCAAGTCCCCAGTGACTGATACCAGTTTCCAACAGTGCAGGCATTCTTGTTTTCGGGTTACTTTTGAATAAAGAGTCAGCAGGCATCACTGGTTCCGCTCTGTAACATAACAATGCTAAATATGGGTCAGAGTCCAGCGTCGCATGCTTTTCTGCCTTCATTCTCTTTTCTTTTGTTTTGGATTCTCTGTCATGTCTATGCCCACCTCCAATAAACTTCAATCTCAACTGGAGAATTTCCTTTTCTGGGCAAATTGTTATTGCTTTGTCAATATTGGGGTCTCTCTCTCTCTCTGAGTTTTTGGTTTCAGATCTCAATCATACTCTGATCTCTTATCAGGAACTTAGATGCCAAAAAGTGCAAGGTTGGCTTGTCAGCCTTAGATCAGTCAAAACTCTTCTCTGGTTTCACCTTCTTTTTGTACTCTTTAAAAACATCTGTCTCTCTCAGACCTTTAATATTGTTTAAGAAAATCACTTTGAGGTTTCATTTTTACGTGGAGTGCAGTACTCTTCAAATATCTGTACTACAGTTTCCTGGTTAGTCTCCCCAATCTGAGTTAACTGAAATCTATTATACGCTTCCAAGTGCGCCAGAGCCAGCTATTGCAAGCACCTTATGTACCAGGAGTAAAATGAACTCAGAAAATAGCCTGAGTGGAAGAATGGAGCAGTTTAAATCCCAGAAGAGTTGAAGCTCTCTGGAAATGTAAAAGACAATTAGAGAAGATTTAAACAGCACTTCACTCAGTCAGTGCCAGCTGTCTTCCTTTTTGCTGGCCTAAAAGTTAGATGGGTAATACTACTAGCACCCTTTTTCCTCCTCTAGCCTTTTAGTGCCAGTTTCTCGACCTGAGCTGAGAGTTGAGCAGTGGCACTGACTAGGCAGCAGCTTTCATAGACATCACTCTGAGGTGCTCAGATGGAAACAAAAAGTCCAGACATTGCAGACAAACTTCTGGTGCTTGCTTGAGCGGTAGGGCTGCAGGACAAGAAAAAAGCATCATGGAAAAAGTTGAAGCTAATAAATATTGGGAAATAGAATGTGAAACACACAAATTGGGAGGAAAAAGTCAGGGAAGCAGTAATGAGAGAAGCCTAGGAACCATATAGGTAGGAAACTAGACACGAGTTTACAATGGACATGGTTGCAAAACAAGGCCAATGCTGTTTTGGGTTACAGATGCAAAAGGCATTTCACAAAGCAGGACAGTACTAGTCTCTCTCTGACCACAAGTGCAGTACTATATTCATTTCTGATCAGGCTTCCCAGGCGAAATATAGACAAATGGAGGGAATTTAAAGAAGAGCAACAACAAAACAAAAAACAAAAACAGCAGGAGTATGAGGGACTGATTTAAGAGGCAAGACAAGAAGACCAAAAGATGTATAAGAGATGACCAGGGGAGGGACATGGACGGTAACATGCTATCGCACTACTGGAAGGCTGAAACCACTAAGCAGGAAGAGGAATTATTTATAGTGGAATACAGTGCTGTAACTAGGAGTAATGGAGTGCAAGTAAAGACAAAATTTAGGATGAATATCAGGAAAAACCTCCTGACAGTGAAGAGTATTAGCCTGTGGAACAGTCTCCTAATTAAGATCATAGAAGCATTAGGACTTTTAAAACTAGCTAAAACACTAAGAAATGTATTGCAGGGAAAATCCTGTTGTCAGGAAAATGGACTGAATTATCTAATAGGTTTTTCTAGTCTCCAACTTCTATGAATCCAGAATACATTCAAATAAAACATAAAATTAATGTTCCTCTCTGCCCCTGTAAATTTCTATCACTTCTTCCATCCAATAGCCTACTGAATCCAGTATGAATGTATGCTGTTGAAATCATCTTTGGCTTTTACTAATGAGACTTCTCTAAAATAAATTCTCTTTTCCTATTGTAAACACAAAAAATACATTTTCAAAGTAGAAGGTTTTCTTACTAGTGGAGAAGATAATTAAACACACTACAATAAATTGCACTGTGCGACTGAAGTACCCACAACACACATCTCTGGTGCAAGATACAATAACCACATATGTACATTCATGAAAATTGTTGAACTGCACAGACTCAATTTAGTTTTTATGTGGGCACTTTCTTTTTGCTTCTGTGTAGTCAAATACATTGTGGTAATAGCTTCACGGTGATTTATGAAGATCCTATTCCTGCTGTCATGATTTCCTTATGTGAGACAAGAAATTAGAGGTAATATTGCTCAGGAGAAATGAGATTGCCATATAATTAATCTGAACAACCTCTGACCCTTTCCTCTAACTGAATCATAACATCATGTGGCAATGAAGACCCGGTAGTAGGTCATCTACTTCATCCCCCAATGCAACAGGAGGAGTGATTTAACTAGCCAGAAAACTGTCCGTAATGACGACTAATTGAGCCTTGAATGTCTTCTGGGGGTGGTAATGATTCCTCAGTCTCTTTAGCAGGTTGTGCCATTACTTAACTGTTGTTACATTTGTAGTTTTTTGTAACATTTGGCCTAATATTACCCACTTCCCACAAGAACTGCTTCTTTTTCAGCTCTAGTTTGACTAATCAGAATGAGTGTTCCCTGTTTTAATAACTCTTTTGTGTATTTGTAGTGTTAGGCCATCTCTCAGCTGTCCTGTCTTTAGCCAGAATATGGCCAGTTCTCATTATCCTTTTCTTGGAAGTCTTGTTTTCCAAACACTGAAATTTTTGCTGCTGCCTCCTGAACCTTCTCGAATGTATTTGTTTTTTTAAAATGTGCAGTGTGATGCAGAATACATAACTCCAGCTAGGAGTGAGGTTTCTAGCTGCAGTTCAATGTAAGTGCAAGCAGGCCATTTGCCTCAAGCGGGGAGGCAAAACCCTGGGTGCTTGTACTACCTGAGCAAAGACTGTGTTATAGTACATGGTATAGAGATACCCAAAGAGAAAAATCCGGCTCCATAATCCCATGAACACCATTAGGTTAACAGAACTGGTTGGGTATGGCAGAGTATGTGTGGCTATGCTTTTGCTAAATACCTCTTCTGACTGGATTTCTTTGTGGTTCAGCAAGGAATGAACACGGTACAGAACAATCAGCATTATCTGGGAGACCAGGGACTTCAGAACCTATCAAACCAAATGATCACCGGTATTCTTCATACATCTTGTGTACATCCTCACAATAGAGATTTGTTAAAATCTCCCCTCTTAACATACTGCCACAGGCTCCAGAGGCACAAAAGGGAATGTTAATGGTGACAGCTACTTCTATAGGTTTAGCACTCAATTCTGGTATACCAGCAAAGTTGAATGTATAGAGCCCTATACGCTATTACTTCCATGTCCAGAGTCACTGGGACAGTGGAGCAAAATGCACCAGGAAGGATAGTAGAGAATCTCAGGGCTGGTTTCCAGTATAATAAAATCATTAAACACAAAAGGTGGGATTTTCAGAAGTGCTCATTGTTGGCTTAACTTTGATCCCATTGAAATGAATGTGGGTTTTACCAACGACTTCAATGGAAGCAGAATTAGGCCAACTCACAGTTTTTTTAAAAATCCCTTCCAAGTATCTTCTCCACCTAACTAATTAGTGTTAAAAGGACAAGAGAAAAACTGTTGAACTAGAAAAAACTAAAGAACTTCCTTGTGTTAGTTTTGGTTGCAGTTAATAAGGCACAATTTCTCCCATCAACTTTGGAGAGAGACATTTTAAAACAAAGGAGGTGTGCTTTAGCTATCTCCTTAGATGTAGCAGAACCTAATCAACTCCTGTCCCCTTTGTGACATATCAAGGGGACACGGAGAAGTGCAGTGTCCATGCCTGAGAAGACGACTCTCCAGGAATGGGCTGAAACAGTTTGCATGAAGGATACAACCAACACAGGGCTGTTTCCTTTCTGTGTAACTTTTTCAACTATGAAGATTCAGCCTCCACAAAACAAACCAAAGTGTTGCTGTTGTGTAAATCTGGCTTTGCAGAAAAGCATACTCAACCTTCAATGAAAAGCGTGCCCCAATTCAAATGCTAGTGTATTTAAACAAAGGAAATTAAACATACTAAAGAACACCGATGCAACATGAAGGTAAAAAACGCACCAAAAATGTTATTGCAAAATATCAGGAGGTACAAAAGAAAAGCTTCTCAGAGAAACACTAGCTCACTCACATGGCTCAAATACAGTATCAAATTACTGGTTAGGATTTGAGGCCTGATATACAGCCAGAACACAGCCCAGACTCTTAATTTTGTGGGTGTAGAAACTCGGCCTGCAGCAGCAGCACTTGGACATCTATAAATATCTGCAGCTGTTAAGTGCAAACAGGTAGTTAGACGTCCAAGCATTACCAATTGCTGTGGCCGCAATTTTTTAACACAATTTTGTGCCTGTGAATTTAGAGGCCATTGCTGAGAATCAGGCCCTAAGTGTAAATTTTACATGATAAATGTGCACTGAGGGCGAATATATTACTATGAGAATCAGAATTTTTCCATCTTTTGACAATTGTGTTTTAAATGTTTAACCTTCATGTGATATTAACGTAGTACTATGTATATATTTATTTTTTTTAAAGTACTTAATACACAGATTTCTGTAAAAAAAATTTATTGTCCATATAAAAGTGCCAAAATATCCACCAACACTGTAATCTAGTTCAACAACCAGCTTAATCTAGTAATCAAAAATGCAAGCATCCTTATTCACATTTATTAAAATCAAATTCCTGTCACATGTTTCCACAGTAACCCGAGTCCCGAGAAAGTGGGAAATTTGCATTCCGATTGGCTGCTGTAGTCCATATGTCCAAGTTCATATAGGCACGGAATGGGTTAAACCTTGGATAATACTCCTGCTTACACATAACTGCCTGGTTCTCGACATGAGCTGAGTGTTGAGCGGTGGCACTGACTGGGCAGCAGCTTTCATAGACATCACTCTGAGGTGCCCAGATGGAACCAAAAAGTCCAGACATTGGAGACAAGCTTCTGGTGCTTGAGAGGTAGGGCTGCAGAACAAAGAAAAAAGCATCGTGGAAAAGTGCAAGCTAATATGTTTGGGGAAACAAAAGCTGCAAACACGGACACTTAATGGGAGGAAGACACCTAGGGAGCAGAAATGCTGAGAGAAACCCAGGGATCATATAGGTAGGGAATTAGACATGAGTTTACGAATGAGATTAAACTCTCTTTTCCTGTTGTAAGTACGAAATTACATTTCCCAAGTAGGTTTTCATCCTCGTGTAGGAGAAGGTGATTACAACTAAAGGGAACATTACGACACACTGCACTGTGGAACTGAAATGAGCTTGTCCCATACTTGTTCCATTCAGCTGCTACGCTTTCCTCTGTGGGGACAAACACAGTGGGTCAAACAAAGTGAGTGCTTGGAGACTCACGCACAAATCCAGCTGAAGTTAGTTTGAGTTGCATGTATAGATCTCAGAGCAAAATTTGTGGAAGTTACCAAGAGCACAAGGGCTGTGCATGCTACTCTACAATTTCTGGACTTCCCTTTTGTATTTTTAACTTTAGATTTATGTTGTCATCACTTCTTGCATTCTATCCTCAAGTGAAATGTGGTTTTTGGAGAGGAAGGGAGAGGGTAAACAGATTATTCAAATCCAGCACGCACATTTCTGTTCTCAAAGGCATCAGTATAATTTTCAAGTACAATGACCTCAACATTTTGTAAACTAAACCCAACAGAAAGTTAGCCATATATTTATTCGTGACCTACTATGAACAGAACTAACAAAATCAATATCAAACACCTGGAAAGAAAGGAGGAGAGAAAACCTGCGTATGAATGAGAGAGGGGGACTGAACATAAGAATAGCCATACTGTGCCAGACCAATAGTCCACCTAACCCAATATACTGTCTTTGGACAGCGGCCAATGCCAGGTGCTTCAGAGGAAATGAACAGAACAAGCAATCATCAAGTGATTACTGTCGCCATTCCCAGCTTCTGGCAAACAGAGGCTAGGGACTCTTCAGAGCATTGTTTTGCATCCCTGCCCATCCTGGCTAATAGCCACTGATGGACCTATCCTCCAGGAACTTATCAAGTTCTTTCCTGAACTGAGTTATAGTCTTGGCCTTCAGAACATCCTCTGACAAAGAATTCCACAAATTGACTATGTGTTGTGTGAAGAAATACTTCCTTTTGTTCATTTTAAACTGGATTCCTATTAATTTCATTTGGTGACCCCTAGTTCTTGTGTTATGAGAAGGAGCAAATAACCCTTATTACTTACTGAATGAGGAAGCATTATTTCCTAAACTGACTGAAATGTAAAGGTATCTGGCAGGCACTTCAGAGGAGCACATTAGGCCAACACCTAGTGATAGGAATACTCACTGAAGAGTTGACATAACTGGCTGGTTCCCAGGTAGGCATCATGTTGGGTGGGGCACTCCAGGTAGAATGACCATTGGGATCGACGAAGGCTGTATTTTGCACCTCTGCAGTACATGGGAAACCATTGGGGTAATTCATGTTTTCTGCATTTGAGGAGAGAGAGAAAACAAAATTAAGCTTTTGCATTGTAAATTATATTAAATTTTCTGCATGGGGAGCTGAATTATCCCAGCATGAGACACATCAGAATGGCTTGCAGGCTTTCACCAATCCAACGTGACTTCATGGCAGGACAGCAATCACCTGTCTGTAACATTTACATATTTCTGTGCATCTTTCAAACCTACAATGTAAACAGGAACATCATTTCTTATTAGCTACTACTGGGACTACTAGCCAATTGCTAGCAAGGGGACTCTTATCTCTGGATCACTGGAGACTGAAATCCTCTATTAGCTGCAATACAGGCAGAGCGTGGGCAACATCAGGGAAAAGCTTCCCCATCGTTCCCTGCAACATGCCTCAGCCTAAACTGCCAAGAGACTAATTCAAAATCCTGTGCTCTTGTAGGTTCAGCTTTAATTATTGCTAGTAGTACAGCATGCTAGGTAAGTGTGAACAAAATAATTCACATCCTGGGAAAGAAATGGGTCACAAGAAACATTCTGTCCCGCACACTGGAGTACTGAGCTCTGTCACAGGGAGCACAATCTGTTGGGATTTCTACTTTGAAAAACATAAGTCTTTGCATTGCGCTTTTAAGTTGCCTTGTTGTTTCTCACATGCACACACCTCACATTACTGTATAGTATTTAGTCAGTCTCAAAACTTTTATATTTGGGTAAATGACAACATCTCAACAGTTTACAAACAAATACATTTCTGCCTTTCTATTCATAGATTTGTTTTAGCTCCCTTGCTCTCCATCACTTAGTATAAACACAACTGAGGTCTGAGATTTGTTTAAGGAGACTAGAGCTCTGTGAGTGGGTGCAGAGAAGGAATGGTAAAAAGAGCACTCTGGGCCTGCTATCTCTGCTGGAGTTAATGCAGTAACACTATTGGAAAACTGATGCAAGTGAAATCAAAATCAGCCTTTAGGAAGTTTGGCAAACCAGGTTTTGGATGTGTGGGTCAAAACTCATTTCTGTTGTTCCAAGTTAGGAACTTAACTAACAGTGCCTGAAAAACCCTATTCTAGAGAGAAGTGAGGACATGTGGTAGGGCACTAGAACAAAAATCAGGAGACTTGGATTATATGCCTGGGTTATATTCTGCAACAGATTAAATGATTTAACCCTTCCATGCCTCAATTTCCTAAGTATAAAACAGACATAACAGCACATTCTTTCTCCCATCCTTTGTCTGTCATGTCCACTTAGTTCAGAAGGTTCTTTGGGGATAGGAGCTGTCTCTTGATGTGTGTGTGTGTACAGCACCTAGCACAATGGGCTCGATATCACCTGGGGTCGCTAGTCATTACTGTAATACACATACATTATAATAACTAATCTGTGCTAGTCTATTTTAACCTAATTTAAAAAAAATTACTAAGATCAGCTCTCTTAACAGTTTAATGCTACTGGTTTTAAAAGAAAAATATGGTATTAATCACTTTGCTTTTCAAAGGGGGAGAGAAAAGAACATGTTTTTCTCAAAGAATATTTTGGAAGTTTTGCAGCACTCTTACCTTCTTGAAAAGCACTGTACTCATTCATCTCTAATGGGCAATACATGTTGGGAAACTGGCTATCACAAGTTGCATTCCAATCAATGAAGCTATTACAACAAAAGCAAACCAAAAAAAATCAAAATACTGTCCAGGATTTATGAAAATAGTTTAAAAACACTAAGATACTGTAAAACTATTAGAGGACAATTGCCTATAATAAGTGATTGCACGTCACAAACACTGGTTACATAATAGCCGAATTATCATCAGCAGCAACAGTATTGTGTTAAAATCACGTTAATTCTTATACTGAGCATTTTTTAAACCTTTCCCCCCTGAGGTGGAAGAATGGACTAATGGCTAAAGCATGGAACTGGCAGGCAGGTTATCTGAGTTCTGTTTCTGGATCTGCTCAAAACTTCCTGTATTACTTAAGAAAGTACAAACCTTCTGGGACTCAATTTCCCCACCTGTGAAAAAGGAATTATAGTATGTTCCTACCACATAAGCATCTTAGAAGACTTTATTAATTAATATTTACACAAAGCAATTTGAGTTATGGAAATGATAAGTTTAATGTGAAATGGCATTTGATTGTGTTTGACTGAATACAAAATTGTACTGAATCCTCACACTGCTGTTATAATCAAGGTTCTCTCAATGTTTCTATTAATAACTGCTAAAAATATGGTTTCTGCCTTAGTACCTTCAAATCACATTAGGCTTCTGGCAAACACATTGTCCTCTCAAAAATATATATTTGGGATTTGTTGTTGTATTAGTTTTCCAACTAAAATTATTTAAATCGTTCAAAAAGGTTTTCCCAAGAACAGTTTTTAAAGATATATCAGAAATGAAACAAGCACTACACTGCGGAGTGAATTTGAAAAGCTTCAAGGACTCAGTTTGGATAGACTAGGTGAGTAGAACAATTTTATGTTGGAGCTGTGTTAACTCTGCTATAACGTTCATGCAATAAGAAGCTAGCATGAGTTATTACTATTTAAAAGCAAACACTTTTTCATAATTTTCATGTATAACTTTGTCTAAATAATACTAAAATTATGACACACGCCTTTCAAACAAAGCAGGTCAGCATGAGAGCTGTCACGCATTACCATTAACTTGTTCTGCTTAAGAATTATAGCCTCAGATTACTAGTTACTGTTACTTCCCATAAGGGCTGCAGTTTGCTGACAAAACAGGGTTAAAATAATCTTATTTGGCTACTTCAATTAAAAAAATTAATTTCTTGGGGACATCTGAGTCATCACTCAGATTTCATATCCAACCATAGTTTGCAAAAGGAAGAGTTGATGGGATTTTGCTGCCTGAAGATGACAACAGTAAGTTGCAGCGGGTTTGTTCCTAGCCCTCAGGACAGCTGCACCATGCCCTGTAAGCTACTTTTTCCTGCAATTTACAGGACGGAGATACCACTGTGGGGGAAATGACCTTTTGCTGCAGGAAAGTCAATGCCTGAAGCCTAAGGAAAGTCTGAAAAAGTCAACCCAGCCCTCATTTTTATATTATTTTCAACCTGTGGATATTTGATTTTACCTTTCATGAACTCGTTTTATTCATTGATTACACCATTTAACATTTTTAAGATTAACACAGAATATATCCACCCAGAACAGGATCCATGACTATAGCAATAGCAAAGCACAGCCTACATGAAGATGAGGCACCCATCTCCATCAGAGGGAAAGGAGAGAAATTAAAAGCTTTCCAGTAATGATTTGCTTAAATTTGGCAGAAATATGAAGTTCTGAAATACCTCCATACAAGTACGGAAGCTGGTCAATTTATACAAACAGCTATAAACAGTTTAACGAACAGCTACAAGCAGTATGTCTACAGTAAGATTCTCTCTTACTAGATCTTATCTTGTAACTGTAGCATGGAAACTGTTTAAACTGCACATGCTTAAAAACACTGCTCAATAAGCTCAGATACATTCATGCTGTTAAAGCCATAGGCTGAACAAAGCATTACCAAAAAAATCAAAGCAAAAAATAACTTGCCTATTGTGAACAGAAGGGGTTTCCTGGATCATGCACGGTATGTTATTCTCGAGATTATAGTTTAAACTATTTGTCAGACAGACTGGTTGAGCAGGCCACAAGTCTCCTGTAGGATAAAGACCTAGAAAGGCAAAGAGATCTTGATTGCAGTGTATGAAATGCAACAGAAAAGAAATGAGGGTTCCCCCAAATCCTACTACTGTGGGGACATCTGATTCTCGGATCCACATGAAAAGACTGCATGTAAGAGAGAGAATCCAGCCAGAAACCTCACTTTATAGTTTTCACAAAGGACAGTACCAGTCCCTTCCTCCTATATTGTTACTTGAAACGAAAATAAAGAGCTGCCAATATAAAAAGAAACTTCACTAAAACACTCCAAGACAGATTGTCAGAGCTAGATCCTACAGCTGATATAAACTGATTCAATGTAGGTAATCCAATTTATATCAGCTGAGGATCTGATCCTAAGAGTATGTGTCACTGTCCTCTTGGGGAAGAACTTAGTGACAAAAGTTTATGTTTGATGGAAGTTGCTGTGCAGATGGAAACAAAATCAGACACAGAGGATTCTGAAATTCACAGAAAAAACAAAGATTCCTACAGAAAGTTCCTATGATGTTGGAATCACCTCAGTGATGAGACATGATTCTTGTAGCTTTCATAATGGTAGGGTGGACTAAATGAAAACAAACCCCTTCCCCAGACTGTTCTCACAGCTAAATTTGAATATCATTTACATGTTTGTGTATTAAAACTTCTCCTCAGGAAGAGGCTCTAGTTCTGAACAGAAGGACCCCTGCTGCTAGAGCCATTAAAAACTGGAACAAACTATCAGCACATACTTCTTAAAGGAAAAAAGAGGCGAAAAAACAAGAGAGCAAACTTCAGATTTCCTGTCCAATCCTCAATGCTATTCTATAAGTTCTAATTTATCCTGTTATATTTTACTTTGCAATTTATTAATCCCACCAAACATGACCATTATTTCCCTTTGAAATGCAGACAAATATAAACAATCACACATTTAAGAGTCCAAACCATCACATCATTCAATGTTCATTTTGGATGAAACAAGGTGGAAAAGGGCTGAGGACTTTTTCTGTTATTATTGTAGAAATTAGGCGAGAGGTATCTCATGGCAGTAACTATTTCTCAGCTCCACTTTAGACACATAGTCAGTTCTTTCGGTTTCTCAATACTATTTACGTTACTCTGCAGACAGGGTGCGTGGCCTGTACAAAGAAAGGCAACTGTCAGGAAAGAATACTGCCTTTATTCAGTGAGAATACCATCTACAAAGTCTAGGTTATAACGAAGGCTAAACATAGCAAAGAAAGTCTTCTCTGAGTTCTTTTAGTTGTCAGGAAGTTTAAAAAAAAGTTAAGTCCTCAGCAACACAGCTCAAACACAGCCGGCTGTGATCATAAAGACTCTGTGGGTTTATACATAAACGTAGTTAAGAAAGATTGTGCGTGGTACTTATGTGCATGACAGTACAAACAGCAGCACCAACCTGCTGTTGATAAAGTAACTAACCTTTATTTTTATCGGGATCTGCAGTTATGTCAGTGAAGTTGGGACACACGGTTTCTGGATACTGGGGGACAGTATTTATGTCTCTGCTGAATGAAGACAAAGGACTTTTTAAAATTTTGGATTATCAACATTAAAAATGGCCTATAGATTCTTCTCCTGGAAAAGAAAATTAATTTTACAGCTTTTTTCAAGTTGAAAATTTTCTGAGAGACGTCTCTAGAATGGAAGTTACTAAATGGAGTGGTGGAACACTAAATAATAGATGATACTGTATGTAGCATGGAAAGGGTATCCTTTTGCTTCACAACTTAATTTTTCCTTTGCCTATTCTCCTTATTCTAACCTATCATATAACTCACTATCTCATCATTTCAGTGCTTATTACATGTGGAAAACAAGTAAATACTAATTATCTTCTTATTCATAATTCAGGTGATCAAAAACTCTCATAAGAGCCAAATTTCATTTATCAAATATTCTGATCATCTGAAAGTTTCAGATGTCCTTCAAGCCATTCAAATACTCAGAGCTTACTTTAAGACAATATGTACAATATATTACATAAATGAGAGCATAGTTAGTAGGTTCAGAGTGAGATTAAATTGGTTTGGGATGAGCTTTATTTATTAGTAATGGCTATGCATAAGAGGTCCAACAACATGTTTAAAACCGTCAGCTTTCCATGTACTGGACTACAGAAATTTACTTCTCAAAATAATGTCACCTGCAGAAGTTAAGAGGAAGAAAAAGCTTTGCTCACTGAGAGCCCAACTCTTCTTTTTGGGGTGACCTCTCTCCCAGTCTCTGACATCTTGAGCTATACCTCTCTTCTTGCAAATATCAGAGATGGCTCCCAATTTGTTTTTGGAGCTACAGGTTTTTGGCCATGGCCCTTATCCTCTACACCAGATGAGTATTTCCAACATTGCATTGAAACACTCAATTCTCATCAATAGATATATTTAAATTTGAAACAGTACCAAATTACTGAATTAGGGAGGAATTGGTCTCTCCAGACTACAAAGCCTCAGGGAAAAGATGGCATTGACTCTGGTAACTGAATCCCAATTGTCTCAAACTGGGAGTGAGATAAAAATCGAGGTAACTAAAACTTTAGATGTGGCATATATTATAGTACAGGAAGGATATGTCGGAGAAAGAAAAAGAAGAATTTTTGAGTTGTCTCAGGAGAGCATGATTCTCATATAAAGAACCCCATCAACTTAAAAGTGATATCTTTCTGAACTCTTTTTTTTAACCTATAACATTACAATTAGCACTGAAAACTACTAGAAGGAGAAGACGATACAGAAAAAATAACTTCCTTATTTTTTCTTATACACCCCATATTTCCTCTGCATAATAAGCAAGGTTTCTCTTTCATTTGTGTGTGTCTTTTAATAAAGCTACAGGGAAAAGAAAAACCTTTTTAACACTAGTAAAATGTGATTTTACAACCACAAAAATTAGCAGAGACTCACAAGCAGGTGTAGGACCTGAAACGATTTTTAATTCTTTTTTAAAAAAAGACTGCATTTCAAGTTGATGGAGTTTCTTTAATATTTTATTGGGGTAGACTTAACAAAAATTTACCTGGTATTGCAGATGTTATGAGACAGATTTAAAGTGATGGGAGTGTCAGTTGGAAAATCATTTTGTGAAATATTCTCCCCTAAATAAAACAATGATTGTGAATCAAAAGATTTTGAAAACAGAAACATATACACAATACACTTACAAATGGTGTGTATGAACTTACTTCTCAGTGTGGAATGTCAGTATAAGCACTTATCATTCCAGAAAGTATTTATTCACAAACTATATCTATAGAGTTTTCATGTATTATTACATAGATTCTCAACCTCGAGACGATGATCCCTTCTTTATGGCTAGCAAACAGGAGGGTCCACACATTTTTTTCTGTTATAATATGAACCCAGGGTTTGGAAAAGGTTGACAACCACTATTCTAACAGAAGAGTAAGTTCTTTTGTGGTGTCAGACTTTATGAAAAGGAAATACATTTATGCATTGTCTTTTGTACGGTGTTCACCTTACGAATTGTTGTTACTAAATGTATAATGTAAATTATACATTCCTAGTTACTATCAAAATGACTGTGTTTGAAAGAGCAGTCTTTTCAAAAAGAGTTGCACCACATTATGAATACACAGAAAAGTAATGCAGAGACAATTCATCTCATTAGATCACAGATGTAACTAGTCTTTCCTGACTCTGAAGGCAGGTTTGTTGATATGTGTTTGCTCAGACACAAATTATATTAATATTACTCAAAACAACATTTAGTGACATGAAACCAATTTTTCCATGTCACTATAGAATATTCAGCATAAAACTATTTCTAAATTCTGTTCATTCTTAGTGCTGCAGCAAGCTACCTGTTAACTATACTATTGATACTAAGGGTTTTCACCATTCTTATTAATATGGCAAAGAAATGAAGCATAATTGTGGCTTCTGGTGTTCGTGACATGCTTTAGGCTTTTTAGCCATGTATATCTGGCATATTGCCAAATATCGCCCCATGATTCTGGAGTATTTTCTGTAATGTTTTAGATGTTTTCTTTCCATCTGTGTATTTTCTTAAATATCTGCAGGTATCTTTTCACTTTTGCCACTTAGACATAGGTCATATGTAAATATATTACAACACATAACATATATATTGTTCCACACTTAACAATAATCTAAATGTAAGAACTAAATTAAAATGAGAGCAGAGTTAGTAGCTCTCAGTTCTGCAGTCTTCCCTAAAGTGACTAATTGTACAGCTTTCTTCATTTCTGGTGAATTTCAGTTCACTTTCTTATCCACGTTTTCTCTTTCCCCTTTTGCTTTTATTGTTAATGGCGCTTTGTCCCTACTTTCTGTGGAGCTTTCCCCTTGCACATCTCAGTTCATATTTGGATTTTTATTACCCCTGCCTGGTTTTAGGAGTGATTGTATCTCAGTGCTGAGTCTGGATTTCCCAAATCACCAGTGAGGTGGAGCTACCAGATAGAGAGAAGTATCTGGGGAAGAAGAGAATGAAATGGCTGGGAAGCAGGGGGAGAGGACGAGACAGCACTAGGCAGCACAGACAGTCTGCTTAGGGAAAAAGGGGGGCTGCTGAGGTAGAGAAGAGAGTGAGCATGAGCAAGCGAACAGACCGAAGAAGAAATGAAAAGCAAAGCAGACAGTGCGATGACACATTTCAGAAGGGACACAACTCTTCAATGTCAGCCGCTTCAGTACATTCCTATTAATACTCTCCCATTTAGCAAACAACAATTAGTTGCCAGAGGTTGTTACATGGGGAAGAGGTCCATAGACCATCTCTATGAAGACACTGCAATGGTATTAGTTTGTGCCTGCGAGTATACAGCAGTAGGCTAGGCCATACTTACAGGAAAGGGTCACTTTTTTTCCCCTCTCCAGTTTATCGTTTAATTCTTTGACTTCTAACTTGAGTTCTCTCTCCTACACTCCCCCTTTCTCCACAAAGAGCCTTAAGCATTATGGTTTTCAGCCCTTTCACTCATACTCGCCCTTCCCCTACTCCCCCCAGGACAAGGTCATCAGTGTCTGGCAATATCAACTTTTAATATAAATTCTTGTTGTATAATTTGGTTTCAAGTCTCAAGGACTTTCTTGGTTGGGAACCAAATCACTATGTGGTAAAATACAAAATTCCATAGCTAAGTCTGAACTGTGGCTTCAATTCCCAAAAACCCTCAAACCAAAAACAGTGCATCAAAAGAGAAAACCTTTGCATGTTACTTTCATCTCTCCTTACTCACTTACAGAAAACAGAACTTCAACAGAACCTTATGGTTAAGAGGCAGGAGACCCTGATTTTACATCTCACTCTGCCACTTGCTGATGTGTACCCTTAGGCAAGGAACCGCCTCTCTGCTTCAGTTTCTCCAGTTGTAAAATGAGGATGATAATACATGACAACTTTGTAAGTCACTTTCAATCATTGGATTATATATGTACAAAAATTCCGTATTTCTCTCAGGTATCTGAAGTGTTAATGGGGGGGAAAAAAACAAACAAACAAAAAAAACACTTATTCCACCACCTATCTAGAGCACTAACCACAGTTGGAGAATGAGTCTTAGATTGCTGATCAGGCAAAAACAAGAGAGTTTTTTCTATGTCTAGCACGATAACAAGAGGACAGAAGAAGGAAGTTCACATGGTTATTGAATATGGAAACAAAAATACAACCAGGGCTAAGTAAAAAATTATTAGTGTACCTTGCTGGGATGGGGAAAACACAAATATATTTTAAAAAGTAATGTTTTACACTACAACTCAAATGTACAACCAGCAGACCTGCCTATTACAGAAGAGAAACAGGCAATTATTACCAAAAGAAAACAACATGAATCATCAACATTTCCCAGCAAAGTAGCTTAATAAAAAGTATTTATTAACTTGTGATCTGATGTGAAAATTTGGAGTTCGATGATCCTCAAAGACAGACTATTATCCCTGCATAATTCAATGGTTTAGTTCATGAGCTTTACTTATCATACAATAATATTGACTGTTTTTTCACTGCCATATGAGTCCTTTCCTCCTAAGCAGAAGCACACCTGCAAACTTGAATTTGCTCTAAGCTCAAAAAAACCTCCCCCGCATCCCTCACTAGAATTACTGCCAATGTGTCACAGTCATCTACCACTAGTACTGATCAAAGAAAGCCCCTAGTTGGCAACCCCACTAATGTATTCAACCTAAGATATTCTTGCAAAATGGTTATAGGTGTTGGACATATTTAAGCAGGCAACCATTCTTCCCCAGGAAGCAGCACAAAAGATGAACATATTAACTGGAGGCAACTAGATGACTTGACTAGAGTACTGGGGAGCATTGAATGAATTCTGAGGTCTTCTAATGTTTGCAAGGAATTTTCCAAGTAGTGAGAAGTTTTCATATTGAAACACCCAAATAGCACATTGTCAGATGCAAGAGAGATCTCAGCTATTTCAGAACGTGCACAGGCCAGATATTTGAGTCCTGGCTCTTTTCTATTCTACAATATTTTTAAATATTATAATGATTATGGAACAACAAATATGACAATGCTGCATCTTGGAGTCTTAACTCAGATGTTTGTTTTGAAAGCAGGTGAACCATGAGTGGATGACTACAAAACCCCTTTGTGTTAAATGTACACGATAAGTTGTTCTACATAGGATGTGCACTTTCAGAACTGAATGCCAGCTTAAAAAAAGGATTTGGAAAAAAAAGATTTAGCAACTTCTAAAATACATTCTGGTCCCTCACTCTGTAGAACGCTACCATAAAGACTCGGTTCTATTAAGCCACGGTAGCTGGGCAGGTTGCATAGGCTGCACATAGTGTCCTTATCGGTAAGGGTTCCACTGCCTCAAATTACCCCAAAAGACGACCTAAACTCTGCAGGTACTTGTGTGTCTTCTATTTCCAACACTTACTTGATGGAAGAAAATGCCGCGTAGTAATCATGGGCTTTTTATCTCCATCGGAGCTGCTGGTGCTACTCCAGCTGCCCCAGCTACCGCGACTGGCACGTACACTTCCTGAAGAACTTCCACAGTCCGAGCTCGAATCAGAACAAAACTTTTCCAAACAGCTCTTCTTAGACAGTTGATAAATGCTTTCTGAAAAAGTTAAAAAAAAATTAACATTACATTTAAACTCAAAATTAAATAAAAATGTTTTTAAATTGTGTATTTATATTAATCCCTTAAACCCTCTGAGCAGAAACAGGAAGTATTATTTGTAACTGGCATGTATGGCATTTTATAGGCATAAAAAGACGACAAGATCCTTGCCCTGGGGAGCTTACCATCTAAATTACTCCTGTAACACAATGAAAACGAAAGCCATGGTGCTGAGATAGGAGTAAGAAATGGACATGCATATGGCTCTTTAAAAAGCAAAGTTTTTTTGTAGAGTTTGTGAAAAGACCCTGGGAACATGCACATTAAAAACAACAACAAACCTAATAAATTCAATGGTGAATTATGGATTTTCCTCCCTCATCACCTTATTGAGAATAAGAACCAACACCATATAAACTACACATTTACCTGCCTAACACATCCCCTTCTCAAAAGCTGAGGAAAACAGACAGACCTTGAGGAAAAGTGAACAGGCCCAGGCTCTGGGGGACCAACGCAGGAAAAAAGCCACAAAGTCAATTAACTGAAAATGCCCTACCCATAGCCCCCCTTTACCTATTCTGGGGGCTGTCACTTCAGCTGATCTCAACGGTGATTGTATCACACAAGGAGAAAGTTGATTCCTCAGGGAGGCATGTCCAAAACTGTTTAATGCAGTGTTGATGTAACCGTGTTGGTCCCAGGATATCAAAGAGACAAGGTGGGTGGGATAATATCTTTTATTGGACCAACTTCTCTGTGTAAGCTCAAAAGCTTGTCTCTCTCACCAACAGAAGTTGTTCCAAAAAAAGATATACCTCACCCACTTTCCCCCAGTTTAAGGCATCACAGTTTCACGCTCTGACATCTTCTGACCTTGGCTAGGGAATACTGTAGATGAAATACATTCAGCCTCTCAAAGAAGGAATACCTCCTGGCATTTCTTGGCATCTCAGCATTGATACTGACTGGCTCCTAAAGGAGCTACATATATAGCCCTCATTGGCCAGGACACTCACATTAAGTGACCTTTGGGGGCAAGGGAAATAAAGTCCCCAAGGGAAGGAATCAAAATGTTGGGGTGTCCAAAAACTAAATATTATCTTTTCCCAATGCAATGCCAATAATGGTTACATACCTGTTTCTCCCTGTGTAGACAAGCTTCCAGCTTTTTGGTCTGTTTTACAAGTTTCCCCATTACTCTGAGCACACCAGTTTCTTATTCCAATGTTAGTTCTCAGTTCAGGCCTTTCAAATTCATTGAATATACGCTTCAACTCATTCTGTTCAGGAACCCTACAATAATCACAAACAAAAATGTGTTTACATTTGCATTTTTACTACCATTTTTCTCAAAATATCTCAGGCTAGCTACAGCCTCATGACTCTTATTCTCCAGACTGGCAGGGATTGTGAGTGAGACAAAGGTGACAGATATCCTCAGAGCTCAGACAGGACACTGGGAGGCCATGAATTGGCCACATTTCTAACAATTTGGGAGTCCACCAGAATCAACACCTACTTCTCCACAAATATTGTCACACCTTCTTGTCACTGTCCCCTACTTGTGGAGCACACCCTGTACTGATCCACAAAGCCATTAATTACCCTCTCCTCAAAACCTGCTTCTCCTCTGATTCCTACAAAGGATGTATAGGTTGCAGACAGTCTGGTATAGCTGAAGCATCATCACCCTTTTTTAAAACAAAAATTATGTATTTGTCATTGCATCTCTCTCTCCAACCCTTTATATACTGTTTGCCTTCCTAGACTCCAATCTTGCTATCAGATCAATTGAAGTCAAAGGATTTCTGCAGAGATTGCAAGACCAGGGTCTAAAATTGCCAGTTCACTGTGACAAGGACCTAGATTTCTAGCACAATCAGGCTCCGAACCCGACTTGGACTCCTGAACACTAACACAATAAATAATCATCACCATCAACATAAAAAGCAAACAAAAATCCATTACTGATTTAGGAAATATTAATCTCTTCTCCATTCTTAGCTAGCAGGAAATTACATTTCTTGATCTAATGCATTATCAGTCAGATCCATGTTAAGGGGAGCCCAAAGCCATTCAGGTGGCAGCACTGAATGCAGAACAGAACTGCACTGTGGTAACACGAAGACATTTTTATCTTTAGTTTTATATATTTCAGGACTAGTTTGTCTAACTCTGGCAATGAAGAAAATTTGAATTGTCATTATTTCTATGGAGAGTAGACAGTCACATTTTAACTTCCAGAAAGCAAAAAATGTTGAAAGGTAAATAAATGAACCTGTAAGAGAAATTACACTAGACAAACATTTTCTGTCCTTTTTTGTCTGTCTGGTCTACACAGGCCTTGATCTTGCAAAGACTTACACATGTGCTAACTCTATGTACTGTGAGTAGACAATGTGATGCATGATTATCACACAATGGTCCCTTGTATTCTGACTTTGCAATCTATTAATCTAGTCCCACTACTTACAATGTATCAAGTCAGTATAAATCTTTGCAGGATTGTGGCCTTAAATTGAAGCTTTTGGGGGAGGCACTTTCTCTTACTGTGTTTTTGTACATTGCCTAGCACAATGGGGCCCCACTTCCAGTTGGCATATTAGAAATTACTGTAATAAAAATAATTGAATAATGATAAACAACAACATATCATACAAGCTTACAATTAATTGATTTTTCAAAGTTATTGAAGTAAACTTACAAAAAAAAGTTTAAAAATATTTCTCAGGATCTTTTCATATTCCTATCTAACATTGCTCTAACTTACCACAATACTTGGTTACACGCCACAAAGTCGTCACTTATTCTGCATGTCTGCGGTATGCCAGAGTTTCACTTTTAAAAGTTAATTTTTAAATCACTACACTTGATAAGGGAAATGTTGACTTCTTTATTAAAAAAAATATTTCTCCCTTCCTCTTTTTACTATATTAGAGGATAAAATTCCTTCAAACTAGTTAAGAGATGATCTGATTCACATGAGGTTGAATCATTTCAAAAGATTTCTCTTTGCTGCAGACAATACATACTGGATTTTAGCCACTCGGAAAAGATTGGAAAGGAAATTAACCCTCTGAGCTTTAAAGCAGGTAAATTTCCAGTCTGTAAGGGGAGGCAATTAAATATTGACCAGGATATAAATTCAAACCCTCACATTTCTCCATTGCTTGCTAGTTTAAAGTCTGTCTACATAGGACATGTCTGCTCACAAAAGTGCAGGTGTAATGTATTTTACAATTATAAAATCAGCATTTTATTTGTTGTCAGGCATATAGGTTTCTGGATGTTTTGTTCCTTTAATGTGCTGTCCTCAGCAAGAAACATTTTTACAGCTGAAGAATAAATCAAAGACTTAAAGCAGTGATTTTCAAAGACACAACTTCCCTTTGAAACATCTTTCATTCCCACCACCTGAATCCTAAACATGGCCCTGATTCCGCAAAGAGATCCATTCAGGTGACCCTTTGCAATCACATCAGTGAAACCAACAGCACTCAATACAGATTGTTTGGCAGAACTGGGTGCATGTGTAGGTACACAGATGCACATTTCCTATGCAATACAGTATGTATTAATAGGACAGTTTTAGCCCTGAATTATTTTATCATATCATCATACAATAACCTGCATACTGTATCATACAAAACCTAAAGAGAGACTAAAAATGCAGAAATAATAGCATTTCCAGTTTCTCCATGGTGTAGCAAAACTTGTGATTATCTGAGGATGCAGCACACACCTTGGAGATATATTAACATTCTTTTTCTTGTTTTTTCTAGATGTTCTACTTCTATTCCAACTTATATTTGATACATTTCCTTCTCTTTTCTCCTGAGATCTCTTCTTCCTATAAGCATCTTCTTGCTGAAAAAGTAAAAACGTGAACTAGTAAGACAACACATCTATCATCAATGAAGTAACTTTGGTAAATTTACATCAGTGGTTTTATCTAGGCAAAGCACATTCACAAAATGACTCTGTTTTAGAATTACTGGAAGATTTAGTGCCACTTTCCAAGATCATCACTTAATCTATAGACCCAAGATTCAGACCTTCATAGCACAGGTAAAAGAGGAGAGAGAAAAGTTTCTGAATCCCTAATGTGCTACCATTTTCCCCTTTCCTTTCCTGTCCTTGAACGAAATAGGGAGTGCGGCGGATGATGGGGGAAATGGTCTATACAATTCTTAATGGACTAAACTAGAAACATCTGCTTGATTTGTGATCAGCTTATGAGCGAGTTCAGCAGCAATAAATTCTCTCTTCCCTCACCTATTGATGGTGTCCCCTCTGCTTATCTGAATTACTACTGAATAAATAATGGGGATAAGTAAAGGAGAAACTATTAGTAAATTTAAGTTTTAATTTATACTGGACTTAAAACAAAACAGACCACCTCCAGAAACAGATAAAAAGCAGCTGAACACGACCAAAAGCCATTTATAACTGCATTAACATTTTCCAAAAACAAGACTAGGATCTACCAAATGTTTTCAATAAGTACTCTAGAAGTATGGCATGTAATTTATTATTAAAGCTTTTTCATGAAGGGATTAGATAGAGCAGGGAACAGAATCAGAACTGGGACCTATCCGTGACCTTAGGAAGCCACTTAAACACTCTGCAAGAGAAGTATAATATTTAGTGTTTGTAAAGCTCTTGAAATCTTTGGACAAAAGATACTATCTTGAGGTGCCTCGTTATTATTACTATTTAGCATTTTGTGTAAATGAGTTCAGCTTTTCTCATGCTCAAATTCAGCTTCTGGCACAGAGATTAAAGTCATAGATTCCAAGTCCAGAAGGGAACATTATGATCATCAAGTCTCACCTCCTCCATAAAACCTTCCATAAAACTTCACAAAATAACCAGAGTGAAAGGAGAAAGATGATCCTAGAATGCAAGATAGCTCTCTAACAAGGCGTGGAGGAGGGAGCTCCCACACAACACTACTGATGCTGACATTTGGTGTTAATTAAGATAGTGTAGGCACACACACACACAAATATTAATTGTATGGGAACAAATGTGTTTGTGAAGCCTACTTGTAAACTCCACCAAAACTTTTTATCATTTTATAATCCAGTGTTAATACGTATAACTAGGACACCTAGAAAATCATAACCTGGGGGTTCTACTCATTCATGAGATGATCAGTAAAGTGATGTTAGGATTTATTCTTGTGACTTTACTGAATGTTTCTCTTTTTATTTCCCTCCCCCTTTAAGGCATTTTAAATATGAAAAGGAGAAGGATCATTTAATACAAACCTCAACTAAAGCAAGTTCCTGTTTTCCAGAGCATGATGTATCCTCCTTAGGTCCTTTACTTATCTTTTTCTCGATGGAAGTCTTTGTGTTCATCTGCTTTTTTGAAGTCTCACAGTTTTCTATTTCATTCTTAAGAGGCACGTGCTGGTTATTCCCTGGAGTGAAACAATACAAATAGTGTAACTTTGGGAAGATCATGAGGCTCCCACTCACTTCCCCAGTAACTTGCTCTTCCAGCTTGGCCGTTTTCAAACTGGATGCTTTCCAAAACACTATGATGTTAATCATTTTTGTTTTGCTGCTTATCCCGTCCTCCCCCCAAAATCCAGAAGTTAACACTGTTGTGTAAAAATTCTAAAAGCAACTGCAAGATGCAATTTTATATATATTATATATCAATACTAATATATACTTGCCTTATGTACCCACCCTGCTATAATCACCCTTGGTCAGTTGGCTTTTTAGTCCCTGTGAAGTTAGGACCATGCTGTGGGCACACAGCTAAAACTCTCAACCATTTCTCATCATCTTGCATCTTGACTGCTACAACAGCCTTTTCCCTGGCCTTAATAAATACAATCTAGCCCCATTCATATTTATTCAGAACGCTGCTGCAAACATCCTTCTCTTAGCCCACAGATTTAACCCTGTCAGTCCTCTTTTTACATCCCTCCACTGTCCTCCCTTTCTCTATTGTACTTTCAAAGCTCTTCATGGCCTATCCCTACCCTCAAGATGTCAGCTTTCACTGCCAATTGCCCCATGAAGCCAGGCTCCACAGACCACTTGTTTAAATTTTTAAACAAGCACGTTGGTGCTTTCTCCCATGCTACCCCTCACACAAACATCCACAAAGCTAACATCTTATCTACATGGTGAGTTATTCTGGAAAGGCTATGCCTGATTAGCTCCATTTGTGGATGCTCTTATTCTAGAATGAGAATACCTTATTCCAAAGTAGCTTAATCCACTTCTAACATGCATTAGCAAGACTAAAATAATTCCAGATAATGCACTTTAATTCTGAAATCAGAGTGTCCACATATGGAGTTAATCAGAAATAGTAAATCTGCTTTAAATTCACATTCTGCCTTATTCCAGATTAATTTTCATATGTAGACAAGCTCTTATTCAGTATCTTCCTTCAAAAACCTTCCTAAGAACTCCCTCTGGTGTGATACCTACAAAACATTGTCAGTGGTTCGGTTACTAGTGTGCTGAGACCACAGCCTATCATGTTGCCCAGTGTTGTCTCTGTTTCCTTATACTTTCCTGTTTGTCTGTTTGAGGAGAGGCTGAAAGAACTAGGCCTGTTTAATCTGCAGAAGAGAAGAACGAGGGGGGATTTGATAGCAGCCTTTAACTACCTGAAAGGGGGTTCCAGGGAGGATGGAGCTAGGCTGTTCTCAGTGGTGACAGATGACAGAACAAGGAGCAACCGTCTCAAGTTGCAGTGGGGGAGGTCTAGGTTGGACATTAGGAAAAAGTTTTTCACTAGGAGGGTGGTGAAGCATTGAAATGGGTTACCTAGGGAGGTGGTGGCATCTCCATCTTTAGAGGGTTTAAGCTGAGGCTCGACAAAACCCTCACCAGGATGATTTAGCTGAGGATAGTCCTGCTTTGAGCAGGGGGTTGGACTAGATGACCTCCTGAGGTCTCTTCCAACTCTAATAGTCTATGATTCTATATCCATATCTTGTGTCATAAGCTCTTTGAGACAGGGATCTTCTTTTGTTCTGTGTTTGTACAGCAACTAGCACAGTGGGGTTTTGAGCTATCACGGGCTTCCTAGGGCTACGGTAATACAAATAGCAAGTAATAAATAAAAAAAAGAAAAAGAAGGATGGACTTGGGCAGTGATCTTTGGTAGGCAAACTCTCACCTAGAAGTAGTCAGTCAAGTTTCACTCACTGGCTGCTTTTAGGACATAATCTAAGGTCCATTTATTTTGGCAGGCTTTCCTTTGACCTTTTTTTTTGGGGGGGAGGGGGTGGTGAGGGAGGGAGGAAGGATGGGTTCAGAGCAGGCTTCTTTTGTTCTTGATTACTCTGCACTAATTGAGAAATGTTTCCTTTTGTCTGGTGGGAGGCCCTCCCAGGTTATACGGATGTACATGCCTTTATTCCTTTTTATCTATTTTTAGGCTGGTTGGATCTTTTATTTTTAATTTTAATGTTCTCCATTGATATTATTGTATGATTTTCAGCTTTAAAATATTAAAAAAATGCAGACATTTGCGATTACCCTGTCGTCACCTAAGACAGGGCTTTTGGCTGCATTGCACATGCCTTGCATAAGGATCAGGAGTACTAAGGTCATGACCATACCACAGGTCAAACTGCAGAGTTGATCCTTGGTGGGAAAGACACACCCAATCTTATTCTTCACTGCTCCTTATTAACCAGTTTACTAGCAATGCCTGCAGCCTTTGAGGAAGTCAATTTCCCTCCTTTGAAATGGCAACATCACAAGGGCACGAGCATAGAGGGGAAAGGGAGGAATGGAGATGGATCACAAAACAAACAATGAGGAAGCAAGAACACAGACTGGAGCAGAAAAACACGTTAGTCTTCTAAAACATTTGTCACTGCTTTCTAAGATATAACTCACAGAGTAAATTGTTTCCTGAAGATTTCTTGGTGCCACAAAGCCACTCTATAGTTAACAATCCAGAACGTTTCCTAATGGTATGATTTAGATTTAATTTATAGTACCAAACCACCTACACATTAAACCACAGAACTTTGAATAACCAGCAAACCCTATGAATGCCAGAAGTCAAGAAACAATTGAAAACAAACAGCTTGATTGTTTCATTGTTCATTTAATTCTTTAACATTTGATACTAAGCAACCCTGAGAACTCTGGAAATGTTCTATGAAGGAATTATATGCAAAACAGCATACTTAAAAAAAAAAACAACTCAGTGCTGGTAGATAAGATCCCATGGGAAGAAAATCTAAGTGAAAAAGGAGTTCAAGGAGAGTAGTTTCTCAAAGAAACAATATTAAAGGTGCAAGAGCTGACTATCCCGATGTGAAGGAAAGATAGAAACAATAGTAAGAGGCCAATATGGCTTCATCAGAAGCTATTTTGTGACCTGAAAATCAAAAAGGAATTTTACCAAAACACAGACAAATTGCTAAGGATGAACACAAAACAACAGCACAAGCATTTAAGAAACAAAATGAGTTATACGTAACAAGGGACATAACCAAAAATTAGAAACTCCGTAAATGTATTAGGACAAAAGAAAGACAAAGGGAGACGCAGGTCCTCTACCTAGTGGGGAAGGAGAGCTAATAACGGATGACATCAAGAAGGATGAGTTGTTTAAGCCTATTTTTATTCATTAGTCACTAAAAAGGTAAACTGTGACCAGATACTTAACACAATTAATTATTAACAACAAAGGGGAAGGAACACACACCAAAATACAGAAAGAATAGGTTAAAGAATATTTAAATAAGTTAGATGTTTTCAAGTCAGCAAGGTCTGATGAAATTTATCCTAGGGTACTTAAGGAACTAGCTGAAGCAATCTCAGAATTGTGAGCAATTATCTTTGAGAACACAGAGGATGGCTGTAGTCCCGAAGGACTAGAGAAGGGCAAACATAATACCTATCTTTATAAAGGGAAAAAGGAGGACCAGGGGAAAATTACAAGTCAGCCTAACTTTGATACCTGGAAAGTTATGAGGATGGTGATCAACTGTTCTCCATGTCCAGTAAAGGGAAGACAAGAAGTATTGGGCTTAATCTGCAGCAAGGGAGATTTAGGTGAGATATTAGAAAAATCTTTCTAACTCTAAGGATAGTTAAGCACGGAAATAGGCTTCCAAGGGAGGCTGGGTAATCCTCATCACTGGAGGATTTTAAGAACAGGTTAACAACCATCTATCTGTCAGTGATGGTCTAGGTCAGTGGATCCCAACTTTTTTGGCTCGAGGGCCACAAATATCATTTTTTACAACCCTGAAGGGTCACCAGTTTATCAACTCATAAAAAATGTATTGATGTATACACCATTAAGGACTACAAATCAGTACATATTTAAAGTGAACATTTTGGTGCTATTGTGCTCATTTTTACATTTACTATTTTACACCTACAAATTACTCACAGTATGTGTCTCACACACACAACAAAGCACTAGTGTAGATGAGTGACTGTCACTACACACTGAAGCACATGGCCAGGCAGCTAAGTCACGGTTCACAAACTGGAAGGCCCTGACTTTTAGAGTCCTGCCCCTCCTCAAGAATGACGGAAGGAGTTCAGTGAGGAGGCTGCCTCCTTGCTGATCTCCTGTTCCCCTGGCTGCATTAGGGAAACCGCATGACCTGTGCACTCCACCTGGGTTCCTAGCCAGTGGCTCCCTTCTGCAACCAGGGGCATGGGAGAACAGTGTTCCCCTCCCTCTGGCCCCAGCAGGGACCCCAACACCAATGGACCCAGGTGGAGCACTTTGCCATGCTCCCTGCTACAGCCAGGAGAGAGGAGGGAAGTGCTGATCTCTCGTCCCCTTGACTGCAGCAAGCAGCTTGCACCAGTCTTGTAGCCCCGCAGAAATGTGCTCCACCTGGGTCCTTAGGCAGCGGCTCCCTTCTGCAGCCAGAGGTAGGGGAGCAGCGGGCCACTCTGACAGACCCCGTGGGGCAGGCCACAGGTTGGGAACCACTGATCTAGGTATACTTGGTCCTGCCCTAATGCAGGAGGCTGGATTAGATTACCTCTCAAGGTCCCCTCCAGCCCTAAATTTCTCAGATTCTGTTTTGTGATAATAAAAATGACTATCAATAATCATTTACTTTTGCTAATACAATGCCATTTACACTAGGAAACAGCTATTTCACACTTGGTTTAGATATAAATAAAGCATGATCTCTCTAAACGGTAGCTGAAGATATTTTCCCATGTATTTGGTTATGGTTAAAAAGTGTAATCAATGTTTTTCACCTTTGTTTACCTGCTTTGAAAATATAAAGTAGCTTAACAACAACACTGTACTTCTAAAGTATCTGAAGAATTTCAAAGCACTTTATAAATACTGATGAAATTAGTTTGTCAACATGTCTGAGATGAGTAAATCATAGAAATCCATTTAACAGATGAGGGAATACACAGGGTAACTGACTGTCTCAGGGCCAAACAGTTATTCTGTGGCAAAGCCAGGTACAGAGACTGGATCCCCTTACTCCCAGTCCCACATCATGCCCTCAACAGACAGCATCGAGCTAACAGGACTTCAACAAAAAAACGGAACTGCCAACTGAATATTTGGGATTTGCTTTTGTCACATTCTCAAGTGAAAACACACATCCACAAGATATATTCTTTTGACTTCCTAAACCCCATTTCTCCTGAGCGTTCTTGTGCCTCTTCTCAAAAAGGTGCCAGATTCCCCAAGGTGGTTAGTCTCAATTTAAAATTATAAGATGAACATCTCGAGTTTTTGATAGAAGTGGCAACCTGCAAATTCCTAATTTCCAAATATTTTGGTAGCATCCTTTTGGCCTTCCTAGGTTAAATTATTATTACATAAGTCAGATGCCTGACTTTCAGAAGAGCTAAGCACCACAACTCCAAATGAAGTCAGTGGGAACTCTAGCAGCTCAGCAATCAGACCCCAGATTTTCAGGGGGCCTAAATAGTAAACAGATATATACCTACACTCCCCGAAGAGCTAAACTATTTTTTTTTTTTTAAGATTTAAATAATCTGAATACTTGAGCAAGGGCAAATTGTATTTGTAATCATACCTATGATGAAAACATGTTTGCCTCTAAACTTTGCTTTAACCTTTACAAATATTACAGTGTGAACTTATGCACTGAAGCAAGTGTGAAACCCTAAAAGTTTATCATATCCATATGATATGAAACTTGCTTTCAGTTGCAAACTTTCAGAAATACCGTTGAAGTTGCATCTTAGCCTCAGCTTTGACTTACAACACAAATGAATTTTTCTGGACAGATCCTCTTGCTTGCAAATCTGCATAAACATATCAAAATCAAGAGGCATGAGTAAAATCTCCTCTGTTGCATACAAAGGGTGATATCCTAGCCTCACTGAAGTGAAGGAGTGTTTTGCCACTGACTTCAGTGGGGCCGGGATTTTCACCCAAGTCGTCCAATAATATAAAAATGAATTATATAAATGGAAAGATTACCATTATTTTTCCTGGAAATGTCTTGCAATTCTGGCAATTCTGGCTTGCAATTCTGTTGCTGAGGTGGATTTCTTGACAAATGACTTTCAGGTAGCTTTTTAGATGTCTTCAGAGGACAGAACTCCTGTTCTTTGAGCTCAGTTATATTTTCTGAAGTTTTAAGGTTAGTTTCCTTAGGAAACATACATGTTTGAAGATCCTCCTTCAAATTACATTCTGAAGAAGTACTTTTTATGAGAACTGTATTTTTCAGTGCACTTTCTTCTTTATCCAGAAAGTTTCCTGGAGGAGTTAAATTCTTCTGCATAATTACATTTATGCCATTTGCATATTTTAGGTTTTCCCAGTTCTTACTAACATCAGTGCAAATGTCCTCTTTTGGTGCTGCGATTTGGTTTTCTACAGTCTGATTATGCTTTTCATCAGTAGTTACAATGGCACTGCCAATTATTGTGTTTGTTTTTTGTTTACTGTAGTAAACTGAACATTTGTGTTTCTTCTGAGAGTGGCTATAGGTTGCCGGACTTCTCTTTGCAGCATTCTGGCTTCGGCTGGATGAAGTGCCTACAGAGAGGAAGCCTTTTCCTTTGCCTTTATCAGAGGTGCTACAGGAATCCATAAAAGTCTTGCAGCTGCCCCTGGATATGAAGTAAACAATTTTTAAGAGTTTTTTTTAAATATATGTAAAGCCATAATTGAATTACATTTTTTTCAAAAAATATGTAATGAGAGGCAGAGAGAAATATTAAGGAAACATAAGAACTGGATTTCTACTTTCTTTTGGTATAAAACTCAGGAAGGGGCAATTTACCTGACGCTATCTTCTGCACTAACAGACATGAGTGCTCAAAGCATAAAGATTTCACTTAATAGCTATGGGTCAAATTCTCACCCAAGTTGCATTCCTGGCTCCTACTGACTTAAAAGGCAGCCATGAATGTGTTTCCAGGCAGAGTTAGCCCTAGATACGTGCATCTTGTGTGGTCACATAGGGATTTGCATTTTTATTTACATCTAGATTTCAAGAATAGCAATATTCCCAACATAAAGGCTCTGGGCACCCTGATATTTAATTAAATCTTACAATTTCACTGTGGTTTAAGCATCAGCTTAAGTGTCGGACCAACTTCAATACAAGCTCAAACGCTTGGCTGAATCAGAACCTAGTGTCAGAGATTAAGACTTGATGGCCTACAAAGTGCTCTCCATTCTTAATTTCTTTGACTGCTAAATATGGACATGAAATTTTTTCATCACATAGTAACAGTTTGGCAGCACGTTTACATTACATTATCTAAGTATTACTAATAATACACAAAACTAGTTATTCTGAGTTTTGTTCATTAGTCATCTGCAGAAATTAAAATACTAGATTATGTCAGAATGTCAAAAGTTCACTGAAATGAATTAGTTTCCTGGAACAGTATCTCCCTAACAGTTCACATTGTACAAAGATATAGAAAAGTCTATTCTATGTTAAACATAGTACAAATCAGAACACTTCAGAAGAAGAATTTTTACTTGTAGGAATCAGAGCTGATTATATCCACAGGATTGCTGCTTTGTTGCAACGGAGAACTGGGATTTGGTCTCTGTCTTGATTTCATGAATTCTGCTAAAATATACTGTGCCTGTTGGAAGGCTATTAGAATCACACCCAGCAAGGACAAACTGCAAAAGAAAACAACAGGTTTAATTACATGCATATTGCTAGACAAATCAACAAAACAGACCAATTCCACAGCAAGAATTGCTTTTCAAACTATGTGTTGGTAAATTCATGACGATACCTGACATTAAATTGGAGGAATAGTGTATGGTAAAAGCAAATAAAGTATAAGTAATAATTTTTACAGGTTTTTTTAAGTTCCTGAAAGCAATGATTATTTTCTGAAAACAACTGAACTATTAGTTTTAAAACAAACACCAACAAAAATTCAAACCTAAAAAGACAAGGTAATTTGCAGATTGAAACAAAACAGAAGACAGACGTATCTCATTTCCCTTAGATATAGCATGGGTCTCAAACCATGCAAGCTCTATAGAGCATACTATACTAAATAGCGTATTTTGCATATTTGGGAAGTGCGCATGTATTGGCAGGAAGACAGACTGGATGATCTAATTATAGGTCCCCTCTCACTCAAACTTCTATGATTCTGTATTATTATAATAATAATAATTATTTCTTAGGCATTAATGTTCTCACAGCTACACAAGATAAAAATATAAAGACAGTCCTCCTCCAAGCAGCTAACAAGCTTAACTACAGACACAGATAAGACAAATTGCAAAGGGGGATCCAGAGGAAAAAAAATTCTCTTTTCTCATGCCTTTCTAGAGAGGATGCTAACACAAAATTTACTAGAAATACCAACCATCTTTCTTCAGGGGTCAGTGTTGAAGTCATAAAATGTTTTTTCTGTGTGGTATATTACAGCACAATTAGCTGCGTGAATTATAGGTCATTTTTTGCTTCCTCCTGAAGCAGCCAGTATATATACTATTATAAGGGAGGAAAATATCTGGCCTAATGGAAAATGGTTCTATTCCTATATTCTAGTAGAGGATGTTAATCAGGCTTTTTCACTGTAATACTTTTAGTGTGAATACAGTGCAATACGTATACAATGAATTAATTTGGATTTCCCAGCCACACGATAAGCATGCACTGATGTAGTATTAACATGACATTTACGTTCACATTCTATTGATTCTGAAAGATGAGTGAAACGATTAGGATTTAAAGATTTGTATGAAAATGGCACCAGAAATCACTTACATTGAGATGAGTATCTCAGTTACATTATACGATATAGAAGAACGAATAGCGTGCACACATTATACAGCCAGAACCTCATGTATTGTAAATTGATGTAGGCCTATTGACTTCCATCCAAGTAAGCCAATTTACACCCGCTGAGGATCTGAGGCATAAAATGAAATCATGCACATATGCTGAGCCACCTTTCCACCACAGCCTCTTCAATGGTATTTCTTAACAAAAATCCACATTAAACAAGGGTACGTTAAAAAGAGGGACTCTGTTTTAAACAACGTCATTAAAACTTATTTAAAGCCATCAGAAAAACTTAGGGTAGATTATATGTCCATTCACTTCCCTTTGGGCTGCTCAGGTAGGGGTGACAGAACCACCCACATCTGCTGCTGAGGATTCACTTGATATGGAGGAGTGTTCAGTGGGATGAAGTGAATCCTGGGTCATAAATGAGGCAGGAAGGAGAAATGGCTAACGCTTACTCTGCTTTAACTATTCCAGGTGACAAATGGTCTCAAAAGGCTCATAGCCACCTGGCACAACTTGGATGCAACTGATAACTGCACTTTAGAAGACTTGGATGCAACAGAGACTCCGTCCATAAAACTTACGACTTTACTAATAGCTTAAACATCTTTTATTTGCACCCATGCAAACAATCTATAATTCTCTATTAGAACACTGCAATCGGTGTGTATGGCTCTTTATACGCAGGATAAGACGTTCTTTCCCCAAAAAACTTAAAAGTTATAAGGGTTCAATCCTGCAAAGTGCTGAGCATCCTCTACGATCAGCACCTAGCCCTTTGAAGGCTCAGACCCTAATTACATACTATGACATACTAAGAACTAAAAGTGACTATCAATCTTTGATAGATTGATTTTATTTTCTTTTGAATTTGGGTGAGGAGTGCACGGGACGAGAAGCAAGTATATTACCTAACAAAGAGAACTGTGAGCCTCCAGAAAGTTTCTTCCCAGCTAGGTCCTGGAACCACATCTGCACACAACGGTAACAAATGGTGAGGAAGGGTCACATTGAGCGTGAAGTGGAACTCTACATCAGCAGCAGTCACCAAAGTAAGCTCACGGATTACCCACGAAGAAGTAAAATCAGGAGTAAACCTGTCAGGAAAATAAACGAGGCCAGTGTTATTTTTCTTGAGTGAGATTTAGTTTTATTAATATGTCATTGATTTAAAAATACTAAACAAAGATGAGTGACAGTTGCTTGCTTCAAGATTGCCTCTTACTGACTAGTTTATGTACTGATGTTAACATCTGCCTTAGAGAAGCACTTGCTTGCCTACTTCACAACTGTAATTACGCTGGCATTGTCTATGTGATACACTGTAAGGTACTATGCAATTTTGATGTTTCTGCCTTGAAAAGGAGCATGGATAATCAACAAATGCTAAATGAAATTCTTTTACAGTGTTAAAACGCAGACCTTTTCAAACAGCTGAGAATGCACTATATTTGTTTTATGTAGAAGTACAATTACTGCATTACCATCAGACCCGTTTCCTTGTGTTTAAAATCTTCAGTTATACTTGCATGGATATTAGAAAACACACTTCAAATATGTAGTGGTAGAAGCATCTGACTTCTACCACTTCCAGTACTAATGACTGTGATAGCCATAGCAAATCAGCAAACAAACAAACAAATATTGAGGGGGGGGAAAAGAACAAAGTATGTTGCTCATTTGTCCGTTCAACCTCAATATCTTAATACTTAATAATGTAGTACTAAAAATACCATAGTACGCTTTGTAAAAATAATCAAATCTTACTAATATGAGACCTCATTATAGTACCCTACTTTAACATTAAGTGAGAAGAGGAGAGATTTATATGTTTATTCAAAACAGATTGAGCTTCTTGTGTAGAATGAGGTAGATTCTCCTGCAATTTCAAATTCACACGTAAATTAAACTAATTTCTCATTTAACAATCAATGCTTACACAATGCTGATCTCCCGTGAAGAGTTCTGAGCCAGGGAAAATTCCTGACAATCTAACACTTCAAATCCATATCCCTGGCAACTGTAGCCATTAATCTTCATAGATGATACAGTTATAGGAAGAGGCCCAATATTCTCCACTTTGAAATTCTTTGTGATAGATAAAATTTGCTTGCTGTCTTTCAGTTCTAAAGGAAACAAAATCACACAGAATAATTTTACTTTTAATATTATTATTTTAGAAATTACCACTTATAGTTCAATTTTTTTTTTTAAGTTCCTAAAGGAAGAGTTAGATTTTTCATTTGATAAATTACATTTTGCAGTAACGTACTACAGAATTTGTCAGATCACCAGCTATGACAAAACAGAACCAATATCTCTTTTGCTACTGGGCAATTCAGAGTTTTACTTTGACAGATTCTATTTCATTAAATGCTGTAGCTATATTCATGATAGGAAAAGTGTGAACAAAAACCAAATTAATTTCTATGCTGCTCCATGTTCTTTTTACAAATACCAAAATGCAATATTGTCCAAAACTGTTTTCACTCAACACGTGTAGTTTTCATTACCAGTATGTCTCCTGTTTGAACGAATACATATGGAGTAGATTTCTGAATATGGAAAGGTAGTGTGGGGCACGCTTTATGGAGATGCTTTTTAAAAGATGATTCCCTGAACATCTGGGTTTTTTTGTGGATGCCAATATCTGAAATGTATAGAATCTAATTCAAGCATCACAGATGAACAAGGCTATCATTTTTTCCTCTTTATGCTATTTCTGTATCATACCAGCATTATGACAGAGTCACTTAAACTACAGGAGTAATCAGTAGCAACAGGATCAGGGACCTAATTTTTGTTACTCACGTCGTCTGCAGTCCATGAGTGTAGCTTCTGGCACCTTAAATCTAAGTGACCCTCCTGCACCTGGCAGTCTTCCACCTACTTTTAATAGTTCTCTGGCTCCAAAGCCTTCTACATTGACCACATCCAGAACAGTCAAGTTATTTCTGTCATAACATGAAAACCACACAATCAGCTTTTGATACAGAAGATAACTCGGCAAAACCATCCCACTCCTATCAGCATCTTGGTGCTCGGTGCCCATCCATCAATTCGCAGCTCCCGCCTCAGCAGCTGCGGAGGCTGTGCAGCAGCAGAATCAGTGTGTACTATATGGATCAAATTCACTCCCATACAGCAGGTCAGTACACGGCCACTGTTTCTGAGCAGAGGTGAATTTCGCCCCCTCTGCAGTGCAGAGCCAAGTTCCATTGAGACCTTCCATGAAGCAGGGTGCAGGGAGCAGCAGGGGCCAGAAGGTCTGCCACTGGAGGGCAGCAGCCTGAGCTAGTGAGAGGGGTGGGAAAAATTCCTCCCTCTCCAGCACTCTCTTCTCCAGAGATCCCTGTACACAGCCTGCTCTGGGTCCCTGGATTTGGTCCCAATCTAACTGATCACATTCCTAACATCAAGGAGTTAGATGAAAAGTCACATTTTAGTGGTAAGAGCCAAATTAATAAATCTCTTCTTCTATGTACCCAGGAATGAAACTGATGAGAAATCTATGGTATTATTGGGACTATAAGTTTGTGTGTGTTTTTAATATGCTTATTACACACAAAATAATCACTTCAATTAGAACTCTTTATTAAAACGTCCACTTAAATAGGCACAAGTGCAAAGTGTAGATCAGATTTGGAAAATACTTTGAAGTGAAATGGAGGTATTTAAAATGGAAGTGTGGTGTATTTGTCTCTGCTGTAATATTTGGAAAAATTATTTTCCTTATGCTCGGATTGCTTACAAAATTAGGTTCAATTAAAAAGCTGGCCCACCTGATTAATATAAGGGAGGATACTCTTTGGTAGTCAACTGGTGTAAACACTACACCAACCCTTCGGGTTTCCAATGGTTGTAAATGTAACTGAAGCACCTCAGAATTGGATTTCATGTTAGTAAGATCCTTCTGTTGTGCATCCTGCTGAACAAACATGAGTTTATTTATTTATCTGGCATAACATATTAAAACATTCATCCCAATAAAGCAGACATTACATCACTGCTCAGGACTGTGTAAAAACATCTATGGGTAAGATGCAATTACTGACATTAGCTTATTTGTTTTATGAAAATCACTTTCAACCTGACAGCATAAAACCATCAGATAAAGCTGTTTATTTGATCATGAATTCAGCATTTGTTTTATTATAAGAAACGTATTACTTTAGATTTGTCATCAGATTTTACTGGCTAAGATGAAAACATTTATTTTTATATAGTGGCTTTCAAATTAAAGGAATCCCAAGCCACTTTACAAAGCAGGCAGAGTGATAGTGCACCGACTGTATAGGAAAAGGTGGCAACCATTATCTATACGGCATTGAACATTAGAAAATAGATTTATCAATGGAAGGACTGCTGGCAGTTAGTATGATCATTTGAGCCACTGGAAACAAACCACAGAGAACTCCTTAACATTGTAATAGAAGAACAGTACTACCAACAATACAGTAAAGCTGGAAATATCAAAATTGTTTTGGGTATTTTTTTTGGTAGGATCATTTATTCTTTTTCACTATTTAAACAAAACAAAACAAAAGACAAAAAACCAAAACAAGTCACACCCTAAAATCTTTCCACCCCCAAACTGGGTCTCTCCTCTAAGGAAGAATAAAACATTTAGCCACCTATGGAATCTAAAGGTCCATAAACAATGAGGAGGAAATGGAATTTTAGTTTAAAGATTGCATCTGGCCACTGGACAATCTTATTTTTTTGGTTCAAAGTGTTTTTATATAATATTGCAATATTTCATAAACCAAAAGATAAAATTCCATACCACAAGACATACAATTAATAGCAAACATTTACTAGAAGCAAAACATATACAAAAAATATAAATTTGCAAACATAGCCTATAACGCTATGCATACAACTGTGTGAACATACCCAGGTATGCTTGTAACAACTGATTAAACAAACACAATAAATCAGATACCTAATGACACATTCAAAATTTGTGTGCACACAATTAATGACTTGGGAAAGGACAAATTAAAATCTGCCCCATCGTCTAATATAGAGATGCTGGGAGAAATAATATGGTTTGTGGCGGGCAACAGGTCATACTTCTGGCCTTAAAATCTGTGGGTGAAATCCTGGCCCTATTGAAGTCAATTTGAGTTTTACCATTGACTTCAGCGTGGTCAGGATTTCATGCTAATTCGTTTTAATATTATAAATGCACTGTTACATCTGTGTTTTATTTTTCAGTAATTGCTTAATGATTAGGATATGAGAAATACTCCCTCTACCCTTTCAAAAATTATTTCTGAAGTAAATGGAGAAAATGAAATCCTAAGTACAAGCAAAAACAGAGAAGTTAAATGATTTTTCTAAGGTGCCTCAGCAAGCTGGGGGCCTAACTGAGATGAAGAACCAGAAAACCAGAATTCCAGTCCCCTGTTCTAACTACTAGACCAATTCAATTTTCTTTTATTATAAAATTATCAGCCAGCTCAACAGGGCAGAATCCCACAAGTACTATACTGCATGATCAACATTAAGGCTAAACACAAATTCTAGTATAGGATTTAAACCCAGGGTCTTTTTGAATGCACAAAACTTCTAATTTAAGGAAAAAACAACCTGAACAGCAAACTCTGAAAAGAGATAAAATGTCAAGCACAGAATCTAATTCAAGATTAAAAAACATGATGAATTACTTTAAGCAGTACTCAGCAGCAATTTAAATATAATGCAGCTAGGAATATATATTTATTTTTCTAACTTGTCAGATATATTTTTTCTGTTGAAATTAGATATCTTACCCTGTGTGCACCCTCCTCTGTGAGCTTAAATTCAGTAGTTGTGAAATTAATAGCTTGCACATTTATGCCAAACCTAAATAAACCAAAACAAGAATTTTAAGCATTTAAACCCAGTTTGTCAAAACAGCACTGTATACATTTTGGAGAAATTACAGTACTGTTACATGTTGGCACTTACTCTTAGGGAAAAATACTTCTACAATTTCATTTGTGGAATATTATGGAAACAAAGATCTAAATATTAATGGACTCTATTACAACTAAATTTCATGGATGTGCTGCTCACACGGAGAATAAAGGGTGATGTTTAAGCACCGTCAGACTTTTCTCCTCCAATGTAAACTATTATAATCAAAGATTATACAGAAATAAACAACTGAAATTCCTAAGCAAGATGTAAATAAAAGCAGAATGCCCTTAGCTGCCCAAATAATCTTTAAGAAACAATTCGTATCAGAGCTCTCAGTGAATAATTCAGAACAAATAAATTATTCAATAAATGTTGTCCCTCTTTCTGTTCATGAATTGCTCAGGAACAGGTCGTGGTTTTCTCTAACTTATTTGTAATTTGCAAAAATTTCTTGCAACTGATTTTTGGTCTCTCTGTGAGCAACTCAGTTGCAAGTATTTGGTATTTGTCATTTGGGCTGCTTGGAAACGACAAGTTAACAGATTTTTGTTCAATGAAGATAAAAACTGCTCTTAGAAGTAGGCTTTTGGTATTGAATATTCATGAACTCAAATGAATTCATAAGCTCTCATGAATTCAAAACTCACTTTCAATGCAATTCTGCAATATTTGCTTAAAATAAATCACTGCAGTGAACATTACTTCCAGCACTTAGCAGAAAATGTGTAGAAAGCAAATACAAAAGGGTGCAAATGCAAAGTTCATTTATTTAAAAACTGGAATGAGTATTTGTGGACATTCTTTTGTAGTATTCAAACAAATATAGTTATTTGTTTGAGTACATTTAAAGGAATTATGGTGTTGAAGAAGCAGTTATGTAAGGTACTTAAACAGACGCCCAGCTTTAAACAGCTGAGTAATCCTAATGATTATACAAATGTGTGTGAGTAGTCCCACTGACTTAAAGTCGGTCCCCTTCTCCCATCACTTGCCCCTCTCTTCATACAGATGCAGTTTATACTGGCAAAAGGACTCTTACGTCAGTTGGCTTAACTATACTGAAAAAATAACTTTTCCTGATTTATGCTTTATCTCCATTTGGGGACTTTGCCTATAAAGCTATAGTAGCAAACTCACAGAAGTGTAAACTAACCTGGAGAGTCTTTCTGTGTAGAGCAGCTCCCATAACCCTCCTGCTGCTCTGAGTGTCCATAAACTCTACCTCAATAAATTCAGACTCCCCTTTATTTCTTCCGGCAGGCCTAATTCTGAGTCACATGCCCCTATCACAGGATCCCTGGATTCATGACCTTCACCTGGGAGGTGAGGGCATATCCCAATCCCTGGAAAAGACATCTCAGCCCGGGACAGGCATGTTGCTTGTTGAACCCATGCCTTTAGGTTTATCTTATCATAGCTCTATGGTACATGATTTTCTTTGTGAATACAACCAAGGTACACTGGATATGATGATTATACATCATCAAAAACGAGATTTAAGAGTGAGTGAAACCATGCCTCCAGGTAACGTATGATATTTTTAAAAAGTTAGAAGAAGTGTTGAGTAACAATGCTAAGGGATAGAAATAGATCATTAAGAAGGAACAACAGTATTCGGAGATAAAGTTATATTCATACCATTTGCTGAGCAGACTCAATGAAGCTTGGGGCTCAGGATAGTAAGACAGAGGCAAAAGTTGTAGCATGACTGGGAAGGATGAGGGGTTTCTTAGCATAAAATATTTTACCTAAACAGTTTGGGAAAAAATAAATTAATACTGGTCTGCTAGAATTCTAACACAAAATAAAAAAATTCGGCATTGGTAATATTGGCCTCATTTTCAAAGGAGTCTCAATCTGACCTCTGTTTTTGTGCATTAGAATTTTACAGCACAAAAGTGCACACAAAAGCTGGGCATGTGTGCAGAATGTTTCCATATGCAAAAACCAAATGACAGGGCAGGAAGAACTACACATGCAAAAACAGAGGCTAAGTTTTCAAGATATATTCCTTGTATTTGGATTTTGATTTAGTCTCAGGTTACACGGATGGACAGGAATAAAGATTTCCTAAAGAAACAGGTAAAGTGTGTAAAATGCTATTCTTCCGCACTTAGAAATATGAATGTTGGACTAGCTAGCTCAGGTTTTTGACTGATAACTTAATAGTTTGCCCATTGAATTAATAAACAATATCTGCATATGGAGCCTTTCATCTCCATATGACGGGTTCTAACCGAGGCCAAGTTAATAATGATCAAAAGCTGGCCAATGAAAACTGAGTTGCGGGGGCCAGTTTTGTTCCAGGAAGACATGTCACCCGACAGTCCTAATCTGGGATCTTTCACAAACATAACATTCACTCTTAAAAGATGTATACTTGGTGTGATAAAGATTAACACGGAACCATAATCACTAATAGTAAAGTGAATCACAGCCAGGAGCAGCCATAGTAAGCTTTGCAGGCCAGGGCAGAAAATGTTTTCAGGCCCCCGAGCAGTCAAACGAAAAACAAACAACCAGCTAATCAGAAAGAAAAAAAAAAAGTGGCACAACAGTTCAGCACTCCCTAAAAGCGAGTGCCCAGGGTGACTACCCTGCTCACCAGCATCTAGAACAAGCCCTGATCACAGTATAGCCAAACATACTGTCCCATGTTATCCATTGGTTTTATAATAAGTATAATTTACTCTAGCTGATGAAAGCTTTAACAACAACAAACATTTCAGAAGGTGAGATCTACAGTAAATTGTTTTAATCCTCAATTTATGTTAAATATTAAACTAGATACATCAACAATTTAAACTGTCCTGCAGCCAATCAGATTATGAGAAGCTGGCATCTGGAGCTGTACTAGGACAGTTTTCCAAAAGCCTTTTTTCAAAACCAGTGTGAAAACAATATAAAAACACTGCGTGTCAATAATGTTTAACTGGAATCTTAATAATTTAAACTAGCTAAAAATATAGAACTATATATAAAAATATAGAATATAGATAAAGCTTGAAAATAGTTGTCATTACCATACTATTCTTAAGTGCAGTTGCACTGAAGTTTAATGTGAGGCCAGGCTCTGTAATCAAACGTGGCAAAAAGAAAGCAAATGACTCCTCTTCAGGTTTCTTCTGGTGAGAAATGTGAGTCATTCTCAAAAGATTCCTCCTGTTTAATTGGTGACAACAGAAAGCTTTGTTAAACCCAAAAGAAACTAATTTTAGTCTCTTGATATGAATTTTCCAGGAGCTCTTCATTAAAGATAACCTTTTCTTGGAAAAGTCTTTAACAAAGTAATGTCCACAGGACTGTGACCCTGCATTAACTATCAATTTAATCTTACATTTGTCCCTTCTGCTTTTCCTACCTGTGATGTAATGTGTGTCTACTTATGTAGCTCCATTTTCTCAGGCTGGAAAGGGGCTGATGTCAATGCTTCACCAGCCTGACAAGGACTGCTCAGGCACAGCCACACACTTTTCCCTTTCCCATGTCCCCAATATGTCGTATCCATTAGACAAGGGAATAAAGAGCTTAAAACCTACTGAAAACCCCTGACCCTGAAAGGACTACTATGCAACCTGGTGATAGACAGGAGTTGTGCAGCTACCATAATAGATCCTGTAAAACATGTTCTGTCCTTTTTCAGAGTGAACTAGCAGTGGTGAGGTAACTGCAGCCAAAATAGTATTTAACATTCAATGTTCAGGTGTTTACAACAATTATTGACACTGAGTTAAAATGAGAGCTGAGGTGCTTAGCTGCTCTGAAACTCAGGACACCTGATGAGCTGCCTAACTTTAGGCATCAAAGACCAAAAGTTTTTGTGCTTATTTTCAAATATACTATTATAGCACAAGATTTCAGTATAATACAGTAATAATTCAGTACTAGCTGCTGGAACGAAGAACAAGAGCAGTCTTTGTACAAACCTGGAGGCTTCCCCGTGTTTTATTTTCTGCCATCTTTCATAAAGTTCACTTGCAAGCTCAGAATCCACATTCCACATAGAATGGTCCAGAGACAAACTCCTTTTCCAAAGCAGATTTGCTAAAATGACAACAGATTTCCCATATTTTACTAAATAAGCATTTACTACCTCTATCACTCTGTCCCATAACTTGAATAACTGATACCAATAAAAAAACCAAGTAATTCTTACCAAAAAGTAGTACACATGTATATAAATTGGATATTTGTACAACTAATTGTGCATTCTTTTGAAAGTTAGACTCAAACTGGTTCAAGCATTTTCAAGTTCTCTGAGCAGGAATTAGAAATCTGGAATAGTGTGTTTGCTACATATTACTAGAATCTATTCAGAGGAGAAACATTTTAAGAAAACAGGATGTTTTTAAATGCCATAATACAGTTACTTGTACTAACAATTTATACATTTGTATTACAAATACAGCTACAAGTACTAATTTTTCTAGCTACTTTTTCTACATTACCAAACTGCTAATAAAGGCCTAAAATAAAATAAACCTACCTGTATCAGACTTTCCCAAGTAACAGTGTATGTCACAATGTGCTATGGCTTCAAAATGAAGATCCCCCTGCTGAAAAACAATGCTTGAATATCTGACAAATCAACACTATAAATAAAACACACCCTAGGCACATTTAATCAACGAACATTATTAACTTTAATCGATCAAATTTATTCAAAAACAGTAACCCTGAAGTATTACAGCCCTTGTTTTGGATGAACAATACACTGCTTCATAATTCTGCATGAATAGAGGCTGGATTGAACGCCTTTGAAAATTTGGCCCAACAGATCCTTCCCATCTCTTATTCTATGATTTACTATTCCAAAAAGTCTAATATCTATGAATAGAGCTTACTAGGCTCTAGAAACAGTAAGATCTGAGAAACAGAATCTTAATTATGTTCTTTTGTGCATACGTATCATGATACAATCTTTAATTACATTTTTCCACTGGGCCCCTACTTCATTCAGTGCATAGGATGAATGTACTAAAGGAAAGTATTAAAGTGGCAGGTACAACTGTAAATCTGTCATTTCCTCACTTTTGAGGGATTGACTTTGCAAGCTAAATAACCTTAACAGTTTTTTTTGTATATAATATACATACAAATCAGCTGATCACAATACCTTGGACAGAGCTGAATAAATCCGTAGAGGTATCACAAACATCACTCCTACATTTGTGGCCAAAAATACACTGGAAAATACATTTATTACAGTGTCTTTGACACTGAGCTTCAAAGAAAATACATTCCAACAGCCTGGAGGTAGAGTCAAAGGTTCAGTGAAGTTCAGAATCTAAAAGGAAACAATCAAAACAGGTTGATTAAAAATTGTTTTTGTTAAAACTGCCAACATTTTTAAATGTACTTTTAGATATGAATTATATACTTCTAAGGTAGTATTTGCTCCTAAAATTGTTCTGCATCTACTATCACGAAATACTTAACTCCTGTATATACATATGAAAAAATATTAGTCGTGAGGGTAAACTATCCGGACACCATAAAGTACTTTTTTTATATACAATTGCATTTGATTTTTAAAAGCTTTAGGCACATGAATTTGTAAACCTCATTCATCTTTGCAACTATTGGGATTGCACATATGAATCTAGGATCTGATTGTGCAAATGGCCAATTTGATGCTTTGTCACTTGGGCGTGCACATACCAGCTTTGTTTATGCCAATGAAGCAACTCTATGAAAAATGTTGCCTAAACTTCTAAAAATAAGGCCTCTTTTGTAAAATATTTAATAATTTCACACACAGCTCATCCACTCACCAAAAGATTTCCAATATAGCCTATGACGAGAGATTTATTCCCAGCGTGTACCAACAGCGCATGCAATAATTCTGAGAACATGACACGACTGTAATTTCTGAAAATTCTGTAATTTAATTCACTTGTGCAGCTTCCACTGCAGCCAGAATTTGCTCTAACATATATTACAACCACCAGCACACCACACAGTGGATGTTGAGAGCTTAGCCTTCTGGGGCCTGACGGTACAAGGTGCTGGGCGCTTAAACACCCACAGAATTGAGTATGAATTGAGGACACTAAGCTCCTCAAACAGCCTGCTCAGCCCCTCGAAGGACTGAACCCTTTCAAATTAAGGAAAAGATGTTATAGGATTCTAAAATAAAACACTTACCTTTAAAACGTTCTTAGTCTCTCTGGCTACAAAGACATCATTTAGCTCAATGCTAAAGTCAAAGTTGTTTGTAAACCATATCGACCAAAATCCTGAAGCATTGTGATGTGGCTCTATGTGAAATAATACTGCAGAAGGGTCAATGCCAAAATACCTGTAGAGAACAGATTAAAAGTGCAAGGGTCCTTGAACATGCAAAGCAATTCACAAACAGACAGACAAAAGAATCACTGTTGGGCAACAAGTGTTTTTAAGGACTATGGAGGAAGAATAAATGATGCTATTAAAAAAACAGTTAAAATTGGAAGACAAAGTATAACTGTAAGAAGGATGGATAACTAGTCATACTACTATCTCGCTACTTTACAGTACAATGCTGCCTAGTGCTTTCGCTGATATAATGTGGTAGCTGTGAGGACACCACTGAGTCCAGACTAGAAAAAATGTTCAATTTCCAGTTTTCATTACGGTACTGTCCGTACGGAGGAGGAAAAAGAGACATGTAAATTTATCTCAGATTCTAAATAAGACTTATTTCTTTTTTACTGAATCTTGAAGTTTTATCAGTATGAAATACAAAACTATTATATGGAATGCCACAGGGTTTTATTTTGATGAATGACTCAGCCAAGGAGGGATGGATTCCAGTCCCTGCCATCCGCATGGGAGAGCTCAGAAATCTGATATGAGCCGGTGTGGTTGCCACGGACGGACGTACATGAGGAGAATGAAAACTGAGCTCTCTGAAAGGGGATCTCCGCAGCAGGGGAACGGCACAGGAGGGGGCTGCAGCAATACGCAACCACCTGTGTACTGGTACTTGGCACCATTAAGTTAGCTTGCTTTGACTCTAGAGCATATATTTGAGCACACCGTACAGTTTTCTTACAAGTCTATCAAATGTTTAAAAAAAATCCCACCACCAACCTACCCTTCCACCACAGGATGGTATAGACATGCTTTTAGTGTTGTAGTGCCTCCTAATGGATTCATCTTCACATCACTAGCATAATGGCTTTCACTGTCACATGATACAGCTGCATAAAGGAAAAGTACACATATATATTTGAATAAAATCTTTGTAATAATAACGCCTTTCATGTGAGGATGTCAAAGAGCATTACAAAGTAAAGTTTGTATCAACAGCTCCATTTTACAGAGGGGGGAATCAAGGGACATGAATATTAATGTTCTGATTTTCAGATGTGCTGAATATTGATTGAAAGGTGATTTACAAGTCCTCAGTGCTTCAGATAACCAGGCCACAAAAGTGACTTCTACAAGATCAAGCAGGGAGTCGGTGGCAGAGCTCAAGTCTCCTGACTCCCAGTCCGCTACCCTAGTTACGGAACCACGCTGCTGTCCTCAATAAATAAAAGCACTCCTGGGAAAATAAAAAACTCACTCTACCCCCTCTGCTGCCTTCTTCGACTTCTCTTTCTTAGGAAAATGAGTCCCACATTCATTCTTTCAGAAAATGTATTTTGGTCTGTATGTTTTGGGAGTCGGGACGGGCATGACAAAATACAAGCTTTTATTAGAAGCTGAAGAAAGAATTTGGAAGCACTGATGAGGAGGGTGAAAGAACAAAAATGTGCAGGGAATATCGGAGTACATAAGGAACAGTGATTCAAGCTGGGGAAATTAAATAAGGATTTCAGTAGATCATCAACATGGTCTAGTGGTAAGAGCATATGACTGACTGGAACCAGCAACTTCTAAATGTTGACTCTAGCTCTTCCACAAACATGCTTTGTTGACTCAAACAAGTCTCTTAAACCATCCTTGACAATAACTGCCATAAAAATTTGACACCCAAGCACAAAAGCGTACTATTAAGTAAGTAGACTTGAAATAAAAGAATCAACCAAATGATAAAAGTGAACCTAAAGGTACATTCAATAAATTCACTTATTTACAAATCAGCTGACAGTCTGTATCAGTCAGTCACTCTCCCTTCCTGTTAATATGGCCCGTATTGAGCTAAGATCAGATGTGTGCGTGCATGCGAGAATGAGAATTTGTATCTGAAATAGGATGGAAACAAAACAAGTATGAAGTATTCTTCCTCCTCCTAACCCAGTATATTATCAGAGAACAAAGATGCACAGACACAGAGGTCCTGGTCCTTTTCAGAATACCTGTGGTGTTGATAAAAGGTAAATATGTACCCCATGTAACCATCCTACATACACAAAATAGTCATACTGTACCTTTACAAACAATGGAAGCAACTTTTGTAAAATTTGTGGTTGAAGAAGGAAGTAGTACTGGCTCAAACTGCATTGATGATGTATCTTTTTGCGAGAAACGCTGTATGTCCTGCATTAAAATGATATATTACTAATTCCTGTAGCATTACCACCATTACTATTATAATTTTAGTATTAGTTTAGTTCATCTTCATGACAAACTTAGAAAGAACAGTAGTTTATCATATGTACTAAATAGTTCTGTGGCTTTTATTCAGGTTAATGGTACATTAAATCAGTATCTGATCTGTGGCTTACAATCTACAAATTCTGTTGGACATATATACATATATGAACTTAAATGTGTTAAATGCTTCTTAAAACAAAGAAGTGTGCTACTTTGGTGACCGCAAAAAGTAAGTAGACAAGCAAGTTAATATCCTAATTAAATTCAATACCTCAGAATATGATTGCATGAAAAATGTAATTACCTGTATACGTAAAACGCTGTTCCCTGAATGCAATACATACATATTTACTGTGGAATCATCTGTCCAAAATAAATGAACACCCAGATAAGTACCAAAGATCAAAATACTACTGCTCTAGTTAATATGAGAAACAATATCTAACATATTTAAATGAAAACCGAGAGACAGAATAATTCTGTGTGAAAATCTCTCTCTTGTAAAAATTAGAAGTTAATCACATATCAGGCTTAACTCTCCTCTCATACCACATTATACAGGAGTAAATCCACTGTGCTAGATTTTTGGCTCTAATGCTGGTGGCACAAATCCAGTGGAAAGCTGGCATTATTAACAGCTCCTAAATCCCCAAATGGCACACAGCCCTATCCACACAGCCAGCACAGTCTCTCTTTTTCCAAGCCATGGTATAATGTAGTTCATAGGTACAGGTTTTGCAAAGTAAGGCAGGGGTATAAGTTAAGGCAGAACCTTTTCAAGGCCTGTAAAACAGTATCTTAGGTAAACAAAGCAAAAACCCGAAAGCCTCAGCATATGCAATTAACCAGGAGTATCACAAGACAGAATGCTATAATAATTAAACTGCTGACAGGTGACCACAAGATGCCAGTTTATACCAGCCTGGGATATTTTAAGTTAGATAGAACAGCAGAGGTCTGACCACAAGAGTACCATGGTACATAACAAGCTTGAGATAAACAGGCTAGTAAACTCTGGGAGAAGGGCACCCCAACATTAGTAGGGTGAGGAAATACAAATAAGGAAAAGGGGAGAAATGCCTACTGAATATGCATTAGGCATAGTGGCATCACTGTGGCATATTTGGCACAGTGGCATGTTTTTTTCTTCTACCAGAAAGTACAATTGGCAGAAAAGTATATTTTTGTTCTAATGATCAAAAAAACTAGGCAATTATAAAGGTGATGGTGCGCTAAATATAATTAAAAATCAGCACAACACATTATAGAAGTTGCATCCTGGCCTGCATGGGAGTTGCAACTTTTGGAGACGGCAGGATGGTGACTGCTGGCTGAGGACAATAAATACTTTGGGTCCTTTTGCAAGGGATGGTGTGAGCATATGGATGCTCAGCCACACGTTCTGTATTATCTCTATCCACCTTGCAGGGCTGGAATGTTTGTAACTTTTCTCACTGTAAATAAAAGCACAGCAGGTTTTTCCTATGTGCAAGCCGTGCAACCATGCACATCGGGGTTCCCAACTGAACAGTAATTTTAATAAATAGTGGACACAATCTTGTGACAAAAACCTACCAAATCTCAGAGTGCTAACTGGGAATTTTTAAGTAATGAATATAATTAACACACAATCAATGGACCATGAAACAATAGAAGTGTGACTGAGGGAAAGGGGTGGGGCTAAAACTGCACTAAAGTTACTCTAGGGACTAAAGTGATCCCAAGATCAGGGAATCACACGTGCTATAAAGCCTCCTTTGCGCGTGCGCGCGCACACGTACGCACGCACACCCCCTCCCCCCCAAAAATTTCCTGGACACAAAACAGATGATCTGGCTCATTGACTTCAACAGAGTTACTCTTGATTCGCACTGGTGAAGTGAGAAGAGATTCAGAGTCCACATCTCTCTTACTTAAGCACAAACAAAGAAAACAAACATGCATTACTGTCTGAAGCTGTAAAGTTGCTCACAGTATCAACAAGGCAAAAGATCTCTAACTTCCCACAGCCAGCATCAGAAAAGGTATATGACAGGCCTTGACTCTACTGAAAAAGGATTTCTGATTTGCATTATATTGAGGAAGTATGTAGCTTTTAAAATGTTCTTCTACTACCTGAGTCATTAGAAAGGATGTTACAGCCACACTCCTGGATATGACAGATGTGAACATTTATCCACAAGTGAAAGAATAAGTGTGCTTCCATAACTCAATATAACAAAACACTGCTATCTTAGATGTGAGGGAAAACAGATTTACTGTGGACATATCAGCTCCATCAATCAAGTGTAAATATCATTCCACTCAATTACGGACCTTTCCAACCACACAGTAGGCTCTTGAAAAATGACAACTGTGTTTTGCATCCAGACCTTGAAACGGAGTTCTCAAAAAGCCAAAAGGTCATCAAGACCTTTTTATTAGAGGTAAATTCCATGTGGCAAAAATTATAATTGAATCATTTATCTGTTTTTTCTCAAGTTGCTTTTTCTTCTTCTACCAGACAGTACAATTGGCAGAAAAGTATATTTTTGTTCTAATGTTCCAAAAAGCCTAGGCAATTATAGTGATGGTGCTCTATAAATAATTAAAACCAAGGATATCTCATCCCTAGGATTTGGAAAGTAATTATCTATTTACCCAACAAATGTATGACGAAAAAAATTTAAGGAGATGGTTATTTTGCCTGTGGAGTTCTAACCTCCAAAAAGAATGGTACGAAGATCTTTTGTATTATATTATTACAGTAATTTCCACAATGCCTGCTCTTTCTAAATCCTGATTTCTTTGCAGGTCTAGTTCTGTTAATCTAACTCCCTGGAAATTAGAATACTAGTTTAATCAGTAGCACTTTTGCTGAAAGGTGGAAACAAACAATCACCAACACTACACATTTTGGTACTATTTAAACAGACATCTAAAAAAAGGATTTTCTGTTTCTTATACGAACGCTAAGGGAAACAGAAAAGAAAGTAACAAATGTAGTTTACAATTGCACATGGTTGCTACCTCTTTCATTAAGAAACACTACCACAATAATTCTTTATCAAATACAAAATGTCATGCAGTTTACCACCATTAATCTGCCTTCCCGTTAAACAGCAAACTAAACAGGGTGTCACTAAGATCAATATATATTTAAATAGATTCCAAAGTGTATGTAAAAGCAAATTATGTTCCAATTTACAGTCATATCTTGGACTTACCTGAGGTCTCAGTTTTGTCCATTGCTACAAAAACTACAAAAAGATTCTCCAGTAAGTACTGTCTGTGATCCACAAATCCTTGTTGGGAATTTTCCATTCTTAGTACTAGGCTCATTTCTAGCAGCACTGGATCATCAGACATACAACAGCAACTCTGGGGTGACAAAGAGGTGGGTGGTAGGAAAAAAAGGGGAGAAATTTCATAAAATCTAATTAGAATAAATACACTGAATGGATAGTCTCAGCCAATTTCTAATGGACAAATGCCCCTATCACAAAGATGCCAGTCACATGTCAGTAATTAGAACTTTTGATGGAATTCTCAGCAGAGGCTGAGGACTGCACAGGCAAACAGCAAATTCCCTTGAAACAGGCACTTTGGGGGGCAAGCTGGAGAAGCCTTCCCTGTCAATGTTGTACCAAACAGAAGATTGCAGTCTTGAGGGCGCATTCTGCAAGCACTCAGTTCACACACACACCTACACAAAAAGGTAAAGCCAAATAATAGCACAGCAGAGTCCTGGTTCACGACTTGGGACTTCTAGATGCTATAGTAATACAAGTAATTAAAATTAAAAAAACATTACAATGATACTAAGGGCTACATCTCAAAAGAATCCCACTTTAACAGTCGTTTCAACTGGAAGGTCTCACCCTTAGGGACGGCGAAACATTTTCATTTGTAAAATCCTTCACTCTGAATAAGGTGTACTACAAACAGACTAGGGGAATGAATTCCAAAGGTAGGAACCTCTCAAGTGTGCAACAAAGAGTTCACAGGGATGGACAGAAAAAGCCCCTAGTTGATCTTAAATAGCACGGTGAGGTATAAGGTAAGAGAACCAGACTGGACCTCAGACTTCTCTTAGCCTTATGGATCACCACATTTGGAGTTGCACCAACAAACAGAGACCTGAGCACCACTTCAGAAGCAGGCAGCTGCATTCTGCACCATCTGTCACTTCCAGGTGCATTTCAAGGGTAGCCCTAATTAGAATGCGTTACAGTAGTCAAGTGTGGAGATGAGAATGGCATGGATGACCATTGCAATGTCTGTAATAAAGAGAAATGGCTGAAGTCTCCTGGTCAACCATAACGGATGAAAGGTGCCACTGACAACCATTGGGAATCCAGAAAAATCAATGGATCTGCTCAGACTGTGAACCAATACTTATTTTATTATATATGCTTATGTAGTAAATGTAATTTAATAACCTGACGCTTTCATTACCTCTACGTCTGTGAAGGGTCTCTCAGTGGAAGATGTGATTTTAGTAAGACTTCCCCGCAGAAGACAGTTCCCTAAGCAACAGAATTTGTTGTTTCTTGAGCTATGAACTTGCCTTCCCTTAGTCCTACAGTGTACTAAACCCTTTGAAGACAGGGCCTGGGCTGTCTAGATAGCAGCTTCTTATTTAACTTTTTTGTTTTTTGAGCTAGCCAAAAAACGGTGAAAATGATGCGGAGGGCAGGAAATGGCAAATTTCATTAGTGCAAAAATTTTGCACACCTATATTTATTCTATTTAAGGTTCTTAAAACGTGCTTTTCTCTTCATCATATTTAAATGTACTGATCAGAATATTCTTTATATCATGCTAGGGTTTTCCTTTAACATCAGATATATCATATGTCATCAGTGCCAAGGCAGGTACATTTTTATACCTAAAACCCTGGACAGCGTCCCTTTAAAATAGAATTAAAATAAAATGTACATCATACCTTATGTTGTTGGCACACATTGTTATGTAAACTGCATTCAAGATGAACTTGTAAAAGACTGGCATTTGTAGTTTCTGCCTAGAAAAGCAGAAAAGACAACAACGGTTCAAAGAGTTTGATTTAACCGATACTATGCAGTCAAATTTGGCCCAAAGTTTACATTTTGTAAGGCCAATAAAAACTATTCCCATTACATTTCTATTGAGATACCAAAGGATGGTGTTTTTGTGCCAGAATTTAGGTTTTTGAAAGCCAAGCTTTTACAGAAAATCTAACACTTTCATTAACACAAATCTAAATCACTGATTTTAGACACAGTTTTGTGCAATATATGCACCCAAACATTGTAGCAGTGAGACTCCCAAGATGAAAACTAACTATCAATAAATGTGAAGTTGACTGCAAAAAGGCAAACAAAGAAGATAGTAAAAAAACAAATGGCAATTTTGTCAATTCTTTCCATTTCAGTAAAAAGTAATTCATGACAGTCACAACAGCAAGGAGAGAAGTATTAATTTTTTTTTTAATTTGATGATTTTAGAGTAATATGGCAGCCAACATTCACTGACCAGTGAGGAACTATATCATTTCAAAAAATTATTTTAAAAACATTTATACAGCAGCAATGTATGACGAAATCTTAAACTCTACTCAATTTTCTCCTATAATGCCTTTTTTATATACTATAAAGGCTTTCTTCCTTGATTTCCTGTATATTTTCTTTGCTGCTTGTAGGATGAAAAACTGCTGCGAGGCCAAACCTGTGGTTAGATTTCCTGGATGCTGTGCAAGCCTCACACCAAAACAAAGAAACAAAATAACACAGAAATGGTTTTCTGATGCTTCACCTTTTTTTCTATTTGAAAGAAAAAAAAAGTGTTGATTTTGCCAGCTTGTAAAATGTTCATGCAGTAGCCCTGTTTAAAGCCAGACATAATACATGCAAACTCTGTGAAAGATTGTCATACATGGTTTGTCATACTAACAATCCGTAATAGTTCTGTGCTTTTCCTTATCAATAAGTCTCAATTATGCCAAATTACATGATGGTTTTGGGACTAATTTAAGACCACAGTCAATTCTTCAATTGTGACCTCACACAATTTGAATCAAGGTCTCCAAAGGCACAAGGAGCCAGTGTATCTAGTAACCTCTCTCCTTTAAAAATATTGATATAATTCAAAGCCGAAAGGGGCAGAACTGTGAAGGAAATGTTAAAAGGTGTCATAATCTAATGCATATTTTCATCTCTGACAAAGTTTTTGTATAAAAACCGCACAGGAAATCCATTCTGTTCTTTGCTCAGGAAGAGACACGCATTTAAAATCCTGAAAGAACACAATCAGATGCTTTGAAGCCTTTTTCTATAAATAAGGTGGTAGTGGTTGTTTTATCACAGAATCAATTCTCTATATGCATAAGGTTTCTTTTATAAGGTGATGTGTGGCTGTGTAAGAGCATAACAAAAGAAAAAGTCAATTTCTTTGGTATTAATTCATTTATATAGCAAATATTGCAGAATCCCACAAGGGGGAGTTCTAACACCTCAAAAGGTTACTAATCACATCATTTAAAAACAATTTTAAAAAGTTACTTTTCTAGCACAGCTCTCTTGAGGGATGGGAGAGACTCAACCAATTCACCCCTTTTTGCAATTTCACCTAACTTCTCCATCCTAATCAAATTATTCTAGTAGATCAAACACCTGAAAACAATTTGTGCAGCATTTATCAACGTTCCGCAGCTAATTCTGGCAGTGGGCTTATGTGAGCAGACCACTTACAAGACAGCTACTTGGTTTGAGAAACCTTATCCAACTTGGATTTCCATTCTGAACCTTCCCTGAGGGAACTTCAGGTTTTTCACTGGCCTATATATCACTACTTTATGCATTCTTTTCTTTCACTCTGAGTGCTTGGTCAGCTGAGACCCCTTCAGACTTTCTCTAGAGAAAGGTCAACTAAATGTAATGCTCGGAATTAAGTTTTTCTATAATTTTGTTTGAACCACTTCTCTCTCAATTTGGAGTAAAGGCCGTTCTGTCTCTTCTCAGTTTGGCCCTGGCTGCTACTTTGGAGGTTTCTCAAGTCATGTTTCACTTCTCACCTTTCCTCCCCATTGTGTATCAAATATGATTTAACTTCTTATAGGATAAAAGTTTACCCCAAGCCCTTAAATCAGGGATTAGGTGGCGAGGTGAGCAATCTGAAAGCCCTATGTGCTTTGAGAAAATTTCATCTTTAATAAGAGTAGGATTCATAGGGTGATTTATTATTGTCCCAGATTTTTGGTCCTAATGAGTTGACCTGTCAGAGGAGTTTTATCCCCCCCCACACACACACACTTACTTTAAAATGGAGGATTACTGTACCCCTAAATTACACTGTCCAGTTTAGATTTTAAACTCCTTAGAACAGAGGATTCCCACTTCCCTTTTGTTGCCTACAACTGCTGGGAGTGCTGTAAACTGCCCATCTGGTGCACCAGTTAACCAATCCCAATCATAATGGTTTTATTTTGAATGCCCCCAATAGTGTAATTCGATATTTTAAAAGACTGAAAAAAGAGAGAAAAAATCCAAAACAGCTGCATTTTATGTTCATCTACTCTTTACAGCATTGGTTCTCAAAGTGGGGGGTGGGCGCAAGATCGAGCATGGCCGGGGGAGGGAGGGCGGAAGAGCAAGGGACAGAGCTGGTTCAGCTCCATGCTCTCCAGAGATGGAAGCAGCTACCGCCACTGCCCACCTCCTGCAGCAGCAGCAGCAACAGCACCCCCTGCCACCGCCAGGCACGCTTCCCGCGCTGCTGTCACCCTTGCGCTGCTGCCCGCGCTTCCTGAGCTGCTGCCATTGCTCCCCACAATGCTGCTGCCCCACTCCCCACACTGCAGGCTGTGGTTTTTTTTTCTGAAAAGGGAGGTTTGGAGGAAGGGGGGGGATTGTTAGGGCCTACAACCTGGGAAGCACCCCTTTTTTTATGAAAGGGCCCCCCTTTCAAAAAGGGGTGGGGATGCAATTCAGGGGAGGGGGGGGGCCCGATAGTCAGACAAAAGTCCACAGGGGAGCACCATTTAAAAAGTTTGAGAACCACTGCTCTACAGGGATTTTTAAAAATGTACAAAGGTAACTTCAGAGGAGAAAAGGGATCTTCATTCTGCTATGACAGACAACACGCAGTCTGTCAAGCCAAGGTTCTTACATAATTGGTAGGATACATATACCACAGAAGAGAGGACAAAATAAGGAATGTTAGAATCCGTACACTGTCAAAAGCAGAGCTTCCATGAAAAAAGGCTTCACCACCTTCATCTTCAATTCCTGCCTGTGTAAGAATTCTGTCCTATAACACAGAAAACTGCTACTGCATATGAATCACAGCAGAATGGGAAATTATACAGTGCCTTGTTCTCATAACAAGCGAAATGAAAATGCGAAGGCCCATAATGAAAAAATCTAGAATGAGTAGAGCCCTGAGTGGATACGATATCTGGATCCATATCTGATCTGCAATCTACAAACATGGTGAACAATACATCCACGGATACAAAGCAGATATCCACAAGATTTGCAGGGTTCCAGAAACAAAATTTGGATCCCATCCATCTGCAATCTGCAAACATGGTGAACAATATCTCTGCGGATTTGCATGGCTGTAAGAACGAGCACAGCATGACAGGAATAATGTAACCATTTCAACTCCCTTCACCCATTAACAAATCTACAGTAGTAGAACTACTTGTGTGGGGCAATTTACCTTCCATTTAGAACCATCTCATACACAATACCTCCACTACAGAGGAAGAAATTTGCTCACTTATTTCCTAGTAGAAATGCATAAAACAAACATAAAAGACACCATCACCAGTACAATAATATGCAGCTCTTATGCTGTGATTTCATCAATAGATCTCAAAGCTTTACCAAGGAGGGCTGAATCATTATCCTCATTTTACAGACGAGGAAACTGAGGCAAAGACCGGTAAAGTGCCTTGTTCAAGGTCACACAGGAGGCTAGCACAAGAGCAAGAAACAGAACTCAGTCTTCTGAGCCCCAGTCTAGCGCTCTGTTCAGGAGGCCACAATATCTCACGACACTGCTTCTCAACATTACAAGAAAAGCCAGCCATTTATTTAATCCTGAACCAAATCGGTGCCCATTTCCCTGCTAAAGTGGCTTACATAAGTCTCCATATATAGGAACAATAGGACTCTCTACTCTTCCCATCTGGTCTCTCAAACATCTCCAACTGGCTTTGTCTCTAGTGAACTGCACACTAGTTTCCTTAACCATTTGGTTATAGCACGCATTTCCATACCTGCACATCTACAAAGAATTCCTAAGGAAGAAGAAGCTGTAAGACCTCATATTATTTTGGGACTTGTTCAAACACTTTAAGCTGGTTATATTGCTTCGACACCTTAGCTACTGTGAAACTACAAAAAACTCGCTAAAAAACACACACACAGTGCATTGACCCGGCACGGGTGATGGAGCCAGAGGGGGCTGATGTGCAAAATGCAATAATATGATAAACCCAAGAAAGCATAGGCACATACAAAATACAGAAGAAAAGTCACATTTTTAAACAAGAGATGGGCTTGGGGCATTGGTTTTTTTGTACTAAAAATACAGGTTTACTTTAAAATAGGGAATGAAGTGTACTAAAATAAAATAGCAAAACTTATATCCCAGCTGTCATACCTCTTCCCCAGCAACCTGCTGCTCCCTTTTTTCCTTCCACCCACCCTGCCTACAGGTTTCTGCTGACTTTCCTTTCCATCCTCCTCCCCGGGAGTCTCCTCCTCCCTCAGTAGCTGTTGTGTCTCTTTACAGTTACTCTCATTTCCCTTTCTTTGGAACTGGATTAAGCTAAACCAGCCAAAGGTATTCTTATTCTGGAATAAGAATATCTACACATGGAGTTATATTGGAATAGCTGTTCCGCTTTAAATTTACTCCCCATCTTATTCTGGATCACCTGTCGTGTACATAAGCTCTAAAGTAAGGGACAAGGGGGCCTGACCCTCCAGTGCCTTGAATCTGGTGTAGTCATCAAAGCAAGTGCAGTGTGTGTGTAAACTGTCACCATTCTGATATGGCATAATTTTATTCCCACTTTGTATACACACGATTTACACAAGGTTCAAGACAATGGCAAATAGGCCAATAACTTTTTAAAACTTTTTATGCATGGGCTTATTTCATACATTATTAACATGGAAAAAAGTCACCTTTAAATTAATAATTGTTCTGGGGAGCTTTCATCCCAATTGTAGGCACCATGGTTAAAAAATGTTTAATCAAACTGTGAACAAATATATGTAAGAATATAAACAATGACTGTTTGTGCTGTTTTTTTTAAACTTTACTGTCCCTTCTCTGTTGTAATTCCTACCATAACAGCACTGTGCCACTGCACAGAAACCAGACAATGAGACTGACTATTAAGAGAGACTGACCAGTAAGATTCACTCTCATACAAAGTGAAATGCAAAAATCTAAAAAGCTAATCTGCAGTGGTACAAATTGAAGTCAATTTTTGAAAAAATTAATTTGTTTGTTAGTAACACAAGTAAAAGAATTTTAACATATGGTTTTTATTTGCATACCTGAAAATAAAAATGTAAGTTGCTTTATTTTTAAGTTTATTAATGTTGGGGGTTTTTTTTAAATGCATACTGTACCAGTTTTTGTGAAATCTGGATGTTTTGGATATGTGGAAGTAGTAAACAGGCATTCACTAGCTCCTTGTTAGAATCCTCTGGAGAGGTTCCCACAGATCCCATTCCAAACACCTGTTGTAAAACAGTACCATTTAATACAACATTTGATATTCAGGTAATTAGCGCAAATCATGAAATTTCATTTTGCTAATAAGATTCCAAGAAATCAACTAGTTTTTAAAAATTACATTTTATAAACAGAACATAATGCAGCATTAAAATGCAGAGAGTTCCACTCTAAAAATTAACTACAGGCCCCTTTTTTATATTCATTCATTCAGACACTTATGTATCTATAATAAAAGGGCAGCCATCAATGTAACATTTGAGTGTCTCCAAACAATTTTTAAAAAACAGCCAATTCTCTGTCTTTCAGACAGTTGTAAAAATAGTTACTAACCTTCTGTAACTGTTGTTCTCTGTGATGTGCTGCTCATGTCCATTCCAATGGAGGTGTGCGCTCACCCTGAGCACCACTGCCAGAGGTTTTTTCCCTTGGTGGTGTCCGTTGAGTCAGTTATGGCGCCCTCTGGGATTGCGCTCTCATAGTGCCAGTATAAAGGACCCAGCCATCCCACTGCCCCCTCACATCCTTCTTGTCAGCTAACTCCGACAGAGGAGCAGGCGGGGAGAGTATAGGAACAGACATGAGCAACACAGCTCAAAGAACAAAAGTTATGGAAGGTTCGTAACGGTTTTTTCTTCTTCGAGTGCTTGCTCATGTCCATTCCAATGTAGGTGACTCCCAAGCAGCTGCTCACGTTGGAGGGTTTGGAGCTTATTGACGTGCTGATTGTAATACCGCTCGTCCAAAGCCCGCATCTTCTCTAGCTTGCTGGGTGATGGCATAGTGGGATGCAAAAGTGCGAATTGACAAGCACGTTGCCACTCTACAGACGTCCTGGATAGGAACGTGCGCTAAAAACACTGCTGAAGATGCTTGAGCCCTTGTAGAATGCACCGTCAGGACAGAAAGAGCGGGGACCTTTACCAGGTTGTTACAGAAAGGGATCCATGATGAAATTCTTTGGGCTGAGACTAGAAAGGGCCTTTCATTCTGTCTGCAGTGGCTACAAAAAGCTGGAGAAGATTTTCAAAAAGATTGAGTCCTTTCTATAGAAAGCTAATGCACCTCTAACATCCAGCACATGGAGCATCTGTTCCTCTCTGCTGGCATGTGGCTTCTGATAGCAGACCCGTAAAAAAACATCCTGGTTACTGTGGAATTGCAAAAGACACCTTTGGGAGGAAGGCTGAATGTGGTCACAATTGAACTTTGTCTTTGAAAAAGACCGTATAAGGTGGTTCTGACATAAGGGCTTGGATCTCAGAGACCCTGCCGGTACAGGTAATGGCCACCAGGAAGATCATTTTCCAAGTTTGGTACAGCAGAGAGCGTGATGCTAGCCATTCAAATGGTAGTCCTGTTAGCCTTGCCAACACCAAGTTGAGATCCCAGGGAGGGAGGGACAATTGTACCTGGAGGTATGACCTTTCTAGGTCCTCAAGGAAATGACTACGGATAGAGCTCAAGAAAACAGAGCAGCCATTCATCCATGGGTGAAAAGCCGAGACTGTGGCTAGATAGACCTTAATAGATGATACCGTTAGGTCTTACAGTTTCAAGTGGAGCAAGTAGTCTAGAATGAAAGGTAGCGATGACTCTGTAGGTGAAACACTTTTCTGTGTGGACCAGATTGAGAATCTTTTCCACTTTGCCAGGTAACTGGCTCTAGTGGACTGTTTTCTGCTCCCTAAAAGTGCCTCATGAATTGGCTATGAGCACGCTAGCTCTGCAGGGTCCAGCCATGGAGCTTCCAGGCCATAAAATGAAGGGACTCAAGGTTTGGATGGCGTAGACAGCTGTGGTTCTGGAAGATCAGATCTGGAAATGGAGGCACGTGAATTGGCATTTCCACTGAGCGGTCCAGGAGGTTGGTGAACCAGTGCTGACATGACCAGGCCAGGTCTAGCAGGATAAGCCACATGCCATTCCTTCTGATCTTCAGCAGGACCTTGTATATGAGAGTGATTAAGAGGGAACACGCAGATGAGCTTTTCTGTCCAAGGGAGGAGAAAAGTATCCGTGAGCAAGCCTGTGCTCTGACTCAGAAAGAAGCAGAACTGAAGACACTTCCCGCTGTGCTTCATTGCAAACAGATCTATCTGGGGAGTCCCTCATTTCTGGAACATGCCTTTCAGGACATCTGGGCAGGCGGACCACTCACGGAGGTTGGAGAAGGATCTGCTGAGATGATCTGCCAGTTCGTTTTGTGACCTCAGGAGGTTGGAGGCTTCAGGGTATATCAAGTGGACTATGCAGAATTCCCACAGGCGAAGAGCTTCCCACTGAGAGAGGTACTTGCTGGGAAACACAAGGATAAGCTGAAGTTCCAGTGACTATCTCGGGCAGTAAGAAGGAACTGAGGGGACGGCAGGACAGCAGGAGCCTTTATACTGGTGCTATGACAGTGTGACCCCAGGAAGCATCAGAGCTAACACAATGGATACCACTGAGGGCAAGACTTTCCACGGGTGGTGCTCTGGGTGAGCACACACCTACATTGGAATGGACATGAGCAAGCACACCAAGAAGAATAGACACATCATACACTTGTAGGCTGCTGCTGATTCTCATGAACAGTACCATAATATCAGACACCTTAGCCAACAGCTCCCCAAATACTCTTTTTGACAGAAACGAACACACATTTCATGCTTTCCTTACATATAAAGAAACAAAGCAGGGAACTTGTTTTAAAAATTCCATAATCTTTAAAACATATCATGTAGGCTTTGTTGTTCAGAGACAACTGAGAAGAATGGAGTGGGGAATTAGTGAATTCATACTTTCACTACTATTATTTGGCTGAACACTGTCTTCTGCTATGCTGTGTTAACAGAGTAGTACCACAGTGCATGCAATCCTTGTATTTTCGCAATAGAATAAAACTTTTTAAGAAAAGCTTAAAATCTGCAGAGAACAGTAGAATCGAACAAAAACGTAAGAGGACCCTAAAACTGCAATAATAGAATTTTTTCCACACCTATGATAATACTCTGCACCTAATATTAAAGGCAGAGTTTTTTAAAGATTTCCTTCATCCAACCTGTACATCTGTGGCTACCCAGCAGAAGCTCCAAAATCTACTGGAGATGGAAAAACGTGCAGTTCTCTTTGCCTCCAGTGATGATAGGGCAGGGGACTCATCAGTCTCTTCTAAAATCTTAGTTGCTCACTGAACATGTTGAGCTGTGAATTTTCAATCTCTTACATATTGATTTCTTATTCCCCACTACCGAAACCTTTTTCAGTGAAAGAGCCACATGCTAACTTTGGAGTGATATTTTGCTTACTGGTAAAAACAGACATATCTGCTATTTTTAAGGTGAAAAATTATACTTACGTTCATTTTCCAATAATTCAAAATCATAATAGTGGATTTTCCACAAGGAACATTTTTTTAAAAAGTAAGTTACAAGTAATTTTGCTACTACAAAGCTACAATACAGCCTGTCCGAGTCAGACTGAATTAATGGTACACGCTCACTGAAATATAAATACAGGATAGAAACATCAAATGTGTTTCATATCCTCTATGCTGTCTTAGAGCATCGTAACTCCTCCTGAAAACACAGACTAGACTAGAAATACCTAGACTAGAGTTTGTGGCCTTTTTGTAATTAGAGTTAAAGCCTTTTTTACTTAGTTTACTTAACTTTACTAAATTACTTTACTCTAGTAAAGATGGCTGCTGTAAAAATCTTTGAAGATTGGTAAAATCTTGCTGAAAGCTAGTTATTTATTAATTTCAGTGAATCTACAGCTAGGAATGAATTTGGTTTCATACATTCAGCTTCAGTGGTAAATGAAATTACCATTTTACAGAACAAAAGAACAAGGTGAGATAGGTATGAAGAGCAACGAGTCAAGAGTGAATCGGAAAAGAGGCTGGACATATAAGTGATAGGATAATCACTTTATAGTGTATTGTTCTGTATATTTTTTGAGTTAATTGACTTGCATCTGATTTTGAGACTCTTTTTCCTATAGCAGTCTTAGGAAGAAGGAGAGGGCATGGGATTCAAGTTGGTGTTATTTTTTAAATAATGAAAGAAATTTTAAAAATTAATTAAGGTACAGAAAAAAAGCTGCAAATATAAACTAAAAATATTTTAAAGTCAAATGACTTAAGAAATAGGTGGTGAATTCTCCAGGTAACCAGATTAAGAGGAGGCTTCAGGTCACCAGTCATCACTAACCCTTTCGTTGTATTTTTCAAGAAATCCCAACTGCTACGACTTACCCCCCTCTGTGACTCCACTTGATCTATCCACCAAAGAACCCCAATGTAGCTTGAAGACCATCTACACAGGGCTCAGTAAGTCTGTTTCCTAAATACTTCTAATAGATGTTACATCCCAGCATAGTGCATGCTGTGCTGCTAGATGGTGTAGAAGCAGCTATTTGTGGAAGATCGACACAGACCCCAATCCTGCAAACACACCCGTACTTAATTTGATTACAATAAATAGTCCCAGTAACGACAGTAATATTAAGCACATGCGTAAGTGTTTGTAGGATCTGGGCCTTAGTCAATGGCAAAATTTGCTCTCTTTATCCTCGTTATGTCAGGAATTCAACACATTTTTAAAGTTTTAAGTTAATATCTTTGGAGGTCATTTTTTAAAGCATGAGTCAATCGAAAAGTTACCTGATATGAAAGTACTCCATGAGATGAGGTATTTATAAATAATGAACTTTCAATATTGCCTTCCTCTGTTGGCAGAAAGAGGACTCTGAAAGAAATTTTTCCCATCGCTGGAATCACCTAAAGAGACAACATAAAAGCCTGCTGCTCAATACAGCTAATTGCAGCTCCTTCCCTTTGACCTCATCGATCATCAGACCATTCTATATATGAATCCAGGTGCATGAACTCCCCAAATGGAGGGTCCAATCCTGCAAGATGCTGAGTAAGATCAAATTCCCAAAAAAGACAGGAGCTGACAGCACTCAGCCATGTACAGTGTTGAGCTCAGAATTTTAAGGATACCAAGGTCAGAAGGACAGTTCACAGAACACTCTGAAAACTTGTCCACCTACACAATACCAATGTCCAAAACCTTTTCAGCCCAACAATCTGTGATTCGGAACATCTTGTGAAATGAACCAATGCATGAGCTATAAGATGTGTTATGAAATGAGTCAAAGTTAAGGTTGGACACACAATTTGACAACCAAATCTGAGTAACTCATAAAAACGGGATCAAGTTCATGTTTGGAAAATCTTAACTTGTCCCTATTTATATGAGCCAAGTTCATGCTTGCTTGCAGAACCACTTATCCAGCCACAGTCATAATGTTGATTGGATATAGTTAAATGGAAAAAAAACAAACAACCAGCACACTAGAAAAGGGTGAAATCTGGGCTCTGTCAAATTGTGAGCACTGCAGTACACTTTTTATATACTTTAAATGTTGATAAACTTCACAAATAGAGTTTTCATTAAAACAATTATCTTGAAGTTTGTTATTTTTGTAACTGCAATCCAAAACCTTTGAAAATCTTTTTATTGTAAATCTCCTTTATAAGGAACAGGCAAGACTATACTCAAGAGATTTGGAATCCAAGGCTATAAACACCTTCAGGCCTTTGAACTACTGAACACTACAGCAGCACTATGGTACATACAGTAGAGTGGTATTTAACAAACTATCTTAACAGTGATGAATTCTTTCCTTTTGGAGCCATCATAAAATGAGTCTCTCATCACAGAAGTTTACATTTTTTCCTTTACCTGTCCAGGTATAAGTGAAAGAAAAACACAAGCCAGCAAATACAGAGAAAGAATGAGTTGGGGGTGGTAAGGAAAAGCATGAAAAAAGCACAGAACGAAAACTGTAGGCCAAAGAAAACATGATGCTTTGGCATCCCGCCACGGCATAGTTTCCAAGGGTACATCAACACTCACCCTGCTATGAACAGGAGACACATGAAAATGTCTAGTAGATGTAAACACTGAATTCACTACAACTTCTCTATCCCTACTAGGGTTGTAAGCATACAGCATTTTGGATCTGGGCAGTCCCAGTAACCTAAGGAAAAAAACAGAAAGCATTACTGATTTTATAAACATTGGTAACTTGCAAGAAAAATCAACAAATTTTGGTGCTGTTAAAACATTTTGATATGTACCATTCATCAGCTTACCATATTTTTAAGCTTAACCAACCCACAATATATGAGCTTTTAAAATATAAAGAAAAATAAGTGGCATTGGAACATATGGGTTACACATAGTTAAAACCATATAGGGTCATTAACAATTTGTGAAACATATATGTAAAATCGTCAGGTTTTTTTTAAATTTGCTGGGTACAGATTTTTGAGGAAATGAATAAAGAAAAGAAAATAAAGGAAACTATGTTTAAGAGAAGCAAAGCCTTGCTTGGTCAGTTGACAAAATGATTCTCTTAGGCCTTATATTTTTGGTAATAAGTTTGAAAGCCTTTTCTAGTGCAGACATTCTGTGCCTTTTCTGGAACATTCCTTTAGCTCACAAGGGGATTGTGCTTTTTGGTAACTGATGAGAAAAAGCTGCTAATCATTCTTAAAAAGCTTTCCTTTAATCAAAACCCAAACAGCACAGAAACCCTTATAGATTCTAGCAACTCTCCTCCCCCCCCCGGCCTGACTTCTTTTAAGCATTAATCCTGTCCCATAGCAAGACCACTCCCAGATCTCATGAGGCAACTTATTAAAAGACCATGCAATGGTAAGAACCCATTTAGTCTGGCCACAACTGCTGTTTACTCAGTGTTCACTCATGTTCATTGGTTTCTACTTTTAATATCATGTTTTCTCCTCCGAGACCCTGAAGCTACCATTTTCACCTGACCCCCAACAATTAATGTTACACAAAACCAGGAAATTTATTGCAACCACAGTGGTAAGTCATATTTTTGGTGAGACAGAACTGATTTGGAAGCAGAGTACCTACATAGTTTTGTCTATACCTCTCTTTTTTCCTGAAAAAATTCCTTTTGTTAACACTAGTCGGGCTACACCAGTGAGATGGGAACAATCAGAGTGCTAGCATACAAAGGTATCCGCGTTTTTACCACGACTTGCTCTGAGCTGCCCTGCTAGGTGGCTGGAAGGATGAGGGCTGCTGGGATCCCATGCCCTATGTGGCAATGGCCCCAACAGGGAAAAGTGCCTGGGGATCTTTCTAGAGAGATCACTACGATGATTTCCTTCCTTTGTGACCCCTCTTGTAGGATTTCCCATGGAAAGCAATTATCTGGGCTAATGCTCTTTCATTCCATTTTTTGCACCATTGATTATTAATTAAATGAACAATAACCTAAGATACTCACTGCATTCCAAAATGCAGAACCGAAGGGTGAAAATGTAAGGCCTTCCCATTAGGTATCTTTGCTGGGAAGCTGAAAAAGAAAGAAGTAATGATGAATGTTTTGTTGACATGATATTTTGAAACTGAGTCAGACTGCTACCTAAAATGCACAACAAGACGCTTGTCTTATCATCATTATGCTAACACTGATGTGCTCTCCTAATTTTACATCCCAAGCACACGGTGTTCCATAACTTTTCATAAATTCTTCTGTAGAACTGCACTGTCCACACTTCTATAATATTTCTATGTTGTGGAACATACTGGCAATCACTACAAATGAAATAATCACTCAAGCTAAAATATTTCTTATATGCAAAAGGGAATCTAGATGAAATCACCACAAGGACTGTAACACCATGCTTACACTGTCCAAAATTATTTCTGATAGCAAATCCTGGGTTTATAGATATTGCTTTAGTACTTTTCCAAACATATGTTGAAGAAATAATGGAGTAACGTATGTTTCAGTTGTCTGTTTAGTCTTCTCTGCACTAGGGAAGTTTACAAAAATATTCCCACCAGTTCTCACATATCTTCAGCTACTTGTTGGAGCCCAAGTGGAGACAAGGAGTCCCGGACCCATTTTCATCACTGTTTAAACTTTTCAACAAGTTTAAATATAGTAGTGAAAACAAGCATGGGCCCCAGAGCCTTTTCCGCACGATAGGTATGCACCCAATGTTAAATATGTTTGAGAAAAATTCCTTGCTGTAGCTTCAGCCTTTGGCTACATCTACATGTATGGCAGCATATAGAGTGCAGACACTGCACACCTGCTCCCTTCCACCCCAGCACAGTATAAGCAGCCAGGTAGTGAAGCTGCTTCCGCACAAAAACACACTCCAGAACCTTAGGGTATGTACCCTACGCAGCTCTCTACATGCCCAAGCAGCCGCTCCCATACCTACAATTATTTTAGCAGCGTAACAGCCCACTACTGAAATCTTCCCTGCTGCAGTGAAAGACATCAGCAATGGGGAAAGACTCTGGCTGGGAGAGGCAGCCAAGAGGATTCCAGTGGCTCCCTCTATTGGGAACAGATGATGCCTTCACTGCCACATATAACTACACAGGACAGTATAGCACAGTCTGCTTTTCACTGCAGTGTGTAGCTACATGTACCCTAAACACCACGCTAATGTAGACAAGTCCTTTGTGTCACAGCCTGTGACCAGGTTCAGACATACACGGCAAAAGGGATATGCTTAGCAGAGAGTACAGCTAGAGAAAGAATAGTCTCAGTCTGAAGATATCAGAAAATACCTGAAATGGTACTGGGAATTATGCAACTTTCTGTCTTTGATTAGAACCTTAAATCACATATCATCATCAATATTTATTATTTGTATCTCAGTCACACACAAAGTGATTGGGGACTTACTGTGTCTTACAAGCTATACTGGCTAATGGATGTTACCATTTTTTATGTCTGATGTCAGCCACACCATCAGGAGCTCATTCACCTGCACATCTACTAATGTGATATATGCCATCATGTGCCAGCAATGCCCCTCCGCCACATACATTGGCCGAACCGGACTGTTCCTACGCAAAAGAATAAATGGACACAAATCAGACATAAAAAACGGTAACATCCATAAGCCAGATGGAGAGCACTTCAATCTCCCAGGACACTCTGTAGCTGACTTGAAAGTTGCCATACTTCTACAAAACAAACAAAAAAAACTTCAGAAACAGACTTCAGTTAGAATTTGCAGAGCTGGAACTCATATGCAAACTTGATACAATCAAACTGGGTCTGAATAAGGACTTGGAATGGTTCTCTCATTACAAAAAATAATTGTCACTGTTCACACATTCTCACCTTCTAGGCCTCATGTACTGTAACTGAATTGGCTTTGTTAGCACATGCCCTCCCCATTGTTATGTTTCTCACCCTTAGATGTGTGTGGACACACACACACGCACCTCCCCCCCCGCCAAAAAAATTTGCAGTTTCCACTTCATGCATCTGACAAAGTGGGTTGCAGCCCAGGAAAGCTTATACCCACAGAAATTTGTTAGTCTTTAAGGTGCTACAGGACTCTCGTTGTTTTAACTTCAACTCAGTTATTCAAAAAACTCTTTTTTTCTTGGCCCCCCCCCCTTTTATTAAGGAAGACTAGAAAACAGCACCCACGGTGAGGGACTTAATGATTTTCTTCTTCAGAATTCTGGGACCCTGACCACTTTTCCCACAATTCCCCCTGTGGGGTAGATTCCCAAAGGTCAGTGCAACTGCAAATGTGCTCAAGAATGGACACAGGACAAAACTGCAACTGAAAAAAATATGATTTGTGCAAACAGAGTACACCACTGGATCTTCTAGTTGTTCTATGCTACCAATTCAATAAATAATTATTCATGCAAGGCCCAAGAGTACAACTAGAGAGAGACTGGATGAGTAGGGGAAGAGAAACCCATTGCTTTTTCTGATACTGTTTTTAATGGGGGGGAAAAAATCACTATGACAGACCTCTGATGCAATCAATCCATTAATATCCTGAGGGCTACCAGCAAAGAAAAGAGATCGCACCTTTCTAAACTGAAAAGTTTAATTCTCCACCATTTTTTCATCTTTTTTTTTTTTTACGCCTTCTAAAAGCTAGCAGAGCACTCATTTCTATTTTTGAGATGAAATATGGTTTGTAAAGGCCACATCGCCCAATCCCAACATTTTTCAAGGCTGTTCCACCTGCACCTTTGTGCAGACAGAGAACCCGACTAGGGATGCCTTTACCCAGGTACTGGTGTAGATTTGCAGAGACTGTGGCCTGCATTTCCCCACCATAGAAAACCAGGCTGGGGAGACCATCCAGTGTAAGAGGTGTCTGCTGGAAGAATCTCTCAGGAAGCAGGTAGGAAAACTACAGGAGGAGGTAGCTAGGCTAAGAGGCATCCATACACAGGAGGAATTCATTGAGAACATTTATATGGAGACCTCCAAAGCTTAGGAAGGAATCCAGCCAGAGGACTTCAGTAGCACTACCAGGGAAAGATGAAATGGCTCTTTCACAAGAAGGGAGCTGGCTGCTGGTTACTTTTGACCAACTGTGAGCAGACAGTGCTCCACAGCTGCTCCCAACCTGCCATCCATCAAGATTAAAAAAGTGTACACTGCCTTGGCAAAGAGCGATGAGGAATCTCTCCCAAACATGGAAGAGAAACCATGTACCCCCAAGGCTATGAGGATCATGGCCACCACTCCCAAGAGGAAAAGAAAGGGTGATGGTAGTCAGTGACTCCTTTCTAAGAGGGACCTGAGCATCCATCTGCTGGCCTGACCTAACAAGGGCCTGAATTCAAGACATTTTGGAAGGATTGCCGAGGATCATCTGGCCTTCTATGACCCTGTCCTGCTCATCCACGTGGGCACTAATGATACTGCAAAGCCTGACACCAGATCAGAATGACTACAGGGTTCAGGGGGTGAGGATGAAGCAGTTGGGAGCACAAGTGGTATTCTCATTTATTCTTCCAGTCAAGGATAGGGGCCCAGGCAGACGCAAACACAATCTGGAGGTAAACCATGGTAAGCAGATGGTCTCGCCAGGAGTGCTTCAGCTTCTTTAACATGGGATGCTGTTCTGAAAAGAAGGTCTGTTGAGCAGAGACATGGTCCACCTATCAATGAAGGGGAAAGAGTATCTTCGGATACAGACTGAGGTAAACTTTAAACTAGGTTTGATGGGAGCAGGAGAAAAAAGTCCACCGGTAAGTCCAGAACATGGAGACCTGGGTGAAGGGTCAGAGTCTGAGGAAAACATGGGCAATCATAGCAAGGACAAACGAGATACAAGAGGGAATATAGACGTGAAATCTAATGAACATCTTGGATCAGTGCTTTTCAACCTTTTTTCATTTGCAGAATCCTAAAAAAATTTCAAATGGAGGTGCCCACCCCTTTGGAAATTCAACCTAGGGTCCATGGACCCTTCCCATAGAAATCAGATTGAAAACTGACCTAACAGAATTCAACTATACATGTTGCATGTGCTCAGCATGACATTTTACACATCATGAGAAAGGGTGCTCAACTGTGGGCTTCCATGGTAATGACAACACTTCTGGGTTTTGACCTGTAGGTGGGGGTAGTCACATATTTTTGATTGATCAGAAAAATGGAATGCCTTTGCTGGGATCTGAAACTATTTTCATAGTCACTTTTTGTAGATCCTTTAGACATAATTTGATGATCCCCAGGGTCCGCAGACCACAGGTTGAAAACCATGTTTAGATATCTGTATGCTAATGCAAGAAGTATAGGAAATAAAAAGGAAGAACTAGAAATACCAGTGAGTAATCACAATTACGACATAATTGGCATCATAGAGACCTGGTGGGATAATTCACATGACTGGAATATTGGTACAGAATGGTATAGCTTGGTCAGGATGAACAGAGAGGGGAAAAGGGAAGAGGTGTTGTTTTTTATATCAGATACTCTTGCACCGAGGGTGGGATGGAAGTAGGGGGCAGACCTACTGAAAGTCTCTGGATAAAGATAAAAGGGGGTTAAAAAACGCACAGGTAATGCCATAGACCACCTAACCAGGAAGAAGAGGAAGGAAGCGGCTTTTATAAAAATCATCCAAAGCACAAGACTTGGGGGTGATGGAGCTCTTCAAATACCCAGACATCTGTTGGAAAAACAATACAGCAGGACATAGATTATTTTTCAAGTTTTTGGAATGCATTGGAGACAATTTTTTTTTTAAAACATTGGAGAGCACAACTAGGGGAGAGGCTATTCTAGATTTGATTCTGACAATACGAAGGAACTACCTGTGAATTCGAAGGTGAAAGGCAGCTTGGGTGACACTGATCATGAAATTATAAGAGTTCACGATTCTACGAATGATAAGAGGGAAAACAGCAGAATGAAGACAATGGACTTCTAGAAGGCAGAATTTAGCAAACAGAGAGAATTGGTAGGTAAGATCCTGTAGAAAGCAAGCCTAAGGGGAAAAAAGAGATCAGGAGAGTTGACTGGTTTTTAAAGAGATATTAAGAGCCCAAGAGCAAACTATCATAATTCATAGGAAAGACAGGAAGTATTGTAAGAGACCACCTTCTGGCTTAATCAGGAGATCTTCAATGACCTGAAACTCAAAAAGGATGTACAAAAAGTGGAAACTAGGTCAAATATTAAACCACCACCACAAGCATGTAGGGACAAAATTAGAAAGGCCATGACACAAAATGGGACTCAACTAGGGACATAAAAGGTCACAAAGAAACATTTTACAAATAGATTAGAAGCAAGAAGACAACCAAGGCCAGGATAGGATAGGCCCACTACTCAATGAGAAGGGAAATACAATAATAGAAAATGCAGCAAGGCCGAAGTGTTAGATGCCTTTTTGTTTCAGTTTTCACCAAAAACATTAGCAGTGATCAGATGACTAAGGCTACGTCTACACTACCACTTATGTCGGTATAACTTATGTCACTCGGGGGTGTGAATAAACCACCCCTCTGAGTAACATAAGTTACGGTGATCAGTGCAGCTGGGCCACTGTAAGCTCACTAGCCTGACCTAGCGAACATCAGTGAAAACAGGGTCAGGTCTAAGGCTGAAATAGGAGAAGTGCAAGTTAACAATCCCTGAGACAAGTTAGATGTCTTCAAATGGGTGGGGCACCTGACAAAATACATCCTAGAATACTTAAGGAACTGGCTGAAGATATCTCTGAGCAATTAGTGATTATCTCTGAGAACTTGTGGAGGACAGAAGAGATCCAAAAGAACTGGAAAAGGGCAAATATAGTACCTATATATAAAAGGAGAATAAAGACAACCTGCGGAATTATAGACCCACCAGCCTAACTTTGGTACCTAGAACGATAATGAAGCAAATATGCAAAACATCAATTTGTAAACACCTAGAAGATTATAAGTCATTAGCAACTGTCAACATGGATTTATCAAGAACAAATCATGGAAAACCTTGGATGCAGAACTGGTTGTAAAACCATACTCAGTGAGTAGTTATCAATGGTTCTCAATCAAGCTGAAAGAGCATATCAAGTGGGGTCCCACAAAGATCTGTCCTCAACCTGCTTCTATTCAATATCTTTAAAATGATTTGGATAATGGCACAGAGTGTACAATTATTACATTTGCGGATAATATCAAGTTGGGAGGCTTGCAAGTGCTTTGGAGGACAGGATCAGAATTCAAAATGATCTTGACAAATTGGAGAAATGGTCTGAAATAAAAAGGATAAATCCAATAAGGACAAGTGCAAAATACTACACTTAGGAAGAAATAATCAATTGGGAAATACAAATACAAAACAGGACATGGCTGCGTAGGAAGGAGTACTGCACCAAAGGATCTGGTGGTTATAGTGGATCACAAACTAAATACGAGTCAGCAATGTAATACTGTGAAAAAAAGGCAAACATCATTCTAGGCTGAGTTAGCAAGAGCATTGTAAACAATGCACAGAAGTCATTCTTCCTCTGTACTCAGCACAGATAAGGCCTCAATTGGAGTACTGTGTCCAATTCTGGACACCACACTTTGGGAAAGAGGTGGACAAACAGGAGATGTCTAGAGGAGAGCAAAAAAATATTATTAAAGATCTAGAAAACATAACCTACAAAGGAAAGATTGAAAAAATTGGGTTTGTTTAGTCTGGAGAAGAGAAGACTGAGGGGAAACATGGTAACAGTCTTCAAACGCACAAAAGGTTGTTATAAAATGAGAGTGTGGTAGATTCTTCCCTTTATCTACTGAGGACAGGACAAAAAGTATGGGCTTAGATGCAGCATGGCAGATTTAGGTTAGAAATTAGGAAAAGCTTCCAAATTGTCAGCGTAGTTAATCATTGGGCCAAATTACCTAGGGAGGTCGTGGAACCTCTGTTATTGGAGGATTTTAAAAACAGCTTAGACAAACACCTGTCAGGGATGGTCTAGATAATACGTAGTTCAGCCTAAGCGCAGAGGACTGAACTACATGGCCTATAAAGATCCTTTCCAGTCCTACATTTCTATGATTCCAGTAAATTTCAAGTTTACCAGTTTTTTAAATATGACCCTGAAAACTGGTAACAGACATTGCTTTTAAAATATGTCATCAGAACTTTATGTCAGTAATGGATTCATCTCAAATTATGCCAAAACTTCTCTTCTGGCCACAAACCACATGCCTCAAAAAGTGCACAAAACCCTCCATGAAAAAGTTAGGGGTTGGGGGAGACAAACAAATATCAGCCTAATAATGGAAAATCTCACACATCAAATAGGGAGATAAAGCCCTCAACAATAAAAACAGATTAGGTTTCCAGCTATTCTAAGATTTCGAATTCTTTTATCAAATTGGTGAATCTCATTGCATTAAGTAATTGGCTGAATGAAACGGGGCCCCACCTTCAACCTGATGGCACGTCTCTGTCTATCTGTAACACAAGAGTTTTGCAGAACGCATCCAACTAGTTCCAAAACTGCAGGGAATGTTATTGGCCTCAGTGGCCATGCTGATTTTGTTGAAAAGGCTGGGGTGAGGGCGGGGGGCGGAGGAGACGACAGATGGGGTCGGGACACGACCACACAGCCACTGGCATGAAGGTGATGAACGTGGGACAATGCTATGAGGAAGGGAGACGTATAGAGCACTGGCACATGGCAGATCGGGTACGGAGATGGGTTATGGGGAGGCACAAAAAGCCCTTGGCATGAGAGCAGAAGAGGGGACCCTGGTATGAAGAGGGAGAGAAAAAGGAGAAAAATATTGAAAATGTGAGTTCTAAAGGCTCAAAACCAAGAAGGCAAATAAGATAAACCCACAATGTGTTATTTTTAATATCTCATGATTTTGTGGGTTTGACTCCATGACTTTTGAAGTCTAGGAGTTGTCAATATAGTGTCACAAACTCACTATGCTTTGCACTAAGTTGTAATGTCTTCGGAACAAGGGCTCTTAGGCCTGGTCTATACTCACAAATTAGATCTGCTTAACTATGTCACTCAAGTCTGAAAAACTTCACGCCCTGTGTGCTGTAGTTAGGTCAACCTAACCCACAGCATAGACATAGCTATGTCAATGGGAGAATACATCCATCAACCTTGCTACCCATTCTTGGAGAGATGAATTAACTACAACAACAGGGGGGGAAAAACCCTCATTTTGATGTAGGAAGCGTCTATACTACAATGCTACAGTGGCTGCCATATAAACGTACCTTTACTTTGTGTTTGCACAGTGCCTGGCACAATCAGGCCCCAATCTCTAGCCCCCAATGGGTCCTGTAGCAACAGCTTCCGCAGCAGGGGCCAAAATTGTGTTATCCATGATCAATCTGCAAGAGGTGGCAGCCCTGTTAAATTTTGTCACGCACACTGGGGTTAGACCGGGGGTGGGGAGAGGGAGGGTTGGTTGGTTGGTTTAAAAAAGATCAGAAGATGGAACTTAAGACATCATATAATTTCCCTCCCCACACCCATCCCCTGATTTTCTGGCAAATTTAATTATGGGGTGAGAGGGGATGGGGGGCTGACTCTCTAATTTTTTGAGCCTCTGGTGTTTTGCAATATGGGCCATGCTCAAGTCTAATTTGAGCATTATGGTTGAAACTTAGCGCCATTAAAACAAGGAATTGATTAGAAAGAGGGTGCCTTTAGAAAAAGATGGCAGACATGAATCATTCTTTCTTACTCCCACTAAAGTTCCAAATCCTGCGGAGCACTTCAGCACATGCCTAACTTTGCTTACACGAGCAGGCCCACTGGATCCTGAATTCTGAACTTAGTTCTGCCACTAACTTGGTGGGTGGCCTCATTTCACCTCTGTTGCATTTTTCCTTCCTATCAAATATGCAGAAGCTTACACTGAATGAATGGTGAATTTACTGAATGCAGATCCGATGTAATTAGAATAGAAATCACTGGCTGTCCTCTATTGGCTTAGGCCTGGATTTTGCAAAACAGTTAAGTTCATGCACAACTTTGCAGTATCATTAATACAAATACTTAACAGGATTGGTGCCCAAGCCATTAAAGGGTGGCCATTTCTGTTTTTTCCTAATTACACCAGATTTGTAATTATCAAATTTCCAGCGTCTTGCAGCACAAACTTTTATAAACACCAAGCTTACTATCAGTAAAACGTAAGGATAGAGTTAAAAGTTTGGATCCTCTCCCCACCCCCACACCAAAAAATAAATATAAACACACTCCTGGGAAAACTGCCAAAAAAGTTAAATACCTAACTTTACAAAATCAAGAGAATTATACATGATCCTAGCACTGAAGACACAGAGATACAAGTTAAATTCTATACTGAAAATCACAGTGACAGAAAATAGCCATCTTCTCTGGACATTTGCGTGCGTGCGCGCGCGTGCATGTGCACGCTGTTTGTTTAAGAAGAGCACTAGAGGCATAAGTCTGTAATAAAACACACTTAACACACAGAATTACTAATTCTCACAGAAATCAACTCCCCATCCTCTGAAATAACTGAAATCTATGATCAGTAAATAAAAAAAATACATGACTTTAGAAACTGTTTAAAAGTAATCTGAAGTATGTTTCCTGAAATCTCTTCTTCAGACACAATCTTTTGCCACCCAGATTCCATTTAACCAGGGTGGACCGATTTAAATTAAAGTTATTTAAATCAGCAATTTTAATCGTAACTTCAATCAGCAAGCAGGAAACCTATGATTTACATAATGAATTTTAATCTTATTTTATTCTTAATTTTTACTTTTCTAAAGAATGGCTGATACTCTTTTGTTGGTATAATTTGATACTTCTTTTTGCTTGCCAGGATAATTTTTTATAGCTTTTTGTTATATCAGATAATGGTACATGATGCATTTCTTGTTTGCTAGATTACTAATTTTTTTCCTCCTGATTGCTACAAAGCCATATTTCGATTAAAATTGGAATTAAATTAAAAATGAATTAAAACAGCATTTTCGAATTGTTTATAGTTAAATAAAACTAACTTAAATGAGCTGCATACGCAAATAGAAAATTACATTTATCAAAACATGTTTTGCATTTAAATCTGACTCATTAAACAAGGGAATTATTATCCAGAGTTAGTGAACTGAACTTTCTGGCCATGGTGTACTTCAAGACTGTAGAACTAGTTGATCTCATCCTTTCACATCTAGTTTTAATTCAGCATTGGAAGAGGGAAAACAAGCTCTCTCGCTTTTTCAACTCCCTGTTTCTCAACTTTGAATGAATTAATCACTGAAATGAATTAGTTGAATAAACTAAAATTAAGAAAATATTCTCTCTGCACCTGTAAAAGAGGCTACTGCTATCAAAGCTCATTTAGAACTTCAGCAAACTCTGGTTTGTGTTTAGCCAGTGATTTCCACTAGTCTAGGGGCTTGACTTTAAAAATCTGGCAGCCAACGTGTACTGCTCGAATATTTGTTTTAAATTTAACTTAAATGATTTTAATAAATTATAGTAATTTTAGGCCTTTAGCATAGGTTGTCAATTTCACATTTAAATTTTAAAATAGCTCGTTTTAAAAAAGAAAAATTAATTGAAATATTTAAAATCCAGTTAAAAAAATATTTATTATTTTTAAATCATTGATTTCTATCTACCTTGCTTCTAACAGCTGTCCCCTAAAAATATGACAAATTAGAATGGGAGAAAGTAATTTTAGGTGTTTGAATAAACAGACTGCTTGGGCTAAGTAGTAAAGAAGAGACATTCTAAAAATGTTCTCTCTCTTCAGATATTTTAATGGATTTTCAAAACCTAGCCTGCTTTTTGTGTGAACTCTTTGTGAGACACAGATAATTGCACGCACAAGAAGGTCAAGCTAGACACCAAAGTACAGGATTAGGTTTGCAAATCAGATACTTAGGCATGGTCCACACTGCTGCACTTGGTTGATGAGAGATACTCTAGTTACATTATGTAACTAGCGTATCTCACGTCAACGTACTTAAATTTATTCAGTGTGGCGTCTTCACAATACTACGTCAACGGGAGAACACCTCCCACCAACGCTGCCTTACACCTTTCAGGGAGGTGAACTAACTGAGTCGACAGACGAGTGCTCTCCCATCAACTGGTCTACACAGACCCACTCAATCTATGCCTCTGCACTGATGCCGGCTGCTGCAGCAGTGTAGATATGCTCTTAGTCATCTACATGGCTTAAATTGGGCCCATTAGTTTAGAACACCCACCCAACATAATTTCCTCTTCAGTATCTCTTTCTTGCTGCCAGCAGGCCTTGATGTAAACTGACTATGCTGGAGGCCTAACTTAGCCTGGCTCTATACTACAGTTGGGTCAACATAAGGCAGTTTATGTCCACCTAACTCTCACTGTCTACACTAAAATGCAGCTTTCACCAACGTAACTTGCCCACTACACCTATTTAACAAGTCGACCTCTTCAAGAGGCATAGCACTTATACTGATGCAGTTAAGTCGATGCATTGTCAGCGTAGACACTGCCTTGCTTACATCATCTCCTGCTGCCTTTCAGAAGCTATCCCACAATGCCCCACCCTGACAGTTAAATTGGTGCCTGGTGAGGACCTGCATCACTGACACGAGCATAGCGCAAAAGCTGTTCAACTACTTTGGTGGCTTTAAGTCCATTTTGGAGTGTAGACTTGCCCATGGTTTTGTCTACATGGGATGAAGCCGTTTGTTTAGCATTTTTGCTAAAGTCCCAGCAGCTGTAGTGCTGGGCTTACATGTGAATCTCAACCTTCACTTAAAAAAAACCCCCAAGTTTCTAGCCTTCACGCTGAGAAAACCCTGAAATGTGAACCCCTAAAGGCTCAGAAACCAGAAGGCAAATAAACAGAACTCGAAATTTGTAATTTAAAAAAAATCATTATTTTAAACTATTTGCATGGTTTAAGGTGGGAGGGGTTTGAGCAATACATTGTGAATACTTAAGGTTGGCAATATGGGTAGCTTAGTCCGCTGGACTCTCAGGCCACTTACAGTGACTCAAGCTGTGCCCCCCAAACACACTAGTTAACTTTCCAAAAGTAAGTCTGGATAGTTTTTCATGTCAGAAGTATCTAAGATCAAAGTATTCAAACCTGGGCACATGTAAACAAATAAGTAAATAACTTGACCTGATTTTGAAAAGTGCTGAGCACTCTCAAGACCCACTGGCTTCACCGAGTGCTTTGTACTTCTGAAAATCAGCCTCTTTATTTCAGTGCTTAACTTTAGGCAATGAGCACTGAAAATGCTGGCCTGGCTCTGGAGAATGTGGTGCTATCAACATCTTTCTTAAAAACAATTATAAAATGTGTAATGCTTACTGTACACAAAACACATGCTCTTATAATGTCAGTATTCACCTTTCTTAGGCTAAAGTTCTATGCCAGACATTCCGCTTGTGGGTCTTAATAATATTTTGAATTTCAATAGTACCTATTTATCCAAAGTACACAACAAAGTGCTTTACAAAAATTAACCAAACTTCACAACATCCTTGTGAAATAGATAGGAAAACATATTTATAAGGAAGCGGAATAATTGATCATATAACTGACTACACTACACTTAATGCTGGTCTATATGTGTTTTTGTAAACCATAATGTAACACATTTCAACATTATTCAGCCCCGTTTATACCACCCAGGAAAGCTGCACTAGCAGATTTCAGATAGGAGCTGTTTTTAAACCCAGTTCTGGCTAACGTGATTTAACTCCAGTGTGAAAAGAGCCAAAAATAATGACAAAACAAACACTGATTTATCCTGGCTGCCTTTGTTAAATTCTCTTGAACATTACAATAAACACAAGTTAACAGGAAAAAAGATGAAAGTGAAAAAATAAAAATAAAAATAGACAACTGGCAGCAAATGGAGACAAGAAGGTGACTGAGTCACTACAATACAAGAGATCAATTACAATGAAGTTTTACATAATTTTATCAGAGATCGGGGGAGGGTTGACCAAAAGTCTTTCATCAGCACATTTTATCTAAAAACTTTCCCCAGGTAGAATGTGGAACAGCCCATTTCTGGCAATTGAGCAGCAGCCCTGCTTCAAATATCTCACTTTCATGCATAAGCACATTTTAATATTCATCTTGCACACAACGACTAGCTCCTCTCTTAAAAGAATGGGGGAGGTTATTGACAGGAAACACAATGGGCCTGCAAAACTCAGAGTAATAGGAAGTTACATTCTTGTTAAATATCATTACACCCAACCATTTCCTTTTTCTATCTACAGCTGCAACCAAAAATTTCCATCTTCACAGAAGCCATTTTAAACTAACCCAGAACACTTCAAACAGGATTAAAAAGTTCTGTAGCAGGTGATCAACCTAACCCATTTAATCATTAACATTTATAATCTTCCTACAGATGTTGCTTTTTGCTGCAGCTTTAAAATAATCCAGACCATTCAGTTTCTTTTTAAAATTAAAGGGTACAGATCCAAGAAACACCCATAGGCAGATTTTCATGACAGACCTTAATGGATCATGAGAAGGCTTTACAATGTATATGGTAAATATTAAATAAAGCCTTCAGGAAGTCCCCGCACCCCCGCTTCTTCCCCCTGAAACTAACATAAAAAGGAACACTAACTAAAAGAGAAACTAAACAAATGTCAGACAATTTAAGAGCCAAGATTTACAGACTAAAACTCTGACTTTCAGATGCAACATTTAGATTTAAAGGAATAAGCGAGACAGCTGGCTCTTGTTGGAGATCCACAAACCAATGGATGATTTCACATACCATATGAGCTGCAATACTCACCCACAACTCTGACACAGAATAGGTGAATTTTAGTTTGGACTTTCCATTTCCTGCCATTTAAGTATTTCAGTAGACCTTTAACACCACTGTTTAAATTATGTTTACACATTAGCTAATAAGGAAAGATAAGTATCTGTACTCTCAAATGCAGTTTTTGGTTTACACAGCTATGTGAGAATAGAAAATTAAAACAGGTATGCAAAAGTACATACAGCTATTTATAGTGTGTCACTATGAAGAGAGTCTAATGTTATGTAAACTATAGAAAAGCAAAGCTTGCAGTATGTTGTGCAGATGGACCCAACCAGCGAAGCATTTCAGAGACCTAGTGTGGAAACAGAGTGTCTCTATTGAAAGTTTAAGCAAACAGGGCTGTCTTTTTCCAAAATCATTTCACAAAAAATTTGCTAGAGAAGGAAAAAACAAAAAAACCCACCACCACAAACTCAATTTTCTCAATGTATGGAAACTGCATTTTTCTTAGAAAAAAAATTATAGCTGCTATAGAGTGCCTTGCTTATTAAAATGTATTTTCTTGTCTAATAGAGGAAATTACACACAAAACTTCAAGGCATGTGAAGACTAATCAGAATTTAAAGCACAGAGAAGTTATCTATTAGCACTCCATATTTCATAACAATTAAGTAGTATTTCTGTAACTGCAAAATTTCAAGTAACACAAAATCAATAGAGAAAGAATAATACTACACTGTTACTTATTTGTACTTTATCTGCAGCACTGCTGCAGGGTGAAATTCACTAGGATTACATAATCCTACTCAAATTCAATCATAGCAGGAGCCATGGGAAAAGTGCTATAATGCATGAGCACAATGCTACTCTTTCTCTGCGGTGTCTGTGTGAATCTTAAAGGAGAGCTGAAGGGAAAGGAGGAAAAAAAGAAAGATAAAGCCATAAATATCAAAAAGCAGTGGTCACGTGCCATACAGCCATGATCCAAAATCCTCTCCCCACCACTTTACTACCATATTTTTTCAAATGGGATTGAAAAAAATCTCTGCTCCCTCTCAAACGAAGTTTAGAGATGGCCTAACCAAATTTATGATGTTGGCACAATAGTCCAGTGCATAGTCATGCTACAAGTTAATTTATTTACAAATGTAATGGTAATAACAATGTCTAATTATGTTGCAGTTGTGATTTTCTACAGAAATGCAAAGAGCTTTCTTTATAAGGCCTTTATAAAATGTACTACAATATTTTACAGTAAATAGTCCAATACCTATTACAATAATACCACTTTGCTTTGATCCATTATAGAATACTATATTATTTCTTTATATGTATTTTATTAATAGTTTCCCAGCTCTGTGTGTTTTGATCTACTATGTTCTCAAACAAGCAAGCAATGTCTGTCTACTTTCAAATCAAATTTTTATTCTTTATATACAACACACACAGCCAGCTCACTTCTCTCTTATTATACTTCCCAAGTACATCCCTTTCTTTTTCTATTCACAGAAAGAGGAAATCCTGAATGCTGCATACTATAATCATTTCCACATCCTGACCCAAAGTCAGTCAACCACTTTAATGCCAGGACACCACAGAGATAAGAGACTGGGAGAATTTCTCTAGCTACGTCTTTTGAAATATGTAGGTTGCAAGCCTGCTTCGTATCACTCAGCACTTATGGTCATGGTATGCAAAATGAAAATACCACAATTTAATGCTATTAATAAGAGGAAGCCCTTTTCTAGTATATTCTTGACCTACTCTAAGTGTGACTGAATTTGTTATACTTTGTGAAATTCCACTGCTAAAGAATACAAATGTACAGTATGAAAAAAAAGCTTACACCAGAGTAAATCAAATATTTTGCAAAAAAAGTAATTGCCTTATCAGGATTAGTAAAGTTTATAACGGTCAATGCAGAAATTCACCAAGTCCTTAAAAAAACACCTGGAGTCTGCTGAAATGAGTGTCCAGCATACACCTTTGGTAACAGTTCACAGAGCCAGTTCTTTTAAGTCACTGAATATTGCAACCCACTGCTATTAAGTAAAGTTGAACCATATCAAACAAACACTGTTCCATAGGCTTGTTAACAAAATGTCTTCAATTATTTTGCTTGAAAAACTTACGTATATCATAGCTGGGATGCTAAACCACAGAACTTAGCTTCTAGACATGGACATCCTGAGTTAACTTCTTTTTAACATTTTAAACTACTATTTTCTCCCAGAAGTCAGCTTTGGCTAGTTTAATATCAGTTCAGTGAAAATACCATAGTAAGGTATCAAGATTTACCTTCTTTAGATTCTAGTAATTCCTCCTCTGTTCCAAAACAAGGAAAGCTAAGCAAAGTTAGCTAATTTTGCCACTGGCGAAAGGCTGCTCTATAGTGCAGCTAAATGAGAGATCAGGACTTTAATTTTTTTTCCCATGGTGTTATTCTATTTCATTTTTTAAATATAACACCACCCAAACAGAGGTCATGACTTTGGCATCCAAATCCAGTTGCATTTACCTCTGCACCCATGCAAAATCTCACTGAAATCAACAAGACAGCAGATAGGTGCAGAGATTCATGCTAGTGGCTCTTGATTCAGGATTGAAGTCTAAACTATTATTGCGATTAGTAAAATGTACAAGAGTGCTTTTTGTGCACTGCCATGTTTGTGACCCCTGTTCCTTGCAAACCAGTTTGGCAAGCGCTGGCAATGCATCCAACATACAGAGGGATGCCTCAAGCAATCCTCTGAGCTGACAAATCAGCAATGTTGTTGAATTATAAAGGAAGCTGTATTATTTATCTAAAGATGGAAGATTGGTGGCTGTAACATGGGGCTTTGAGAGGGCAGTAAGAGATCACAAAAGTTCAGCAAGAAAAGTAGAGAACAGTGGCAAGAAGTAGGAAACACAGGAACTGCCAGACTGGATTAGACCTAAGCTCCATCTAGTCCAGTATCCTGGCTCTGACAATGATCAGCACTTCATAGAGAGAGATGCAACCACCTTAAAACAGTTTTTCTAATTCTTTCTGATACACAACTTTTCAGACCTTCTTAATGTATGTTCCCCACCCAGCTCTCTCTCTGTTTTGTGAGAGTCTGACTTTGAGTGCCTGCAAGAGAGAGAAATATGAGGTATATCAAGTTTTGTCTTCCTCAATTTTGAAAGAGAGGTCTCTCTTAGAAATCTGGTATGTGTTAAAGACTCAACCCCATTCACCCCCACTACAGTTAAGGGCTGAATAAGTACCTATTCCAACATGAGATATATTCCAGTTGTTTGTAAACTGTGACATTTGTCATTCCATAACAATGGCAATACAACAGTATCTTCTATTCAAAATTTAGAAAGATACCACAGTCACAGCATTTACAGGGAAATACTGGAGTAAATTTAATTACTGCAGGTGATCATTAAATAAGTTTTTAATTATGCCAAATGTAGGTCTTGCCAGTTTGTGTTTTCTTACAACGCTATAGTAAAAATTACAAATTTACCTTCCAAATTTCCTAATGCCATTAGTATTAAACAATCTTTTTGAGAATTACATTCATAATGAATCTGTGTTTTAACAGCCCCACTTATTTGTTGCAACCACACACAATGCTGATAGGATAAAAATGTGGCATGTCTTCTCACCTCCCCATTCCTCATGATCTGTTCCCTTGTCTCTCTCACCCACAGAAGTTGGTACCTCACCTAACTTGTGCCTCTCATGTCCTGGGATCAACATGGCTAAAACAACACTGCACGCAAAATCCATGTAATTTTGTAGAGTGGGGATGTGTGCACATTTTCTCAAAACCAAAGTCAATACCACCAATCCAGCACTCATGACCTACAGGACATCAAACCAGAGTAAGTCCTAACAAAAGGTTGGTGCTAAAGATAGGGATGAAAGTGGCAAAACAGAGATAGGGCTGCAGCACCAAGTGCTGCTGATGTTGGCTAGGCATTACTATGACTGCTATAACTTACAGGTCTCCAGGACTATCTAAAATTACACTGGGGTCCTCTCCAATTCCAGAGCAGCCCCCTAGGCTGAAAGGTCTGTGCTGCACTTCTTAGAAGCACAGCACAGAATCTCAAAGTGAAATTGTACTTATACTATGGAAAACTGTCAGTCAGTGTGAAGTACCATGTTTACTTTCTCACAGTAACTTTCATACTAAATTTGCACAGTCTACAAGTAAAAAGAGGGCTTTTTCTAACTATATGTGCAAACATCATAAAATAAGAAGTTCATGCTCTGTTCTTTCTGGGCTCATGTACTGTCGTCCATAATAAAGACTGTGCAGTAAATACTTAATTAACAATTCCACTGATGTCAGAGCCAGAATGCAACCTAGTTCACTACCCCAGAACTATGTTGGCTGAGTAGTGCTAAAATTTTTATTTTTGTTGGAAAAGGAATCAAGTCAGATGCCGAATGTATACAGAACGGATCATCTGAGTAAGGACATCACTTCACTAATTGCAACTATGCATCTGTAGAATCAGCCACAGTCTGAGTCACATTCAGAAAGTTCACAACCACAGGAGCTAGAAATGCCTTTTTCTTTTTTAATGGAAGCTTAAATGCTACAGAAAAGAAAAGGTCTCCAGTAGGCCAGAGAAATACCTGTGGGCTGCAGTCTCATGCCTTGTGCACGACAGGCTTACAGCATGGGACTCAAACAAACAACAGACATCAAGACAGGAATTAAATAAAAGCTGTTGAAGAAAAGCAGTTAGTGTAACAAAGAATGTAAACCACGGGTCAAGCAGTTGGTCAAGTACAGGCCAGTTCCCCCACCAGTTTAGAGATGCCAAACTGTCAGGCATAACGCACGTCTCTCCAGCAGCAGGCATGTGGGCAAACAAAATAGGAACCACAAAATGCACTCCAAAATATCACAGAAAATATTTTCTAAGTGCCATACAATGCTTACTATAGTGACAAAAAAAAAAAAACCAAGAGGAATTTTACAATTTACATTTAGATGGCTAGCACGTGCCTATTTCTGTACTCAGGTCAAATATAGCCTTTTTATTTTACTTATTTATTTTGTTTCAGATAAGTTTAATAGTAAAGATTGCATAACAACATGCCAGAATGCAACTCATGGTATTAGCAACAAGACAATATACCAAAACTGTAAGCAAACATTATTTTAATCTGATAATAAATCTTCTAAAACAAAACTAAACTTACCAGGCATGATTCTCCTGTCTTATATCTTGTATAGAAATTTACAACAGTGCAAAATGAGTGCAAAGTGGATGTAAAACACTACCACCAGTACAAGCGGAGAATTCTGAATCTGTAGCATATTACACTCACGTTGCATAGAGGCATATGACTACAGAAGGCACCGCAGGTCAGTCAAGAATCAGCCACCCCTATGTCTGGTATGTTCATCTCTCATCACTCATTTCACTTACACTCTTGTGCATCTTTTCGTCAGTCTTACACTATAATCTGTGTTTTCCCTACACTCATTTCTGTAGTGTTTTAAATTATTTTAAATTTCATTTCTTTTTCTACCAAACATATTTCGTTTTTCTCTCCTTCTCAGATTTTGTTTCCTTTTCCTTTTATTTTCACACTTTACACCATAATTTTAAATTATTTTTGCTTCTCTCCCTTCATCCTTTCCTTGTTTTTCCCCTCCGGCCCATTAACTTTTTAATTATGTCCTTTTCCATTCAAAATATAATTCAATTCCAGATGGATTCTTATACCAATCTCATTAACATAGTATCTCAGTAGCTTCCCATAGAGCATTAAGCCATCTGATTAATAACTGTCACGTGTGGTGTGTTTTCTCTTCTCCCGCCCAGCCTCCCCCCGCCCCCAAGAGAGAGTGAAATAGAACGTTTTGTTTTGGTGGGCTTTTGTTTTAAACATACATATTGCTATGTGTTTATATGAAAGAAGGCAGATTGAAGACATGTACATTATAGTTACAGCAGAAGATAGTGGGTTTGCGATAACTCCCACAGGAATGAAGAACCTCAGTCCACAGTTTCAGACCAGACCCCAAGAAAGTTCTGTTTCCTGCACAAACAAGCTTTACCTGCATGGTAGAAAGCTCTATTCTGCCTGAAGATTAGAGTTGTATCTTCTAGATACCCTGAGCCAGGCCACTGAACAACTTGAAGCTAAGAGCTGAGATAGTGAATTGGACTCCATATTCTTTGGGAAGCCAACGTAGGGGACAGAGGACAGTGCTGATGTGCTTGTGTTGCTGAGGAAAAGTACTGCAAAGTTCTGTAGTAGTTGGCGTTTCCTAAAGGCTGCTGGCTTTTCATGCCCAAATATATTGCACTGGTATAGTCCAGCTGTGAGGTTACAAAGGTGCCTATAACCAATATCAGGTCACCGTTCACCAACATGGAAACAAAGATGGTAAAAAGAGTTAATTGAAGGTACTTCCATGTAAAAGCTTAGTATCAGCAAGGAATCCAGGAGCACTCCATCTACAGACTGAACAGGGTACATGCCTTCAAGCAAAGGAGACTTCACTGTGGCTGCTAAATCTAAGAGCTTTCTTCTGCCCACCAATATCATCTCCATCTTGCTCAAGTTCAGCTTCAACCAGCTGTTTTTCATCCATGAACCGTTTTGGTTCAAGCACTGGGCATTCTTGGTGATAGTGATATGGTCACATGTTGTGAAGGATAGGTAGAGTTCTGCATGTCAGCTGCATATTGCCTAGCACTTAACTATGTCATCTGACCAGTTCACTTCGTGTCCTCATACAAACATGGAACAGAACTCTAGAGAGAACTGATCCTTTTGGGCTCCACCAATCCAGTGACGGGTTTAGTGGTGGAGATTAAGTTTCCTATCAATAGCCTTTGGATGCATCCCTCCAGGAAGAACTTAAAATTTCTTAGTACATTCCTCTAAACCTCTGCTGCAGAGACGTTCAGAAGGAGGGCATTATCTGCCCACAATCCATTCACAGCAGGAGATCACCCATCAGTGCCCCTAACACTGTTTCCATGTTTAAACCTTCTTGTTTCAGCTTTTGTTTCCCCATCATCAGCACTTGAGTTCCCAACCCTTTTTCTTCATCTCGTGCAGAGCATTAGAAAACCAAGGGAGATCATCTGGACAATATGGACAGGGCCAATGGGTGAGGCTAGCATATAATAGTGATGATTCACCAGGTCCTGGACTCCTTGCCCTGTCGGTGGAGTGCTGCTGTCCGTTAGCATGCTTTGGAGTTTTATGGAGACTAAGAGTTCCCCTGGTCAAAACAGAATCATGGGAATTGGGAGAGCCTTGACCAACATCTTAATGAGGTGATGGTCTGTCCAAGACAGTGGCTGGCTTGTGATGCCCACAATAATGACATCTAATCTAAGACCCAGTCCAGGGTGTGCCCTGACTATTAAGGCTGGACCAAAGATGACCCGTGAGACTCCTAGAGAAGTAAATGAAGAATGACTTGGTTGTAGGGGGCGGCATCTGAAGCCTGAACATGAATCTCCAATCTGTGCGTTTCACCATCATCACCAGCAAGATAATCAGCACACTCCTTTTAGAGACCTTTAGTCTTCTGTGGTCTGTAAATGAGCATAAAGTCAAGGCAAGCTTTGGCTCTAGTTTCTACTGTCAGACGAACGAAATCTGAATGAACTCATCTTACCTGAAGCAGCTCTTTTTGGATTTGCTGCTTGAAGAGAAGATGAATGCAGTGCCACCTGCTTTCTTACCCTGTCTGGGTCTGCGACAGACCAAGTAATCAGGGAGATAGGGAGGGCTAGGACAAGGCTCATGTTATCATGCAAGGTTTCTGTGATGTAAGCTATGAAGAATCATGTATTGATGAGATCATATACTGTTTGTTGATGATGGATCTTGCATTGATCAGCGTCAATTTTAGTTCAGGTAGCTACTTTTCTCAGGCCCATAACGAGGGTAATGGTCCTGTGCAGCAGATGGGTGCCAGACACATTTTACCTATTTTCTATTTACCTATGACTGCTCTGCTGTTTCCTTGGAGAGTTCCTCCCAGTTTGGATTATGATATGTGAAATAATGAATTATAATGTAGGACACACTAGGTGGAGGAAAGGTTCTGGTTCGCCAAATGTCATGGGCAAGACAGGTCTGCTGGGCCCCTTTTGGTACTATCCCCTGGTTGAGTCCCAGGAACGGGCAGATCTGGAGCACAGTGTTCCAGATGTAGAGGTGGGTGTGCTGGAAGCACGGTGGTACAACAACAAAGGAAACAATAATAATAGTGACAATAATGATAGGTAGGGTCAAGTTCAAGAAAAGGGCTTGAATGATGTCAGTGCCATCAGGCATTCATTTCCTTGAAATAAGTTGTCGCGTTTGTCATAAAACCCATCTTGTCCTTTCCTGCTTTGTGGGGGACGAAAGCGAAAGGGAGATAGATAGCACTTATTATTTAGGATGCATCCTTATGTCCATTTTCCCTTCCCTGCTTTGTTCCTCTCCAGGACAGTCCAAACATTGTGTATGTATATATTCCATTAGTAATGTGCATTGAGTGTTAACTGTTTTGCTGATCAGCTGTCCAATACACACACACTGAACAAATCTGAAGAGCAAAAAAATTAAAAATATATACACATTAGTAACGTGGCACAGGAGGTAGTTTACACTGACACTTGGCTGCCCTTCCAAGAAGTATTGGGACAATGAAACTGTCACTAACTAGAAACTAGTTTCCTTCTTCTCATTCTGCGTCTGGCATCTAGGAATGCCACACTGCCCACTTTCTCCTTCAATAAAACCTTACAGTAACTTTATCTAGTATGGATTCATTCTAGTATATGCAGCAATAACATTCCTTCCTAACCTGCAATCTCTTTCCTGAGGTTTTTAGATGAAATGCTTATTTTGTGTATTATGGTGAAAAGAATAATTATGCTGGTGGATGTTGTTATATGTCCACTGCTTATGTGTAATGGGGTCATAAAATCAACTGCTAACGCATTTAATCAGACACTCCACTTCCACCATGTACCTCACTTTGCTAATCCTTGGTATATGCCCCCAGACATAACTGGCACACAAATACAGTCCAACTTTTGCAAGATACTTTTGATTTCAATGTAATATATGTTTTTACTTTCAAGGTATTACAAAACAGCATTTTATGTGTATTTGTAATAAATGTTTATGTTTATCTGTAATAAAAATTAGATGAAATATTTATTTATTTAACAAGTTTGTTCAAAGGCTGGGAGATAACAGCACTTAAAAACGTTTATCCTTTACAAAATACTAAGTAACAACACTGGTGAATCTTCAGAAAAAATATTAAATATTTGATTTGTTTTTGCATTATTACTTTTTTTTCCCCCTAAAAAAAATAAAAACGTGGACCTAGCAACAGTTATCCATACCTAGGCAAGCTTATTTATTATTTCTGAGCATCCAAAAGCACATTATGCTTCTCTCAGAAACAAAAAATGATACAGCGCCTTACCTAGGAGTTTACAATCCAATCTAAGGTGCCAATCCTGCAATCAGTTTGCCTGCAGGATCAGGGATCTACCAGCATGGACCCATTTTTCAGAACTGATGCTTTAATTCTGACATAACAGCAAGGGAGGTCTTAAAATGATGTAAAAGGAGAAATTGGGAGAGGAGACACAATGGTTACACTAATAAAGTAACAAGATACGTTACTCAGATACATATACACACTCAAACCATGCAGAACTTGCAGCTAGGACAGAATGGGATGGCTTGCTTATTAAACAGGATTTTCTTCAGAGAGCACATGGCTCCAGTGCTGCATGATCTGCACGGCCTGCTAAATGATTCCTGGATGGAGTTTAAGGGATGAAATCCTAGCCCAATGGAAGTCAATGGGAGTTTTGCCACTTCAGTAGAGTCAGGATTTCACCCAAAGCTTTTCTGATTGCTAAACTGTTTCTATGTCCCATATCTTTCTAAAAGACATGCAGATAAAAGTCCATTATTATCCAGTCTGACCTCCTACATAACACAGGCAAGACAAGTTACCCTAGTAATTCCTGCATCAAACTAATAACTTCTGGTTGAGTTAGCGCACAGTTTTTTCAAATGCCAACTCATCTTGCTATTGTATGGGTTCTCCACTGCTCCGTCTGCTTCAGCCACCCTCTCTGCTGCACGTGATTCCAAGACTCTATTTTTTAGCAATCCAATATAATTTATCTACAGTACAATTCCACCACCTTTTTATTACATACAGCTTGGCTCGCTGTCCCAGGAGCTTCAGCAGCCAGGCAGGTAGAGCCTCTCCTTCCCTTCCACTTCTGGGCTGCTCCTTCCCTCTACTTCCCTCACCTTGGCCTGTTTATAGCCCCTGTTTAATTAGGCACACAGCTGTTTCCCTGCCCCAGTCACCTGCAGGTGTTCCCAGCCAGCTCCAATCTACCTCTCTCAATCAGGGCTGGTGTGACAGAGGGCTGCTCTGCTAAGGCATTGTTGCCCAGCACTCTGTTACAGATATACTTTGTATACTTTAAATTTAATTTAAAATACATTGTCATTTTCAAAGCAATGTATATTAGCAATAATGATCAACAAAAATAATATGAGAGTGAGTAATAAATTTAGATCAATGGCTTTCAAACAGGCTACAATAATTTAACCTTGAACAAATTAGCTCACAGAATGCAAATTTTAATTCAATAACACAGATTTGAGCAACTGTGATCTTATCCCACAATCATCTTGCGGTTCAACCCTGGATTTTCAATAAATGTAAACACCACTGCTGACAAGACAAGGTATGTGATGATGGTTTGCCTGTGGATTGGCAAATACAATTGACTTCTCCTATGTTCATAAAATGTACAGCCTGGAAAGCAGGGATGCTGGAACAATTTTTATAGCAGGGGTGCTCAGAGCCATTGAACCAAACCGTAAACCCTGCATATAATGGAATCCACTTCAAGCCAGGGGGTGCTGTCACAGCCTACTTCCAGCACCTATGGCTGGAAGGCAGTGAGTGACTGACAGTTTTCACGTTCCTATTGAGCAGAACCTTGAAATTTGGGTACACTTCATTATAGGATGCTAAGTACTGGAAGAGACCCACATTTGAACATTAACCTTTCTGGCAGAGGTCAACAAGAAGGTCCTTACGTTTCTCATAGGGGATTTCAGCCATTCAGGTGCCCTTTTGAAATATTACCTTTTGCAGCTGCTTGAGATACCTTTCCATGGAAGCTGCATGCTTTGCTCAAGAATTATGGAAATGGAAAAGTAAAGGGGATTTAATATAGTGGAGCCTTAAAGCTTTCAAAGAGATGAGAGGATCCTCCTCAAAAAGAAAAACAAACACCAACCATATGTTTCACTCTTCCCAGAGCCAAATACATCACACTAACACTGCTGGCTCAGGGTCACAGGAGTCCCTCTTCACTCCAGGTGTCCTCCCAGTGGCAACAGAATGTACAGTACTACTTCTCCAGCCCCAGGCTAGGGATCCAAATGCCAGCTATGACACCCAGTTCAGTAGTGTACGGGTTTAGTTTCAGCTTGACACACAAAGCTTGTAATGCTAATAGGAAATGAACATCTAAAGCTCACACAACACTGAAGAGAGGAAAACTCTTCAGAATATGCCAGAACGCTCCAAACATGTAAGCAACCGAAATAAGGAAGTCTTCACCAGCACTGATAGGCGGGACCTGATCTATTGGGTAAGAGGTAGAATTTCATGTACCTGCATGTGCAGGTAAGATTATAGGATTGGTTTTACAATCACAGTATCAAAGAGAATTGTGTTGTGAGTTACTGTCAAAAACTGAATATAAAAAATAAAGAGAAACTTTTTTTTTTTTTTACACCTTTAAAGCTCAGCCTTGCAATCTGCTGAGCACCCTCCACTATGTAGTTTGTAGGAGCTGAAAGGCACACCTTCAAAGTCACAGGGCCAAAATAAACCTATAAATCGACCACATGTTGGGCTGGAAAGTTGGAGATTCATGCATTAAAATGATTCCTATAGCTACTAAGTTACCTTCTCCCCTACTCAAAACAAAACAAAGAAATACATCCACATCCAGACTCTTCAGGAAGCCAGGAGAGGAAGTGAAGCTGTTAGAGGCATGGTAGATGATAATACAGTAAGTATCAGTGTTACTAGCTATCCATGCAGTTAAATGTCAATGTTCCTATGTACCTATAAAACAAAGTTGGGAAATTCCCACGGCACATTCCTGAAAAGAATATGTGGCTTGGGGTGGAAGCTGGTTGAGGCTGAGAAGAAGAACTGATGAACAGAGTATTGTTGGGGTGCAGAATGACTTAACTACTTAATCTTGCATTTTACAGTTCACTATGCTGAGGCCTGCCATCTACAACATTAATTCAAAGTTGGGGGTGGTTGGTTGCATAGCTATACAGTATATATACTATTATCCTTCAGCCTCTTAATGGAAACAATCAGGCCGTAGGGGAAACAAAAAAGAATGACGACTAGAACCAAATGAAAAATTAAACAGAAAAAAAATATTAAAAAGTTGTGGTCCAGATCGTCTTAAAACCTAGGGTCGCTTACTCAATTTCCTCCTACACTGGAATTGTTCATGTTTCAGGAAATCTCCCCAGACATTTTAAAATTTGTCAAATTAACATTTCATTGATATATTAGCTCCTTATAAGACGAAACCACTTTTAACCCTTAGGCCTGCAGATGAACTGAAGTCATTTTTGTGATGTTTGGCTACATTATCACACAACCCAATCATACAAGGGAAATGTTTCCTGATCTAGCTAGGCTTAAAGAATGTCACGCTATCTTCTGTATGCCTTGTGTTCTCTGAATCAGCACGTTGTTATGAACAAACATCTACACGATTTTAATAAAACCTCTTTTCATATTAAAAATCTCATGTCTTCTTCTAATACAAAAAAAACACAGGAAAAGTGTATCAGGCTGCAACCAACACCTTCCAGCACAAACGAATATAACCATTCCAACTTTCTTCTCATGGTTTCCATTTCATTATAACTCCTTTATGTGTGCATGAAATGTTATCGCTATGGACTTGACTTTTGCCTGTGGGTGGATGAGCTGGTAAACAACTGAATAACATTAATCAAGAACTGCAGCAGAACCTCTGGGCTATAGGACAGGCTACTACAGAGTACAAACTCCACTAAACAAAAGACCAGTCTCGGTTGCTGCACTACTCCTTCACGGAAAACTTTCTTCCCCATCCCTCTCTTTTGTTTTTGTTTTTTTTTTTTATTTCTGAGAGCAAGGCTGGGTTTACAGTGTTGGCTTTACTCTGGAAAGCCCTGTGTTCAAAACATATAGCACATTCACACAGATTGCTAATAAAAATGGAAAGCAAAGGTTATTTTTGTATACAAAATAATGCTCCTGACTTCTAATTACATTTCCAACACTCTTCCTAAACGTTACTATGACAAAACTGCAGCCCTGTTTGCGTTTACAGTATATGCATAGTCCAGGCCCTAAGTACCTTGCAGTGACTGCTCTGAATTTTGCAACAAATTTAATAAGGTAAGAGCTTCAAGTGTAAAATAAAGAAAGGTTTCACTGAATCAAATAAAAAAATGCTACAAGTACCGTATTTCTTAATATCATTTTGCCAATGTCCAAGTTGGATGTCACTGCTTTGGCCAGAATAATAAACTAATCACTCAGTAGTAACTTACTGTTGCAGAGCAACAACTTTCTCTCCTAATAAACTACTGGGCAAAGTGGACACAAATTAATGTTCATCCCACTTTACTTAGATGTTTAAAAATTTAGGTCTGAATTTATAATTAAGGCTAAACTGAGAGTAGTAAGCAGATGGAACAAGCACCGAGAGAAGGGGAAGTAGGAAGTGCAAGCCTCCTGTTTTATGGTAATTTGATTACATAAACCAAGAGATTTCATCATTTCATTTTTAACAATTAAAAAAAAAATCAAACTAAGATGCTGGTTTTAGTAATTTTGCTGATTTCAGTTCAAATTAAACTGACAGGGCTTCTCAACATCTCCTGAATAAACAGGTTATATGTCTCTGTTTTTTAAATAATTTGCCATTATTTAGCCAGTAGTAAAGTGAAGAATCTGAATTAACGTAATGTATAGGTGTTCGGTTGTCCATATCTGAACACAGTTAAAACTACCCATCACTGTAGGTACCTTTAATTTTACTGCATCAGATCCACATTTTGATTTCTGTGCCAACCAACAAGAATTGCATTTTCTTTTAAAAGGGATCAATAAATCATTCTGAATTAGTGATGGAAAATCAAAGCGTTTGATATAAAGCCATCATATGGTTATTTATGCAAAAATTGGATGGAGGAGTTTGGGATTAACACAAACATTTTAAATTTAGGGTTCATATGTAATAATACTAAAAAATTACTGTCTCTTCCTATGTGTCTAAAGAGCCACTAGCATGTTTTAGGTTCTTATGTAATAATAATGAAATGTGCTAGGTGACGTTTACACACATAGGAAGAGACAATCTCTACCCTAAATAATTTGCAATACAAAAACAGAAAATATGGATAAGAGAAAGAAATGACAAAATGATCAGAGTGGTGATAGACATGTCATGTAATGGCATTTTTTCTGTATGTTCTTTTTCTAATATAATCTATCCCCTGCTGTCCCGCTAACCACCCTTTGTCATTTCCTTTGTCTAAAAATAATATATCTATGCAATTTATCATTATTGTCCCAAACAAGGCAGGTTCAGTTTAACAAGATAGATATTTTGTTAAATTCCGTGAACCCTGGAACATGTACAAGATGGCTTTGCACTACATGCAAAATGAGGTAGTATGCAGGCATATGGCATTGGCAAAAGGTCATGCTGCTGTACAGTGGCACTAAACAGCCTGTAACATCCTGAGAGCTGTCTCTGCTCTGGATGTTGGAGCCAGGGCCAGAGCAAATGCAGATCCAGAGAAATACAGAAAGGATGCCTCTGTCCCATATGCACTGAGGAAAAGGACTCTCCATGATCTAAGGACCATGCACTCCAGCTGGGCTGGGTCTGGAGCACTGCCAAATGAGCCTACCTGGGCTTAGCAGAGAAAAACCACACACAGATTAATGCGAGCACGCGCACGCAAGTTCTCATACAATGATAAACTGCGTGGCCCACTATTCAACTCCCCTCATCTCCACCCACTCAAATATATACCCCTCCTCCCTGCACCAATTTTTCATAGCTCAGTCATCGCGTCCATTCTCTATCTCCACCCCTCACGCTATCAATCCTCTCTTCCCTGATCTCTCTCCATATCTCACCGTTCCTCCTGATCCTCCTCACCACATCTTACCCAATGGCACATCTCCAATGGACCTGGGACTGAGCTGCTCTTCACAGCAGCAGCAAGCAGTGAGAGGGCTCTGCTGTTATCCCCAGCCCCTGGCTCAGTGCTCCCTGCCCTTAGGGCAACTCCCCAACTCCCTCTGCATCTCTCAGATAAGACAGCAGGGCAGGGAGTGAACACTAAGTGAAGAGAGGAGATCACCACTTCACATGCCCCTGCCCCCCCAGTAGTTGGGAGCTGGCTCAAAGGGAGGCAGGAGAGGCAGAGACTAACGATTAGCCATATCTGCATGCAGCTGCCGCGCAGAAATCAGCAGGCCTCCAGCTAGAGTCTAGACCTTTACTCTGTGCTCCTCAATGCGGTATCAGACTCTAGGCCCTGAAAGCACCGTGCTCCAGGCAGACTGAGTCTCAGAATATACAACAGCATGAAGTCCAGCACCCCCCAGAAGAACTCACACTCCTGACAAACAAGTTGTGGTAAGGACGGGAGAGCCTTGTCGCAATTCAGGGCACCTGCACCTTTATTCCCCTTCTAGGGTCACAAAGGGCACCGACTGTTAGGCTTCCAGCTCCCCGGCCATCAAATCTCTAGGAAAGAGACCTATTCTCTCTCCCCCTGCTGACCAGGTTTTTCCAGACTGCACCATCCCCAGCAACTCAGATCTCCTATACAGGCCTGTTTTACCTTCTCCTCAGAGGCTACCAACAGCATAATTGCCTAGTTGTAAGGTACTGCATAGCTTTCCCTAAGTGAACACCTTTATTCTTAAGTGAAAGCATCACAGAGAAAACCTACAAAAAAATCAATAAGAGAACCTACAAGCTTACCAGGGATCACCCTCAACTCCAACGAATGCCCCTCCAACAGTTTGTCTGCAGTTACAAGTTCATAACTATCTTGGCTCAGAACAATCACACCTACAAATCTCTGAGTCATTCCTTTATGCAGTGGGCCTTTGATCTTGTCCTCACGTAACAGGTGATTAACAGAAAAAGGTCCCCTCTGCAGAGGGAAGCTTCAAAAGGCTGTGTACTTGCATCACCGAAGGGGGAAAATTTGCATTCACTTTCCTTAAGATTTCTCTTGGGAAACCCACTTAACTTTAAACATTCATATTGTTTCAAATTGTCTTTTAAAGATCTTAACACCTCCCAGAGTTTACATCAGTCATGTCTTTCTACTAGAAGCATTACATACAATCCCATAATCATACATAAACATTTGAATTTTTAATACAATGAACTCCTAAAATACTTAACATCAACTTAAAAAGGTTTGTTCAAGATATTGCAGGAAATTGCCATATCTGTCATAACACCGACCAACTGGCCCAGACCCAAACAGAGAGAGAGTGGGGGTGAGAACTGAGACTGAGAAAAGGGCCAGAAAGACAGGTAGACTCAAGGAGGAGATGAAAGAGGAAAGAAAGGATAGAAAAACAATAGAAAGAGTACATAATACAAAGGAGAGAGAGAGAGAGAGGAAACTATGAAAAAACTGAAAGAAAAAAGAAAAAGCAAGAACACCCACATTAAGTTAGAAAACTGCTTTATTAATGCATGCATTTAAAACACATTTCATGACGCCAGAAGAGAGTCGATTTACACCGTTAAGCATACATACAGCAATATAGCTCTTCACATATTTAAAGAATTGTACAAACAATAACCAGTTAACCTCACAATACCATGCCCAGGTAGATGAGTTTTATCTGCATTCTACAGATAGGGAAGCTGAGGCACAGGGGGAGGGAACGGGCTCAAGGCCACAGCTTGAGCCAAGTGACAGAACCAGGGTAAGAGTTTAGGAGCTTAACCTCTGTTCCTGTGCTTGCTCTTCCAGACTGGAGTCATTTTAAGCTTATGCGAGAAGGTTAATCTACAGACCCGTTGTGCCCCGGGATGACAGCATGCATCTTCCAGCTAATTAAAGTTCAGTGTGGTGAGAGAGGCATGTAACAGCATTTATTTTTCCACCTTAAGTACTGAGTCTACATTTTTCCCACGCTATCACAAAAGCAAAAAATGCATTAGCAAAATTAAATTAGATGACTCATCACCTGCACAACATTTCACCTGAACATCAAATAGTATCTAAGATGAGGGTCGGAATTTCACAAATTTTTCAGACTACAGTGGATGAACTCATATTCCATTAACAGTAGTTCCTAGAAAGGCATGGAATTTAGCTGTACAATCTGGCATACAACATAATACAATTGACCTGCACCAGTGTTATAACTTCGGACTTTGATTAAAAGCCACTTAAAAATGGGCTGGCCGGATGACTCATTTGCTAGCATATAGCATTGTCATGCAGTAAATTTTTGGAACAACATCAGGTCTCCTGCTCCCCAGATTAGCAGACATACCCACTTTTTTAGCAGATAAGCCTTCCTGTTTGTAAATAAATTGTGCAGTACACTGTGAAATTCTAAATATAAATATATTTATATATATAGAATATAAAATACAATATTTACAGTTATCTTGCAATTATGTATTTGTTATTTTTAAAAAGGAAAAATTAACTGATGAGAATTTTCTGCTGCTTCCACACTACACTACAAAAGATGGATTCATTCTGTATATGATGGAGGCAATATTTGATTTGCTCCAACTCCAGTTAATTGAGAGTAAAAAGACTTTAGCTTAAAAAAATTAATAGCTGTATTTTTTATTTTTAGTAACATAAGGAAGGTTTCTTTATTTTCTGTATAATATATATACATACACACACATACACAGAAAGTCAGTCCCATCAAGCTGTTATCAAGATTTGAAGTCTGCTCAATATCTCTCCAATGCTTAAGAGTATATCATAGGTTTCATGCAACTACCCTCCAAATATTGGACAATTAGGAATTGAAGCATCAAAGCCAGGAGAACCTATCCCTTTTATTTATTCATTTTTTAAAATACATCACTACCTACCTACCCTAAGCTTCTTGCCTGTCTAAATATATTCATGGATACTCTGAAGTGAGTCTCCTGCACTATAAATTTGTGATTATGGAATAGATAACTTGTCTTTGGCAACACATTCATTAATAGCATATTAATTTCCAAATCAGGTAATGTGAAGCATGCCAATTTTTCATGTCTTCTTTTCAATATGCAATTATTGCACAAAATGCAATTAAAGCTAAATTGCACTCGTATTTGTGCATATATTAATCCCAAACGTTTCATTGCTTTCTCAGTTCATATGAATTATTGAGAATTTAAGCCCCTCTTGTTGTTCCTCAGGATAGCAACTGGTAAATCATCTTTTTCAAAATTCATTTCAAACCCTTCAAGAATACTAAACTCATTATACTTTGATAATATCAACTAAATCTCAATAACCAACTCCAAGAAAAATTAAGTGACAGCAGCATACAATACTACGTCATCATTCTCTCCTCCTATATTTATCTTTGATGCCTTTGCCACATCTGAGATGGTATTACACAGATAAAGCAAAGACCAGCAGAAACACGGGAAATTTTCCTTGACATGTAAAAGGGCTCAGAATTCCAACCACTGACTTATTCTAGCCATTGAATTCTTAGGGAGTTTGGAGCCAATTCAAAGTCTATATCTTCAAGTACAGTAAGTAGTCCTACTCCACCTGGGCACGTGCCCTTCTCAATATTCAAGGGAAAAAGTTCAACGCAACAAAACTGTCTGGTTGAGATAAGTGGATCACACTCATGACTTTTCTTAGGTATCTGATACTTGTCTACACAAAACCAAGATGTCTAACCAGTTTAAGTTAAAGCGGTTAAAATAGTTTCTATCCTAATTGCTACTACTATAATATTGCACACAACTCTGTTTACGGTTCTTCCCATTGTCATTAAGTACTATCAGATAAAAAATGCACAACACTCCTTCTACACACATTAATCAATGTAAGAGGGAATTTTAGGGCAAACTTTTCTATAAAATCCTCACTGGAAAATGGTAAGAACCATGGGACTTTTCGCCTTCAAAGCCTTAAAACACTAAGTTTTTAAAATAAATCAATAAAAAATGTCTTCCTTTTTCTCTATAAACTAGACAGTGATTTTGTGATGGACATTTAGAAATTTCAATGGTATTGGTCTATATTTATCACTTGACTTTGCCATACCTTTGGCTACTTACTCTATGTGCATGCTCTAATGTGAAAACTGGGTAATAAAAATAAATGCAGTTAAATCCTCATATGTAAACTATTCTAAAAAGCCTCTAATCTTACAAATTGAGGTCTTCCTCCTCACCCCACAAAAAAAAAAAATCATAGGAGTTTGGCATGGAAAGCCTTTACCGTAACTTGGTTTATCATGTAACCTCTTTCAATAGTTTCAACTTCACTTTCTGGTTTTTCATTTTTACCAGGAGCTAAATTAAGTCTGGCCACAAGATCCGTCATGGCTTACCATTGTCTCTCTCTCTCTATTTTAGCAAACTGAGGAGTATTACAGGCATTATCTTCCTTCAGTTCAGACAAGCAGTATTTGCATGTCCACTGTCAGCTGTTCAAACTCTGACGTTTCAACAGTTTAAAGAAATAACTGTCAGCACTTGTCATTGATTTTCTTCTGCTGGTAACAGCCTATGCCAAACTTGTTTTTGTAAGACACCTTTCCCTTCAGGTCTCCAACTAAAGGAGATTTGAAAAAAATAAACAAACTTGAAATTACATGAAAGGACATTTCTAAGTAAGTGAAGCTTTTAATTTAATGGAAGAATGCGTCCCAAAAAAGTACATCCAATCATCTAATGTTACACTGGCAACATTTCCTACATGAACCTTGATCCAGGTAGCCAGAAAAAAGAGGTAACCTGCCCAGGAGAGTCCAAGCAATCAAAGAGACAGGAATTGTAACCTAGAGAACTAGCAACATCTTCCTATTCCCTGCTCACTCGTGCCAGGCATCTACCAGCGCACAGAACTCCAAACAAAGCATTTCTGACTTGTCCATGAAAGGTTCTTTCCAAAATATAGGACCAAAATGGTTGTTTTGCCAACCACCTCCATATTTTTGTTTTTAATATGGTTTTGGCATTAGCCTACATATACAGAGATAAAAAATTATATCCCTTCCTCTTATGTGCACAACACAACACACACCTCAAATGGATGTTTTTGAGATGCACATGTACAGGAAGTCAGTTAATAGACTGTTAATGCCTTACTGATCTTTTTCTAAAATTAGATTAACAAGCTCCCAAAAGACCCCATTAAGCTAGCATTAGAAATCACAGACTGTGTAACGCTTTGGGAAGATACCTTTTTCTGCGTGTCCCAAGATCTAGAACTCTCTCTGCTTTCTTCAGCACTGGAGGCTGCTTTAATTCACTTTCACCATTACCTTCTGTTAAATGCACTACTTTTAGCAATGCCAAAAGATTGCACTGATTTCCTTCCAATATCTTGGGAGTTTCCTAGGTATGACTGCTATAATTACTCCACATTCCTAACTATATGACACAGTATGCTACTCACTAGCATCTCATTCACTGCTTTAGGAAAAGGAAATGTGTTCCCAGGATTTCAGCCCACAATGTAAACCAAGTGAATGAACCAGGATTTGGAAAGAAAATTACTAGATAAAGATGGAAATGCTATTCTTATTAATACCTTTCTAAGCTATCTTCTCTAGCCCTTATTCATAATGTCAAAAAAAGTTGCATACTCTAAAAAATACAAAAAAAACAGTTTTAAAAGACACATGCAAATGGAGAGCTATATAGATACATATCCGGGAGCATTCAAGCATGAAAACAGTTTAAGCATGCAGTGCATCTGACAAATTTTACTTTCACAACGAAAATCCATATTCGAGATGGATTAGGCATTACAATATTTTAAAACAATCTGATTAGTTAAAAATTGGTCACGGGACCTATCACAATCTCAGGAACTATTTTAATCTTTTATCAATATTTTTATTACTGGTGTTCATTGAGACAGTCACGCAAGAAAAAACAAACATCAAAGGGCATTTTTTCTCACCAAAGCCCATGTTTCTGGCAACTAATCAGAAGCCAAACACCATCTTTGGTATGTCAGTTGGGACTGTTGGTCCTGATATCTCAGCAATGCTTAGAGATGCACTGAAAACCCTGCATAGAAAATCTTACAGGTCACAGGTACAAACATCTGGACAAAAACCACAATCCCTATTCAGGCAGAACTCCCACTGTTATCCATGGAAGTTTTGCCCAAGTAACAACTGAAGGATTGGCTCTGATTTGGAGGGACAAACAAGATTAAGTTACACCTATTAAACTAAATATCTTGGGCAGCAGCCACATATTGTGACTAAGAATCACATGTAGTATGTGGGCAGGAACTGTAAGCAGCAACTGGCAGAGGTACCAACAACTGTGCTATTCCATTTTTCATACCATCTTTGTCATTCCCTGGGACTTTAGTGATAATAGAGATAAAAGCTTTGATTCTGTCCTGGGTTAGGCAAGCTCCTGCCTGCATATCCTAGACAGCAGGGTGCCTGATGGAAAAAAGTCTACCTGGAGGAGGGCTTCAGTGGGGTGCAAATCACCCAACAACCCCTCTCCACTAATAATTAACACGGTAGTGAAATCCTGTGTTTGCCCACATTTAATCACTCCCTAACTCTAGCTAAAAGAAAAGAAATGAGCTGAATGAAACAAGCTTTTGGCTAACTGCAGCTATTAATACATTGTTGCGTTATGTCTAAAACATTTGTTTATTTTAAGTCTTGTGATTTGTATTACTTACATGGCACTGAAAGTTGTGCCCACACTAATATGTACCAAAGGACAGAGCTGTTTCATTGGTAGACGTCCAAGTATTTTAATCTGGACACTCAGAGAAAATAACATATGAAAAAAAATTGTGTAATAATATTTACTAGGGTTGCAGGTTTATCCTGGTGCTAAAAATATCATCGATACCCTGACTTTCCTTTGTGTGATGACTTTAATTAAGCAGTGTTTCCCAGACAACAGTGGATCGCTGGCCCAATACAGAGGGAAGGCCCCGGAAATCATCCCCTCCATGGCTCAGTGAGGAGGGGAGAACTGAGTGGAGAGAGACTGGAGAGCAAGCACATCCTGCACTCACTCCACAGCAATGGGTCCAATCCTGTAGGGCTGGGCCTGACTCCGCAGTCCTGGAGCACGGGATTGCCGCATCATTAACTCAAGTTTGGCCAGGCCATTCCCCCATCACAATGACAGAGGATGACGGGACCAAATCTGAGCGGCACTGAAACACCGTGCAACAGGTTGGGTCCAGCGCTGGAAGACAAGCATCACCATTGTGGGTGAGTGCAGGGTAGGCTCGCTCTTCCCTCCTGACTGGGACAGTGGGCTTGCTCTCCTGGTCCCCCACCCATATCTCCCGAGGCCTCCCCTCCTATCAGGCTGGGAACAGAGCACCAGTGCCAGAGTGCAGGTTGCTGCTGCAGGCAGTGAGTTCACCTTTAGTAAGGTGAAGACAAGGTAGTACTGGAGAAGGACACTGGCATATTGGTATTCTCCCCCGAGTCTGTACCCCAAGTGGGTTTTTTCCTGTGTCTGTGGACAGACTACTGTGGAATTATCTATGTATACTGCATTTAAAGAGGTACCGACAGCTGAATTTTCAGACTGGTGACTACACACCATTTCCCCTGAACCCATGAGTTTTTACTAAATTTACCATGACTGCTCTGTGATTCTGTATAAAATATGCTGAGACAAATCTGCAGCCCTAGATACTAACCAAAATGGAAGGGCTGACATTAACAGAAACAGTATAGTTAAGAGCTCCATTTCTTAAGAACTTGACTGTTCATCTAATTTCAAGGAACTGGAAAGTTCAGGAAACGTAGGAATCTACAGTAACAAGGTGAGAACGGCTCGTGCTGTCAGTTCTTCTATGATGCCTATCACTGTAATATCCAACTGTTAACAAAACCCACAACATTAGCAACACTTTAAAACTATTATATTTTACAACTGGGATTTAAACGAGTTTAAATAACAGATACTCTACGAAAGGTACATAAAGTCCATTTGCAAATGTAAACATCTTTTGTATAAAAACGATAAAAATCAAATGTAACTTAGAGGTAAAAAATTAGGAAGAAAGGAGACGAGAATATTTGTCAGAGCCTCGTACATGTTGTGCTTTACATTTGTCTTTTCTGAAAACAGTTAATCTTAACAATAGATAACAATATATGCTCTGTAGCAGTAATGTTAAGAAGATTCCAAGTTTATTATAACATAAAATGGGATATATCAGAATATGTTTCCTTTTTAACTAATCTGTCGAGTGATATTTAAATGCATTTGAAGTGAAAAATGCAGTTTTATAAAATGAGATCCATGGTTTAATTCGGATTTTGCTTACCTTTGCTCTTGTGGATGCTCTTCCACATCCTCCTCAGAATCAGCCTAATGGATACAGAAAAATACTGTATAAGGGTTTAAATATCATAACGGCGTACACTGGAAAAGTACTGTGCTTCTAAACCCATTGAGGCTGACATTATCATGATTCATTGTAAAAAGTCAGAAATTATAAAATTAATTAAATTGCTCCATTAAGCACAAAGAAATTCTATATGCTTCAGTAATTAAACAACATCTAGCCAAGATCTGAAATTTTATTGCCACTTAATATGTTTACTTCATGATCTTTTCCAAACTTTCATCTAATTTATTTATTTCTGAATGCACCTATTCAGAACTTTATGCGCATGTACAATTCAAACGGTTAAAAGCATACAAAAAGAACTAAAGATAAACCAATATCAACATTAAGCACTCTCAGAAATTATAAAGATCATTCAGTTCCTCTCTAAAATTACTTGTGCTCTTTCAGTGCATTAATTAGCCAAAGTCTGAGAAAACAGATTGCAAAACACCCTGATGGTCGACAAATGCTGGCACTTGTCTGACCAAAGGCAGGGAAGTAAGTTCTCAAATCCAGGACCCTCCAATGAACATTGATGCCTACATCAATTTCTAGAGACTATGAGCTCAAACATCACAGCTGATCTCAACCGCTGAAATAAAACATAAGAGAGGTGTTCTCTAATATATACAGGGCAGAAATCATGACAGCTTGTAGGTCAAGCTCTTTGAATTGCATGCAGAAGTGAAATAGAGCTCTGATTTAATAAGCTCCTTGCAGGAGACCCTTTTAAACAGGCAAAAATAGCTGTGTTCTGAACCAGCTGAAATTTCCAAGTGGTCTTCAGGTGTAATGCAAAACAGGATGCAACAATCCAATTTGCACTGACAAAGTAAAGGGCAACTTTAGTTAGATTAACACTTTCATGAAAAGGTCAGGTATCTTGCCAAGCACGAATTATAAGAAGTTTTCTTTGTTACTCAAGCACTAGCTGGAAGTCCCACCAGATATTCACTTTGCAAAGCTTAACAGCAAAAGGTGGGAAAACTCTGCAAAATGAATAGAAAAGATGAACTTTTAACTTCCGCCAGCTGTTTTTCCATCATACCTCTAACCCAGGATGAGCTTCTGATTCAAGCTTCAATTTTGGCTAGACACTGGAAAAGGGATTAACTACCATTGAGGTCCAATAAAATGGAAACTCAGAGCTGTGGGGCACCGAAGCCCACCCAACCCCATAAACCTCCTAAGCAGGGGGTGGCAGAAAAGAATCCCTGGAGAAATGAGCAGTTGCTCAATGCTAGCCAGTGGCCTATGAAGAGAGAAAAAAGACAAGCACTCAGATACTACAATTCCGTCTGTCTTTGCCAGGGTCCGCAAATGCATCAATGCATCATGGTTAATGGCATTAAAAGCATCTGATAGATTTTTTTTTAAAGGCAGCACAGACATCTAATCTTTGTCCATTGCCAGAAGCAATGAGACAAGTGCAGTCTTCATACCATATCCAGGCCTACAATAAGACAGACAGGGATTAAGAAAATTTGAGGACTTCAAAACCTCTGCATAAACCTTCCTTTAAAAGGGAGATTAGAAATTCACAATCTCATCTGATGGTTCTTAAGCATCAACATAACAAGAGATAGTAGTACCTGAAACTACTGAAGGGAGAAGTTGACAATCTTCTTTGATAAATGAGCTAGCATCTTCCCCCACTAGACATTACCAACTAGGAGGGAGATAAATCCAGTCTCCAGTGTTCCCTATACATTTCAGAATCTCAGTGAGCAACAATGGACACAAAGCAAATTGAGAAGATTTCACATTTGAATCCCCCCCAAACAGCTATATGACAACAAAGGCTGGTAATCCAGTCTGATTCTAAGTGGTATTATCCATTGCCTGTAACATTCTCCAAGCGTGAAAACCTAAAATCTGATTCTGTGTTGTCTCATTCTGTGTCACAAGGCTGTTCGCCACCTTTGAACAGTTCTACTCCTCAGGACTTCACAGTTGCGGTGGTGAAGGAGAAGTTCTTTTTCCACATCTATTTTACAGCCCCAGTGTAACACCTCAAACATTCACGACATGGAACATGCCTTCTAGCTCTAGCACTCTAGCTATTGCCCTTCCTCTATCTGTCAAAGGCTATTAGTCGATCGTCATTATCTGGGAGGAACATGCAGGGAATGAGTGTAACAAGGCACCACTTCACTGACAATTTAAGATAAAAATATAACATATTGTCGAACCAGGCTACCTAGGGAGTTGCCTGTCTGACCAATTATTTCCTGACAGACCATCTGAAATCTAACTGGTTCTGGTAGTAGACCAACAAAAAAAAGGGGTGTCCTGACCTCACAATGGAGGTGGCAATGGTATGCCTCTGACAAGAGTGTAACCTTTTCCCTCCAGTCCTCCTTCAAAATCAAGATCCAGCATTTGGACAGCTGTGTGTATTAGGACAAAAAGCACCTGGGTGAGTCCCATATCTGTCAGGGCAGATATGAGATTCTGAGCTAACAAAAACAAAAGAAAAAACCCCCCACAAGAGTCCCGTAGTACTTTAAACACTAACGAATTTCTGCAGGCATAACACTGGACAGTTACTGTATTATCTGTATGAACCATCAATCACAACCACTCCAACAATGCATTAAGAGGAACATAGTAATGCTCAACCAAGGACTTGAAGGTAGCCTGCATATCCACACAAGTCCCTCCATTTCAGGCTCGGATTAAGATTGAGCTCTTTTAGAGTGCAGCGACGACACTGCAAAAACGCCCATGGCAGTGAGGCTCAGAGCCTTGGTCAACTGACTCAGACTCATGCCATGGGGCTACAAATAGCAGTGTAGACATTCTTGCTGGGACTGCAGGCTAGGCTTTCAAACCTGGTGAGGGTCTCAAGAGTCTGGGCTCCAGTCCAGCTGGGAACATCTACACTGCTATTTTAGCCCCACAGCTCAAGAGCCAGAACCAATTGACCTGAGGTCTGAGACTCGCTGCCACAATTTTTTTTATTCTTATTTATTTTATTTTACAGCATACAGTAACCTTAGTTGAATCCAGCTTTAAAGCAGGAGACCTTATACTTTCACAATGTGCTTTAACTGACTTATCCAGGCTAATGACATACTGCAGTGTCATCCAGCCGAGTCTCAGTTACACATGTAGCAACAAAGGCTTCATCAGCCCTCAAATCAGTGATGGGAATTAACCTTATTAGCCACAGACACCACATTAAACATGAAGTGCAGTTCGGACCCTACCATCTGGCACCCTGTGTGCCAAAATAAATGAATAAATAATAATCCCAGACATAACCAGGGTACTGATATTAAATATCTAGCACCGCTTTATCCCAGAGACATGGTCTCAGCCCTGCTTAATCTCCCTCAGTTCACTGTGTACTTTAATTGGCTACAAAAATGTAATATTATTGCATTCCCTTTCACCCCAGTTTATTCCAGCATCCTAAAAATGCCTTGTACAATTTACTACTACTACTTGTGGAAATCGGCTAATGCTTGTAAATAAAGCCAAATCCACACTAGCAATATCTTTTCCAGAACATCCTGCTTGTCTATTATACTTAATTTATGTCCACAAATGTAACAGAATACCAACTCCCCCAGAGTTTTAAAATCATTTTAGATATATATTCCACAGACACCACGAAGGAAAAGTTCAGTGCAAACTAACTGTTTGATGACTTAATTGCTGGCAATTTCAATGTTTATATCCATACCCAAGATTTATTTTTAAATTGAAAAAAAAATGTATTAACTCCCTCTCTGAATCTGTTGGGCTATAAGGGTTATTCTTGTCCTGGGGATTTCCAAGTCACTCTTCCCATTACAATACTCCTTTTAGTAACAACATACTGAGTCTGCCTTGCAGAGTGCAAATCGTTAATTACTATGCCATGGCTTTTTGGATTCTGGCAGTAACTAACAAAATATACTTTGACCTTAAAAGCCACTACAAGGGTGATCTGCTGATGCTTTTTCAAAAGGTGCTTGCCAATTAAAACAAGCTGTGTAAGCGTCCCTGAGAGAGTCAATAAAGAAAGAAAGTCAGATTCCCCCTCTCTCCTCCACCAAAACACATGCTTGTTTTTTATTTTAGAAAAATCAGAACTGTATTTTTTTTTCCATTCAAGGTCTCCAAAGCTTGTGTGCACACCGGAAGCTTTTTTTCAGTCCTTAACTGTGAGGATTTGAGCATTGAGTCCTTTACAAAGAAACATTTATCTCAAGTGTTTTACTTAAACAGATACTAACAAATTACAAACAAACAAACCAACCCACAGAATTATAAACAATCTAAATAAAAGCACATCTGCTACTCTAATCAAGTGTCCCCTTCTTGGTACATGTTAAGTCAACATTCCACTGGTTTTCCATTCCTCCATAGTCTTTCAGGATACACAGGACCTAGATTTTTAATGTTACAAACAGGTAGGATTAAAACAAACAAAACCAAAACACCACCTTGTTTTCTTGTGATGTACAAATTAGGCCTGAAAGCAAGGCCTGGGTCAAGTTCTCCCATCCCATTTCTTCCACAAACTTACAGGTCACCTTAAAGAGAAACTAAAAACTTAAAGAGAACAGTGCTGCCCCAATCAGATTCAGAAAGTGAACAATTTCAAAACAAAAACAAACCTCAGGATGAGATGTCAGTATAGGCGATTGCTACAAGTTATTATTTATGGAGAGCTGTCAGCATGCTGGATATTGAACCAACAAGGAGCAGACATTACACTTGACACACAAATTATGGTCCAGTCTCAGATATTGTGTACATTGTGCATTAGGGGAAGTCATCACTGACAGGCTTAACGGATGAAGTGTTTTGAATGGAGAGAGAAGAGAGTCCAAGCATATGGGGCAGCACAGAGGAAAACGTGGGGGGAAGTTGGGAGGGGCTTATGAGGCTCAAACACAACGGGAGGGGAATTCCGGAGAAAATGGTTAGACTAAAGAGTCTAAACTTGATATAGTTCAGGTAGGCAAGAGGATGCTAAGCAATAACAAGTGTTTTTTGTAAAGTTTCTTTCCTCCTAACTTAACTTCTTTCTTTGAGCTCTCACAACTCTGGAAAAAAAGTCAATGTAGGACTTGATTGCTGAATGAGATATTGAGCTTTTTAACACTCCAGCTCAAATCCTGCCCACATCAGCAGATGCTCAAAGCTACCACTTGATGGATGTTTGGTAGTATATGTATAAGATGGTTGTGTCAAGCCACTTCCAAAGGGACAGTAATCGACATCAGAAAACTATCACCTCATTAGCAACATTGTTGGTTACCTCAGCAAAAAAACCATGGACTGAAGAGACCTGGCGGACTAACCTCACCCATCACTCTTAAGGGTCACACCAAAACAGAATGGAAGCTCTTCGGGAGGGGAACCTGCACTGCTTTTTCTTGGGTGCCGTCATTTCTCTATACCAAGAGAGGATGGCACTGTCCAACACAGAGATCAGCATTAAAATTACTCAAAAACCAAGGGCAAAAGGAGCCAAAAGCAAAAGGATATAGCAGCCAATATGTTTCCTGTCTTTAAAGTCTTAGTTAGACTTCATTTTAAATGCATCAAGTTTTGCATCATAATAAAGACAATAAAGACATAATAAAGACAGTATCTGACTATTTCTTTACTAATGACAATTATGTACCACAAACAAAAATGGGGAAGGAGCACTAGCAGGGGGTCACTGAATCCTCACTGGTACGTCAGCATTGTTCAGGCTTGTGACCACTTCAAAAATAACCCCATGCATGTAACGAGGGAAAAGGAATCCTTGCAAAGGGAAAGAATATGAAAAATCCACTGGCAACTTTCCCTAGTAACTGAGGGGATCTTTGAACAATATATTCCTGTGGAATCTAAGCTTCCTCTTAAAAAGAAATAGTAACCAAATGTGAACTGATGTAGCACTGCTCCTGTAAGTTTACATACCGCTGTCTCTTTTGCTGCTCTTCCTACTCTCGAGCTGAAACAGTGTGAAATTGTCAGAAGACCAGTCGTTTCACTGCTGCCATTTCAGAACCATGTAGTCAGCAGCAAAACAGTCAAAAATCACATCAAGTTCTGTCTGCTAGTTTTTGAAAAAGCTATAAGCAGCAGCAGCAGGCCACGGCACTGGAGCTATTTACACTGAAAAAGGAACCAACAAACAAAGACTACAAAGTGAGTAGAGGAGAATCCCCGCATCTATGATAGCTTCAAGGAGTAGTAATTCAAGTTGTGGTATACAGTACTAGTATAAAATAGAGAAAGCGCTCTTCCCCCTTCCTGCTGCCAGAGAAGCACAATTCAAAGTGGTCAGATTCCTGCTAGCCAAAGGCTAAAATGAAAGGTGCTCAAGCAAGGAGCCCTGGTAGGGGACTGCAGCTGAGGAATGAGACTAGGCTTTTAACTGGGTTAGTAGCCTGACATCTCACAGGGGCGCCGGATCTAGGTGTCTGGTAATTTTTCAAGTCCTGGAGAGAAAGTTAATACAAAAATTGTTTCCCAAATTTGTGCTAGCAGACATTGGTTAATATGGCTTTACAGTTATTGTCTTATAATGACCACACTTGTTGCACTGACGCTGCTGAAATTAGAAAGCTATGTTTTTTTTCTACATCTAATGCAGAATATATGGAAAATGAAAACATTTGTCTGAGTTTAAGATTCCTCTGCTCCATGGATTCGTGAGGAGTAAGCTAAGTAACGAATAATATCAAGTGACATACGTGACTGATTTTAAGCCACTCACTAAATTATACTCTTTTAAAGAGAAGCTCCATCCAAGATTGAAAACATTTTTTAAGCAGACTCTCAAAAACAAAATCAACTTTAAAAGATCTTTTTCAAGTTTCCCTACTCCTCCCAACTAAACATTACAAAAGCATGCAGCTTTACCTTGAAAAGTAACTGTAAAAGGCTTAGTGGGGTTTCATCTGTAATGTGTTTCTGTATCTTCCAGAACTTGATTTCTTAATTTATAGCTAAGATACTTTTTCTTTAATGGTCAGCCCTGCAAACCCATCCTAAGGATTTGAAAATCAAGCTGTGCTATTTCTGACCTGTACATCTTTGGTCACACACATTCTCACCTAGAACACAAGAATGGAGCCCCAAGACACACCCCCTTCTAAGCCAGTGGCCACCGCATTGATTACTAACAAGTTGATGAAGAAAATAACATCTGCTAGTTTTCCAAGGCCACCACTCCGCCATTAATATCCAATGATAAAGAATGACATAATGGCTTAAGAGAGTAAAGTTGTTCTATCATCGTCCTACACAAGAAAGCAGCATCCCCAAAGACTGATCCTTCCCATTTCTAAGTCTGGTGCCTTGAAGTCTAGAAAAGCACAGCTCAATGCTATGGACATACTCCATCAATACACATTAAATAAAATGGCTGCTTCAAATGCCATAAAGTCTACACCCTGGTTCTTAGCACTCTGCCTCTTTTACTATAGCAACAGTACACTTTACTATACAAACATTTTTCCTCCTCATGAAAAACTTGTTCACAACAGCTATATTTTAAATTTCATCAAAATACATCATACCAAAATGGTAACATCACAAACAACATATCATTATGGGAAAAAAACCACTTATACCGAGCATTTAGTTAAACACATACACACACGCATGCATCACACACTTATTATACACACGGGCATACAAATATATATTCACAAACACACACGTAAATATATTTACTTGAAAAAAAATCACATTACATCATGCTGAGGATGTGCGGGGGGGGCAAAAAAAATACTGAGGAATGTGTGTGTGACAGGAACAATAAACAGAATAGATAAATTTACATACCCAACCTAATGCAATTAAATCAGGGTAGTAATGCAAACTGTTAACAGTATTTAGAAAAACAATAAAATATCCTAGAGTTCAGCTGCTTATCTTCCACGAGCACTGCAATGCTGCAGGATCTTAGCTGGAACTTTATTGACAAAATCAGGCATAGCAACACTAAAATCTCCTTCATCAAATGAATCACATGCTGTTTGATATCACTTTATTCCCCCCTCAGCGTTACAATGTAATCTGAACTGCACACTGCTGGCTGCTGCAGCCCTGGCAAGGTGCAGCACCAACCCCATACACACGCCCTGCCCCTGAACTTGAAGGCACTATGACTCATGGTATCACATGGGGACTTGGAAAAGGCCACTGTTGCAGTGGTCATGCAGTTTGTTTGCATGGCACACTGACGTTAGTGATGGTCGCTGCTGTTGGGGGCCGGCTGGCTGTCCAAGCTGCTTCTGCTTCTCCCTCTCTACATCCCTCAGGGCTGTCACTGCATCTCCTCACCTGAGTGGGCATCAGCAGTTCCCCTTCTTCGGCTTGCCACAGCTCCACCACGCTGGGGATTGGGTCAATAACTAAACAAGCCAAACAAAACAGCACATGTTAAGGCAACTAATCACATTTCACATTCACGAAAACGCTGGAACAGCAGCATTTCATGTTTCTCTCTTTTGGGGGGGGGGGTTCAGGGTTGGGGAAAAGTATCCATATCAAAAGCAGCACAGGCTGGTGACATGTGAAGCGGGCAGGCAAACCTGGCACATAAAGGTGCCTTCTGAGCCAATCTGCAGCAGCGGGTAAAGATCACAATGTGTCTGACTGCCACAAAAGGCGGGTGGCTAATGCCTTGCCCTGAGGAGTCTCTCCGGAATAAAAGGAGGGTCTCTGTCCGCTGCAATGTCAGTGTGTGCCGCGTCTCTCACCGGGGGGGATCGGCGGGGCTGGGGCCATTCGCGCTGCCCTGGTCTGGAAGGCGGCCCGCAGCGGTTTGCTACAAGGCTGCACTTGCTTCGGAGCGTTAAAACCCCACACCAACGGCGCGAGGACGCCGCAGCCGGGCGCAGCAACAATGCCGCGGGCAGCGGAGCAAGCCCGCCTCGTTCTTCTCCCCCGTTTCAGGGGCCGGGAGGGAACCATTACAGCCAGCCCCAGCCGGGGGGGCTCCGCTCCCGCCGCGCGCACACAAGGAGGCAGGGAAAGCGAAAGGCTGGGCGGCGCGAGCCAAACCCGCCGGGCCGGGCTCGCGGCTCGCCCTTATTTACAGCCCCCCCTGCTCCAGCTCGCCCCCCTCTCTGCGGATTCCGCCGGTGCCCTCCGCGGACTGCCCGCCGCTTACCCGGGCCCTGCGCTCCTCCCGGCCGACAGCAGGGCAGGAGAACCTGGAAGACGCCCAGCAGGAGGTTCATGGCCGTGGCCGTGCGGCAGTAGCTGCCTGGCGGCGGGTAGCGCAGCCCGGCCATGCTGGTGCTCGGCGCGCGGCTGCTCGGAGAAGACTGAGCGTGGGGAGGGAGCGGAGGGGGCTGCCCGCCTCCTGCCTGCAGCGGGCTACTGCAGCGAGCCGTCGCAGCTCGGCTCTGCTCGCCTGCGCGCGCGCGCGTGCCACAGAGCCGGGGCGGGGCGCGCTCTCCGCTCGGCCTGGAGCGCTGACAATGAGAGCGCGGCCCCCCCTCGCGCGCCCCGCCCGCCGCCGCCGCTGCTCTCGCAGAGCACATGGCCGCGGAGAGGCCAGCCCCGCAGAGCCCGCGCCGGGGGGGGGGCAGCAATTCAGCGCAGCAAACCCCGGGCCAGATCCCGCGCTCCCTCACGTAGGCCCCTGGTTGCAGCAGTGAGGAAAGCGGCCTGTTGTCACACGCTGAGGGAACTGCAGTCCCTCGGCCTTATTCTCCATGGGGCTTGAAAAGGTTTTTAAGTCATGCAACCCTTTTACAGCCGCCCTTGGGTGCGGGCAGCCCGTGGTACACGCGCACGGGAGTGAGTGTGGGGAAGGAGGGTCACGTATGTGGTAGGCAGCCACACAAAGGTATACACAAATGGTGTGTCAGCCCCGCACAACTGCATTCGCATTCCAGCTGGTGGCAAGCAAATGCTTGCCTTGCGGTGTCTGGCTCACACGCACAAAGTAATTTGTCCGCTTATTCACCGTGCCGCTGTGAATGCAAATAGCGTTCTGGGGGCCTGATGCGGCGCAAGCAACATGTTACATGCCAGCAGTGGGTGACAGCCAGTCAAGGCTAAATTATTCTGCACACATTCCTCCCCTCTCGAGTCTCGAATTGCTAACAGAGGAGTGGTTGGTTTTGTGCGTGCATGAGCGTACCCCGTTACAGCCAATTTTTATTGCCCACAAAAACCAGTCTGTGTAGAAAGCATTAATGGAAGGGTGGTTAAAACGTGGGACTCTGAAGGGGAAAGGGAAGTATATCTGCATGGCCTCTGGCCAATTGTTGCAGTGAGGATATCCGGTGAATTTGACAAGCTGTCATTGGGGGTGACAAGACACTCTCTGCTTCCAGAGGACTCAGGATGGTGATCTCAGCATAATATAAAAGGGGAGAGACCCCATAGAAAGGCTTCAGCTTATAACAGGTGTTGACAGAAATAGACTTGCAGGCTTATGTGGAATGTGAACAACCTCACTATCAGATGCAAAAGCCATGGGAAACACTCTTCTGAAAGTCCAAATACAGAGACCTCATTTCCTATTAAGTAATTCAGAGAGAAAACAAATCATGGTAGTATTTTTCTATGGAAACCAACCATTTATTTCATTAACTATATAATAAATTCTGGATTGCTCTATAGCTTGTTTACATGGTCTAGGAATATTTCTCAATGCTTAAACTTCTTTAGAATGACTCCTGGGCTGATGCTGTCAGACATAGAGGATGCCTGAAAGTCAGAGGACAGAAATGATGCAAGTGCACACCTGTCAAGCATGAACATTAATCCTTAAAATTAAGGCTAGGTAAATACTTCTAGCTTGTTGCCCTCTTGAATATTTTGATGATCAAAAGCTCAACTAACATTTGAAAAAAATGGATCAGAAGGGTGGGCAGAGACAAAAACTGTGACAGAGGCTGAAGAGGGAAAACAGCGCAGGAGAACCCAGGAATAAACCCTTTTGGTTTGAAATACACATCTGATGACCTTCAGGGCAGATATTTTTTGAAAGGCTGCTGAAGAAGCATATAGTGGATGTGATGTTTAGAGAAAAGTTGAAAAATTTGTTTATTTTTGTGTTACTTGGTTACTTAGCATTATTACATATAATGGGGTTGGTGTTTTCTTTTTGTTCTATTGTATTTTTAAGTAAATGTCATAGGCAACTACAGTATTCAGATCTTCTTGTCTTTATTTTATAATCTAAAGACTACATAACGTATAAAATACAATACAGCCATTTAATCATAACATCACATAGCATAGGTTTTCCTCTAGCTAGTGATGCTTTTAAAAATTTGAATTCTTTTAAAGAAATCCATAGTCTTACATTACAGAAAAAAAGTTTTGTGAACTCAAACTAGTTTCACAAATCTTAAAAAAAAAAAAACACACAACACCAAACTAACAACTGCAAATACGGTAATTACTTACAAAAGTCATAAATAAAGCCAAACAACTTACAAGACCTTTTTTCATCGCTTGACCCTGGTAACTCTGTAAATCCTAATAGGAACTTTATTAGCCATTGCTATCAGTAATAATTCTCAGAGCGGTAAACAACAAACCGTAATATATGGCCATCTAGATCTTTATTCTTGATCCATAGGCCTTTTGGATAGCAACTCTTCCAAGAGTTCACACCTGAAGTTTATTCAGTGTTTCTATATTCACTGAAAAAGCGGCATTGGATCTTGACAAGTTTGTCCCCACAGTAAAACAGAAGACTTTTCTGTTTGCCCATGTTGCATACAGACTCTGCATGCTAACTACATTTTTACCCTTACTTACCTCCTCCTCTTCCTTCCCCCTCTATTTTATTTTTTTTTTCTTTTCCCGTTCTCCTTCTATAATGCTGTTATTTTTCAGACTTCTTTCCTATTTTCTGTTCATTCTTCCAGCATCGTTAATCAATCGCTTTTCACATACACTCTTACATTCCATCTATACTAGGAAACTAAGGCCTCATTTACACACAAAAGCCACACCATTTCAACTATATTAGTATTCTTAAAGTGCTGCAACCCTACCTTGTGTGAATGCAGTTAAACTGGTATAAATGTGCTTTTACTAGTATAGCTTATTCCTGTACAAGAAGGGGAATAAATTACCCTGGTATAAGGCACCACTCTACCAGTATAACTGCATACACAAGAGGAGTTGTATAAGAACAACTGTTTAGTATAAAACAGTGTAGACCAGGCCTGTCAGATATGTGACATTAAGGGCATTCCTACAGCGGGGAAATTTTTTAAACTGGTTTTAAATCCAGTTCAGTTAAATCAATTTGAAAAGCAATTAGACCCATAGCATATACCTGGTTGTAAATGGCTTAAGTTTGCCTGACCGTATTTTACTGGATCAGTTTCAAGACCTTTCTACTCTAGAAGTTAAACCATTTTCACTACCTATTCAGAGGGACCCGTTGCTGACAACGGAAATGTGCCAGGTTAAATTTCCAAACTAGCTTTAAAACCAATTCAGCTCAACAAATTTTAAAACTGGTTACAGCTTCTGTGTAGACCTGGTTTTAGGGGTTTTTAAGATGGTCTGACCTGTTTTGACTGAACTGGTTTCAAGACTACCTGAAAAATAATGCCTAAGAGAGCAAAGGGAAAGATGAGAAGATTAGTGTAGAGTTGTGCGTGCAACTCTGTGAAGGGAGAGGTTGCATGAGCATCTGTGCAGGTTCTAGCAGTTATGTATTTGCTGCAAAACTTAGATATGCCTGAGGAGGACTGGATTGAAATAAGTGGTAGAGATAAGTAGGTACCACCTCCAGATGTAAAGAGCTGTATTGCATAACACATAGCCATCACCGGGGAATAGGCAGTGTAATTATTTTCTCCTACTCTCATGCCTGTGTCATTTATGCATCAATTTGCCAGTACAAATGTTGAGAACTGTTTTTCATGCATTAAATGGCAAAACAGAATGAAGTGTGCTTGCTGCTAAAGAAGAGCAACATACTAATTAGATTCTGTAGTCCAGTATATAGCCAATAGGCACAATGTAATGCAAATGTTTTAGCCATAGGGCCCAGTATGTAATTTATTGCAACATGAAGTTGGGATTTTTTTTGTTTTGCTTTCTTGAGTTCTTATGCTGCAGTTGATTCTAGCTCCTGTCCACCTGTCTGCCCTTCTGAGTCCAATTTTGCAATGGTCAAGCAGGCATGTCTGCCGTGAGTGGGAGCAGCAACGCATGTAGATGAAAAGGGGATGCTGAGCCTGGAGAATAACGGGAGAACCAAACCAGGCAGTCTAAGGAGGGGTTTGACAGCTGCCACCAGTGCTGCGGAAGCTGAGGGAGGATGGAATGGAAGGCGAGGGGAATGAAGCTAGGCAAGAGTGGACACTTTCTCTTGCATGTGAGGCTATATCTGTCTTACACTAATAGCAGCAGTCATAAGAACGTGGAAACCCACTCACCCCCCTCAGACTGCAGAATCGTCTCCCATTGGCCCCTGGTCCATTTTTCAACAATCACACAACAAAAATCCAAACAAGTCTGCACCCCTGCCGGAGAAGCCCCTTGTCCCAGATTCCTCCCCCCTCCTGACGCAGGTTAGCCACAGTCTCCAGTTCCCCTTTCTGCCACCTCCAGTAAATAAGTAAATAAAAATCCTGGCAACATATCTGGCATCTTCCAGACTCACTCCTCACCCTGTTGACCTGGCTGGTGCACAGGGCCAGTTCTCCATTTTTGGTATTATTATAATGCATTTAGGTTAGTCTCACTTCCTCAAGCTTTAGGATATGGGAGTGGCACCAAATTTAGAGGGCAAGTGTATAAATTGAAATGCCATTATCCTTTAGTTTAGCAGTCATATGCCGATGTATATATCATACCACAGTGTTCTGGCTACATATGCAGCAATTTCACAGCCAGCTCTCCAGCTAAATCCGACCTACATAAGCTACTTCTTCACTAGAGTTGCATTATTTTATTTTGAACACTGCCTCACTCCAGTGGCCTAGTTGCAGCCAGTTAAACAAGTCAGTGTGCTTGTCTCCCTGTAAAAAATAGTCTTGTCAGCAGCTTGCATAAAATGGTCACAGCTTCTGCTGCTTCCAGGTCACTCCCTATACCAGTAGCATTGCACATTTTGAAAGCATACTTTGTATTTAAATATCTTCTGTGATTTAGAGGTGGATGGAGAGTGTGCTGAGTGCAGGAAGATGGAAAAGAAAAGCCACCGGCCTGACCCCTAGTAGCCATTTTTGATGGGCCATCACACTAAAGTGGTTCCATGTCTGAGAAATCTGCAGCCAATAGATTCACTTTACTTAACCGAATAATATGAAAGCATCAAAATGTGGAACTGGTAAGGGATAAATAGAGAGTTGTGTCAAAATAATTACAATACAAATGGGTCCACAGCACTTCCCCAGATTATTTACTGAATGTGTTAATCTTTCAGAGTTCCTGTATTTAGAAATCTATTGATAATCTTATGTTGTCCATAAGGAAGAATATATTTTGAACTAGGCCTCTCTACTTATTGTTCATCTGAAGCAAATTCCCCAACTGGAATACTTTAACATCTCCTTGATTGATTTTTCAATATACTACCATGCACTGTTGAAATATGTTTATACTGTTTCCCTTGTCCTTGAACTACAGTGAAACTATGCTGCATTTTACCTAGGCTAGCCTGAAGATACCTTTGTAAAATACTGCAATTTATAAGACAAATATCAGTAATGAACCCAGTCCTGCAATTCACATTCAAGTAAAATTCTCCTCAACTTTAGTGTTGGATGATCACCTACATTTCAAGAATATGTAATGCTCTTTCAGACAGCTATAAGACAGATATTGGAGAAAGCTAGTTTTTAAGAGACTCTAGCCCACAACATGTTTTATGCAAGGCACAAAATAATTTGTATCACACTTTGCATAATTATTGCTTGAAAATATGCTGATCAAGAAGCTCCTAATAGAAGCCAGTTGTGGAACATAAGGATGTCCCTTAAAAATATAGGACAAGTGGCCATCCCAGGTAAGTGGGAGCTTTTCTAGAATAGAGTACAGGAACAAGTGTAATATCCAAAATGGAACAAAGATTCAGAGGAGATAAGAGCCATTATTTGACTATCTCCCAATCTAACCCCCACACAGTAAAAATGACATTTTGCAAAAAGATAATTATGTAGTATTTCTTGTCTTTCTAAGGAGTAAGGATGTGCTTGTGGTTAAAGCACTTAAGGACTCTGACGATCTGAGTTCAGTTACCAGCTCTTCCAGACTTTCTGTGGAACCTTGCGCAAATCATCAAGAGTGCAGTCCTGCCATTCTGAGCGCTCCGGCCCTGGTCCAGCAAAGCTTTATTTAAGCACAGGCATAGTCTCCTTGCAGTCATTTGTCATTGAAGTCAATGAGACTGCTAATATGCTTGAAGTTAAGCATGTAGTAGTGCTTTGATGGACTGGGTCCAGAGCGCTCAAAACCTTGCAGGACTGAGCCATAAAACTCTGTTCTCAATTCTCCATTTGTGAAATGGGAATAACAACATTCCCTTCACCATCTATTTAGACGTACGCCTTTTGGGTAGGAGGTGATCTCTTACTGTGTGTTTGTACAATAGGGTCCCTGATCTCTCTTGGGGTCTCTATGCATTATTGTAATAATAAAATAACAACAGCAAAAAAGTCCCTCCCTCCCCCAAAGTGACCATTCTGCCTTCTGTCCCGTCCTCCAGAAAAGCATTCCTTGTTAGCAAAGTTGGGAAATGTCATTTGTGATGGGCTTGTAATTCTTTTGAGCACTAATTCAGACTGATAAGGCTTCATGAGACAAAAACCAGCTCTTGCAGCGTAATTAGAGAAGTACAAGTTGTTTCTAAAGCCTCATGCTGGCAGAATTTTCACAATTAATGAACAGTTGTCACTGTTGGGGCTTGCTTGAGAGAAATCGCTCTCTTCTTACAAACACTAACTGGGTCAGCAACCAATCATCTGTTTAAGAAAGGGAAAGTAAACAAGCAAATTTGTGCTACATGAATATTTATTAATGACACTATGGCTCATGACTGCAAATGACAAATAGTGCACTTTGGTTTATAAGTAGATTTTCTTTTGCCAGTTCCCCTTGAACTATTTTCTTTTAAAATAAGACATCAAATAAATAGCTTATTTACTTGACCTACCTTTGTCTTTTCCCTTATCCTCATAGTAAAACAAACCTCTTGCACAGTATCTATCTACATGGTCACACTGAAGACTTGAAGAATATAGGATAATTTGGGGTGACTCAGATTCAATAGGTTATATAGTTTTAAGAATATGATTATTATTCTTGTTACATAGCAAGTACTCGCTTTGGGAATCCCAGTTAAGAAAAATATATCTACCCTAATATCTCTGCCTATTTTAAAATATACTTTTAAAACATTTTAAATCTTTTTAATTAAAAAAGTAATGTTACTGTTGCATTATAAATCAAATACTAGGTTATTTAAAGTTAATGCGCGCACGCGCACATACACACACCCCCCTTTTCTTGTCCTCCCTCTACATTCTGCAGCATGTACAGGGTATCCACTTGATAGTGTGGTGGATCCTTACACAGAGCAGGATTTTGCAGGACCCACCATGCTGCAATAGTGTTCAAAGCTTTATAAGCTTCATTTAGTTTCAGAAAGCCTGTTTGAGCATTGTCTGTGCTTAAAGAGGCATTTAAAACTAAAGAGAAGCTTTGAAAGCTTCAGCGATGACGACACTGGACTCCCTAAAGCCAGTAGTTTTCGAAGTGATGGCACCACGTAGAAAACATTACATGCTGATCGCAGAGCCTTGCAATACCTGAGCACAAAAGGGAGAGTTAGCAGCAAGTTAGAGATAGAGTTTCTGTCTTTGAATTTATTCAGGAGTCATGCATGTGCACTGATGAAAGAAAAGAATCCTTAACTTGGAATTTTCTCTCCATTGAATCTTGTTCAAATGTATATTTATTTTCTCTTTTTGTACAAATTATTAGGAAATTACAATTATTATGATGTGCCTTTTAAAAACTACTATGAAGAAAAAAGTAAACCTTTTTTAAAAATACCAAAGGATGTAAAATCAATACTCTGAGCCGTGGATCTGGGACATTTGGGAGAGTTGTTTGAGTTCTTTAACTAATAATTTCTATTTCTCTCTCTATTTTTGTTTTTGTTGTTTACACACACCACTTCAAGACAATTGAATGAATTGGTTTGAAAATATTGTTTAACCCCCCTTCCATGCAGCAAACACAACTATACAGTCTATAAAGTGAAAAAAAAATAGTCTTGAGAGAGGAGTAGTTGTTATACTTTCTATAAAGTACTTATTTTTAAATGTACTCTTGTGCCTGCTACAACTTCTAAGCATGTACACACCTTCTATAGAAACATATAAATTAAACACAGATAATATCTCAAGTCAAGAGGCAAATACTCTGAGTCATAAAAAATATCTAACCTACTAAAGCCACTGCCTTCAGACAATAACCTGAATTAATAGGCAGGCTCTCTCTCATATGTGCTTTGAAGGTCAACATAGTCTAGTTCTGCTGGACCAGCCTCACTCCATCTATAAAAATTCATGTTGCAAATCCAGATTATTCAAATGTGGGCAGTGTCAGCAACAGCTTTCTATCTGAATTCTGCTGACAGGATGATCAGGATCACGCCATTGCTATGATAGCCAAGAACTCCACTCACATGGGGCTTTATAAATCAAAATCAACTCCTTGAATCATACCCAGAAACAAATCAGAAGGCAGTGCAATCTATAGAGAATTGGTGTAATACTGTCACTGTGAGAAGCACCACTAATGTTTCTGAGTCAAAACATTGAACACATTGCAGTAATCCCACTTGAGAGAAACAAAGCCATGGATAACTCTGCCAAGGCCTGCATCTAGGATGAAATGCTGCAACTTCATTGCCAAGGGAAGGTGAAAAAAATCCTGGCTATGCTGCTATCTGGGAATTTAGATGCAGACAAGGAGCTAAAATCCCCAGATTAAAAATGTTATTGATCAAAGTTGGGTATTTTGACTGAGAAGCTACATGATACATTTGGTTCATCTCTTCTGGACGATATCCAATTCCACAGCATCTGGAGTCAGCTTCAGATTAAAAGCTTTAGACAATGGGACAGAAAAGAGAACACACCACCTAGCTCAGTGAAAGTGTGTTTGTTTGGTTTTAGTTTTCAACTAAAATGGTTGTGTAAAAAAAAAAAAAAAAAAAAAAAAAACCAATGGTGCAGGCAAAATGTATTTTCCCTCATCTCATTCTTGAAAATAGCAAGATTACTTTTTCTGACACTTAAAACAAAACAAAATCAGCCTGAGGCAGACACCTAGCATGGGAAATTTTAGTCCAAATGATTCAAGTTGGACAAAGTTATAAGCAACTGAGAGAGGATCTTATGGAAATGTCAGAAAACCCTAACTATAGGCAGCGCTACCAGCTCCAAATATATGTACAAATACCCGTACCCCACCACCCAACATATTAAAAGAACATTGTGACTGCAAAATAAAGTAACTGAAAGATGGAAATACCAGTTTTAAGGTTACTTATGCAACCTGCACAATACAGTGAGGTTCAAATTCTGTTTAGTGTCCTTGGGTACAACTGCAATAAAAATAATAGTGAAAATTGATTAAAATAATAATGCAAAACTCCCACTCAAGTGAATGTGCATTTTGCCTGAGTAAACAATTCAGGACTGGATCCAGAGTGATTAAAAAAAATTCACAAGACAGGATTTGAGGATTTTGGCTGACAAATGTTCCCCTGTATGCAATAAAAGTTGAGTGTGTTTATTTCTTTAATGGTTTAATTCAGTGAGCAATTATAGGCACAATCCCAAAACCTGGAAGTTGTAGCTTGACAGAGCAATAATTGAAATGAACTGGAAGACTATCCCAGGAATCACTTCAACCAGGTGGACCCGGCCATCTCTGGAACAAAATACGGCAACAGTTTAACAGTGCAAAGCAAAACTACCACATACAGCTAGGAGAGGAAATGAAGTTTCATATCCATCCGAAACTGCAGCGGGATTTAGATAAGCAATAGGCAGACTGTAATTAAAAGTACCCTGGGATTTTTTCAATGGCCTCAGGTGATCAGGCTCTTGTCTTTAAGCCATCTAAAAAACCAACACTTTCAGCAGTAAAATGCTCTCTCACACGATGCTGGTGTACTGGTTACGTATGCACTCAAAAGTGAAAGTGCCATCTACCAAATTCTCTTGGATCCTTATGGTGATATTCATCTTTGATATTTTGCTTTCCTTTACATGCACTAAATTCCAAGGGACATCAATGGAAGATACGCACACGTGGGGAAAGCAGAATACCAAAATCAATGCATGATGATCAACTGAGGATAATGTTCTCCATAGGTACATGGGTCACTATTACATATTCTTCATCATTCACTATACCATAAGCCTCGCATCTCACTTTACTATAATATTTTGTATTCTAGACATAGAACATACCGCAAGTCCCACAATAAAATACATTGTAAATGTTGAGTATTTAATGGTAGTCACTGTAACAGGGAGTAAAGTTATTGAAATTCTTCTTAGTGGATTCAATATCATTCTTACTGAAATTAACAAATTTAATACTGACTTTAATGGGTGGAGAAATGGGCCCAGAATATACAAATTAATTAAATATATATTTGCACCCAACTGTTAGCAGTATTAATCATTTCTTACAAAGAGGGTCTGTGTTTGTAAAGTCAAATGTGAAGCTTAGAATAATTTTTAGATTTTAACAAAACTGATTATTTTTAAATTGCCAGTTTCTAAATGTTCTTTTATAAAGCTAAGCAGTAACTCTGTGGTAATATTTTCTCTTAAAGAGTATATGAGGCACAATAGGGTTTAATTCTGCTGGATGAGAGGGGCACTAATGTTGTCAAAGTATCAAAGATGCAATAGATAATGCTCCTAGTAGGGTGAAAGTCATTTGTAGCCAACATTTGTAATTCCATTTTCTCTGAATGCAAGACAAGCATAAGTGCAATTCAGCACCTCTGCATGCTGGGTTTGATGCAGGAGACTGCACTTTTCAGTCCTGGTCTGGAAGAGCTATGGAAACATCACATCCAGCTCCTGTGGAGAAATTGTGTCACTTTATTCAACAGAGATTGCCTCCATCTAATTATGGAGCAACATTAATGCGCTCCAAAGGGAGTCTCTTCCAATTTTCATTGGATGGCAGGCTCAAAGATGTGATGTGGCCATTTAGAATATGTCTGCTTGAAGCAACAGAGATATCCTCCAAGATCTGACAGAAATTAAGAAAACCTCTAGGGAAGAAAGCTGTATCAACTCCCTCTAACTGGGATCAGTTTAGAAAAACTAGACATTTTAAACTTTTCCCACAGACACTATATACACACACGGTATGTGTATGTGTTGAGTAGAACTTAGATGATTATGGTATTTTGAAGGTTTTCCAGAAAAGAAGCTTATTTCTTTTAAAGTTTGTTCAGGTCAATGTAATTTAAGTCCCATCATTTTCTTTAAAAAAATGGCAGCTCCTCTACTGTAGCTTCATTAAAGATAGCTGAGTACAATGAACTTCACAAAATAACTCATTTTTTGCTGCATTTTGTTTTACTTCATTGCACCTCTGCCCTTGCCCCACACACTTGCTAATTTGCCATACCAGTGGCTTTGGGTCCATATCAGTTTGCTCACCAACATTATTTTCAATAGTACAGAAAGAACAGCTGGACAGAAAGAGGTAGATTTTCAGCATAATGCTAGGAGGATTAGACATGCAGTTCCTATTAACTACAAGAGCAGTGTGCTTAATTCCTGCATACCACACTGAAAATTTACTCCACTGTGCCCAAAGGCCACAAAATGGCATTGGGGAATAAAGGGTAGCTGTGACATTACTTTAATGGCCCTAGTGGAATGTCAAGCAAGAATATTTCTGAAAACTTTGCCAACATTTCCCCCACTTAACCCTCCAAAATTTTGTTATTGTTGTAAATTACTTGTTTATATCCAGAACTGCTCTAGTTTCAGGCAAGTAGAAGAAAGAAATTATCAGAACAAAGTACTTTATTTTTCTGTCCTGAATCTATCAAAACATCCATCAGTCCATTTTACAAATACTGTATGTTCTGGAAAAACATTTTATATACATATGGAGGACCACCTTACATATAAAAATATCCTATTATTTATACTGATCGATATATATAAATATTTGCATATGATGAAAATATCTCTCTCAAAACATCTGTTTAACATGTAACTTTAGGCCTTGTGCATTCAGCTTTATGAAGCATTATACATTATTCTGACTACACACTTGACTTCCATGGTTTCTTATTTTTTGGCTCACTGGAGCAAGCAGTTATCCCTCAGGAATGAGGTAAAAGCTATCAGGTTACAACTGATGTTATTCTACTCATATGTAGTTACCCAGCGGCTTATTAAAATGCATATTTTCCATTTGATTTTCACCTCACCGGTCACTTTAAATGCTACTTTCTTTACCCACTTCTTAGATACTGTTAACAAGCTGCTAGTTTAGTCCCAAGTATAAAAATATAGGCAACAACATACACTCTGTGTTAATGAATTTAGAATACTGTTCAACTTAATTGTGGATATAGTCATCACTGCTCATAAAAATGCCAGTTCATTTTAATGGAGTAAATTTGTAACGTATCCCTGAGGCTAGAATGATTTTTAATTAATTATTTTTGGGGGGAGATAGATAAGACTCCATCCCAGTCAGTCACTGTTAATGGTGAAAGCAAAATCCAGCTGCAAGCATTTCTCTGCTGTTGATTCAGAACATGTGTTTTCATCTTATACCATAAAATAGTTCCAAATCTCTGCCAGCAAGGTATGGGATGTACTCCAGTGTGGAAGTTCTTATATAATGAATTATGGTTTGGGAATTTGCTAGCCCTTTTTTCATTAGAGATGAGGGAACCCATTATTGAAACTTTTGGGGGTTCCCCCCCCAAACTCTCTACAACCATTTGGTAAGTTGTAGAGGTTTTGTGAAACCCTACATTTACCCCATCTCTGACAATAACCATAATGACTCCTTTTAGTAATTTTATCTCATCTTTGAACTTGTGCTTGTAAAAACATCTGCACACCTGATACCTTTCGCTTTCATGTGGAGATCCACTAGGGCAAATCTGGTCCTCCCATTGATGCTGCTTTGTACTGCTCCTGCAGTATAAAGTAGTCTTAAACCTACCTGGGGATTCTTCCAGCACAAAGCCAGTATCTTTTCATGACAGCTTTTTCCTGCCTTTTCCAAGGCAGGGGAAGTCTCCAGCACTGCTGTGCTCTATTGTTCTAGAGTCAGAAAACAAACTGTCCCCCCTCCCCAATCCGAGCTGCACCAAATGGCTCATCCTGAGGATCTGGCCCACTGACATTATGACTGAACCGTGCACAGGAGAAAGGATCCACCTGTGACTCGGGCAGGATCAGGCTCCTACTTTCTCAACTCTTCAGGTCAGGGATTAGCTTTTCTTGTAAATACCATGTCCATTTACTCTGCTATATAAATGTTTATCAGTATTAAATAACATTATTCATATTATCTGAACTCTTACTGCATATCAAATGAAACAACTAGAACTGAGGCAGAAATACAAGAAGACTGAGGCATTCCCTGAATTATATTTACTTGTAGCACTAAAAACAAACCATTTGGTGCTCTGGAGAATTTTATAACCATACAAAGCCTGAGGTTTGAAAAGCATTTTCTTGAAGAGTACTGGAAAAAAAGGAGAGGGGCGCTCCAAACTTTTATACCACTAGCATAAAAATGATTAAAATGTCTGTTTGCAATTATATGTGTGGCTTACTAATTGCCCAACTTTGGAGACTGTGGGGCTAAGGGACTGGCAGTGCAGAGGGAGGCAGTTAACTAAAGAACACACTGCACTCATTAAACTGACTGACCACTTCATTTAGAAATGCTATTTAAAAGAATTAAACTGTTTGTTGTCATAACATTTTCTCCACCCATAATGGAGTGGCTCATTATTCAATTCTAACTTCTGAATTGCTGCCCCATCACTTGGATTTACCTGTGGGTATCAAGTGAATAATCACAAAATAATTAAATGCTGTCAGTGAGTAATGATCCCCCCTCAACAAGACCCAATAAACTAGCAAAGGCAAAGTAGAGCCATATATTTAAAAACAAGGAGAAAATTTTCTAGTCAATTGTATTTATTTATAATAGCAGGGAGGACAATTAGACTTTTAAAAAGTAAAATGTAGGCAGTGAATACATTTATTTTCTGTAAACACTAAAAGGTGATATATGACTCAGATACATGTATTTCAAATCACGCTTAGTCCTGAAGACCAGAGGTAGGGATTTTGATGCATTAACTATAACTCTTCACGTAGATAGTGACAATTATTAGTGTCCGTGCTCGCTCACGTGAATCTTCAGCAAGGTATCTAGCTAATATTCCTTTGCTTTGTACAAATGAAGTATATAACTCTACATATTTACAAAAATTCAAAGTAAATTGCAAAAGGTTCTTATTCTATTTAGCATGAACTAATACATGGTGAAGAAAAAGATGTTACATAATGTAACTTCGGCAAGGGAAGACAGGATGTGGGGCACACCAATCTAATATCTCAACAGCAACTAAAAAGACTATGCTAAATGGACATAATCAACCTGCAATCTAGTCATTTTTCAGAAAATGACTAATCTAAATAGTTTCCAATACTGCACCTATATCCTATATACCCCTAATTCAACATTGAGATAATTTTGGCAATGTTAAACTACTACGGATGTATTTCAACTTTGTCTACATTAATAAGTCCAATGTCTTGATGGTGACAAACGTGTAAAAATTGATTTATGATGTAAAGAAAAATGAGATTTCTGTAGAAGAAAAAGATACGCTGAATAGTTCCAATGTATTGGTCCACTTTAATCCATCTTATAATATTAGCAGGCAGTGTTCCTCCAGTAGGGGATAGCACCTTCAATTTCTCACATATGTAAAGATGGGAAAGAAAACCTATTGCATTTCTTTCAAGAATATTAAAAGTTGAAAAGCTTTGGTCTCAAACTGGAAAAAAAGGCATTACATATTATTTTGGTGTCACTCATTTCAAGAATCATTCAATTATAGAAGTGTAGGGCTAGACAGGCCCTCAAGAAGTTATCTAGTCCAGCTCCTATGCTGAAGCAGGCCCAAGCATGCCATAGACCACTGCTGACAGATGTTTGTCTAACCTATTCTTAAAAACCTTCTATGAAAAATTCCACAATCTCCCTTGGAAGCCTATTCCAGTGCTTAGCTATCCTTATAGTTTAAAAGTTCCCCACCTTTGCTGAAGATTAAGTCCATTGTTTCTTGTCCTACCATCAGTGGACATAGAGAACAATTGATCACTATTCTCTTTATAACAGCCTTTAATATATTTGAAGACTTATCAGGTTCCCCCGTCAGTCTTCTTTTCTCAGGACTAAACATACCCAGGTCTTTTAACCTGTTCTCATAGGTCAAGGGTTTTCAAAACCTTTCATCATTTTTGTTGTTCTCCTTTGGACTCTCTTCAAGTTGTCCATATGTTTCTTAAAGTGCAGTGCCCAGAACTGGACACCCTACTCCTACTGAGGTCTAACCCGTATCTACTAGAGCAGGACAATTACCTCTCATGTCTTACATAAGACACTCCTGTTAATATACCCCAGGATTAATTAGTTGTTTTCACAACTGCAGAACGTTATTGATTCCGATTCAATTTATAATCCACTATAACCGCCAGATCATTTTCTGCAATATTACTGCCTAGCCAGTTAGTTCCCATTTTGTACTTGTGCATTTGATTTTTTTTCTTCCTGAGTGTAGAACTTGAAATTTAATAAACTATAAATGCCATCTTGCTTATTTCAGACCACTTGCCAAGGTCCTTTTGAATTCTAATCCTATCTTCCAAAGTGCTAGCAACCCTTCCAGCTTGATATCATCTACAAATGCTTAAGCATGCTGTTCACTCCATTATCCAAGTCCATAATGAAAATATTGACTAGGACAGACCCCTACGGGATCCCACTAGATACATTCACCCAGTTTGACAGAAAATCATTGATAAGTACTCTGAGTAGTTTTTCAACCAGTTATGCACCTTATAGTAATTTCATCTAAACTATATTTTCTGAATTTGCTTAGGAAAATGTCACATAGAACTGTGTCAAAAGCCTTACTAAAACCAAACTATATCATGTCTATGGTTTTTCCCCTATGCACTCAGCCAGTAACCCTGTCAAAAAGGAAATTAGGTTGGTTTTGGCATGACTTTCTTGACAAATCTATGTTGGCTATTACTTATTACTTACTTAGGTGCTTACAAATTGATTGTTTAATAACTTGTTCCAGTATCTTTCCAGGTACTACAGTTATGCTGACTGGTCTATAATTCCTGAGGTCCTCTTTGTTTCCCCTTTTAAAGATAGGTATTATGATTCCCCTTCTCAAGTCCTCTGGGACCTCAACCATTCTCCTTGAGCTCTTGAAGATAACAGTTCAGAGATTGCTTCAGCTAGTTCCTTAAGTACCCTAGGATAAATTTCATCAGGCAATGCTGACTTGAATGTATCTAACTTACCTAAATATTTTTTAAAACCTTTGCTTTCTCTATTGTGGCTTGTCTTCCTTCCCACTTGTTGTAAAATCACCATTAACCTTTTCAGCATATAACGAAGAAAAATAGGCAATGAACCCCTCGGCTTTCTTGATGTCATCTGTTATTAGATCTCCTTTGCTAAGTAGAGGGCCTATCATGTCTCTCTCTTCCTCCTAATATATTTAAAGAACTTCTTTTTAAGGCCTTTTATAGCCTTTGCTAGGTGAAACTCATTTTGTGCCTTAGTCTTTCTGATTTTGGCCCTGCATGCTAGGGCTAGTCTTTTGTACTCATATGTAGAAATTTGTCCATACTTCCACTTCTCCTAGGATTCCTTTTATTAAAGAACTCCTGATGGAGGTACATCAACCTCTTACTATTCTTCCTTATCTTTCCTTTGTACCGGGATAGTTTGCTGTTATGTCTTTAATCTTCTCTTTTTCAGAAAGTGCTAGCTCTCCTGAACTTTTTTCCCTTAGATTTTCTTCTCATGGAGCCTTGCCTACTAGTTCTCTGAGTTTGTTCAAGACTGCTTTATTGAAATTCCATGTCCTTATTCTGTTCTCATTCCTTCTTTTCCTTAGAATCATGAAATCAATCACTTCATGATCACATTCACCCAAATTGCCTTCAACCTTTGGATTCACAACCAATTCCTCCCAGGTGGTCAGAATCAAGTCTAAAATCATATTCCCCCGGTTACTTTCTCCATTCTCTGAAACAAAAAGTTGCCATTGTATTCCAATAACTTATTCCAATAACACCGGACAACTTTTTTGAAAGTGTTGCTTTCTCAGAATTTTTTTTAGATTATGCTAGACCGCTTGAAGCTGAACACAAATATAATTTCAGACTACTTGTACCACGTAGGAATTTGGAGAAACAAGAAATTGACTTATTGATTGTAATGCATTTAATCGCATAACAGTGCTGACGCTTTGCAATTGTTCAACTGAGCTAAAAATGTTTTGTTGATTATTTTCATTTGAACTCAGTTTCTGAGGCTTCTCATTTAAGTGTCCAACAATAATCGGCCAGCATTGATGGATTCCAGTTGCACTGATACCATTTTTCCGTGATCGCAATGTCCTGGTGAAACCTTTCACCATGCTTGCCATTGACTGCACCAAGATTTGCAGGGAAGAAGTCTAAATGCAAATGCAGACAAATTAATCTTTAGTGACATGTTGCACTTCATGGTTTTGTATGCTTGAAGCATGTTGTCAACCAGCTGGATGTAGTCTGGTGTTCTGTAGTTGCCAAGAAAATTTTCAACAACATCCTTGAATGACTTCCATGCGATTTTCTCCAGCCCTTCTAGAAATTCTTCGAACTACCTGTCATTGATAATCTGTTTGATCTGTGGACCAACAAAAATGCCTTCCTTAATCTTGGCATCAGTTATTCTGGGAAACATCTGTCTCAAAAATCGAAATCCTTCACCTTCCTTGTTCATCACTTTCACAAAATTTTTCATCAGTCCAAGTTTTATGTGAAGAGGAGGCAAAAATATCTTTGTCAGGTCCACAAGTGGTTTATGTGCCACACTTTTCTGTCCTGGATCCAACTGCTTAAGGACTGGCCAGTCCTTTTTAATGTAATGAGACTCTAGCACAGCTGTCCCATTCACAAATGAAAATGAGTACTTGGTGCATCCGAGCTGCATTCCTCGTAGCAGCGCGACTACTTTCAGATCACCACTGATGTTCCAGTTGTAGTTGCTGTACTGTATATGTTTCAACAAAACTTCCATATTTCCGTAGGTTTCTTTCATGTGTACTGCATAGCCGATTGGTATCGAAGGGTGGACATTGCTGTTGCGTAACAACACAGCTTTCAGATTTAACACTGACAAATCAATAAAAAGATGCCATTGTTGTGGGTCTTGCTGGCAACCCAAAGCAGTGAACAGCCCATCAATGTCAGTGCAGAAACACAGATTATCAACCTGACCAAAGACTTGTGTCAAATCTTCTTGGCTGCTGCGAAAGACAAATTTTTGTTCCTGGTGACGGCAGACCCCATCCTTGCAGTCTTGAACCCAGTAATTCTGCTTTTGCCTTTGACAAACCCAAGTCCCTCACCAGGTCATTTACCTCAGACTGAGTTATCAAAACGAGGTTCACGTGACGTAAATGTTTCAAAATCTGGATCAGTGTCATTTTCCATTCCTGGCTTGTGCATCATGCATCTTCGTCTGCCTCCTCTAGACTCCATGTCTCTGGTGGCTTTGGTACTGGAAGACTGTCGTCATGCGGCAGAGGTCTCATGACTGAAGGGAAATTGGGGTATTCAATGGATTTCTTGTTTTTAGCAGAGAACCCAGACACACTGGTCAGACAGAAGTAACAGTTTGTCTCATGATCCTTCTGCTCTCACCATATCATCGGGACAGCAAACGGCATTGACTTCCGAGTATCACTGAGCCAAGCTCTAAGATCGACAGCGCATGTTGCGCGACAAATGTGAGGAGCCCAGGCTTTGTCCTGATCACCAATTTTACAGCCAAAGGAGGGCTCATACGCTTTCTTAATACATGCAGTCATGCTCTGTCTTTGAGGTTTAAGCGTATATTGAAGCCACTAATATAACAGAATCGCAACTGTTGCGACATTGGCAAGACATTTTGCTATCATGAATCCTCCTGAAAATACAATTGCTTTATTATTGTGAGTACACAGGAAGCAAAATCTTTGTTGTCCAGTGTAATACTTATTAGGAAATACATTTACCTTGATCTTAAAGGTCTGATAAAGACACTAGATCCAAAGGAAGGTATTTTGCCTATGGCAGTGAATGGAATGCAGAAGTAGCATTTAATCTTGGGTACATATCATTACTGTATCCAGAACAAGGTTTCACGGTAATACAATAAGACTAATGCTTTATCTTTTTGCATCTGAAAATAGCGGTCAGAATCAGTATATAGACTCTTTATATTGTAAGCACTTTGAGGTAGGGACTATGTTCTTCAAATATTTTTGTACTACATCTAGCACAACGGGTATCTGATCCTGATTGTGACCCAAATGTTACTTTAACAAAATATTAAATCTTGCAATTACAGTAAGGAAGGCAGAGAGACAGAGGAGAGCTCATTGTTTAAAACAATTTAATATACGCTTCTGTTTGACTAACTCATATCATGAATTAGAAAGCCTGTCATTTCTTAGACAAAGTGAGATGTCAAGAGAGAACGATTCTTTATAATACAATGAGAGTAGCAATACTCTCATAGGGTGCTAGTTGAATTACATGAGCACACCAAGACAGTGAAAATGAACAGTATGGGTTGAGATTATTTTTCTGGTGGCTAGACGTGGACCAAGGTATCGAAAGAGAAGTTAAACAAATTAATCTCTTGTAGTAGTCATCAAATATCACAGACAATTCCATGTCATCCACAAATGTGAAATATTAAGCCTTAGCAAAGACTCCATAGAGAGGAATATCAAAATGTACTTTGTTGTAGATGATGCTTATTCTAGGTAGCCAGAGTTAGTATGTATAGATTCACAGATTTTAAGGCCAGAAGGGACCACTAGATCATCTAGTCTGACCTCCTGTATAACAAGGCCATAGAATTTCATCCAGTTACTCCTCTATTGAGTCAAATAATGTCTGTTCAACTACAGCATCTCTTTTAGAAAAGCATCCAAGTATTGAGATGAAGACGTTAAGAATGTAAGACTCTGCCACTTTCTTTGATAGTTTGTTACAGTGGTTAATTACCCTTCCTGTAAAAAAAAAAAAGAAAAAAAGGAGGTGCCTTATTTCTAATTTGACCACACCACAAATTCTTTCACAGCTAGGATGCTGCAGAATGTATTTTACCCCATTAGGTTTGATTGGAGAGATTGTTTTGTATAAGTAATCTCAGTTTCAGTTTATTTGAGGAATTTCAAATTTTCCTCAAGAGATATTCCGTAACATAACATACATTAGATCAGCAGTTTATCAACCATCATCAAATGGATTAGCAGAACATTTTCTGTACGCGATAAAAGACGTTAGAAAAGATTGAGTGTAGAGCCTAACCACATTGTGTTACAAATTTTCTTGCAGTATAAGACCACAGGACTGCTACACACAACACTCCAGCAAAAGTTATTTAATTTATATAAGAAATTAGATGTGATTTGACACAATCTGTGAATATATAACATAAATCTCCTAGATTTTTATTCCTGAAGCAGAAGGCATTGGTTTGAAATTACAGAGGAAGAGAATAGAAAAAAGGTGTTGCAAGAGATATATCAGGCCTCTGACATACCTGGCTGAGATAAATGAAGAAAAAGAAACACAAAAAAGTATTGATCAGTGATAAATAAAGGTTAAAATCAAAAGTGAATTTAAATGGACACTAACCATAACCATAAGCAAATTGTTATCCTTTTCACTGGTGAATTGATTGTTGCAATAACAGAGTTTCTATAGAAAATGAAACAAGAGTCCTGTAACACCTTAAAGATTAACAAATTTCTGCGGGCATAAGCTTTCATGGGCTGCAACCCACTTTGTCAGATGCATGAAGTGGAAACCACAGATAGCTGGTGTATATATATACATCCAAAGGTGAGAAACGTAACAATGGAGAGGGCAAGTGCTAACAAAGTCAATTCAGTTAGGTTAGATGAGGCCTATTCACAATCATTGATTAGAAGGCAAGAATGTGCGAACAGTAACAATTACTTCTTGTAATGAGATAACCATTCCTGGTCCCTATTCAGATCCAGTCTGATTGGTGTCAAGTTTGCATGTGAGTTCCAGCTCTGCAGTTTCTCACTGAAGTCTGTTTAAGTTTTTTTGTAGAAGTATGGCAACTTTCAAGTCAGCTACAGAGCGTCCTGGGAGACTGAAGTGCTCCCTGACTGGCTTATGGATGTTACCATTTTTGTGTCTGATTTGTGTCCATTTATTCTTTCGCCTAGTGACAGTCTGTTTGGCCAATGTACATGGCAGAGGGGCATTGCTGGCACATGATGGTGTATATTACATTAGTGGATGTGCAGGTGAATGAGCTCCTGATGGTGTGGCTGATGTGGTTAGGACCTGGGATGGTGTCACTAGAGTCGATGTGTGGGCAGAGTTGGCAGCAGGGCTTGTTGCAGGGATACGTTCCTGGGTTAGTGTTCTTGCTGTATAGTGTACAGTTGCTGGTGAGTATTTGCTTCAGGTTGGGGGGCTGTCTGTAAGCAAGGTTAGGCCTGCCTCCCATGGCTTGAGCGAGTGAGGGATCTTCTGCTGGGATAGGTTGTAAATCCTTAAGGATGTGTTGGAGAGATTTTAGCAGGGAGCTGTAGGTGATTGCCAGTAGTGTTTGTGGAGCTGGGATTACATAATAGCATCTGCAGCACCATATACAGACCCCCATGCGGAATGAGGAAGTGGCCTGGGGAGGGTTGACTCAGCAACATGAACTACACGTATATGTCGCCTTATAAGGGAATGGCATAGGTTTAAGCCATATCATCCTATAAGGATACGACAAGGGTGATGTAAGGCACCAGTGCATGGTCATCAAATGCTCGGCGATGTGTAAACCTCTGGTTGGCCAGACACCAAGGGTCACCTTAAAAGGTTATGCATCAAATGCTAGCCAATGGGTTACCCCAAAAGGCTATGCAGCAAATGCTATCCAATGGTCACCAAGACATAGCAAACTGTTGCATGTGGAAAACTATAAAACCAAGCTGCCAAGCAGCAGTAGCCAGAGAGGAAATGGAATCGCCTAACACCCAGAGTCTCAAGCATGTTAGGTCAGTGGGCTGATGCATCCTTACTAGCCTGCTTCGCAACGGCCTGATCACCCGAAGCGACTCTCTCCCGTCTGCAGAATCTAAAGCAAGCAGTCGTTTAAGTTTGGCCAAGATGATTTGTTATTATCTAAGCTTAGTGAATATGAATTAACTGTTTCTTGTTGTCTGTCTTGTAAACCTTCTATAGGAACTCCATAACCGGGCACCCTAGTGTCACAGAAGTGTCACAGTGACATTAACGCAAAAGACTTGGGTGGCGCATTTTGTCCTTTGCGCACGGAGTTCCTCCTCCTTTACTATCAGTTGTTAAAAATAAAGAATATATTGATTAAGAGAAATAAAGCCTCGCTATTGTCTCTTTGACCCCTCCGTATCGTATAATTTGAACCTTATTCGGTACCTATTGGTTCCGACTTAACAGTGTTCAGACTAACATGGCTACCCCTCTAGAACTTATAGAAACTGAGCTTAAAAATAGAGAGGTCATTGAAGAAACTGATTCTTTAAAGGTGAATGATGAACAAGTAACAGCTAATTGGCACCTGTGAAAGAGAACGAAGGACTACCCAAAAGGCTAAAATCTCTAAATTATAAAACGACATGGGAAAAGCGTGATGTATGGAACCATTGGGATTTTGTGGGATTAGGTTTCAGATGTGGAACAGTCTGGATACAGAATTCAAAAGAAAGATGTTTGTTGGACACAATTGCAGCTGGAGGCGGTTGAAGAGAGGCTAAAGTGAAATGAGGCTGGATGTAGCTTATAAGCAAACCCTCCCCTCACTGTGCTAACAATTATTTTGTTACTTCATTAATTTGGTCAGAGACAAGGAAAAGTCTCATCTATAATTAAATTAAAAGGCCTAATTGGCTGAATGGGTTTTGAGAGACATAACACACTGACAATTTTTGTAGTTTTATAATCATATTTCCTGTTTTTCTGTCTCTCTGTTGTCGAGGTGATTCTTTTATGCAACAATATGGGAAACTGACTATATTGAAGAGCACAATGAAACTGACTGCACACGAAGTAAGACTGAATAGAGAAAGAAGTCCTCTCTTCTCTCAGCTACAGTAATCTTAGGTGTTATGTGTAATAACAGTAAGTTTAAAAATTCAGGGAGAGGAGTGATTTTTAATGATAATGTTCTTGTAAACATTATCAGATAAAGGGATGCATTTTTCCTTGGTTTTAACAGAGGACCCAATAATGCATTCAAAATTAGCTTAGGTACTTCTCACTGACACAAACTAATTTGTATCTCTAGGTTTGGAAATGAAAGGATCTGAAGTTTCAGATCATGTATGAATGGCAATAGGGATATTTTGTGATCCCTTCATAGGTTGCCTCAGAACCTGTGCAGCTGAACTGTCAGGAAACTAATACTATGACACAGTAGAAAAATTATATATTTTGGCAACCTGGGACAACCAAAAACTTGGTTTCAACAAATGAAATGTACTTACTGCCCACCAAAAACGTAGTTACTTACCAGTAACTGTTGTTCTTCGAGATGTGTTGCTCAGATCCATTCCACTTAGGTGTGTGCGCGCCCACGTGCACAGATCTGCGGAGAACTTTTCTAGCAGCCCCTGCAGGGGCCGGTCCCAGCGCCCCCTGGAGTCCCGCCCTTATGCGGCGGTACATATAGCGCGACCGGCCCCTCCCCTCCTCAGTCCCTTCTTTCTGCCGACTCCGACAGCGGGGACGGAGGGTGGGTGTGGAATGGATCTGAGCAACACATCTCGAAGAACAACAGTTACTGGTAAGTAACTACGTTTTCTCCTTCGAGTGATTGCTCAGATGCATTCCACTTAGGTGATTAGCGAGCCATACCTTGGAGGCGGGTAGGAGTCAACGGCGAGCTGCCCTCAGCACGGCCCTGCCGACTCGCGCGTCGTCCCTTGACTGCTGAACGACAGCGTAGTGCGCAGCAAAGGTGTGCACCGAAGACCAGGTGGCAGCCCTGCAGATGTCATCCAGGGGGACCCTTTCCAGGAAGGCCGCCGACGCAGCCTGAGCCCTCGTCGAGTGAGCCGTCACCACTCCTGGGAGCTGGACGCCTGCACGCTCGTAGCAGAGCCGGATGCAGGCGGTGATCCACTTGGCGATGCACTGGGAGGAGACCGGGGAGCCTCTCATCCTCTCTACCACCGCGACGAAGAGCTGCGTGGTCTTTCGGAGCGGCCTCGTCCTGTCTAGGTAGAACGCCAGCGCCCTCCTCACATCGAGGGTGTGCAGTCTCCTCTCGTCCTCGGACCCGTGCGGTTTAGGGAAAAACACGGGGAGGAAAATATCTTGGTTACAATGGAACCTGGAGACTACCTTAGGCAGGAACGCTGGGTGAGGCCTAAGCTGAACCTTGTCCTTGTAGAACACGGTATAGGGGGGCTCCGAGGTTAGGGCCCTTAGCTCAGAGACCCTCCTGGCCGAGGTAATGGCCATGAGAAAAGCCACCTTCCAGGAAAGAATCATCATAGGACAGGTGGCTAAGGGCTCAAAGGGGGGACCCGTTAGCCTATCTAAGACCAGGTTCAAATCCCAGGGAGGCACCGGGTCACGGACCTCCAGGTAAAGCCTCTCAACTCCCCTGAGGAACCTCACCGACATGGGGTGGGAGAACAGGGACCGTCCCCCCATCGGCTGATGGAACGCCGAGATGGCCGCCAGGTGTACCCTGAGGGAGGCCAACGCTAACCCCTGTAGCCTAAGCTGCAGCAGGTAGTCCAGGACAGCCTGCACGGGGGACGTACCGGGGGTTACGCCCCGTGACTCCGCCCAGCAGGTGAACCTCCTCCACTTGGCCCTGTAGGCAAGCTGCGTGGAGGGCCTCCTGCTTCCCAACAGCACGCATTGGACCTGCTCCGAGCAGGTTCTCTCCTCCTCCGTCAACCAGAGAGCCTCCAGGCCGTCAGGTGCAGGGAGTCGAGGTTGGGATGCAGCAGTCGACCGTGGTCCTGGGAAAGCAGGTCCGGTCTCCTCGGGAGCTCGATCGGGGGAGCGACCGACAGGTCCTGAAGCAGGCAAAACCAGTACTGCCTCGGCCACGCTGGGGCGATCAGGATGACCTCCGCTCTGTCCCTCTTGATTTTCAAGAGGACCCTGGGCAGGAGCGGGAAGGGGGGAAACGCATACAGGAGCGCCCCTGTCCATTGGAGGAGAAAAGCGTCCGAAACAGAGCCCGGCTCGCGACCCCTTAGCGAGCAAAACTGCGGGCACTTCGTGTTCCAGGCCGATGCAAACAGGTCCAGACGGGGAACACCCCACAGACGGAAAATCCTGTCCGCCACCTCCGGGTGGAGAGACCAATCGTGCTGGGGTAGAAACGACCTGCTGAGGCGGTCCGCCTCTTCGTTCCTGACCCCCGGCAGGTGAGAGGCGGTTAAACAAAAGTTGAACTTCACCGCGAAGTCCCAAAGTCGAAGCGCTTCCTGGCACAGCACCGAGGAGCGCGCCCCCCCTTGTTTGTTGATATAGTACATTGCATTGGTATTGTCTGTTAACACCTGCACCATTTTCCCCAATAAAGAGTGGCGAAACACTTCGCAAGCTAGTCTGACTGCCCTCAGTTCCCTGACATTGATATGGAGGGCAGCCTCTCCCTGGGATCAACGTCCCTGCGTGGTCAGACCACCGGTGATATGGGCTCCCCACCCCAGGTCTGATGCGTCCGTGATCAGAGTGACCGAGGGGGTGGGAGCCCTGAAGGGAATCCCTTCCAACACAGTCCCAGGGTCCAGCCACCAGTTCAGTGACCCCAACACCGCAGGGGGCACCGTTACCACCTTGTTCAGAGCATGCCTGCTGGGCATGTACACCTTGGACAACCAACCTTGGAGGGGCCTGAGCCTGAGGCGGGCCAACCTCACTACGTAGGTGCACGAGGCCATGTGGCCTAACAGCTGCAGGCACTGCCTGGCTGTCGTCGTAGGGCACCTCTGAAGTTGCGATATTATCGCCGTCATTGCCTCGAACCTCGAGCGTGGGAGGGAGGCTATGGCCCACACCGAGTCTAGGTGGGCCCCTATAAAGTCTATACGCTGCACCGGACACAGCGTGGACTTCTGCTCGTTTATGAGCAGCCCCAGAGCTTGGCAGGTGGTCTGGACGAAGGAGACCGCCTCGCGAACCTGCGACTTGGTCTTGCCCCTGATCAACCAGTCGTCCAGGTAGGGAAAAATCTGGACCCCCCTGCGCCGCAGGAAGGCCGCCACCACCGCCATACACTTGGTGAACACTCTGGGGGAGGAAGACAGGCCAAAGGGCAAGGCCGTAAATTGGTAGTGGGCACCAGCTACCATAAACCTTAGGAACCGCCGATGGGCGGGAAGGATGGAGACATGGAAGTACGCATCCTTCAGGTCGAGGGCGGCGAACCAGTCCCCTGGGTTTAGTACGGGTATGATGGACGCTAGGGACACCATGCGGAACTTCAGCTTTCTCATGAACCTGTTGAGCCTGCGCAGGTCCAGTATAGGCCTGAGGCCTCCCTTGGCCTTGGGGACGAGGAAGTACCTGGAGTAGAACCCCGTCCCCACCTCGAGCGGCGGAACCGCTTCTACGGCTCCCTTGAGCAGGAGGGAATGAACCTCCTGAAGGAGTAATTGCTCGTGAGAGGGGTCCCTGAAGAGGGACGGGGGGGGGGAGTGGGAAGAAAAGGCCAGAAGCTGAAGGGCGTAGCCCCAGCGCACAATGTTTAGGACCCATTGGTCCGATGTTATTTCCCGCCACAGGCCGAGGTAAGGCCTTAGCCTGTCCTTGAAAGGCGGGAGACCACCCAGGGAACATAAGATGGTGCCACCCTCGGAGACACCGTCAAAACCGACCCTTGCCCTTAGGGTCTTGGGAGGGTCCCTTAGAAGAAGAGGCGGACGACGTAGTGCGGTCGCGCCGTCCAAAGCCCCTACTCCTATCCCTTCCCCTTGCGGGAGGGAAGGGTCTGGGCTGCGGCCTCGATTGCTGCCGCTGACGCTGAGGCGGCTGCTGCAGCTGTTGGCGGCTCTGCAACCTGGTTGCTTGGGGCGTATAGAGGCCCAGCGAACGCAGGGTCGCCCTGGAATCTTTAAGGGCGTGCAGCTTCTCATCAGTTTTATCTGAGAAGAGGGCAGCTCCATCGAAGGGCAGGTCCTGGATGGAGTGCTGCACCTCTGAGGATAAGTCCGTGGACTGTAGCCACGCTGCCCGCCTCATGGCCACAGCGGAGGCCATAGTCCTGCCCGCCGTGTCCGCAGCGTCTGAGGCCGATTGCAGCGCTGCGCTGGCCACCTTAATACCCTCCTCCAGGACAATGTTAAAGTCTGCGGCCTGGTCCGGAGGGAGGGACTCTGAAAACCTTCTCAGAGAGTCCCATAGGTTCAGATTGTATCTACCTAAGAGGGCCTGATGGTTGGCCACTCTAAACTGAAGCGCCCCAGTGGAATAGACCTTTCTCCCGTACAGGTCTAACCTCCTGCCCTCCTTGTTTTTAGGAGAGGCGCTTTGGGCACCCTGCTTGTCTTTTTGATTGGCGGCATCGACCACCAAAGTACCTGCTGCAGGGTGCGCATACAGGTATTCGTGCCCTTCGGTTGGCACGTAATACTTTTTCTCAGCGCCCTTAGAGGTAGGGGCAACCAAGCCGGGGGTTTGCCAGACTGCTTTAGCCAGGCACAGAACCCTGTCGTGGACCGGGAGGGCTACCCTAGCCGGACCTTGTGACCCCACACGCCCAAAGAGGGGGTCCACCTCTTCCTCTAAGACCTTGACCTCAAGGCCAAGGTTCGAAGCCACCCGCTTCATCAGCTCCTGGTGAGCTTTGAAGTCAACCAATGGGGCCCCTTGGTCCCTTACAGCCGCCTCGTCTGGTGAGGACGAATAGGATGGGTGGCGGGGTCCCGAGGAGGGGCCCTCTCCAGGGTCCTCCTCCTCTTCCTCCCCAGAGGGAAGGTCACCCTCCTGCACCGAGGGTGCTTGTTGCGTCTGGGTGACAGAGGCAGGGGCCGACGTAGTTCCCTGCCCCAACTGAGCTGCCCACTGGGCCCACATCGGCCACTGCCAGGGCGCCTGTGGCCAGCTCAGAGGCGGCACCGGTGCCGGAGGCCAAGCCGGTGCCGCAAGAGTCGGTGTCGGCACCGCTGTAGGAAGAGCCGGTGCCGACTGAAACTCCAGTGCCGTCTGCGGTGCCGGCTGCGGTGCCGACGGCAGAACCTGTTCCAGACGCCGGACTGAACCCGAGTCAGACAGGCGTCTGCGACGACGACGGCGAGCAGAAGCGCTCCGGGACCCGCCACGCGACGATCCCGAGGAGCGGCTGCGTCTACGGTGCCGACGAGGCGACTCCGAAGACGACGAGCGGTGCCGAGGAGATGATTTCCGACGCCTCTTGGATGGTGCTGGGGAGTGGTGCCGAGAACGCCGTCTCGGTGCCGAGTCGGAACTCGACGACGAAGAGGAGCGGTGTCGGGAGTCGGAACGGTGCCGGGACCTAGAGCGGTGCCGGGAACGGTGCCGCGACGCGTCGTCCGAAGACGAGGATGGAGAGGAGCTTCCCAGCTCGACTCTCCGGCGTCAGGTGGTAGGCGGCCTATCCCCCGTCGGGGCCGCCCACCCTTCGGGGCCCCCCATCGCGGGTTTGCCCCGGGAAACAGGTCCTGACTCTCTCTGGTGAGAGAGTGCCGGAGGCGTGGGCAAAGCCAGCAAGGCCTGTGCCGCCTCAAACGCCTCCGGCGTCGAAGGAACCTGTGCAGGGGGTCCCCCACTCACAGGAGTCGGGGGAACCTCCCTGGTCGGTGCCGGTGCCGGGCCCGGTGCCGAAGCAGGGGCCGGCGGCACGTCTGTAAGGAGGATCACCTCCGAGCTCGACCCCGGCCGCTCCTGCGGTGCGGGGGAGCGCTGCAAGCACGGGCGGCACTTCTTCTTGCCCGGCACCGAGGCCCCCGGTGCCGGAGGCGCACTCCGCACCGACGAGACACTCGGTGTCGGAGTAGTCCGCGAAGGCTCGGAAGCCGGACTCAAGGCGCACTCCATTAAAAAGGTCCTGAGCCTCACCTCCCTCTCCTTCTGAGTCCGAGGCTTAAAGGACCTACAGATGCTGCACCGATCGGTACGGTGCTGCTCCCCCAGGCACCGCAAGCACCGGTCATGGGGGTCGCTGGCTGGGAAGGCCTTACCGCAGCCAGCACATGGCTTGAAGCCCGGCGAACCCGGCATGGCCGGGTCGCCGTGAGCCCGAAGGCTCCCTAAACTAACTAACAACCCTCACTAACTGTAAACTAACTGAGTTCGGGATGAACTATTAAGCTAACTACTCACTTTAAGGAGAATTAAAGCCTGTTCGAAGAGCAGGGGTAGTTCTCAACCGACCGTCACGGGCGGAAAGAAGGAACTGAGGAGGGGAGGGGCCGGTCGCGCTATATGTACCGCCGCATAAGGGCGGGACTCCAGGGGGCGCTGGGACCGGCCCCTGCAGGGGCTGCTAGAAAAGTTCTCCGCAGATCTGTGCACGTGGGCGCGCACACACCTAAGTGGAATGCATCTGAGCAATCACTCGAAGGAGAACTAGGACATATGTACAGCACAATTTCAATTAAAAAAAATAAGATATTTTGGCTACAAAACTATTTTGACAATCATAGTTTCTTGACAGACACTCAGATCTCAGACCTAAGTTGTCTTTGGATCTCAACAACAAATATTTTCCTAGCCGTCAAAGTAAACATTGTCCTAGCCCTGAGGTCTTTAAAGAAAATATCTAACTGAAAAATCCACAAAATGAAGCAAATAAGTACTTGATATCAATCTGATGATCCACTCTAACTGGGATGGAGGCAGAAGTCCCAGAGTCTTATGCACACAGATGAGGAGGGGTTGTTTCATGGTGCTGAGGACTGCAGAGCATGTAGTTCCAGCCTCTAACCAGCTGAAAACTGAACTGCTGTGCGGTTATCTGTTGGAAAGGCCATCCACACCATCAGTTCATTCTTTACAATGGTGGGACTCAAAAGCAGATTACTGCCCATGGTATCTCAACCCACCCTAATGATGAAGACAAACAGAAACATCTCTTAACAGAGGGAGGCCCAAATGACAGTATTTACAGCAAGTATATTGTCATCAACACCTAAAAAACCACTGTCAAGCCCAAAGACTCTCATTTGGGCTCACTAGATGGAAACAGAAGGAAAGCTACTTGTCAGTATTCCCTCTAAGTATTCAACATTGGGAGTACACTGTGCAAGATAGCACAGCTACAAAGGGAAGAGGCATTACTTCCCTAAGCACAGAAGGGCCTATTATGAATAGGTCTGGGATCTGTGCCCTAGGCAGGCATAGGGAAGGCATTTTGGAAGTAGCTTGAAGCCTGGAAACCTGTCTCCAAAGTAGAATCTTTGCTTCGCTGTCTCCATTCTATTTTGCATTTTCCTTGTGTTTCTTCTATCATAGAGGGCTGGAGGAAAGAGAGACATGGAGAATTAAGGCATACACATGCTACAGGTCCCAGGTTGAAAAAAGCAAAAGAAGCTTAAGAGATACAAACCAAAACTTAAACAAAGTAGGTAATGCTACCATTTGTATTTGCATAAAGTCTTTCATCCAACAATCTCAAAGTCCTTCACAATTAATCAAGAAGGTATTTACTGGTGTTTCCACATAAGTAAATTAAGTGGCAATATCCAAGATTACACAGAATGTCATTTGCAGAACTGTGAAGAAAACTGAGCAGTCCTGCCTACCGGACCCAGACTCTTAACCACCAGACTGGGAGATGCTCCCTCCACCTTCCATGTGTCCTAATAAGAGGAAAGAATACTGCACCTTGCTTCTCTGCAGGATAGGAACAGAGGCAATGGATAAGAAAGTCAGTTCAATCAGATTTTGATCCATTTGAAAAGATTCCAAAATCTAGCAAGCCTGCAAGAAACAGACAGACATTTTACATAAAAGTGTTTCTTTTTCTACACCACTAATTTTGTGAATGGAGTTTTTCCTCCAGTGCCTTCTGCACCATTCAGACCTTGGCACAAACTCTGTTTATTTTAGTTAAGGACTGAAGCCTCTCTCCTAGCACCTCCTCGATAGCTCAGAGGAAAGGTAATAAAAGACTATCCTTCCAATTAATTTTGGCTCAGTGTCTAACAAAAATGGAAGCCACTGAAACGCAATTTATTGAAAAAGTTACCTCTTCACTTACATACATGCTGTTACGAGAGGGTTTCTATTAGTGTTTCGCTCCATATTTATCATAAGCATGGTCTCTGTGTTTAGTTTTTTTTTAATGAATTTTTAAATGGCTGTTTATATCTAATTACATATCAGCTGATTACCCAAGAAAATTCTAGTAGAGAGGTGAGGCATGATTTCTCTTTACAAAAACCATGTTGACTCTTCCCCCCAAAATTGTATTCATCTAGGAGTCTGATAATTTTGTTCCTTACTATAGTTTGTACTAATTTGCATGGTGGCGAAGTGAGGCTTACTGGCCTGTAATTACAGGCATCACCTATGGAACCTTTTTAATAACTTGGCTATTAGCTATCCTCCAGTCATCTAGTACAGAAGCTGATTTAAATTATAGTTGGTTACATACCACAATTAGTAGTTCTGCAGTTTCACATCTGAGTTCCTTCTGAACTCTTATGGGAATACCATCTGGTCCTGGTGACTTACTACTGTTTAATTTATTAATTTGTACTAAAATTCCACTAATGACACCTCAATCTGGGACAGTTCCTCAGATTTTTCACTTAAAAAGAACAGCTCAGGTTTGGGAATCTCTCTCACATCCTCAGCTGTGAAGACCGATGCAAAGAATTCATTTAATTTCTCTGCAATAGCCTTATCTTCCTTGAGTGCTCCTTTAGCATCTTGATCATCCAGTGGCTCCACTGGCTGTTTAGCAGACTTCCTGTTTCTGATGTATTAAAATTTTTTTTTGCTATTACTTTTTGAGTCTTTGGTTAGCTGTTCTTCACATTCGTTGGCCTCCCTAATTATATTTTTACACTTCTTTCTATTTTCCTCAGTAGGATTTAACTTTAGAGACCAGCATGAAACCAGTTAAAATATTTTTTTTAAAAAAATCAAAGAATGCGGGGGAAGTCATTAAAAATGAAATTTAGATTGTTGCTCTCCTAGCATAAAATTTGGTTGACTCTCCATTAACAAGTATCTTACCATTTTCAGAGGCAAGTGTCTGCAATTACATTTTAAAAAAATTCCTTTCTTGTGTTTTTCTCCTGAAGAGAACATAGTAATGGTCTCACAGGTCCCTCTGAAAGCCCAATGGTTCCCCTTCTACTTGTACCCTTTTGTCTTCACTCTCAGAATTGCCCTAAACTGCAGCATCACTCCCCTCAGACAAAGAGAATGAGTTTCTTTGTAGAGTCAGCCAGAAAATGAAATCAGTGGAGCATCTCAGGGTTTTGATTTTTCCCCTCATCTCAGGTGATGAACATGCTTCCAGCCTACATCCTCTCATAAATTGCAATGTTTGGATCCTGTATTCCTGTACCCTGCTTGGACGTGCACTGTATTCCCAGTAGATTCCCTCCCTCCGCAAGTCATCCTGCAGTGATTTATGCATTTATTCAAAACAAAATAGACCCTGGGTTTCAAAAACAAAAAAGAAGGCTTCAAAGTTTCAGTAATCAAAATATTGAATAAAGCTAAGGTTAATCAGAACTGTGTGATTTTAATCCACTTCAATCCTGGGGGTGAGCAAAGTCCATGAACCAATATTTTCAGAATACATTAATTTGAAAGGAACACAACAGTTTCAATGGAACCCCAAGTCAGATTGGTCATTGAATAAACTTTCACAATGCATGCATCGTGCATGCACAATGCATGGATAAGACGCAAAAACCAGTGAATAAAATTGCTAATTTGATTAAAAGCTCTTAATATCACCACTTTGCCAGAGAAGGAAAAGACTGTGTTGGTGCTTTTAACATTGAGGACACTGGTGATTAGTCTCCAAGTGGAACCAATGCATCAATAGAAGGAGTAAATAAAGCTTCTGAGCTCTGTTTTCCACAAACTGAAAATTAGAGAGGTGCCTCTAAGAATTTTACACCAATCTTCTCAAAATTATATTCCAGATTCCTTTCCCATACAGATTTGATACCAATGACCTTATCTGTTGGGTAAGATACAAACGTGTTATAAAACCTAGACTTTTTTCAGTTCCTCGAACACTACAGAAATTTTCTTCTATACTCATATGTCAGAAATCAACATTCCCTTTCTTGTTTGACCTAGAATGAACTTTAAACTGCAAACACACACACAGGAAAGTTATTTATTATACTTCCCAAATATCCTTCACCTACTCAAAAGATTTTCTATAATTCAGGTAATTCCTTTTTACAAAGTACAGTGAATCACAATCGTGCAATAGATAAGAAAAGTCCTTGACTGAAATTTCTGGAGAACAAGCTCCAAAATCATCCTTCATTTGCCCTAAAAAAAAGCAAATCCAGAACTCGTATGTGAAGATAAACAGAACATCTAATGTTGATATTTTGCATGGCTTTGCACAGCTGAGGTATAAGTCTATAGTTTTGAAATTTTTTAAACAAATAATGGAGAATGTAAGCAACAAACACTATGTCTTTCATTAAAAACTGAGCTATCCTCCAAGATACTCTAGGAAAAAGAAAACAAAAAACTCTTGCATCTCTATACAAAAAAACCCTCTCTTTTACCTAATCTCCAAAACTGCACAGATGTTCAGCTACCTCAGGGCCACAGAAGTACATAGGAAACAGGTAGGTAGATGAACAGTTTCAACTAGTAAACTTTGAAAGAGATGTACCTCAACTTTCAGCATGGAGTCTGTATTCAGTCCACTTTCACTTCCAAAGCACTTCTCCCTTTCCCAAAAAATAGCTATAAAGGGTTTTTTATATATCCATATCCATGACTCCCCACTGATCTTTTTCAAAAGATAATCAGCTTTATGACAGAGCTTCATTATCTTTCATGAAATACAGAGTAGGCCCTTAAAATTTAAGCTGTACAAGCCATTACATTAGGGCTGGTCAAAAAATTTTAATCAAAACTTGTTCCCCCCCCCAACAGAAAATAAGGTTTTCAACTACATGAAAAAGTTCAAAGAAATTACTTTCCTAAAAAATATCTGATTTTTTTTATTAGAAAGCGGAAAGCCAAAAACTGTCTGGCATTTTTTGATAAAAAATGTTTCAGTTGAGGATTTTTTGGGGGGGGGGGGCACTTTCTGTAGGACAAATAATTCTGACCATTTCTGCTTTATAGTATTTGTTCAGCATATCATTGCCTTATCTGCAAAGAAAATATTATGGTCGTTTGTTCAGGGAGCATTTCAAGACTTTTAAGAGACCTTGCACAGAGCAGTGAGCATGTACATTTGTTTTACCAGCTGCTTTCATACATATGCCTGTTTTACCAAGTTCCTAGCTGATCTCTCTAACCTTCATAACATATAACCTTCTACATGTACAATTTTAAGAGGCTAATTTTATTTTTGTATTTTCTGTGGACTGGTCTCTGTGTTTCACTACCGTTTCTACTGAATTCAATATGTCGCTGCTTCAGCCTACTGAAGATATATAATCTCTATTGAGAGAGAGAGAGAACAAAATGAGGGAGGAGGGGAAAAGGTAGAAGGGAAGGAAAAGGGGAAAAAAGGAGGCAGAATGAGTAGGGAGAAGGAAAAGAGAAAGAAGCAAGGGTGCCGCTTCTAATGGCACAATCCCATAATAATCCCATGAATATTTGAAGGAATATTATACTCAGCTAGTCATAATAGCAGCTACCTACAAACTCTGCAGAATCCAGTGGCTTGAGAAAGATTTAACATAAGCCCATATACCTAACCAAGCTGTGCAAATGAGCTACTTCTGGCTGGTACACTCCTGGTACACTCTGTAGGACTGTTGTAAAACCCTGTGTAAACTTCAGTGCTACAAAATTACTACATAATAATGAAAGTAAGGTGGTCTATTCATCTCCGTTCTTAGAAATACTTATGGGATGAGTCTGGGGCAGAAAACTCCATAGTAATATCCTCAGCAAAGTATCCATGCTGGGATGGGTGACCTTTGCTTCTCTGAAGAATGAGCCATAGTTTTCTCATGGGCTGTTTCCAATTCTGCTATGGATTCACCACATGACTGGGGACAAGTCATGCCTCTCTGTGCCTCGGTTTCCCCATCTGTAAAATGGGAAATATTACCCAAACTTTGTAAAGGACTTTGACATCTACAGATACATCACAGTACATATATTATTGATACTAAGAACAGAAAAGGAAATGAATACATTTACCTAACCAGGTATTTAGGTCATAGTATCCAGGTCTGTTGTCCTTACTCAGGCAAATCCCTTTGACTAGAATATTTTAATGCAGGTGGGGATGGGGGGGAGAGGAAGGTTACTTGTGTAAGAACTGCACGTTTCAAGCTCAGTGCTGTGCAAAGCCTCTGCGTAATATGCTTAAAGGAAAATGGGCAGGAACACAAATGATTTCACAGAGAACACGGCAAGACAACATTTTTAGCTGGAGAACACTGTGGGAACCGCAACTTTAAATAAATGTATTCTGTGCCTGGTTTTGCCTCATAGTGTCTGCTCAAACTCAGAGTAAACCTACTGCTGCAGACTAAGTCTGTATCTCCTTTTGCACTAATTACTTGTCCCTGCACCTTGCCTTGAAAGGCTGGGCCCAACATTATTATGGATGTTTGTAAATGTGATTGTAAGCACGGATAAAAACGTATTTGCTTCTTATATGTTAGCACCAATAGCTTTTTAATAGCACCAATAGCTGTTTAATTTTAAACCTGAATCACAGTAAGGGCTTGACCTCCTGACTCTGCTACAGTGGCTCAAAATATTTACCTTATATGGGCAAAGAAACATACAGTGCAATAAAAAAAGTGAGGAAGACTTGTACACAGTATCGCAGTGACAGAACCACAAGGGTGACTGCAGTTGTAAGCCTCTGTTTTACTTTCCTTTTATGTTAAACTGTTTAAAAAAACCTAGATATTCTATTAGAAAACTCAAGGAATCTAACTCAGTCCTCAGTGAATTCAGAATTGCAGCTGGCTACTTGTGCTCATTTTTATTAATAATACAATGAGATTGTCCAAAACCTTCCCCCCCCCTTTACTTTTTTTTTGGGGGGGGGGTAGCCCCCAAATGTGAACAGTCACAGTATTACCTCAAGCCTGCAAGCAGCTTGGGACAAGTGAGAGGTATAAATTGTCTCCATTCATCCCAAGAGGTTGTTGACTGATTTTTATTATTGGAAGTTACTTATGTCAGAAACGCAGATCGTAGAAAACAAGTTACTACAGAAATGAGCATTTTAGTTTCCTGCATTAATAATTTGCCTCCTTTATTTTGGGTCTTTTTCACACATTGCATCCCACATTGGGGCATGAGCAGGCTGAGTGGTATGCTTTCTCCTTTCTTCTCTACTTCCACAGCTGTGTCATGTTCAACAGTAGGCTAGAAACAGGACTCACGCTGCCTGTCTCTCTCTATCCACATTCTTTCCACTACTGTATCTATGCAAAGCAACAAAAAAAAAAAAAAAATGTATTGCAAACGACTTTGCTAGGAAGTTCTCAAACTTGCACTTGAACAAAGCCTTGCATGCTACTGCACACAACAACTGTCCTTGGTATCTAATAAGTACTGGTTGTAATGCCAGATTCAGAGCAAGCTCTTATCTCAAATACAGCTAAACTGATGCAATCTGTAAAGATTTACCCCCACCCTCGCCAGATAAGAAACCACAAAGCATTGTGGTTGCATCCATTCTGTTGGACTTCCTAATTTCCTTCTTGAATTTGGAAATTACCCCAAAACACCAAAATTAATTAAAAGTCCCAGGTCCCAGCAACTGTCCTAGGCATTATGAGATAGCAGCTTCAGGCGTCCCAGGAAGTCCTTGCACAACAGTAGTTACAAGCTGTGTGGATGCATCAAAACTGTTTGGTGAAGTAAGGGCACTGGTGTGTTCACACTAGACTACTGTAAAGATAAGTAACTTCAACATCGCTTTGTGCCATGGTTCCCAAATATTTTAATGTGTCTCCCCCCCCACACTCCTTTACAGATATTTTAAAGCTTCATGACTTCTCACAACTGGATACTTTTTTTTTTAAACTGACTCTGACAGATTCAAGAGACACGAGTTTGGACGGTTCTGTGACTTTATTCAAATACACAGTTTAACAATATAATAACTTAATAACAATATTGAGGGCCTCATATACTTCAGGTTGCAATTTCTTCGATGCCAAAGCTTGGCGATGAATTTTGCAGTGAGCCCTAATTGCTGCTGATGCCAATTTATTTGTGCTGCAACCGCACTGTTCTTTCTGGGCCTGGATGCTGCCACAGCAGTGTGCAGTCCCACATACAAAGCCCAATTAAGACCTTTCTCCACTATGCATTTGTTGAGGCTTGTGAACATTTCCTCAGCAGTTGTTCAGCTTGGAAAAAATAAAAGGTTCTTCACCTAGTTTACCTGCTTAAGCAAATCCCTCAAAACAGAAAAGTTGATTCATGGTGGCTATGTCCGTGGATTTGTCAAGCTGCTGTGTAAAACACTGCCTTTCCTTAACTTGTTCTGACAGCTGGTCCTCCATGTTTTCTGCAAGGTCATCAATGCATCAACGAATGGTATTATTTGACAGAGAAATAGTCAGTGCTATGACCTCTTGTTCCGCAGTCAGTTCTACACACATCTATTGCTGCTAGAAGTAGCAGGGTCTCAGCAATGGTATGTGCTTGTTTGCATTTTGCAATTCATATGGCCACAACATAAGATGCTTCTAAAGCTTTTTGAGAAACAGTTGCTTCTTTAGACACGCCTGTTTGGTTTTTTTCTGCTTTAGTTCTTCTTGTTTTTAAAGGAAAAAACCGCAGCTCTCATTTACAAAATTTCAAGTGTTTGGTTCCCAAATGTCACAGCCATTTCCCTGGCTTCATATTTTCATTTACTAACACTTCCCAACGAATGACAAGTAGTGGCTATCTACTTCTCACAGTAATACAGAATCATAGACGATTAGGGGTGGGAGGGACCTAAGGAGATCATCTAGTCCAACCCCCTGCTCAAAGGAGGACTAACCCCAAATGTGTATCAAGACAAAAAACCCCAAATATAATGCAACTATCATCATATTGTCTACTGGTCTTCTTATTCTGCTTAACGTTATTAAAATAATCATTTCTTCAGATTCATGTTTGCTACATGTAGGCTTAGCACCTGTTAAAACTTGTTCATTGGAAAAATGAGATGCACCAGTGTCTCCCTCAGTCCCTATCTGCTAGTGCCACTGTGGCTGGTACCGGGAGCCTCTCTGTGCCATCTGCTCAAGCAGGGGGCCTTAGGCAGGGGTAAACATTCAGAAGTAAGTCCCTTTGCTAAGGGCCCCTTGCAGAAGGGGACGGCACAGAGAGACTCCCACTCTTGAGGGCAGCAGCCGCAGAAGCAGGACAAAATGTTCATGATTTCTTAGCCTAGTTGAATAGTCACTTAATTAGAGGAAAAAAACCCACAAAAACAGGAATATCAAATTTTTTCCCCAAACACTTATAGGTCCTCCCTGAACTCTCTGAGGCTCCCAAGGGAACCCCGACTCGCAGTTTGGGAAGCACCGCCATAGTAAACATAGCCCCTTTGAGTCATCATTTGTGTGGCAGATAAGTGTTCTTAATTGGAATTATGCCAAACAACTGTGAAAAAGGAGAACTACTCAAAGCCCTATGCACTGGAACTGTGTGTCATCGCTTTGTTTTCGCATCATTAGTTATGATCTATAGCACGACACTTTTTGGCCTCTGTCCAAGTCTGATGACAGCAATTGCAACTCCACTCAAGGCAATTGTCCTTACTTATACCAAGAATGAATTTGGACCAACATAATTAATATGCAACATGTTACATAGTAATTACAATTATCAAATATTTCAGAATGTAGAACTAATGAAGAGACCTTAACAAGGAGTAGGAAAAAATATATATTTACTCCTTCCCTAGTCAACCTTAATTAATCCCCAGATTAAAGTGACATTGTCAATTTAAAGACCTTACTTCTGTCTGAAAATTTACCACCTATCTTGCCACATACAACTGCTAAAGTTATAATAATGGAAATATTTTTCCCAGTTGTTTACATGGTGCTTTTGATCACACTTCAATTTAAGTCCATTTCTGTGTTTCACTGTAGTCTGCTTTGCTCAGTTTGTCCAAATTTTCCACACAGCAATAGGGAGCGTGCACATGCAGGCATGCATACACGCACACACAAAATAAAAGGACAAAAACAATTGGCAGACCCTTCCGGGGTAGGGGTGATAGTGGTTATTACATTTAACTAGTTTTTTTTTCCTTTTTAAAATCTGAGTTACAGCATCTCTAAGTTACACAGGAAATGCACACAAATGTTATATGAACTAGAATGCTTCAAGAAAACTGAAAATGGACATAACAGAAAATGCATTTCTGCTCATCATGCAATATTTTATCATCGATCCATTTTACACTCATGTATAAGAACTCCTCTATTACTTAACTTCTCAAAGACTGTGAGAACTTGGTTGCATCCCAATTTTTGCTAGTTACCAAAAATACCAAACTATTTAAAAAATTAAAACTCAATGTTTTCAAGGAGTTAAAATTAAAACTCTCTCTCATTAGAAATATAAAACTTTTGTTTCTAGCCAGAGCTTTCTTGATATAGAAGATTTAAGCAAGTGCAAATGTTTATTTGAAATCATTTACTCCTCTCTACATCAACATGATTGTATGGCTAGTAAAATGGGAAACAAAATGAGATCTATATAAGGGCACTCAAAAGGCTGGTCTTCAAAGAATATTCTGAGATGCCTCAATTTAACATTTTATGCCAAAAGTGTTTATACAGTGACATGTTTCTGTGTGTGTCATATCACATACCATAATTGGAAAACCAAGCATGAAAGACTGTGTCCAGACTATTAAAATGATGTATGCCCCTTGGTTCCATTGTCAAGCCTCTCTCTAGGGAAATAACACACCATGCCAGAAAATCACATGACTGCAAGCGCCTCAGACACTAGAGGATATACACAACTAATCCCTGATTGGAACAAACATCTGATTTAGTCCCACAACGCTCCTCTGTGGATAACCTGCCCAGACACACACAAAAAAGGAACTTGCTGAAACAAAGGATGATCTTTCCTAGGTGATCCTCCCTCAAAACAGAATCCAATCAGATTTTCAACTACAGGGCCCGGTCACTGACAACATACTGTTTCACACAATGCTGACATTTTCTCTGATTATACTCAGAGTTTTGGGGAGACACCAGTAACTTTTTGGCTCAGATTGTGGCAGAATCGGGAACTTGCATAACCTGCTATAATGCTTATTAATGTGTGTCTGGATGATTTATAATGACTTAGTATAATGTTTAAAAGATTTGCACCTCTGGGTGTTGTGCAGAAATAGGTGCAAATGTCCACTGTGCTCTCTATTTTCTATCAAAAGTGCAAGTTGGATGTAAGTGAGACCCAATTACTGTTGCACTTGCAGGAAGCAAGAGATGGCAAAAAAAAAAAAAAAAACCAGCATCTATCAATGGAATTTTCAATCAAACTTGAAACATTTGAGGACTTGGAAACTTCCCTTCCAAGTCCTCAAATGTTACTCTCATTCTACAGAGACTCTTTGGCAGATTCAAACTGATGAACTTGCCTAGATGGGAATTCCTTGGAGACTGGACGACACCTGATTCTTATGACAAGCAACCAGAAACATGAAGCCCACAACCTTATTACAACTAACCTCCAGAGCCTTCCCTGATATTTGAGCTGTCTCACCCTGGTACTGGGTGATTTAGAATTCAGGAAGTAAAGGGGGAAAAACAAATAGACAATATATTTTCTACTTTTTATTAATATTGAAAGTGCAACTAATACATGGGGGGTTTGTTTTTGTTTTGAAAAGGAACATACAGACAAGATGTCAGCTGAGCAATATTAAATAAGCTATGTACACTTGTGTCAGTAACACATCAATCAATATAGTCAAAATCTTCTGGAATCCCAAAACTTTTGTCAATTCTGTTCTCTTCAAATCCAAATTTCCGTTTGGCCCACGATTTTATTGCAAAGATATTATCTGTGAACAGAACGAAGAAATGTTTCAATTCACAAGCAGAAGTGGGGAGGAGGGAGCACTAGATTCTTCACTACTGTAAACTCTTCACTACCTCTGGAAACATCCAAAAAAGCAGAACTGCAAAGTTTCTGAATATAATTTACAAAGGCAGGGCTAAGAGAGGAAAGGAGTCGTCAAATGCTTGTTCTCCTTTTAGGAAAAACTGAGCCCTGCTACAAATGCTAATGAGGCAAATAGGATTGGTAAAAAGGTGTGCATAAAATTATGCTCCAAATGAGTTGTTAGTCACTATGATGTCCTTAATTATAAACTCTGCAGCTATTTTATTCTGTATAGCTAAAATATTACTTCAATGATTAGAAAAAATTGGGCTTGTACAGTTATTTTTGGGTTTCTTCAAGGTTTACGAACAGCAGCTTGAAAAGGCGTGTACTTTTAAAAAATATATTCCGATCTGATTGCTTTCCCACAAGAAATATTAGCAATGTCAAATCTAGTTTCAGCCTGAGGACCTGCTGAATGTCCCAAAGATGTGTATTTTCTGTGAACTCTTACAGCTTAATTTGTTAACAAAGTGTTAATCAGTCCAACAGATGTAACAAAACCAAAACGGAAGATTTCAAGCACTGTGATAAAGAATCTCCTCTCAGCTGCCCAACTGTCTGTTGGCTCTTCTGATGTCATCATAATACTTGATCTCTAGCCATGCTGGGGCTGCAGGTACACTAACAAGCCACCAGTCATATCCACACTGAATCATGTTAACAACCTTTGCAAGTTTTGCCATGCACCTGCAATGTGCTGTTCTAAAAAATGACAACTGCAATGCTCCGAGGGTAGCCACTTCACAGCGCCCAACACAGACCCCAGAAGCAGTGACTGATTTGTCCTGCTACATGTTGACTGCTAGGCCCTGGTCTGCTGTATCATTTAACTTGACTGAAGACAACGGTGAACAAACATGATTAAAATACTGTAAAGTAGGAAATGCATATATTGTCATAAAGTAACAAAGAAATACACATGTCCAAGCCTTTTCCGTATTTATAGTTTTAAGTAAACTCCTAGAGTCAAAATCATTTAATTCTTTAGTACGTGTATTTTAGCCATCAAAGAATGTGGTGTTAGGCTACATAAGGGAATTTTAAAATTAGTGATAAATCTGCTCTCTGCTAAAGTTATTATTTTACTTACAACAAAGTAAGACAGTTCTCTTTTGTATAATATGGATTTAGTTTGAAAAATCTGGAAAAAATTAAAATGGCACTTAAATACCTACGTTTTGGTAAGTTGTTCTTTTTTACTATTAGATTATTGTATTTTATTATAATTACCTGTATTCAGTTTGGTTTAATTTTACATTACATCTTAGATTAATATAAAACTAATTATTAGATTGTTATGCTATCTGTGTAATTACACACGTGTTTAGGTTTAGGTTAGGGGAAATTATCTATTTATCAATTAATTATCTATCAAGCTCCTCTGTGTCCATCCATCCGTCCATCCAGTTTTGGGCCCCCCACTACGAAAAAGGATGTGGAAAAGTTAGAGAGTCCAGCGGAGGGCAACAAAAACGATTAGGAGGCTGGAGTACAAGACTTATTCGTAGAGGCTGAGGGAACTAGGCCTGTTTAGTCTGCAGAAGAGAAGAATGAGGGGGGGATTTGACAGCAGTCTTAACTACGTGGAAGAGGGTTCCAGGGAGGCTGGAGCTAGGCTGTTCAGTGGTGGCAGATGACAGAACAAGGAGCAACTGTTTCAAGTTGCAGAGGGGGAGGTCTAATTTGGACATTAGGAACATTTTTCACTAGGAGGGTGGTGAAGCACTGGAATGGGTTACCTTGATGGCATCGCCATCTTTAGAGGTTTTTAAGCTGCGGCTTGACAAAGCCCTGGCTAGGTTTAGCTGAGGTTAGTCCTGCTTTGAGTAGGGGGTTGCACTAGATGACCTCCTGATGTCCCTTCCAACTCTAATATTCTATGATTCTATGTATCTTTGAAATCAAGTTTTTACCAACAGACATTTGATTATAAAATTGCTATTGAGCACAAATATGCTACAACGTGGAACCAGGTTTACAGATTAGATAGCAAAGTATAATCTCTGAAACATACCTCACAAATGGAAGCCTTGATAACACTCAATACCCAGAAAGATGGTTTTTAAAAATAAATTTTTCCTATTTCACAATGGGGCAGTAAGGACAACAAAAATGGAATACAATTTATCACCTACCACTCTCTGTTCCTAGAGCTATTCACATACTACTATCCAGAGAATAGGGTCAAATTCTGAATAAATGTACTTTACAAACACAATAGTCCCACTAATTAAAACTCTGAAATGAAAATACACATATTGTTTGCTCTACAAAAGCGCAATATGTAACCCAAATCAGCAGAGCAAAAGGGAGGGGAAAAATGGGTACAATATTTCCATAAGAACATAGTGAAATAACCGTATTCAAAACTGTAACAGAATATAGATTGCATCTATGACACTGAGCAAATGAACTACTCTAGGCAAGAATAACTTTACCATTCCACAGACGCATTAGCATCTGCATGCATACCAGCAACAACAAAACCTCTATATAATACTGTACGTTTCAAACAAAGACTAACATTAGAAAAAATTAAAATTGAGATTAAATTCAGAAAATAATTCATGTGATTGTGAATTTTAAAAAGTGTACCAGTGCCAACCACATCACTAACATGAAGGGACTCTTGCTAATGAAATCTGGTATCAACTGTAGAAATTAGTTCCACACCGAAATCTGGCAAACTGAGTTTGTTAGGAGAGAAAGTCTGCTGTGAATTTCGAAAAAAAAATAGACTGGTAGGTTTCAAGTTGCATAAGTGAAAAACACCTATGCACCCATATACAGTACATTCTAGGGGTTTTATAACCCTGGACTTCCAGAACCACGGCTCTTCTTAACTGAAAAGTTACATATAATTTAAAAGCCTGATAAATCACCGAGCAGTACTTTGAGTTGAGTGTTGCTACATTCAAGCACTCTAGTTAGGAATGTTGTTGAGCAATGTAAATGCATGCTCACCAGTCCATCTGTTGGCTGCTTCCCTGGCAACTTTGTTTGCTTGACCTGAAAGAGAAGGAAACCATATATACACACACAAGAGGCACAGTTACATAATTTAACAGGTTCAATATAGTAAAATTATGTTTATACTGACTGACCATAATGAAAATAATCACCTGTGGCTTTCAAATATCTTTTTTTTAAGAGTCAGCCAGGCCAAAACACTAGGTTAATGAAATAAATTAACAAAGGACCATAAAAGATACCATTTGAAGTAGCACAGGTATTTTAAAAGAAAATAATTCTGTTTAGCCTACTTAGTAGCTTAGCAATAGTGCTCCGTACAGCTATGCGGGAGATCTGAATTAGGTCCCTGGGCTGGAAATGCTGGAGGGACAGTTGCCTCCACCAGAGAGAATGCCTGACATTACTCAGCTGCAGTCCCTCTCACCTGTAAGTATTATTTCTGTAGCATCACACGTGTGCATGACTCTTGAAAGGAAAAGCACACAGGGAAATCCAGTTGTGTATCATGTGGCCTTAGAAGATGGAACCAGAAAGGTTCCCAGGGTTCCACCACAGATATTAAGGGCCCCTCTGAAGAGACACAGATAGAATGTTGCTTCTGGCTAACAAATGAGTTTAAACAGTTTAAAAAAAAAATCTCCACTACAAGAACCTTTAAAAGAGTTTCTATGACAAACCAATTTCCAAAAAGTTTTAGATCTTCTTGTCCCCATTGACGTAAATGCTGAATCAGCCTGGGAACTTCTCAGAATCATCATACTTCTCATATCTACATACACCTTGAGCATTTCCAGTCAGCCTTGCTTGTACTGGCATAAGAATGTTCACTTACAACTGTCAGCGTGAAGTAAAGTTTTTCTCGCGAGGTACTGAGAATGAATACGACAAAGTGTTCATCGTCAAAGATTCTGCTGTAGGCAATTTTTAATTATCTTGCAAAATAAACTTAGCATGCAGTAAGATAGGGTAAAATTAATGAGTGCCAATGTGCTGCAGTCAACGATATGAAGAATGTTTAGATCATAGTAAAATGTAGTGGTGAAAGCTTTGAATTCTTTAAAGATGGCCTGAAAAGGAAAAAAAATTGGACTTGTTCCCTTTTTGCTTCTTTAGGGCATATGAAGGCAAAGAGAGGGTGTTAGTTTGGTTTTTATATTGGAAATTCAGGTCATGTCTGTCATGAGAGACTCTATACTCTTCTCTGCATTGGCATTTGTTCCTAGAATTTTCCATTGCTGTTACCACTGGCTTAGCAGCTCCATCGAGGGGAATGCTAGCATTGACAAAGTACTGGCAGCATCAGCATTTTAAGCACCTACCCCTGCTCACAGCAGGTCTACAAAATAAGGGCCTGTGTAGTCTAGGATAAAAGGTGCATTTTTAAAATGTGTTAGCTGAAACAGTTCAGCTAGCATGTTTTAAAACCCTAGTACAGATAGGGCAATTTGTTTCTGAATTTAGGGCACACCTGTAGTTGCTTGTGTGCACTAAAAACATATACAACTTGCCCAGCCAACACTAGTGTTTGAAACATGTTAGCTAAAATATTTTGAAAATGCACTTTTTATCCTAGCCTAAACAAGAGCATATTGTATAGACCCACTGTGAGACGGGTTAGGCAACGTAGTACTTCAAGTGCAATTTTTTAGTCTTTAAGGTGCTACAGGACTCTCATTGTTTTTTGTTGTATATAGACTAACACGGCTACCCCTCTGAAACTTTTTACCGTAAATAAATCGTTGTGTTTTTTTTAAAAAGCTGGTGGCTGCCAGGAGGAGCCTTGCTTTCGCTAGCACTGCCACTGCTGGAGTTGAAACATTGGTAGGGACAGCCTTCTGACTGTAAAAGTCAAGAAACAAGAGTTGGACAGTGCAAGTTTAACAATTAAGATGGGAAAGGCTTTTTAACCACACTTTCAAACTTCATTTGTTTGTTTGTTTTGCTAAAGCCTACTCAACTTCATTGAATGGCTAACATTGTATAGAAAAAACTAATCTTTGTCAAAGACTAAACAGCCCTGCCCATTCAATTAAGGTGTGTGAAATCACAATATACGTATTCCCAGACAACCAGTAGCTCTCTCCAGCAAAAGTAGAGTTGACAATGATATTCCTCATATTTTTACAGTTAAAAAACCCAAACAAAAACACACATCTTTTTTAAAAACCCACTGTCAGGCTCTCTTTAGACATAAAACAGCAATAAGGGACCCTGTTCAAAATCAGTCACAGGTCATATGTAAAGGGTTACTGCAGAAACAATGATGCAGTGATGTCCAAAGGTGGTCTGCAAAGGTAACATATCAAGGCCCAGAAATGTTACTGATACATCTGAAAACCCTCAGCCGCCAGAATCTGCACACTGATTTTCTTCCTTCAAATTTTTAGATGGCAAAGAAAGAATTGTCCTGAATTCCCTCTCTTAACCCTGACGACTTTATTCTCCCAAGCCACCCTTAAAGCTCATCCTAACACTTTGATATACAAAATAAGGTCTTCAAAAAAAAAGGAACCTCAAGATCTTGCCCTTGAGAATAATTAAGTGCCAAGTCTGCCAAGTAGCTAAATTTACAAAACAAGCAGCGGCTGGTGACAGTGTGAGCTAGAGACTAACTGAAGTTTTATGGATTTCTTCACTGAAAGGATCAGAGATTGCAGAGCAAACTGGCAACCTTTCAAGACAGAGTTACCAATCAGCCTGCAGAACTGTTACCAGGTAATGCAAATACAACTAACAAGTTCAATGTCTCTGGGGTGAAGTAACATTTACAGTGCGCAGTGTAATTCTGTTGCATGAAACAGCAGCTGCAATTATTCTGACAGGCTAACAAGCACTGTTAGTTGCAGGATTCCTAGTACCACTCATGAAGGGAGGTCTGAAGAAATGAGAACCCTTTAGTTACAGCAATGGACTTCACTCTGGGTCTTCCTTTGTATATAGTTACATTTAAATATCAAAATGGTAGCTATAGTAAGAATTATCCATGAACCTTAACCTTCTACACTTTTCCCTACTAAAAGAAACAATTTTGAATAGAGCATTTTCTACTCCCCTGGGACTGAGGCCTCTGCAGTTGAGAAATTCATTAAACCTTTCCCTTAGTTCCAAGCACAGTAGGCCAGATTCTCCTCTCACGCTAATTCATTACCTCTCTTGGAGAAGTATTTTTAGGCTACTCCTGTAAATTTTATGACATAAGAACGTGCCTATTAATGAAAGTCAGCTCTTGCAATTAACTTCTGAGTTCAGGTTTATTAGGTACAACACTTCCAAGCCCACTAATTATAGGTGCATTGCAGATCTTACATACTTGGGATACAGGAGAGTATTCCGCTAACCTGACTGCCTAGCAATTCCTGCTGACTCATCTATAGATCAACACTGACAGTGGCCTTGGACAAGGTTCTGCATTTTGCCATCACAGACTATTTGTAGCAATGAGAGGGAGATTAAAAGAATTCATGGAAGAGGCAGTGATCATGAGGGAAAAAAAAACAGGACAACAGCTCATATGTGAATGTCTAAGCAAGTCCGGGCCACAAAACACTACCAACAGACTATCAAACACTGAAGGAAGAAAAATCGAATTGTTTGATAGCATAAGCAATTATTTCTTCCCCAATAAGAAGTTTCCATCATAATCAGAGTGAAGAATGCTTATTTTTTAAAAATTAGAGATAACATATAATTCTATCAGTGCTTACGACCCATAAGCCACCCATTCTTTTCATGACCCAGTACTCTGCTTTACCAGAATCCTTTGCACTGTTTCAGCCAAAATATCAAAAAATGCTGTAATACTTTCAAAGTTCACTATGCCATAAACTGGATTCAATGCACACATATTCAGTGTCATTTAAATGAGACATTAAATATTTATTGTAGCAATTTAAATTAAGAAATTTATCTTCACAACAAGGCCTAGAAATATTTCTTAAGTGAAAGTCTAGATACTGTAGAAAATTTTGCAACTACTAGGAAATTCACCTAGCTTAAGAACCATTGCATGTTAGAAAAGTTTTGAAAGAGACTGAGTATGACAGTGCAAGCCATCTGTGATTGAAACCACGCAGCATATATATGAATTATGTTAGCATTGCTTTCTTAAGAATGAAGAAAGTATGCTTGAAAATAATCCCTGTGCAAAAGCACACAATAGTTCCACCTCTGTCTATATGGTGAGACACAGTAGCACATACTGAAAGCTGTTAGTAAATTAATCCCCTCTCTCTGGAAGTGTGCTTTTAAAATATCTAGAAATTGTCACCCTATTTAAAACAAACAAACAAACACACACACACAAAAAAAAGACTGTCAAGTTTCAACAGTGCAGGCTCTCTATGTCCTTTATGAAAAGGTTAACCTGTCAAGTCCCCTCAGTACCTATGTAATGTGTCTTTGAAAAATGTCTCAGAGGTTTTGTAAGGACTGGTAAAAAAGATTTATGTAACCCACACATACACACAATGTACACAGACATATACTCACACATACTATCTGTGCAAGCTTGCATGCACACATGGACACTATTAACCTTTAAGATATTTTTTTTCTTAAAAATCCCACTGCTTAATTCTTGGTCTCATAACTTTTATAACCGAAGATACACCTCTTCTATTGCCCAAGCAGACAAGAGCGAATGCAAGGAGGAAACAGTGCACCGACAAAGAGAAAGTGACCACACTGTCTTAGGGTCTGATCCAGTGTTCACTGAAGTCGTTGGGAGTATTTCCCTTGACTTCAATGGACTTTAAAAAAAAATTCACTCCTGGTATGTCTACACAGCAATTAAAAAACCATGGCTAGCCAGGGCTTGTACAATTATTCAGGGTTGAAACAGAGTGTTGCAAGTGCTATTTACAGGCCTGACCCTGCCACTGAACCCATGAAGTTGAACCTCTATCCCTGTGTTGAATCTCTGAAGTGCCTGCGTGGAATCCCATTGACAAGATCTGATTGCGAGATCACTACCTAAAAGTTTGAAAGAGCCATTCCATTATAAACCCATGTTTTCACTTGCTTTTACAACTTTTGTAAAGATTTTCCTATAGGATGAAATTTCTCCTGCTCTCTATGAAAACAAAGAGAGACATACAGTTGGGAGGGGTTTTTTTGCTGTTCTAAAGTTGGAACTTATGGAATTCATTGAGCCAGTCATTGCATAGATCAGTGTGGAAGAAAACATGCATTCAAGCTTTTAAAACTGTTTTTTTGCTTAGCTAACTAAAACACAGCTTCATTTTAAAATAAACTTGGCAGGGATACAAGTTCTCAGAGAGGACTAGTCATTTTGACTTGTTTGAATTTGTCTGAAGAGTAAATGTCACGTACACATCTATGCTTTCAGATTCACAGTATTTGTCACATTCGTTTCTACTCCAGAATGACCAGAGTAGAGGTGAAAGGTGGTCTTTAGCCAATGAATGTGTACAAACAGCAGTAGTTTAAGGTTTCTCCCCTTTTGAGAAGAAGCATTTCTCTCATTATTCAAACCTTGACTTCTCTACTGAGTTTGCCAACAAAAACTGCAATTACTTGTGATCTATATCTTCACCCAGTTTTTCAAAATGTTAAGTGTTAGTGCATTCATGTGCAATTATAATTAGATAGGACATTACATAAAAATGATACCTGCTTACCAAATAGGTCTGTTCCCTATGTATGTTCAGTGACACCTGCTTATTTCACTCACAAAACAAAACAGTTAACCCAATAAAGCACATCTGTATGGGATTCTACTGTGGCTCGTGTTTCTTAGCTGGAATTGTTAACTAAATTCTAGTTGTAAAAGCCTGAATACTGGAGTCGGTGCACAAGGCACAAAGCACACAACTGAACTATTAGATATCAGGTGCATATTGCATGATTGATAACTACAAAACATCTTTTTATTAGCAAAGTCAACACATCTGATCTGGAAGTTGTTGGAAAATATCTCGCTGTGGGCCTGATTCAACTCCCTTTGACTTCAGTGGGCTTTGCACTGAGCTTAGAGGCATTCGGAGAGACTCACTTTTCTCAGTATAATTGCACTTGAAATAAATGTGTCATGTAGCCCATCACTACAAAAATACAATTTCCACAAATTATACAGTAGGGTATTTTAAAAACAAAAAATCTCACAATATACATTCCAGTTTTTAAAAAAATTGGAAATGTATTCAAAAAATGAAAACCCTAACAACTGCTGTACACAATTTGTATTTTGGATAATTTTAAGTATAATTGACTTATTTCACTCATCTTTAAAGCCTCCCCAATTCCCTAAATTCATTCCCCTTTGAGATACCCCAACCACTTTCTTCCCTCTGGAAATAGTCATTTTATTTTAAGGAACAAACAAATCCAATACTTGGTAGAACCATCAAGTTTTTTTATCTTTAAATCTTGTAATACTTTTCTGCATGGAATGCCCTTTCAAATTAATCCAAAAGCAATAGTTAAAGCACAACAGCTTCTACTAAAAGGATCAACAGCAAAATAGTTAAATCATCAGCAGTTTTCAGAATCAATCCTTAAAATAAAAAGGTACAGTTCACACCTCTGACAACTATTGTTTTATTCTGTTAGTAGACTCAGCAAGATAGCACTGCTTCCATTCACAAGTGTCTTCACCACTAGAAGAATTATAATTATAATTTGCTTTTAAAATTAAAACTTAAAATTATGTAAACACCACTAAAAAAAACAAAGCCAACGATACTTCTAAATCCACACTGTAGCGTGCCTATTTCCAGTGGTCTGACTCATGAACCAGTAGCTTAAAAGAGGAAATTTCTTCTTTGCTAACAAAATTCCTGTTTCTCATTCCAGTTCAGATCAATGGCTCTTAATAAACTGTAGTGTTTCCGCCACCCATCAGGATACTGCCTCCTATTACAAACCCTGATTTTGGTCATGATGTGGCCAGATTTCTTTGTAAGGTATCCATTGTCCCGCTATGTTCAAAATAGTGAAAAACTACACAGATGCAGAAGCAATTATTTATTTTGAAAGATAACCTACCTCCAAACTGGACTGGTAGTGACACATGCCCTTAACCACAAGTATGTAGGCTCCGAATGACAACTATCCGGACTGTCTCAGCTAGAAATCCTGTCCATCAGCAACATAACTGATTAACAAGCCTAATTTGACTAATTACATTCGTGCCTATAATTTAAAGATGATATTGGAAGAGGGGAAGGAGAGAAAAGTTCAACGCCTATGCTTACAAGGTTAAACTGTCTGCAAACTGCTTCTTTAGAGTAAAATGCCTCCAAATACTTTAAGCTCTCCGTTCCAAAGCTAAAACTCTAAAAACTCAAGCACACTAGAAAACAGACTGATTAAACAGGATGCTGACAGTCTTCCTCTAAAAGCCTGCCCTGAAATATGAACACTTGTGTTCAACCTGTATATAAATATTGTTGAGATTAATTATACTATGTACACACACAAAATAACCAAGATACAGATGCTGTGACAACCATAACTAAGTAGCCTCAATTTTGTTTCTGTTATCAACTATAAAAGTTGTAGTAATAGTTTGAAATTAAAATTTCCTTTAATCAAAAAGGTTAAGAACAAGAAATCTTGATAGACAGAAAAGGCTGCAATTGCTTTTGTCTGGGTGTGCTTTGTGTATCTAGTGCTTCATGCCTTAAATAATTCCACCAACCTCATTTTTAGACTTTGTTGTCACAGAAAACCAGGAGGAGCAAAGAGATGAGACTTCATACACATGCTTACTTGGGGCCACTATTTCAATGAGCTGAGCTGTTTTTGAGGTGCCTTGAACATTCGCAGCTCCCTCTGATTTCAAATGTGTGTCAGAAGTAAAAGGCCCTTAGCTAGCCTGCTTATCTGCTAACATGACCCCCAGGCAATCTAATGAGTAGAACAAGGCCCCAGTTGAGCCTCCTCATGACCCAACCACCCAGATGGCAGACCTGCTCTTAAGCCCAAGAGCAGGGCCTGGGTGCTCAAAGTATTTGCCCACAGTTGTGCTAGCTCCTTTTCCTGACTTGTTCCAGCCCTGCCCATGCCTTGGACCCAGCCATTTTGCCTTCTGACTCCAGTGACCAAGTTCTGAACTCTGGCTCTGATTCCTGCCTCTGTTTGACTTTTGTATCCTCCTCCAACGCCTGGCCCACAGAGGATTACATCGTACTCATGCTGATAGTTATTGTAGTTAATTCAGGAGCTCAAGCGCTAATGTTCTGTGCTGAAATTCTGAAAATTCAAGGATCCAAATTGCCCTGCTGATGATGGATGCGGACTGGGAAGGGCATTACAGCTGCACATAAAACGACCCCCCAGAAAATGTTATTTATTTTTATAAAAACCTAGGACTTTATATACAAAAACACAGAAAAAGATTATTATTAAGGCTGCAAAGACAAACACTGCAAAAATAGGAGATACTGGAACAAAGGCTGTGCATGAGGCTTTAATTTGGCCCCCTTGTGCATATGTATGATGATGTAGTCTCTAATTACATGGTCACATGTTATTTTTTCCCTCCCACAAAATACTTGCCTCATTCAGTGCATGGAGGGATGGTAGTTGGGGAATGAGACAGCTGTTCAATATTTAGTTTATCTTCATTTTTCTTATATACTGTAAACCACGGAAGCCTTGCTTTCATCTTAAAATTAACAATTCCTCCATGGGCTTCTCTCTGGTGCTCGTCAGAATAGTTTCTAAACCTAACAAACATAACCATATTTATCTTTGCAACACTTCTTTGAGGAAAAGAGTGTCTCTCAGATGGGAAACTGACAGCAAACAGCTTACGGCATAAAGTATGAAGGTATCCACTAATTTTGAGTAACTCAATGACTGGAGCTCAAGTATCAACTCGAGGCCCTAAAAATTAGAAGTATTTTTGGGGTAGAACAAAGACGTGCAACTAATAGTAAGGAGTTAAAATTTTTAAAAATAAGTTGAGGCTGAATATCAAAAAAATTCTTAGCAGTAAAGTATTTTAGGGCAGCTTATTGAATAGTCACAAAGAAAATGATAATAGGCCACGACAAATTATAGTGGAGAGAATAATCCAACACTGACAGGAATGATGTCCTAACAGCCATTTCCAGCTCTGATTTCTACATTTCTGATTCAACTATTAAAGAAATGCTAGTAAAAATTAGGTTGTTTGGGGTTAGTTATCTGATCAATGGTCCCAAGTAAAAATGTGGTTAGAGATTGTTTTATCCAAACTGAATAGTTTAATGGAAAGTCAGATATTGCCGACATGCACTATTTACTTAACAGATGTTCTACAGTCTCTAAACCAAATTACTTCATTTATAACAAACACATTTGTTCTCATTACAGATGGAGCTGGTAGCAGCACTATATTTAGGCTGTCTAACACTGTCAGTTACAAGATTCTTTCTACCTTTCTTCCAAAAACCGTATTTCCATTTTTTGTAGCAGGCCTTTGAAATTCAGCAAGGGGGAAAGCATCTCTCTTGTTCCAGGGCTATTTCTTTGTCCTATAAAATTCCATTCAATTTTGACAGAGACATTTCCCCACTATCACTTGCACAATTCTGGTCACTTATGTTCAAGAAAGAAAAATGAATCCAAAGTGGAACAGATATAGGGACAGCTAGTAGGATGATCAAGGAACAGGAGGATCTTTCTTGCAAGAGAAGACTAGAAGAGTTTGACTTGTTTAACAGCAAAACAAAGGCTGAGGGAGGATATGATTGTTCTCGATAAATACAATAGGAGATTAAACACTAGGGAGACAGAAGTGCTATTTAAACTAAAGGACAGTGTTAGTAAAAGAGCAAATGGGAATAAATTAGCCATGCTTATACATGTTTATCCCTGCTGCACGTGTATAAAACACTGCCAGAAGCTCCCTGCAGCTGGAAAAGTTCTGGCAGCAGGGAGGCAATGGGACACTACAGACGTGAGAGGAACAGTTTGGGTGTGGGGAGAGCCACGTGTATTTGCCTAAGCAGTGCTTCACCATCTAGACTGCTATTTATATCCAGGCTATGGGAGGGCGTGCAGTGTATGTACTCTACGTGCTACTACAAGAAGTGGGCAATACAGACACAGCCTAAGTGGACTTCACTGAATTCTGTACTCTGCACTGAACATGTTGTCATGAGACCCCCAACCAACACTGGGCCCCAGTGTGCCAGGTAATGTACAAACATGTATTAAGTCTCTTCTGAGAGCTTATAACCTAAAGTGACAAGTATTAAGATGTCAGTTTTACAGGTGGGGAACTAAGGTACAGAGATATTAAGGGGAGTCAGGAAATGAACCCAGGTCTCCTGAGTCCCAGCCCAGTGCCCTAACCACAAGACCTTCCTCTCAATTGTTGAAAGAATGATCTCATGCCATGATCACAGGGGAGTGGTGGAAGGTTGCTCTTATCTTCATTCATCCTAGTATTGTGAACACCTTAGAAGTTAGTTTATGTTCTGTATAAACCAATAGTCTCGATATTAATCCTAACCCACCAAAAAGTGTTTATTACAAATTATTTTGTTTGTTAACTGCTCAGCTGTCGGCTTCACAGGATGAGTGATTAAATAATTATATAATATTACATCAAGGTAAAAGAAATTACCGTAAAACCTGTGTTTTCTTATTTGCAGCTTTCAAATTGAAAACTAGCTCTTCCTTGGCTTATCTTTCCATAGCAGACCTCTAAACTACGGAAGTTCAGTTAGTTAAACCTCTCTCTTTCTGGAAGTTAAATACATCAAAGCCACATAATATACAACTTACGGATTTCTTCAACAACATCTGGATCACATTCTTTGTGTTTGTCTATTTCTGCCTTTAGCTGCTCTTTCTGCTGCCGGAGAGCAGCAAGTTCCTTTATTAGGGCGGCACGTTCTGCCTGGGTTCAGAGCATTTTGGGAGAAATGAACAGTAGAGAAAATTAAATAGGCAGTGCTTATACTACTACTACGCACTTGTGCAAAACACAAATGTCATTTTACTCTCCAAAAAAATCAGATACAACTCTGGGTGCCCTATTTCCTAGTAATGTAAGGGGGGCAAACCAGTCCTGCACTGTATGCACATTCAGAACTCCCTATGTCAAAGGGGGTCTTCAGTGCATAATAAATGCAAGATCAAGGCAAAATGGGTGGACAAATCAAAATTATTTTAAGTAACCAAACTGTTCTTTGTTCTAGTAAACTCCTGGGTAAATAAGGATGGGGACGACATTCAGACCCTCACCATACTACAGATACATATTATGATAGTTCATAATCAATAAATACATAACTAGCAATTGTTACTTTAGCATACCTGACTGCTTCCACTGTGCTTACTATACTGTAAATTCACTATTATATGTAATCTTGTTAAAATTTAGCAACTAAAAATATGCTAGCGCATGTGTACCAACAGTGAAACAGTCAGTTGCCAGTTTAGATTAATTTGTGAAGTAGAAATATAAATATAGTGAATCAATGAAAACCAATATTCTGTTAATTGAACTTGAACTTTATTAAGCTAGTTGAGAACACTGTAAATGAGAAAGATAATACTTGCTTAACAAAGTTAGAAAACACAGTATTAGAAGAGCCACATTCTTCCAGGCTAAACACTTTAATGTGTGTGGATATAGTATCTCTTTGAGAAACAGTTTCTTTCTTACTACAATAAGCAATTACTCTTCAGAGTACTGCATGAATAATAATAGTAATAATAATAATAATAATAAAAACACAGCCTCGTTTAAAGAAAAAAGAATTTACATGAGAAGTAGACCACTTAGTGAGAACAAGTATGAGTGAGAAAAATCTATTACGAAATCATACACATGTATTATAGGTTGTAGAAAAATTGTATTGTTATTTGAGAACTAGTATGCAATCATGTAATTCAAGATTGCATCATAATGCATTGATCCTTAACTTTCACATTTTCTGATACCTGGATACTTTATTGTGCAATACAAATGTTCTCTTGCTGTAGTTTTTTTTAAATGGAATTATTGTAACCTTACCTTTGTTTCACATTGCTGCGACTCTAAAGTAATCTCCAAAGTAAAAAAACTAAATTTAAATATTTCAGATATATGTCGTCCCTCCAAAGAATAATGTATCATCTACTTCAAATATACTACTGATCAATAAGAATCTACACTTACTAGCCCCAATGCTCAATTTAGCTAGGAAACACATTTCCACCTAAAACATGCCACTTTATGGCCCTGTTAAGTTTCATTTGACAGTGTTCCCACAACAGTATCAACATAGAAAGGCTCTTCATTAAATTTAGCCACTGTGTACAAGGATTTATAAATTCAGATTAAAAGCAAGATAGAAAATTTTAAATAAACATCTAAGTTCACAGATAGTGAAGTTCATTTGACCATTCAGCAACCTCTGGGCATTTCAGCACATATCTATGATTATTTTAATTTTGGGGGTTTTGTGATTTGTTTTCAATCTTACTCATGTTTATGAAGAGCAGCTGATGAAGTTTATGAAGAGACCCCACCTGGAATATTGTGTGCAGTTCTGGTGTCCCATGTTTAAGAAGGATGAATTCAAACTGGAACAGGTTCAGAGACGGGCTACTAGGATGATTCGAGGAATGGAAAATCTGCCTTATGAAAGGAGACTCAAAGAGCTTGGCTTGTTTAGCCTGGCCAAAAGAAGGCTCCGGGGGGATATGCTTGCTCTATATAAATATATCAGGGGGATTAACGTTAGGGAGGGAAAGGAATTGTTTAAGTTTAGTACTAATATAGGTACGAGGACGAATGGGTACAAATTGGATATTAGGAAATTTAGACTTGAAATTAGACGAAGGTTTCTAACCATTAGGGGAGTGAAGTTCTGGAACAGCCTTCCGAGGGAAGTAGTGGGGGCAAATGACTTATCTGGCTTTAAGACTAAGCTTGATAAGTATATGGAGGGGGATGTTATGATGGGATAGTTTAATTTGAGCAATTGATTTGGATTATCGGCAGATAAGTCTGCTCAATGGTCTGTGGGAATGTTGGATGGGATGGGAACTGAGTTACTGCAGAGAATTCCTTTTTGGGTGTTGGCTGGTGAGTCTTGCCCACATGCTCGGGGTTTAGCTGATTGCCATATTTGGGGTCGGGAAGGAATTTTCCTCCGGGGCGGATTGGCAGAGGCCCCGGAGGTTTTTCGCCTTCCTCCGCAGCGTGGGGCATGGGTCGCTTGCTGATCGATTCCCTGCAGCTTGAGGTCTTCAAATCTCACTTTTGAGGATTTCAATAACTCAGTCATGAGTTCGGGGTTGTTATATATGTGTATGGGTAGGGTTTTGTGGCCTGCCTTGTGCAGGAGGTCAGACTAGATGATCATATTGGTCCCTTCTGACCTATGAGTCTATGAGCTCTCAGACAATCACAAATGTCCCACCCTGTGAAACATCCCACCTGGGACTCACCACAGATCAAAGTCAGCTGTGCATCAGCAATAAAGGTGTTGGTAGGGCGCATCTAGCAAGCCTGGTATTTTTTCCCTCCCTCATCCTCTCCAATATTTTGAAAAATCTTAATAGAATGGCTATTTTATATAAAATTAATGTAAACATCCACAGATTGTACATCTTCACCAGCAGTTTCTTCAACTGAAAAAAATCGAACAAAAAAACTTACAGTATCTTGGCGTCCAATTTTTGATTTCTCGATGCTTTGCTGTAACCTCTCTTTCTTCCGGCTACTTTCGGCCACCTAAGGAAGTAAAAACAGAATCCAATCATTTTACTGGCTATTTTAAGGTTTGATTTTATAAACATATTCATACTTCAGGGCTGAGTCTAGCCCCTAAGAGAGTGGATGTCAAGACCAGGTGTCATATACTGAAAGAGTTCACCCTCCCTCCCTCCCTCCCCTCCCCATGGCACATAAATTTGCTACCTCATTCCACCACTAGTAATGGTTCAAAATCCTGTTTCATACCAAGTCCAAGAAGCCAGCCTTGGCTTTAGAGGCGCCATGATACTGAAACCTAACCCTACAGTTACCTCTTCCACAGCTGCACCCGTACTCCATGCGAGCAATGGCTAGTGTGTGCATACTGTGACAGATCCACCTGCTTTATTTCTGACCCTTCCCAAAGGCACTGCCCCAATCACCTGGTGTATAGTAAGCCCACAGAGTGCAAAGCTGTGGTCCCTCAAATCCTGCTCCCCTATTCTGCTAAACTGCACTGATAATGCTACAGCTGGAGTCGTTGGCATGAGCGTGTAGAAAACTGCACAAATGATCTACAGAGTAGATAGGAAGTAAAGTCTGGAAGTGGAGGCTATTTCTGGACAAGATTTAGTGAGTGAATATACACATGCTTTTTTGGAGTGGAACATTTTTTCCCCTTGAAAACTGATCAATTTATACAGAAGTTACACTAACTATTAAAGCACATACATTTTGGGTGATTTAAGCCCAACTGTTTCCTCACTGCTGTCAGTGAAAAGAGCCACAAACCTCAGTGATGACTCAGAAGAAAATTATTTTCAATGCTTATGGATTAACGTCCTAATAAAGAAAGCACACTTGTTGGGGTCTGCTCCAGAGCACCAAAATCACATTAGGGAACAGGATGACCAGCTTCATAGGCACCTATCTATCCTTTGTAGGAAAAAAAGCTGCATGATCACATAGGGACTTCAGTCTGAGTCACATATGCTGGAGATCTCATGTTGCCAGTACTAAAACATTCTCAGACTTTCTAGATATTACAGTTGACAATTTTCTAACTTAAGAAGTGTTGAATCTCACTGTATTCTATGAGACTTTGAACTAAAAAGTGGTGGTAGCTTAGGTACAAGTGATCATGATTTAATCAAATATGTTAAGTGCAAACAGTATAAAATCCAAATGAGTGTTCTCTCACACCCCCACACCCACCCCTGAAGATGATCTCTGTGTGGCTCGAAAGCTTGACTTTCTCACCAACAGAAGTTGGCACCTCACCCACCTTGTCTCTCTGAAATCCTACTACAGCTACACAGCGCACACTCTACTATAATATGGCCAATTTCACAAAGCTGAAAACAATTATGAGTCAAATCAACTAGGAGAATTTAAACAGAAAAAATGTGAATGATAATTGGGAAATGTTTAAGAACATTTTACTAAGTGCCCCCAAAAGCCATAACTGACAAAGGAGACCACAGTAGTTTAAAAAACAAAATAAAACAAACAGTCTGGCTTAGAAGAGTAGTAAAAGCAACAAGAAAAAAAATATGAATTTGATAAAGGAAGCAAAAGGATTCAGGGTGAAATCTGTGGCCACCAACGTTAAAGACAATATGGTTGAGATTTTTTAATTAAAATCTGGCTAGTTGACAGTTCTAAAAATGTAACTAAGCGAGGAATTCATTATCAGAGACCATGTTTCTAGTGAGGTCCCACAGGGATCAATTCTCGGCCTTATGCTACTTAATATTTTTACCAATGACTTGGAAAAAATGAAATCATAATTAATATTTGCAGAAGACAAAGTTGGAGGAGATGCAAATAATCAAGAGAACAGGTCACTGACACAAAGCGATCTGGATCGGTTGGTAAGTTTGGTGCAAACACTGTTTCAATAAAGCTAAATATAAATTCATTCATACATCTAGGAACAAACAATGTAGGCTATACTTACAGGAAAGGATAGGCACCGTATCCTGGAAGCAGGGATTCTGAAAGAGACTTCAGGGACAGGGCGGATAATCAACTGAACATGAGCTCCCAGTGTGACACTGTGGCCAAAGGGGCTAATGTGATTCTTAGATTAATAAAAATGGTAGTAGTCAATAGGAGCAGGGAGGTTATTTTACCTCTGTATTTGGCACTGGTGCAACTGCTGCCAGAATCATGTGTTTGGTTCTGATGTCCACAATTCAAGAACATTGTTAAATTGGAGAGGGCTCAGAGAAGAGCCATGAGAATAATCAAGGAGCTTCATCTGTTCAGTTTAACCCACAGAGGGTTATGGGGTGACTTGAACATAGTTCATAAGTATCTACATGGGTAACAAATATTTGATAATGGGCTCCTCAGTCTAGTTACGACATCTTTTGTTTGCAAGACCCAGTGGCTGGAAATGGAAGCTAAAGAAATTTTTTTTAAAAGTTGTACATTTTTACCAGAGAAGGTAATGAACCACTGGAACAACTTATCAAGGGTCAAGGATTCCCCATCTCCAGCAATTTAATCAAGACTGGATTTTTTTTTTTTTTTAAAGATAATTCCTATTTAAACTAGAGTGTATTTTAAGAAAGTTTGATAGCTTTGCTTAGCTAGGAGTTCAGACCAGATGATCACAGTGGTCCCTTCCAGCCTTAGAATCCATGAATGTGGACAATCAGCACACACACGGTACATCTACCCTGCAAAAAAAAGATGTACTCTTAACTCAGGTTAGATAATTTAGATTAAAAATAGCAGCAAAGATACAGCAATTCAGCTTTTAACTCAGGTCAGCAACTCGAGGTAAAGCCTAGGGTTGAACCCAAACTGATGACCTGAGTTGCCATGCCACCACTGCTATTTAAGTTAGCTAACCCGAGTTAGTACACTGTTTTTTTTTTTGGGGGGGGGGGGGGGGCAAGAGCATAGAAATGTCCTCAGTATTATGCCTGGCCACTGGGCTAGCCTTTCAGGCATCTCAATAATTCAATTATTATTTTGATAAAGGGATGTTAATTCCTGCCCTGCAGGGGAGGTGTAGGAGTGATTGACTATATCATGTTTGTCCAGCACTTTGGAAGAAGTATCATTGTCTGCCTTCAAGTTCAGCTTGAAATAAAGAATAAATAATATATATATGGGCAGTGAAGATACAGTAAAACCTCAGAGTTACAAACACCTCAGGAATGGAGGTTGGTCATAACTCTGAAATGTTATGGCTCTGAACAAAACATTATGGTTGTTCTTTCAAAAGTTTATAACTGAACACTGACTTAATACTGCTTTGAAACTTTAGTATTCAGAAGAAAAAGGCTGCTTTCTCTTTATGCTTTTAGTAGTTTACATTTAACAGCATTGGACTGTATTTGTCTTTTTCTTTTTTTGTCTCTAGTGCTGCCTAATTGCATCCTTCCAATTCCAAATGAGGTGTGTGGTTGACTGGTCAGTTCATAATTCTGGTGTTTGTAACTCTGAGGTTCTACTGTATATCATATAAATGTCATTGCTAGAATTCCGTTGAGTCAATTCATTGATATATGCTTCGAAGAAGCATGTGGATACATTTCCCCTGCAAAAAAGAGCAGTGGTTTTCACAGTTCCACACCCCCTGTTCTTCCTTGTGGTACAATCGGTCAAAGACCAAAACCTTCCTGAAATCTGCCCAAATAAAAGGCATTATCTTAAAGTGCTGATCTCTTATTTTTCAGAACAGTGAAATTATTTTCTCGGCTATCTTCCTTCTAGATCCCACTTGAACCACTTTAACCACCAATATCCCTCCAACCATGTAACTTGCCTTTCTATCCTCACATCAAAAACATCTACAAAACTGCCGTCAGTCATGAAAACACAGACCCCAGTATGTTTACTGGACAGGAATCAAACCAAAGGTCCCATATGCCAACCACCAAGAGCATTTTCAGCTGTTACATTGGTATCATTTTGGTCTTTAAAAGAAATATTATCATAGTTGGTTTCCTTTCAATCAAGAAGGCTAACCAAAGATAAGATGACTTACTACCATAGCAAGTGGGGATAATGCACATGATGCTTAACAAGTTCCAACCACCATCCCAACACCCTTTTTTCAGTTGCTCATAATTTAGTTGAATTATTTCCTTCCAAGCTGAAATTCTCCATGCTTTGTCTCAGCCCAGAAATTAGCATTGGTGTGGCTTCTTAGTATGAACAAAAAGCAGATCAACTGTTTTCAGTTGTGTGTGTGTATATAAATAAATAAATAAATACATTTCTTTCTATATTATAGAAACCTTGCTCATCACTGAGGAGATTAGATAAAATGGATCAGATAGATGGTATGGCAAAGAGTGATCTTACACATTTATTACACTATATTTTGTTCTGATCAGAAATTATATGCAAGAGTAACAGAATTATTTATCTTATACATGTATAGTTCCAGTCACATACTTGCTAGGTAAAGCAGGGTACAGCGACTTAGATAGAAATTCACTAGCTAGTTATGTTGCCAGGAAACTCACAACAGGAGCAGTGTATCTGTGATATACTGTACTAGATAGCAGTTGTGCTCTGCTTGCCAGAGATTGCGGATTCCAAAGGCATCATCCTCATTCACAAAGTGCCACTGATGTTAACACTGTTCAGTAACTGAACTGAACCCAAGTAGGAACAGGTCATGCGATGATACACTGGGTACAGAAAAAACACAGTTTCATGACAGGACAGACAAAGAATGAGACACTTACTATGTACCACAATGTCCAAAAAATAGGTTTTTAAAAAAGGTTTTGAAATTGAAGAGGGAGAAATTAGGAAAACATTAATGAAGCAATAGTTCCAAGTTTGCTGAGCAACATGAAAGAAGGGATGAAATCTGGATCAGGTAAAGGAATAAGCAATCAGGAAACAGTGAAGCATAGGAAGTGAAGGGTATATAGGAGAAGATGAGGGCAGAGCAATAAGACGACTCATGACCGCAGACGGTGGACTATGCACAATGGGGGGGGGAGGAAAGAACATTTAATACAAAAGCTCTTTTCTTTTTGCAGGTGTTTAACTGAACCATAAAAAGGCTGATTAGCTCAGTTGTAATCTTTGAAAGAATTAATTTTAAAATGGGGGAGGGGGAGAAATCAATCCAACTTTAACATAAACTTCATACTAAAGTTTTCTTACACTGCTCATAGTGCAATAGAGATACACAAAACTATTTCCCCTGAATCATAACTAAGACCCTACTTGAATTGCAGGATGGTTGTCAATAATTGTAGCTGAGTTGCAGAGAAGATATGGAAAATTGAGGAAAAATAATATTTATTTATTATTTGCAGGAATTTGTAAAACCTGCTCCACTGTCAGCTGCCCATGATGGCTGACTTCTGCTGTCATCAGCCCAGCTGACAAAATTGTGGTGAAACCAAACATTGCAGAAGTCACAATTTCTACAACATCACAAATTACATCATAACATTTTTAAAAACAGCAAATGTTATTTCTTTCCCAACTCCAATAATCCCTTTTAAGATCTGTTACTATTAAACTGCAAAGGATTTTTAGAACGGAATAATTATGGTTTACAACCATGTTTCTCAATGATTGAGAGCTTCTTAACAAGGCTTTGATCCCCAAGCTCATTAGCACTCATTAACCCTTAACCAGGAAGCAAGCCCAGTCCTAAGAGACCAGAGGAGCTAGCTACCAGAGGAGTTTTGCGAGGGAGTTCACAGGGGAGCGTGGGGGGAGGGATAGATACACTTCATTTACATTCTCTAAGCTAAAAGACAATAACCTCTCCTCAATAAAATACAAAAAACAAGAAAAGAAAAAGCTGCAGGAGCAAAAAGAGAATGTAGACAGAAGTGCAGCAACGGAGTGGGTGCTATTCAGTTTATTCCACTGAATGCAACTGTACGATTACCTGCCCTACGGGCGGATGGTAAATGTATGTATTCAGTGCAAGGAGCTCCTGGCCTTAGAGACCGCATACGTGCTTTGGAGACCAGGGTGGCTGAACTGAAGGATCTAAGGGAGACAGAAAGGTACACAGATGAGACTTTTCGAGACACCGTAGAATGGTCCGACCCCGTTATGACAGCCTCTGTACTGATGAGGAGGATGAAAGTCTCAGGGATGCAGCTATAAAGCTTCTTGATACTTTAAAGGACTGCTTCTTGGAGCAGCTAGTCATGGAATCCATGAGAGGAGAGGCAATTCTTGATTTAATCCTAAGCAGACCGCAGAATCTGGTCTAAGAGGTGAATATACCTGAACCGCTTTGTAATAATGACCATAATGTAGTAACATTTAACATCTGGGAAGGGGGGAAGGACACCAAAGCAGCCCTCTACTGAGGCAGGCTACTTTCTGAGGCTGGCTACATACATTTTTCCCTAGCTTCACTTGACCAGTCATAAATCATAACTCATGTTGTATTGTAGATAAAATGCACCTGGCCAGCTATCTAACTGTGCATATAATCCTGTAAAGTAGTGGGAAATATAATTATCAATCTGTGCTATTCTATGGTATGTAATCTTAAGTAAAAGGCTAGCTTTATTTTAGTGTCAGGGTGAGTCCAGATAGGCCCAAATTTTAGACAAAGAAAACTACACTGCGCACACTCTCATACATTCCTAAGAGATAACAAGAAGTCCCTAAATCTTAGACAAAGAAAACCAAACTGCGCATACTCTCCCACAAAATCTCAGACAAAAACCACACTGCGCATCCTCACCCACCTTATCTATGTAAAATGTAGTGATGTTATGTATGAATATTCATGTAATCCTAAAAATGTATATAAGGCAGAGCCCCAGTATAATCGGGGCACAGCCTTTGGAAATTAATCCGCTGAGCCTGTTGCCAGCAATAATAAACTGCTGTTTTCCTCACTTCGGTGTCCGTCTCGTTATGTGTGTCATAAATCTTGCTACACTACAGTAACATTTAATTTCAGAAAGGGGAACTATGCAAAAATGAGGAAGTTAGTTAAACAGAAATTAAAAGGTCAGTGCCAAAAGTGAAAATCCCTGCAAGATGCATGGAAACTTCTAAAAGACACATAATAGAGGTTCAATTTAAATGTATACACCAAATTAAAAAAACATAGTAAGAGGGCCAAAAAAAGTGCTATCACGGCTAAACAACAAAGTAAAAGAAGCAGTTAGAGGCAAAAAGGCATCCTTTAAAAAGTGAAAATTAACTCCTAATGAGGAAAATATAAAGGATTATAAACTCTGGCAAGAACAGTGTAAACATACAATTAGGGAGGCCAACAAAGAAAGTGAAGAACAGCTAGCCAAAGACACAAAGTAATAGCAAAAAAAATTTTAAATACATCAGAAGCAGGAAGCCTGCTAACCAACCAGTGGGGCAACTGAACAACTGAGATGGTAAAGGAGCACTCAAGGAAGATATATTGCAGAGAGACTAAATAAATTCTTTCCACTGGTCTTCGCAGCTGAGGATATGAGGGAGATTCCCAAACCTGAGCCATTTTTTTTAGGTGAAAAACCTGAGGAACTGTTCCAGTAATTAAACAGTAAGTCACCAAGTGGTATCCACCCAAGAGTTCTGAAGGAACTCAAAAGTGAAACTGCAGAACTATTAACTGTGGTATATAACCTACTATCATTTAAATTAGCTTCCGTACCAGATAACTAGAGCATAGCTAATGCGACAGTAATTTTTAAAAAAGGCTCCAGGAGGCAAACATGCAATCCCAGGCCTGGAACCCTAACTTCAGTACCAGGCAAACTGGTTGAAATATAGTAAAGAACAGAATTATCAGGCACAGATGAATATGATTTGTTGGGGGAAGAGTCAAGACGGTGTTTTTAGAAGGAAATCATACCTCACCAATCTACTAGAATTCTTATGGGAAGGGGAGGGGGAGTCAGCAAGCATGTGGACAAGGAGGATCCAGTGGATATAGTGTACTTAGATTTTCAGAAAGCTTTTGACTAGGTCCCTCACCAAAGGCTCTTAAGCAAAGTAAGCAATCTTGGGATAAGAGGGAAGGTCCTTTCCTGGATCAGTAACTGGTTAAAAGATAGGAAACAAACAAAGGGTAGGAATAAAAGGTCAGTTTTCAGAATGGTGAGTGGTAAATAGCGGTGTCCTGCAGGAGCCTGTGCTGGGACCAGTACTGTTCAACATATTCAGAAATGATCTGGAGAAAGGGGTAAACAGTGAGTGACAACATTTGCAGAGAATACAAAACTACTTAAGATACTGAAGTCCAAAGCAGACTGAAGAGTTACAAAGGGACCTCACAAAACTGAGTGACTGGGAAACAAAATGGCAGATGAAATTCAATGTTGTTAAATGCAAATTAATGCATAATCCCAACTATACATATAAAATGATGGGGTCTAAATTAGCTATTACCACTTAAGGAAAAGATCTTGGAGTCATTGTGCATAGCTCTCTGAAAACATCCACTCAATATGCAACAGCAGTCAAAAAAGCAAACAGAATGATGAGAATCATTAGGAAAGGGATAGATGATAGAACAGAAAATATCATATTGCCTCTTTATAACTCCATGGTACACCCGCATCTTGAATACTGCATGCAGATACGGTTGCCCCATCTCAAAAAAGGCATATTGGAACTGGTAAAGGTACAGCAAAGGGCAACAAAAATGATTAGGGGTATGAAAAGCTTCCATATGAGGAGAGCTTAATAAGACTGGGGCTTTTCAGCTTGGAAAAGAAACAACTAAGTGGGATATGATAGAAGTATATAAAATCAAGACTGGTGTTGAGAAAGTAAATAAAGAAGTATTTACTCCTTCTCATAACACAAAAACGAGACGTCACCAAATGAAAACAGGTAGCAGATTTAAACAAATAAAAGGAAGTATTTCTTCACACAACGCACCATCAACCTGTGAAACTTCTTGTCCGAGGATGTTGTACAGGCCAAGACTATAACCGGGTTTAAAAAAAAACGAACCAAAAAAAACAAGACAAGTTAATGGAGGACAAGTCCGTCAATTGCTATTAGCTAGGGTAGGCAGGGATTGTTGTTTGCTAGAGGTTGGGAACGGCTGACGGGGATAATGTTCTGTTCATTCCCTCTGAAGCACCTGGCCACTGTCAGAAGACAGGATGCTGGGCTAGATGGACTATTGGTCTGACCTAGTATGGCCGTTCTTACGGTCTTATGATAAAAAGTGAATGCTTTGGACAATTTAAGGATAATCAATCATATTTAAAACAACTATTCTGTTCTGAAATGTTTTACATTAGGCATTTCAAATAAAGTTAACAGGGAACAAATGGAATGAATCAGGTTAGAAAGTAATATTTATTTGTTGTTTTCAGAGGTTCTCCAGTAAATATTTTTGCAATATGATGCTTTCAGTCAGTTTCATTTTGTTCTCTGTTCCTAGAAAAGCAAATATTATACCCTTTGAAGACTATATGACAATTGACTAAAGAGCTGTATTTTATACCTAAACATCTACTTTCCTCATACATTCAACAGGAGTTGGAAGTATGTGCTTTTCCATCATCAGTAATCACTGACTAAAATAATACAATATTGAATTTAACAGACATAAGTAAAAGATGAAATAACAGATAACAAGTTTGAAGACTTTGACTTAAACAGCACCAGGTTAAAAAAAAATTAAAAATTGAAGTATCAATAGCACTAGTTAGCAGAACTGGAATTAATGACTTGGGAAATAATGGAGAAACATTCGTATTAACAAGAATTCCTGAATAAAGAAAGATTTTTTTGCAGAGAATTGTGATTTGAAAAATGCATTGATTCCTTTTACAAACATATGATGGAGAGTTGTCAATATTTTAAAAATGGGTGCCTAACAGTTCGGACCCTAAGACTATAAGTCTTATAAATTTCAATAGCATTGAGCAACCAAGAACTCCTACTGAAGTCAACGTAACTGGTACTACTGAAACTCAGGCCCCTTATTTAGCGACCTAAATATAATTTAGAAGGCTAATATTAAGTATCTGGTTTAGAAATTTTTCACCTACCTCTCCTTGCCACAGATACAACAATCCTCACACCATTAATTGAATTCTAATACTTGAAAGAAAGCAGTTTTTAATATCATTTTAATCTGGCATTAGTTCTGCCAACACTTAAATCATTAATGCTTCTTGAAAGATAATGTTTTAATTTGTACTTATTTTGTGTTCTTTATCTGCCCTGCCAGTTGTAAACTCTACAGTTGGAAAGTAGAAAATAATACATGCAAACCAAGGGTTGGGTTTTTTTTTTTAATTAGACAAAAAATGTATTTGACAAAAAAGAATCATGTGCAACTGTTCAGTCTCAGTGGAAGAATTAAGTTTCCCTGACTGCTTTCATAGTTCGTGGAATTGGCAAGACTTAAGGGACAGATGGCTGTCTACTCAGATATCAAGTATGCCAAAACAACTTGAACAAAAATGAGAGCAAGCAGAAATGCCCTAATTCCTTATCCTCACTTCACAACTGCAAGCCATCTTACAGTAAGAGCTGAAACAGCAATCAAAAAGCCATCACACACGTCTGACAAAACAGTACAAGTTTTAAACATGTGCAATACCTCATAAATTTGTCGCTGTTTTTCTTAGTGCATAATTTAGAATTTGCTAGACTGGGAATGGAGAGAATAAAGTGCGGATTAATAGTGGACTGCAAAAAGAATGCTGAAGAACACTGCCCTTAAAAAAAACCCCTAACGTCTTCTTTTGACAACTTTTACTAAAGGGTTTTTCAATGATTGCTATTGCTAACAAGCTAGGACACATGCTGTCAGAAAGTTTCACAAACAAAACAGACTGTGTGTGTTTCTCAACGGGACTATCTGATATAATTATACCCTGCATCCAAATACTGGATAAAGAGAGCACAAAAATAATTCAAGTCGTTATTCTGGAGTCTGAATGCATAATAAATCCAAGGTCTACACTAACGTATCATAAGCATATCAGAAATCCCAGAGTGGAACACACACAGAGACGAAATCTGATCAATTTGACAGCACTTTTTCACATCTGAATTTGTTACTCTATTTTATGTCGATGTCATAAACTAGAAGTAATGTTCAGACAATCAAGTAACTTCTAAAGTCACCTCTAATTTAAAGACAGCATGAGGGAACTCTTATTTTTTTAAAATAAGAATCTTTGCTTCAAGCTAGAGTTTTTTAAGTTTACCTTTACTGAAGTTGGAGGATGCCTCATTCACACATCAGACAAGGTGAATGGCCTCAAATTTTCTTATGTGAACTTTTCATGTGCCACTCATTCCAAAGAAGAGATCTCTGTCCAATGAGTTTCCAAATAAAATAATTTAATAAATACAAATAAAATGCTTCCAAATAAAATAAAATTCCAAATTAAGTAACATTATATTTGTTAGAATACCAGGAGTTCCTTACTAAGGCCCCAGTTTTTGCCATCCTTAGTTGAATAACCTTACCCCCTGAATTATTAAAATCTTCTTATTCAGTTACTAGGTCAGTGGGACTACTCATGAAGTAATGTACTGTTTAATGCAAGTTGCAGTCCTGTCCTAAATAAGTTTCCCCACAATCTGTTCGCATTAAAGTCAAAGGGACTTTGGCATCAACTTCAGCGTGAGTAGAGGAGGAACATTTTGAGCCAATAATTCACAAGTTGTATTACGCTCTTCAAAAGAGGTAAAAAAAGAGAGGTAATTATATTAAAAATTCTGAATTCAGTTACACAGTCTCTCTCCAAAAGGCTGATTTTTAGTTCAAAAGATAATCATGGGACATACGACACAAATAAGGTAATGCAGATTTTTTTAAATCTAGCCCATAATCCAATCCCTTTATAATCCCCATAAAACCATTTTAAAGAAAAAAAAGTTACTACAAAATCACACCAATTCTATTTTACATCCACTGATGGGGGAGAGAGAATCCACACTTCAGGACATACCATCAGCTCTGGTTACATATTAACAGCTACTAAAAGTGAAAGCATGAACCCTCATTCATTAAACAGAATTAGTAGTTTGTTTAATTCTAAAAAAAAATCTCAAGAGTACCACATTATCAGGTCTGCCCATGAAGGCAATAACGAAGTGTTCTATGCAAAGTGTCAAAGCATGCAATTAGATATCATTACAGAAGTCTGCAGTGACAAATTACAGGATTAAAAAATGGTTCTCTATGTTACTCTGAAATTTACTGAATTCAGAGTCATTTCAAGCACTCAGATTTTAAAATACAAGATGCAAAAAGGTAACAAAAATTGGAAGACCATAGTTTATTTTAAACAAAAGCAGTCTCAGCATCTTGCAGGAAACAGATCCAGAACAGTGAATTACACAGGACTTTATAAGCCATGCTAAATGGGGAGCTAATGCCAACATAGTATATCATCAAGTATATTCACAGCCTTAGTATCACAATAGGACAGCTAATTGTTACAGTACATGTAGCTCCGTTACTGACCAAAAAACGTGTTTAGTCTGTTTACACTGAAGTTGAGGCAAAAATTTTAATCCATTTAATGTGTGCCATGTTAATTTTGTATCACTCTTGTCATGCGGTACCAATTTCAATGCTTTACAGAAGTCTAAATACATCAACACTATTATCTTTATCAGCCAAATTTATAATCTCATAAAAAATACCAAATTAGTTTGACAAGATCTATTTTCCATAAACATTTGCTGTTTGGTATTAATTACATTAGTGTCCTTTAATGCTTTATTAACTGAGTCCCATATCAACTCCTCCATTATTTTGCTTTGAATCAATGTCAGGATGAGAAGTCTGTATTTATTCAGGTCATTCCGTTTATCCTTTTTTAATACTGGCACAACATTATCTTTCTGCTAGTTTTCTGAAACTTCTTCAATGTTCCAAGACTTATTGAAAACTAACAGCAGTAAACACAATTTAGTGTAAACACAGCAGTAAACTTTGTAACAGCAATTAAACTTTAAACAGGACCTTAGTTTAAAAGCAACTTAATTGTGGTCATTAGCTGCTGCTAGGAAAAGAATAAAACCTTTTTGTCTATTCCCATGAAACAAATAGTTTAGAAAAAAGTTGTTCACCTCTGCCATCATGTTTCTCTTGGCAGAAAGATAGAGGTTCATTTGGTGCTTCTTATTCCATAGGCTAATGGAAATAAGATTGGTTGCAGAAATCATGTGATTTGCCAACTTTACTATTCACACTTCCTCCTGTGGTTCTGAAGAGGGAAGATGGATTAGAAAGCAGCTGTAAAATCCTGACTTTACTAAAGTCAATAGGAGTTTTGCCATGGGCTTCAAGGGGGCCAGGATTCCACCCTGAGTGTTCAGCAGAAAACCAAGAGCAAGATGAGAACTAAAAACAAAAGCCCCACAAATAATATTGATATCCACAATGAAAAGGGAATTAAAAACGAAAGTTAATGCCATGTCTCTAACTGCACAACACGATCACTGCCTAGCATGTATTCACTCGGTTCATGAAGAACTAAGAAAAAGGGATGGGAAAGTGTCTAAGAGACCAAATGCATTATAATTCTTTATTTATTTAAGTTTCTTCTAACAAAATATCTAAATAAAAATAAAACAGGGATTTAATCCTGAACTCCTCACATGATTATTGCAGAAACAAGTAACTTTCAGGAGAGGCCAAAATAAAATTAGTGCAGGAACATTTTCTGCTTTCTCTGAGATTTCTAGTAATTTATTGCGATAGCACTGAATTTGGAAATCCTTGGAAAGTGGAATATTTAAATCTTGCCTACCACTAGCATTTTTTGGGAAGTTTCACACTGTGGCACTGGTTGCACACTGTTGAAGGTCCAGTGATAGCAAACTCAAGAGCACAAGTACAGAATTCCAGCATTTTTAATACTTCATCCCACTGTTGCTGCCCAGTGCATAACATTTGATAATGCAAAGGAGAGAGAGTTTTCCTGATAAAACTCAACATGCACACAGCCATAATAAGAGCTCAACTACACCACTAGAATATCTATCTGAATAAAGTGTCTTGTTTTCTTGGCTCTGAATAGGGGCTAGTCTACACTTAAAGCTTACAGTGACACAGCTGTATTGGTACAGAGCACTTGTGTAGCCCTGTTATGTTGACAGGAGAGAGCTTTCCCCCTAACGTAGTGCTTTCCACACAAGTGCTTATGCAGGAAAAACTTATGTCACTCAGGTGGATGTTTTTTCACACCCCTGAGCGGAAAAAGCTTTGCTGGCGTAAGTGATAGCGTAGACAAGGCCTCAGAGAGAAAGGTGTGTTGTTAGATCATCCTAGTTAACACATTCTAAAGCTGAAGAAAGGTTTAGGCCAGGTCTACTTGACAGACCTCTATTGGTAGAACTATGTCGCTTAGGGGTGAACATCTCCCACTGACATAGCCACTGCCTCTTGGGGAGGCTGATTAACTACCTTGATGGAACAAGCTCTCCCTTCGACGTAGGAGTGTTTTCACTGAAGCGCTACAGTTGTAGTGCTGCACGTGAAGCCAAGCCCTTAGGCTCACCACTTGTAAAATAAATAGTTAAATCCTGCAAGTCTTCAGAGTTAACATTTCACTGAAGTAACGGCAGGTGACAGAGTTCATCCCTCTCACCCAACTATTTATTCAGGCTCTCTGCAAACAAAAGGTTGTGTCCACACTCGGAAAACTGAGATACAAAAGTCAACCACTGACACACCTCTTACAGTCCTATCTTCACTACAGCCACATTTGTTGCTACCAGCAAAGGAGAAATACAAGTCCCAAATACAACTTCCATAACACTGATGCAGCCACAGACTGCACAATATCAGTTAAACACAATATCAGTTAAACACGAGAAAGGTTCGTCCTCTACCAAACTGCTGGATTTTTCCCTCCATAATGAAAGCCTACATTTTGCAGATTCTGAAACTGATGAGGGGAAGGGGCACTAAGTAGACTACACAAATGGACCTGAACAAGACAGACAAACGGGAAACATATCACCCCGCACATTGTAGGCTCTATGACTATAATCAGAATTGTGTTGTACTAAAGAAGTGTTGTTATAACTTAATTATTTGCTGCTTTACATGTTATGACAGGATATTTTGAGGAACTTGCATACATTTTCTTAATGCTTTCCAAATCCAGTCAGCAAGTGCTCACGTAAGGAAGAATACAATCACTTCGATATAATTGTTTCAAGTCTGTAATCACAGACAACATTTAACCATCTAGTAAAAGTGAGTGTTCAGAGAGCTACTGTTGCTGAAATGCAACTTTACTGCAAAAACTATTCTGTAAGCAGACCTGAGGATCCAGAAGGAAACAAGCAAGTCCACTTGTTTTTTCTTCCTGAAGTACTATGAAATCCCCATCACCTTCGGTAATGCAGGCTAATAGGTCCAAGAAACCTAAATAATGTCTTAGGCCTGGCCTATATACAGTTTTTGGACCATTATAATTACACCACTTAGGGGTGTGATCCCCTCCCCCCCAAAGTAATTACACTAGTACAACCCTTATTGTGAATGCAGTTATACTGACAGAGGGGTTCATACTAGTGTAGTTTATTCCGCTTTCCATTCAAGAATAGCTATACTGATATAAAAGCACCCTCGTATTATTATAACTGCCTATGCACTAGGTTGGCTACATCGCTTTAACTACACCAGTAGAGCACAACTAGCGTATGTTGACAAGGTCTTAAATATTCAGTGCGATTTTAATGCAGCCACTGCAGGACATTCCAAGAAAAATATTCATTAATATGAGAGACTGACAGAAACAGACACACTCTCCTGAGAATTTATCTCTAAGTTTATGATAAGATATGCCAGTGGGCAAAATAATGACAACAGCACATCAAGGTCATTGTTCAGATAGCTGACTAGGTGTTCTTTTTAATAAATTATTCTCAAATCAGACTTGAAATGAAGTGTCCAGAAACAATGAGGCAGTTGAAACGGTGTGTTTGGGTGAACAGAGCTGGAATTTTCGCACACATTCATTTGGTTGCTCGGCTGCTTATTTATATTGTGGCAGGTTCTTTAACTGGCCAGTTTGTAGATCTCTCAAGCAGCCTTGTATCAAGCTTATTTGGACACACTAATGCGGTGGTGAATTTTACTACTTTCACTAGGAACCTATTTCCAAAATAGGTCAGAGCAGGAGTGTTAAACTGATCTAGTTTTTCGAACAACTAAGAACCTTGTTAAAATGTCAAACAGGAACCAGTAGAGTGATGCTGCCATGTGGCAAAAATGGATTTCCATTTCCTCAAGCTGAGACCATGCCCAGAAATGACGTAATGCTGTACTGCTGAAGTACACTGTTGAAGCATAGGAAGTAATTCATGTTATAATTTGCACTCCCATAATGCTTATCATTTGACAATCTCAGCTGTCACACAAGGGTGTTGTGAGGCTTTATGAACATTAATGAGGCCTCATACTTGTAAGGGAGCTGTTTATCTCTCTTATAATAACTGGTGGTCCAAGGCACAAAGAGGGTAAGTGACTTGCCTTGCAAGTCAGCGGCGGAACCAGGAACAGAAGCAAGGGCAACAGTTCTGACTCCGTAGTCATGCAGCATCACAGTCTTGCTGGCATCCGTCCTCCAACTCCAATACATCTGGAGCACCCTGTTCTTAGCAGTGATGGTCAGGATTGCAGAGTTTAGCCGTACACTTCCTCCATGCTGCCTTCCAGCACTTTGAAAATTGTACTGGCTCACGAAAGCCAGAGGAATTATGAAATAGCAGGAAAGGAATCATGAGAGCTTGTGAATTTGAGCCAAATCCCAGTAGATTCCAAGAGGTATCCCACAATGCATCAAGAGAAAAATCCCAGAATACATAAAGACCAGCAACGGAACACTGCACTTGGGGATGCCTACCCAGAGTGTGGTGGGCTTCCCCCCCCCCAGAGCAGCATTGTGTAGATGTTAGCATTCACAACGGAAGTAGGGTAAAACAGTTTAGCTAAAGCGGGGGGATGTACTCTTTCAGTTTAGTCATGCTTATATAACAGGGGTGGCAAAATTTATTGATACCTCCCCCGCCAGCCCCAATCCTCTGCCCCAGCAGAAGCTCTGAGCTCCCCACCCCAGTTTGGTAGGTGGAGAATGGGAGGGCAAGGGGCTCCGTGAGCCACACTTTAACTTTAAAAGAGCTGCATGTGGCTTACAAACCAATGTTTGGCCACCTGTTATATAATTATGGTGAAGCAGACTATATTGAATAAACTCATGGAGACAAGGCCTCGGCTCATCCCACCTTTGGTTAAATAAATAACAACACTGGTAGGCTGTGAAGCATATCTGTAATTCCTCCTGGACAGAAAAATTACAAGGGACTAACAGCAGTTTGTGAGGTAAAGTTAGGGTGAAATTAAGAATTCCAAGAATCCCCCCCCACCCCTAAGGGATGGAGGGGGATAGAATTCTAAGTACTGGAGATAAAACACAAAGATCAGCAGATTAACGCTGAAGACAAACTATTCAGGCACAAGGAGCATCCCTTAGTGCTCAGTTATTATGGTAGCAAAAGAACATGAGATCTTTGAAACAGAAACACCATCTTTATAGTGAGAAGTCATAATTTCAAAACTAAAGCTGTACATTCTTTTTAAAAAAATGCAAAATCCCCAAAATTATGCAACATAATGAAAATGTTTCATTAAAAGCATTCAGCCCCCTTTTTCTTAGTTACACTCTGAACACCGAAGGTAGGGAAGTCTCACAAAAGAGCAGCAAAATTTAATTAAGCCGTGTGTAACTGACAGTCAAGATTTTATTTGGATATTCTCCAGCAAAGGAAATTAGGACAATTTCATTATCTACAGATATTGTTGCACAAAGAATCCCTGAACTGACAAGAAATATTTGCGAGGAACTAATTACAATGTGGACTACTCCACAGATGTGCCATCTACTCTCCAGCTAATTGCATTTTTTTTACATAGATCTTAAGACTATTTATGAAGACAAATGGGGAAATCACTTTTCATTTCATGCTACAGGTAAAGCACATTTTTTAAACTTAATTTGGGTCTCAAAAAGATAACTTAAATTGGCAACACTGTTGTATTGATGATGCAAGAGCCATGACTGAGAAATAAGTTAGTAAATATTTCCCACAGGTCAGGAATACGAACTTTGTTTTCATAACCCATACACTGAAAAAAATCAGTTAGTTGTGCCAAATCAGGGAAGGAACAGATGAAAGAGCTGTCATGCAATCAGACCATGAAGTTGTTTATAAAAAGTTGCCTTCTGAGCTTTGGTTATTTTTATACTCTGAATAAACAAAACTGATGATCAGAAGTCTTTCCAATGAACATCAATTCAAACAAGCAAGCAGAATGATTGTGTTTATTTAAAAACAAACAGAAATAATACTGAAAATCTAAACCACGACCGGATCACAAAAAAAAAAAAAAAAAGCAGTGCTCTCTTCTGGAGCATTGTGATCAACTTCGTCGACTCCCATAACAAGAGTGCAGGGTTGGTTCCAAAGCGTAACAGAAGACTAAACCTACTAGTCAAACAGATGCCCAAGTTAAGGGAGCACTCTGTTGAAATGTCCATTTTAGTCGTCAGAACAGGAGACACTTTAGATCACAGGTATCAAACACAAGGCCCGCGGGCTGAATCCGGCCCGCCGACTTGTGTTATCCGGGGCGGCATTTTTTTCTGAGCCGAGCTCAGTAAAAGTGAGCGAGATCTCGCGTCAGCGCATGGTACCACGAGATCTCGTTTCAAAAAGGAAAAGGCCGCCAGACTCTCCTACTCTGCCTCCGAATTTCACCCTGCAGGGAGATTTCACGGCAGAGGGTGGAGTCTGCGAGTACCTGAGAGTCCCTGCTGTGAGTCCCACTCTCCTACTCTGCCGCCGAATTGCACCCCGCGGGGAGATTTCTCGGCGGAGAGTAGAGTATGTAAAGTAGAGTAGAGTATGAGGTGTTTTTGTGTATGGTATGCATGGCCCCCCCTTGAACTGAATTTAATTTAAATGTGGCCCGCCATAGAAAGTGAGTTTGACACCCCTGCTTTAGATCCTCATCTTACCACTACGCACACTGAGTACAAAGGAAAATGCACACTGCCCAATAATTTAAAGATAAGTCCTCAGATAGAAAAAAATTTTTGGATCAAAACCAAATGGGCCCCAAACAATTTTTTTCCGCATCAATGGTAAAAAAATCTCAACCACAGGCAACATCTTTGAAAGCATTTGTGGTTCTGGTGGTGTGGTCGTGGCTTACAAAGAGGCACTTTTCATAAAACAATAAAATACCAGAAAAAGAACTCTATTAGCTGGGTTCCAATGGACCTGTTGGCAGCATTTCCCGTAACAAACGGAGATAGATATAGCAAGGGTTGTAGAGAAACAGAACACTTACGCCATTCAGACAAACAAGTTTTTTCTCAACACAGATGTACCTGAGTCTCCAGTGCTTCCAGTTTATGCTTCCTGGCATGAAGAGCTTTACTTGGAAAAGCCCAAAAATAATTGGAAGTTCCAATCCTATCAGTGTCCACCATACCGTCATCAACTAAACTTTGTAGGATCTCCTTTACTGACATGGCAGCTAAAAAAGAAAAAAATAGTCAATTTTTCTTCTGTGTACATGTCATGTCTTTTTACTTTTTTAAAAAAATGTAACTGAGTTGTAAATATGACAACATAACAGACATTAATGTACTAGACTTGTTCTCATTGTCACTGCAGATTGCTTAGAACTACATCATAAATATAGCACCTAATCCACAAACATGGTTCTGAACGGTTTACTCCTTTTTATAGGCTATCTGAAGACGCCAAAAATAATCATCTGGTGCTACAGCCACTCCATGCAGAGACTCCCTTTGAAGTCAGTGGCTTCATACATAGGTTACCTTACAACACGAAGATAATTTGTTACCTGATACTTTCCATTCTGGATCCTAACTTCTCCCCTAATCCAGACCAGTTTGGAATGTAGCAAGCAAAAAGGAAAAAATATCAAAGCAAGTGAGATAAGTAATCCCCTTCCCTAAAGTAATAAAAACTACTCTATAGAAGGAAATACTTCCTGCAAAAGGACCCTTGTGTTTAAGACTGCAGGTCAGGCCTATAGATCTTAGTATAGGTGATAGAGCACCAAAAAGCAGTCTCTCAGTTACATCTGCAATGGCTGATGCTCTTTTGGTCTCTGAAGTTGCCAAGGATCCAGTTAAATGGACCATAATCCCATCAAGGATAGGTTAACTGTAGCGAAATACGCCTCCATAAGGCTGCTTGCATGATGGTATTCGTTTAAAATTCTCTAGAGCCTTCAGTTATTTTAAGATTCAAAAACATTTTTGAACAACTCGTACATTTGTGGGAAGAAAGAAAAGCAAAGAGGTGGGAGACTGCAGGGCAAAGCTTGATTAAATGAGGCAATGACCTGCAGGCATCTGGGAAAAGGAGTAACATGAGACTACATAATTAAAAGATTATCCTAATATATACAGGCAAGAGGACAGATTAGAAGTTGTCTGGGTAACCTTAATTCTAGCATTTCTTAACGTTTAATTTCGCATGTAATTATTTTCAATCTTGGTGAAGCATCAATCAATAGCAGAGGCACCGGAGCTCTCTGCTTGCAGACTCAAGAGGACAACATAGCATTAGTTTATATTCAGTTCACATATAGAAGGTTATCCTCAGAATCCGAAGGACCAGAAACATTTTTAAGTGAATTGATGTTTATTCTTGGAAAGTTGATAGCATATGCTGCAACTTTGCCAGGGAAAACTTCTCATTCATCACAGGCAATGGGGGTTTTTTTCAAGCACTGTAAATATAAAACAATTAAGCTAACAAGTAGTCTTCTGTGGACTTGAAATTGTACCATTAATAAGCTTCTAAATGATTCTATTAGCAAAGAATTCAGTTACAGGTGTACAATAAGGGTTTGCAATAGAAACTGTCTACAGTAATTTTTTTTTAAAATTGAATTTAACTTTCTGTGAATACAAATTAACTCTTTGCTCAATATTTAATATTGTTTTGCATGCCCTAAAATAGGAACTGCAAGTATGTTGAGAAACCAACTGAAACACGCATCTCCATGCTGCTTTTGCAAGTGCCTCTATTCTTTGTTGACATCATTTTTAAACGTATTTCTACAGTAAATATTTTTCAGGTCGCAGCAGAATTCCCTGCAGTTCTTACAAGAACTATTGTAAAAACTATTTTTTCTTTATTCGTTATTGCGACAGTGATAGTGCTCCAAAGACGTGCTGATCAAAGAAGTGAACATTTGTACATCAGTAGTAAAACACAGATTTAAAGAGGAGAAAACATACAAGGAGCAGGACTCGAAGTACATAAAACACATGAAGTCATTTTGGTCCTGATCCAAAGCCAACAGAAGTCAAGAGAGATCTCTGTAGAATTCAATGGGCTTTCAACCAGACCTTTTCTACTTACAATAATCTTGCAGCTTTGATTGTGTACATGTGAAGGCCAAAATTTTAAGATGTGGATAACTGAAGTTGGACGCCAAAATCCTTAGTTAAGCATCTAAACATACAGCATGATTCTCAAAGGTGCTGAGCCCGCCCCGCCCTCCCCCTCCCCCCCAGCTCCCAATGTCTTCTGTGGGGCTTAGCTCCTTTGAGAATCATGTCACATATTTAGGTAGCTAATTAGGGATAGAGTTTCCAGATTTTAGCCACTCACACTTGAAAATATTGGCCTTAAGTTACAGCTATCAGGAACACAGGGTTGGGACGTTTGTGCATAAAATGTACAGTTTCTAAAGCAATATGTGGCTGGGCCACCATGACAAACTAGTGCTGCTTGCAGCCAGCTGTTTCTCCTTTTGTTTAATATTATTGTTACCAAGATCCTAAAGTCAGACTTATGTGAAAACATGAAAATTCACACAGTATGACTGGTTCACAAAACAATTCTGAGTGTCTCACCAAGTTTTAGAACAGAAGTGTTAATACTTACTAATTCCTTTCTCTTTGGGAGCAATCTTCTCCATATCCTTTAATTGGAACACATCTTTCTGTTCAAAACACAAAAGGCACATCACCTCTGAATGACAGTCTCATTTAAATTAGGTCTACATTCTTTCCTAAATTAATTCCAACAAATATACAAGTGGTATATCTAATGTATTTTTCATTTCTCCAGGGAAAATACTGTATGCTCCTTAAGACACAGCTAAAGTATTTTGAAAACAAAATGATATTTTATCTTATTGTAACCTGTTATTTCCTCCAGCTTTTCTTTATTACTCTAATGGCTTCATCCTAATTAATTTAGACACAAACTCCTCAGGGCAGAGAGCTGTGGCCAGATCCTCAGCCCCCAGTCTAGCTGCTTTTGCACTGCAGCATCACAATAAATTTATTTTTAATAAACAAAAATAAATACATTTACAACATCTCAGTTATGTCACAAACACAAAAGAGTCTCTGCAGCTGGATCTCCATTTCTCTTCCCCTCCCACTGGCCTCTTTTGAGTGCTTTCTCAACCTTCCCCTTCCTATTTCCCAGTCTCATCCCCCTCCCATATTGTCTGATTTAAGCATCCCTAACTACCCACTCTGTCTCCTGTGGCAGCAAAGTGAAACTGACGAGATTTGGAACCTGAGGAGCAAAGCAAATACTGACAAGGTCCCAAACTCTTGTTTAATTTTACTTTGCTGCTCCCACACATATGGACTGGAGCTTCTTCAGGTCAGAAGGCTTTGTGCATCAATCTCTGTTACACATGCCAGGCTCTCTATCGGAAAATATTTGAGAAGTACTACCCATAAAGCACAAGCATGTGAGCACCCATTACTGATGTTATGGGAAAGCTAACTTTGGATTTCCTGACTATTGTACCTAAAACTGAAACCACTGCACTACATGAGACATAAGCCTTCCACTTACCTGTCAATAACTTATCCACTGATGACAAAGGGAATCAAAAGTGCAGTTGAACTGGTGCCGAACAATTTAACTAAAAAAGTATCCCAGTTCAAGTGCTACTTAGCACAAGTTCAACTGCACGTCTTGCCAACACCTTTTATCAACCCCTGACAGCTTCACAAATGCAAATAAGACCAATGTGTCCTAGGAAAAATAAAACTGGTTAAAAAATGTAACAGTTTGATGGAATCATAAAGAGGTTTTTCCCTACGATAAGTTAATAAATAAATACTATTGCACTTTTCATTTAGTTATTCTCAAAGCACTGTATAAAGGAGATCAGTATCATTAGCTGCATTTAACACACAGGGAAAGCGAGGCACAGAGCAGGGAAGTGACTTGCCCAAGGTCACCGAGCAGGACAGTGGCAGAGCTAGGAACTGACCCCAAGAATCCTGAGTTACAGTCCAATGCCCTGGCCACAAAGCCACTCTGCCTACTTATGAATGTTCCCAATGGTCAGGAAATATATGAAGATAAAAAAGTTACTTACTGTTTCAAAGAATATTTCCATCATACGAGTTCTTTTCTCTTCAACACTCAGTCCCTTTTTCTTGGACTAAAACAGAAAAGAAGATATATTCAGTACCTTAATACTAGCTCAAGGATTAACATTTTGTTCAGAATTCACATCTAGTTATCTCTAGAAAAAGCATTTCCTTGACATCTCCCTTAATAATTTACCATAACACAATATTCCCTAAAACAGGACTTCTTCACAAAGGAAAACCATGCCGGACTAATCCATTCAAAATATATAAATTGTTTCAAAGATATTAAGTTTGGGACTGATTTGTTGTATAATCTAGTCTATCCCCTACCTCAGTGCAAGGGTAGTTTTCAATGCTTCTTACTGCATCCCCCTAGTTCCTTGCCTCACTAACTCTAGAAATGGCAATTCCAGTCCCTCTTGGTAGCTGGTAGCAATGCTCAATTGTTCTTAAAATAATAAACAAACAGTTATACTGAGACTTCTGCTTTTTCTTTTATTCTAATTTACTGTAAATATTGTTCTTTCCGTCTTGTTAAAATAACATTGTTAATAGGAAATCTAGGTCATTTAAAAACATGAGTTAGTTTTCGGACACAATCTGCCTACAAATCCCTTTTCCAATGTTGTGGTTTAACAATCACATTGTCCCAATTTTTCCAATATTCTTCTTTTCAACATACTGTGTCACACAATTATCAAGGGAAATTGATTGGATATACAAGGAAACACCAGACCTGATTTTACACAATAAAAGAAATAAATTACAAAAATACAATTGCAAAACTGTAAAATACAAAAAAGTAAAACTGAAAAGTATTTTCTTCTCCAATCTCTTTCAATTATATTAATTAAGTGATACTTGTAACAACAGGATATAAAATATTTCCAGACATATGGAATATGCCTTTTTAAGTTGACAGCATCCCTTTAGAGTCCATAAGAAGAAAGTGGCTGCTCATCACTTGAATCATTACCTACTGGAAGACTATTCTGCATAATCCTCATATACTAAAAAGGCTCATTAAAAGCATTCACCAGTAGGACAGTGAATTTGGTGAGTTCCTAGAAGAGACAGGTAGCATATAGGGGCACATAGGATTTTGAAAGGGAAAGATCATATCTTTCCTCAGCTACTCATAGCATATCCAAAGCTTCAGTAGCGTAAAAGTGATGGAATTCTTGTCAGTTTCACGGCTCCTTCAGTTTGAAACAGGCATGCAGGAGCAACAAATGTCTATGACCGCAGATGATAATTTCAGACCAGGGCTAGATTGCTTTGGATTTTTTAAAACTATATTGTACAAAATCTTAATTTTGGAAGCTAATTTATTCAGCAGTCACTTATACATTGAGCTAAAAACAATATAATCCACTGTTACAAGCTTTATTTGACTAAGCCCTCATTCAATTGTGGTGGTGTTGTCATTTTGTTTTTTTAAACATAAATTGTCCCTCCCATGTGATTTATTCAACTCTGCCACATACCTTTCTTGATGATATCACAGCTAGTTACTATGAAAGAGGATGTTGATGTTACAAACTCTAGTATGTGGCACTGCTGTATAAATAAGGACAGCAGATTCACTAGAGGATAATAAGGCTTCTATTTTTCCCCAAATATCTTGGCAACCAGCAATGATGGGAACAAAAATATGTAAATACAATATGACATTTTAACTAAGATTTTGATAGCATGCATTATTATTAAATTTACTAAAGTGTGGAAGCCATTCTTTATGTTCAAGAGACTGTGTTGATAGTATAACCACAATTATGCTATTATAGGTTCTATTCACACCTGGATGTATGAAAAAATTGCCTGTTGAAAACCCTTAAACTCCTTCTGTTCCAATTTTGGATGATCACTGGGTCCAATACAAGTTATTTTTACATGACCTATGGTGACACTGGCAGCCTCCAGCTACAATTAGTTTAGTCTAGGGGCAACCTGCCATAATCAAAGCTGGGGGGGGGGGGGAGAGGAGAAGAACCACCATAAACAGATGCAGCTTTAAAAGATTTTATTGGAAATAATATGGAGCACATCTAATCACTATTGCACTGACCAATGCCACAGAAACATAAATTAATTAAATTAGGATTTAAAGGGAAAAAATCCTGACCATTGAAATAAACTCACCTTTTGTACAGAGAAGAACTAAAAGTAACTATGTGTTAGTGTTATACACAGCACCAGCATCCATTTTCAATGTAAGAAGTTACCCAACTCAGAGAAAAATCATCAGAAAAACTTTACCCACCTTCTCCTCCTCAGCTCAAGTGGCAGAGAAAATGGAGAGAAGAAAAGCAATATGAAGGAGACCAATCATATGCACAGAAACAAAGGCCTTACCAAAACACATTATTAATACAACCTACCTTTTCACTATCATTTCTCATCAAAAGATCTCAAAGCACTTCCATAACCTTTAAAATATGTATCTTAACAAACCTCTGTGCAGTAGGGATATATTATCACAATTTTACAGATGGAACTAAGACACCGAAAAGCTAAAAGACTTGCCATAGGTCATAGAGGAAGTTGGGAGCAGAGCAGGGAATTGAACTGAGGTCTCCCAAGACCTAAGCTAGTTCTCTAATCACCCCTTCTTTCATTGGGCAGTGAAACCAGCATCCAATGACCTATATTTGATGCTTCAAAGACAAGCAGAAAAGCACTATAATGCACCTACCCAGCTTTGTGAGGTTCAACTCTAAGTTTCTAAGATCCTCTCATGATTCAAGTTCAGTTCTGTCCTGCTTACATCTCTACCCTTTTCTCCTCCTCCAACCACTCCCTGCTCCCTACAGACAACCCAACTTGTTTCTCTTTACCACTCTATTTGTCATAACTCCAACCCTAGCTGCAACTTCAGGAAACAGCCAGCTGATTTCATTATGGAGAAAAGCCCCCTTTCCTAACAGGACCTCTGAATTATTTTAAACTCTCCCCTGAAAGCTTCTGATGTCAATGCAGTTTGGAATTCTGAGCCAAAGTCCAAGCAAAGGAACATAAGGAATTGCCATACTGACTAATCAGTCCATTTAGTCCAGTATCCCGTCTTTGGCAGCTGGTACAAGAAGCCTGGCAATGGACAATCATGGGATAATCTGTCTGCCCACAGGGGATGTTTCTGCCTAACCTCAGGCAAGTGGTGGCGGCGGTTAAATGCTTTCCATAGTGGCACTGTGGTTGGGACACATTATCCCCATAAACGTCTAGCCCTTTTTAAAATGGTGTTAGCTAGTGACTGCCACAACTTAATTACATCCCATGAAAGCCTATTAAAAATCAACATTTTGAATGGGTGAAATCAACGGGGGGTTACAGGATTTAAGTGGGCTCAGAACTGGGGCCGTCTGCATTTCTCTCTTGGAGCGCAGACCCCGGGCAAGGCATGAAACCCCGATTACTTGGTTCTTCTCGGAACCTTTCTGCCTGTTTGAAAACAGCCCAAACACGAAGAAACGCTCGGCAGGGAGCCCTGCTCCGCCCGCGGCCCGGTCCCCTCTAGGCCCGGAGCAGCGCTGCGGGCCCCCGGCTCCGGCCATGGGCAGAGGTGGATGCGCCGGTGCACACGGGGGGCTGTGGCTGGGCCCCAGCAGAGAGAGCGGTTCCTGCCTCAGCCAGGCCCGATCCCCGGGGCTGGCCCAGCGCAGGGCAGGCGGCCGCAGGCACAGCTGGGCCACGGCGGGGGCGGCGCGGATCCGCTGCCGGCAGCGCCCCGCTGCGATGGCCCTGCCCCTGCCCGGGCCAGGCTCCCGGCGGCCCCCTTTCCTGAACGAGCCCCGTACACCGAGCGGCGCCTCGGCCGGACCCACCCCCGGCGGCCGGCTCCAGGGAGGGCCGCGGATCCCGCAGGGACCCAGGGCAGCTGCCCAACCCCTCCGTGCCGCGGAGGCCGAAAGGATCGGGACCGCCGGGCGGCCGCTTACCATGTCGCCGCCTTCCCGCTGCAGCGCGGTGTCCGGCCCGCCAGGCGCCGGGGTTTGATTTCCGCGCCGCCGCCGGGAGGCAAAGGGCAGCGGGAAGCGCAGCGCGGCTCTTCGCCGCCTCGCACAGCGCCGCCTGGCGCCGTCGGCCCCGCTCTGCTGCGCTGCTTCGGCCTCTTCCCGCCCCGGCCCGCTTTTACACGCGCACCGATTCAAATCGCACAGCCCCCGAAGGGGGCCCGGCTTAATTTCCCCGACCCATCCTACTCGACCCAAACGCACCAGCTGTAGGTCTCCAAAAATGACGCACCCCGCCCTGAGGGTGCCTCTGATCTTCAGAGCCACGCCGGCAAAAGTGCCTGCTGTGACTATTTATATATTTATTATAATGTTGGGTTTTTTAAATGATCAGGTGCAGAGTTTAAACAAAAGAGTTTCTGCACATCCAGGCGTAGTGTACAGATTGTCAGCGGGTACAGAGTTGGGTTGGAAGTCGGAGAGTACAAGGAAAGCAGGATCTGTGGTATTCAGATGGCGGGTAATAGTTTTGGCGGTTTAAAATACAAGAAGTTGGGTAAAAGTAAATTGTTCATACAAAAGTTAAGCATGGTTTGTAGGAAGTAGATATGGTAATGAAAGCAGGTTGACTCTCATTGAGGAAGAATGATGGTATCCTTTAGTACATAAGATCTATCTGAGAAAGGCTTTCGAGTCCCATCTCGTCTCCAATTCAGGATGGCACTCCAGCCCTTTCTTCTTGGTACTGCCGGTGTCCGGTGATGTGCTACATGATCATTCCGCCCAGGAGTCACCAAATTACCTGGTCTGTGTCAATTTACACTTTGTTGTTTGTATGAAATAGCTTTTTATTGAAGTCACATCCTTTCATCTTCTACAACTCAAGCGAATGAGCAAAATTGAAATTTTAGACAATAATAAACTGTTTTCCAGCTGACCCACCCCATAGGGAAATGTTCCAAGGATTTCAGAGTCTGATTCCTTCTACATCAAAGAACAGCCAATTCCAGTTGCTCCACACTGTGCACTCTTCATAGCGTCTCATTTCTCAAAAGCATGTGCATTTTTTAAAACTTCTTTTAGAAGGGGAGATTTTAACAGATCCCATTGCTGTATTTGAATAGAAATATCATAATTTCTATTTTAACTAGCAATTTATCAGTTTCCAAATAAAATAATGGTCCTGAAATAAAGGAAAGGAAAAAAAAGACCAAACACATTTTCAACTAAAGCCTTTCACTATAATAACCATGCACAGGATTGTTTTCAAATCTTTCTCAAGACATAACTTTGAAAATCACCTTCAAGGAATACCCTGATGCCTTTGACCCACATCGACATCCTGCTAATCTCATTTTTTCCTTATTATAAATTACAGAAATGTGCAATGTAGGTTATAGAAGATATTATTAATGCTCTATGAAGTAATCAACATTACATAAAGCTTCTTGCACTCATTTGTCTTCTGTATCTCATTTTATTATTTTGTCCAATGTTGGCACCCTTACAGGTTGGGTAGTATAGCTGTTAGCAAATAAAGTGAGGCATTCCCTAGGACTTCCAAGTACTCCCAGTCCCTTCTGACTCAGGTGACAGAGACCAGAACAAGCGAATGAGTACGATTGCCCTCTGGTAGTACTGAGCGCTTTCACTGGGCCGGATCAATCTGGTTTTCTTTTCTTTTTTTCTCGTCCTCACAATGAGACCTAATCCTCCTTTCCAGCCTTCTATGCAGACCCAATACCTTCTGTCTCTGTGCCTTGCCTTTGCCATCCCCCTCATGCCTCCTCCCACAGTTTCTTCCCTCCTGTCACAGTGACCTACTATCCCCACTGAGCCATATTCCTGCTCACTTCATACCAATAATTAAGTGTAGCTTTACTCCTGTGTTTACCACTCTGAAGTAAATGAGGAAATACAGCAGCTGAAGCAGGAATGAGGAGCGGCTGAGCATCAAGTGTGGGTAGCACCGTGAGTGATTGAACTAGGGAAGGCACTAGCAATTGGGCCAATGTAGAAGGAGGCAGGGCATTGGAAGTGCATCATGTCAAAAGGGCACCTACTTTAAAGCTGTGTTTGAGGTCATGTCCATAAATCATATGGTTGAATTCATACGGTAAGATCCCACTTCCACACACTGCCCCAGTTACATGTAGCAGTTCTGGCCTCCACGGAGTCCAAAAAATGAGCCTTTCAGATTTCCAAAGTAGCACCCCCATTATAGCAACAACAACAAAAAGCCATGAGAACTTCAAACTAGTGTACTGAGCTTTGACTTTATGTCTAGCATCACAATACCTGTTTCCCTAATTCTGGTGCATTGGTTCAATAGCTCACAAATAGTACCTGCATTTTCCCTGCACACATTGCAATCCAATCCACTAATACTCTTAGAAACGTTAAAAGATCACATCCTTGGTGGCATGGCTGCAGGGGTAGAAACTTTTTCTGGCTACTTTCTCTGGCGTAAACCTACTTAATCCACAATTTAGTTTGCTGGCCCTGTGCTCTGGGCAGCCATGGGCCTCTACGTAGCCAAGTCATTAGGTCAGTTTAATCTTGTAATTGGCATGTCCCAATTTGTCAATGCCAGATTCAAACTAAATTAAAAGAGCACTAACTAGGGAGAAGTGAACCCAAGCAGAGTGAAAATGCAGAACAGAAATTCAGACATGGACAAGTGATTACCATTTCTCACTATTGGTTGAGTTAGCACAACTGCTTCTTTTACATACCAAGTAACAGCCTTTGGTTTTGGAGCTGACAGGCCCAATTAAATTTTTGAAGCTGTAAGTATGTGGTTAGCTGATAAAGATGCTATTAAGTGCGCAGCTATTATCATTACACTATTACTGTCAGAGAAGTTAAAGGATGCACAATGACATTATTATAGGGGGAGCTGATAGGCATCCTTCACTAAAGACATAGCTAATACTTTCCATTATAAGACTTGAGTTGCTTAGAACGTTCCCAAATTTTAACTGATTGGTCTGGAATTTTCCATGTCTGAGGATGAATTTTTGTTTGTTTTTAAGTTTCAGCAAAACTAGTGCAGCTGCTTCCTAGAACAAGTTTAGAGAAAAACATTGTTTTGACCAGGTTAAATTCTTATAACTATTTTGTGAAGAAACACCAGTGTTTTCATGCTTTGGTACAAGGTCTGGAAATTTGGAGGCGGGGCAATGTGGTATCTGTCCCTGAGAAAATCTACCCAAATTTGGCTAAGTTATGAACCTCTGAAAACTTATATTCACATATGCTCAGTAGCGACTTATTGTCTGAAGATTGTCTGAAGATTCTATCTGTCCTGAGTATGCTCCAGTCTGGGACTGAGAAGCCCAATCTTTGTAATTACTTTTCCTGGCAGTTGGGAGCTACCTTCATGTCAGTCTCCCTGCTCTCAATGTCTGTGCCTATCTTTCCTATGCTCTTGATCCTTTCTTTCTTCTGGTGTCCAGTTAGCATAGAGGAGGAGGAACAGCTTGACTTGGGTGTTCGGAGTCAGGCTTTGTGGCAGGGATAATGGAATGTGGGGCAGACATAGACTGCATAGGAGCATGCTAGGGACCAGGGGCAGAATCAGATAGGTGAGGCAGAGGATGGGGAAAGGAGGATATATAACTACTACAGTACCCTTCCCTCTAGAACCTGAAATTCACTTAGAATTCCTTAATCACAGTATTTCTCTGACATCAGAAGATAGCTGTGAAACCCACTGGCAAAGTATGTTTTATATCTCTCAGTAGTGGTTGGTCCACACGTTACCCCCAATTACTCCATTAGCTCAAGTGATGTGGATCTAAATGCACCTACCCTGCTGATGATCCACATTAAGGGATAATGTTATACGAGAGTTTGTTTTTATCAGTCTTTTTAAAAACAACCTAGGAAATTACATATTAAAACTACATTAAAAGCACATAAAGGTTGCAAAGTCAAACACCTGAAAATTTGGAAATACCAGAAATAAGAGTGCCTTGTTAATTACATAATCACATACAACACTGTCCATCCTGTGCACTAAATGAGGAAGAGGTCATGTGGAAAAGAGTACAGTATTTGATCATGTAGTTAAATACCCTTTAGTTATTCATGTAGTTAAATATAATTAATGAATAACAGCTATCCATTTGTGATAGTTAAATATCATTAATCAGAATCACTATCTATGTAGTTAAATATCATTAATGAATATTTATTCATTAATGATCTGGAGGATGAGGTAGATTGCACCCTCAGCAAGTTTGCAGATGACCCTAAAATGCGGGGAGTGGCAGATATGCTGACAGGGAGGGAAAGGGTACAGAGTGACCTAGACAAATTAGAAAATTGGGCCAAAAGAAATCTGATGAGGTTCAACAAGGACAAATGCAGAGTCCTGCATTTAGGATGGAAGAATCCATTGTACAGCTACAGATCTGAACCCAACGGGCTAGGCATCAGTTCTGCAGATAAAAGGACCTGGGGTTACAGTTGACAAGAAGCTGCATATGCATCAACAGTGTGCCCTTATTGCCAAGAAGGCTCACAGCATAATGGGTTCCATTATTAGGAGCATTGCCAGCAGATCGAGGGAAGTGTTTATTCCCCTCTATTCAGCACTGGTGAGGCCGCAATTGGTGTCCAATTGTGGGCCCCCCACTACAGAAAGGAGGTGGACAAATTGGAAAGAGTCCAGCAGAGGGCAATAAAAATGATTAGGGAGCTGGAGCACATGATTTATGAGGAGAGGCTGAGGGAACTAGGCTTGTTTAATCTGCAGAAGAGAAAAATGAGGGGGAATCTGATAGCAGGTTTTAACTCCCTGAAAGGATGCTCCAGGGAGGATGGAGCTAGGCTGTTCTCAGTGGTAGTAGATGACAGAACTAAGAGCACTGTTCTCAAGTTGCAAGTGGAGAAGGTCGAGGTGGGATATTAGGAAAAACTTTTTCAATAGGAGGGTGATGAAGCACTGGAATGGGTTTCCTAGGGAGGTGGTGGAATCCCCATCCATAGAGATTTTTAAGGTGTGGCTTGACAATGCCTTGGCTGGGATGATTTAGTTGGGGGTTGGTCCTGCTTTGAGTAGGGGGTTCGACTAGATGACCTCCCTAATCTTCTATGATGCTATGATTTGATGATCCTAATGCATGTTCACAAGAGAGCTGAGTTAGGGTTGCACAGGCACCCTTGATTGTAAGTTCCTTGGGGCAGGAACTGTCTTTTTGTACGGCGCCTCGCACACTGGAGTCCTGCTACATAACCAGGGTCCCTATGTGCTACAGTAATACAAATAATAAATCTTAATTCTTTTAAGTGCTCTGCTTTGCAACTTTTTTAAAAAGTATGTTAAAGATTTTTTTCATATATTATTTGGTGGGAGTTCCCTTAAAGAAAAAATTTGGGGCTATAGAATAAACCAATAGCTATATAATTTTAAAATATTCAGTTCAGTGGAGTAAGGAGCATTTGGTCTTTATGGAAAGACTAATGAGAGTATTGGAAAAAAATTGTCCATGTTTGTAGAGGACTGAGGTGGAACAGTTAATATGAAATAATAATGTACTACCCCAAAACAATGTATTATATTGAATTGCAAAGTAAGGTACTGAAGGACATTGACATGGTCATTTAGGCAAATATTTCATTAAGCACTTTTCTGTTATAAGAATTTCTGAATAAGAATGTTCAAAGAAATCCAAGAGCTGTTCAGAATACTTGACTACTCCACTCCTCCCCCAACAGTGCTGTGTTCTCTCCTCTTTCCCTTTTCATAATCGCTCCTCCTCATCCTCAGGAGCCAGTGCTCAGCATCTCTGAAATTGTGGCCAATACTGCTCTGCCTCATTGTGTTTTGTTCTAGCTAGCAGCCAAATAAAATGGATTGTGTACTGTCAAACTTCAAAGCAGATGGAGTGCTCTGGCAAGTTCAGCATTGCGCTGTCCCTTACAGCCATATATTAATGTGAAGCTTGATGAATGAGAACAAAGCCTTACAGATTCAATACACCAGTAAATTTTGCCTTAGGCAAAAAAAACTAGAGGCCTTGACATATGGCTGCTGACACAGCCTGAGACCTGCAATAAAATGACAGGGAAAAGAATGCCTACGTAGGGCTGGTCCAAAACAAGATAAAAAAGGGTGAATGCTTCTGTCCTTTGAGGTACTCTGCACTTTTGATTGTCCTGCCATCAACACACCTGACTCCCCATGATCCTGTGCAACCCAACTGTCTCCAAGCCAGCCCTGCTGCATTGAAGGAACCCCCACACTACTTGTTAAGTGATTTGTTGGGCCAAACTGACTTTTCATAAGATCCAGTTTTGACGATTTCACCAGACACTAAGAAGGAATACCAAGCATCATCAAAAGAGAAAGGTAACAGGCCAGTAAGGTGTTACCATAGGGAGGGAGTCTGTTTGAACTGCCTCCTAAGGGCCACCCTGTAATAGTGTGGTTTTTTTCCCTAAAATGTTGACCATGGTAGACAGCATCAGTGTTAACAGGGCATGGAAAACAAGTGGTAATATATATCTTAAAAGGCTATAGCATAGCTGAACATATTTCAAAAAAACTTAAATCAAGTTGCAGTTCTTGAATCCCTCACTGGGATTATTTAGCTGAGGGTAATCCAGGGTGTTGGACTAGATGACCTCCTGAGGTCCCTTCCAACTCTAATATTCTACATTCTCACTAATGAACAAACAGTCACATTTAAACTTTAAGAAGGGGTACATAATTGGCCAAAGTAAGTTTGATACACTTCCAAAAAATAAAGACACCCAAAAAACAGAGGACATAAGCAAAAACAATCCTCTCTCCTTCCTCTGTGTATATGTCATAAGTGACAAACACATATGAAACAATCAGTTTTCCTGCCTCATGACCTGTGGCAAGAGGTTTTCCTTTTGAAACAACTGCCCCTCTCTCAGTACAATCGGGATACCCGTGAGAACAATGAATGTGATACGCTGACAAATAAGTCCAACCCTGAAAATAATAGAGGAAACAAGCTTTATTTTTATTATTTGAAATTTGTGTGTGTGGTAAGGATACATTTGACTGGTTTTTCCTATGTTCCCAAGACAGAGTAAATTTTAAGTTTTTATTGTAGGCTAAAGCATCAAAAATACCATGGCACACATGAAGCTAAAACTATACACATACAAACACTTTTTGATGCACATCTTTCATCCTCAACCTTAAGTAAACAGTTTGTATTTTGTCCTCCAAGGAAAAAAAAGGAAAGAACAAATGAACAGAATATTTCAGTATCAGTTTGAGAATGCAAGACTTTATATGTTCTATACACAAAACATATGAAATTGACTTACGAAAATGGAATGTACAAAAAACTTTTAAAAATGTATATTCACTTCTAGGACTGGAAAAGTACAATGCATTAAATGATATGATTTCTAGCACAGGGATATTGCGAGACGCTATGCAAATTATGGAACATTCCCATGTCATAAAGCAAAAGCATCAGGGTTAAGGCTGTGTTGCTCACAAACATTAACTGAAGTGCTGTACATTCACCAGAAACATCATAACCAATTTAGGATCATCCTACTCTAAGTACAAATATCTTTCGTACAGTCTCCACAAACAGACCAAATAATCACTGCTCACAATTCTTCATCTTCAAGAAAGTTTTGAATGTACATCATGACTTCATAACTTGTCGACATCCATAAACAAAAATCATTTCTTTATAACATCATAACTTATTGGGCACTTATAGTTTTTATTCTGGCAAGACTAGATCCTTAGTTATAAAAAAAATTATGAAGTTGAAACTTTTACAGAACATAACAGCATTTAGTAATTAACACGTCTCCAACACTATTAGACAATGTTTGCCTCATTGTAATGCCATCTTCATTTCCCTTTTCAGTTACATTGTTGAAACATTAATCTATGTAAAAAGGCATTACTGTTTGTCCAAGATTTAACTGAACAGATACTTTTCTTCTATTTCAGAAATTAGTAAATATATAGTCTGCTAATTTGTCCTAAAATACTCCAGATAACACCACTTCTGGAAAATCTTTTGACATTACTTCCATTCGGTGTATAGTTTAAACAGAACTTATACCTCCACCACTCATTCTGTGCTGCTAATCTGTTAGCATTCTATTGAAGTCAACAGAACAGTAAAAATATACATGGCAGTACAGGAGGTGTGTTCTACCTGGAGCCTTCGATAGATGCTAGTAACTCAGTAGACCAAAGAGTGCAATTCTGACAGTTACTTAATTGGAAGAGAAAAGAATCTGTTACCAAAAAACTATTACCAAATTTCTGCCATGGTTGCTGTCTTTTTGGGAGGGTGTTGGGTTAGCTGAATAAGTTTCAAAAGCACACTGTAAAAGCAGTGTGTTTCTCAGTCTCCTTGTGCCATGCAGATAAGGTTGGCATAATGGAACTGTCTGATATCATGGAGTTTAAAACTGCAACTGGCAAGTGTTTGCTATGTAAACAGAATCCAGATTAGGGCCGGTTGTCAGCTCTAGTCAACATCAGAGGGTGCAGCACTGATTACAGGTTCTGTAGACTCCACGCAAAAGAAGAACAAGGATCTAGAAAGAGAAGGCCACATCCCCCTTAATGTGTTAGCTTGTTTGTAAACTGAATGCAGGAGGGCCAGTTTTCATCAAGATGTGACAGACTGACATTAATTAATGTCTTATTTATTAATATCAGATCAAGGGAATTATCTTATTTTTTGAAAATCCTTAGAGGAACAACGTACATACATGTATGTATGCATGAAATGGTATCATCTTGAATATGTGTTTTATAGAACTTTTTCAAGAGACCATTTAGGGACCAATCCCTATAGGCTTCAGAATTTCTGTGTCAATGGAGGATTTGGCCTGTACTGATTTTTCCCTCCTTGGGTTCTTTTAATGGAAACTCTTCCATTTATCGTTAGCTTAGCTTTAAAAAACAAAAACAAAAACTTTGGGCCAAGTTGAAACCATCCTTTACAACTGTACTCAAGATTAACAGGATAATTTATGGTGAAAGAGTTGAAGGGACTTTAATCCTCCCTGCAGAATTTTAGGACAAACTAAATTCAAACTAAAATACCTTGCCCTCTTAGTAATACTTGCCTTGGCATTTAACATTTAGAAAATATCATGACCAATTTTCCAGCTACATTTTATAGTCCAACCCTATAGCCCTTAGACAAGACAGTCACGCTACTAAAATCTTGAGACTAATTTTGTGAGCAAGAGTTTGCAAGATTGGGCTCTCTGCACAAAAAATAAGCAAGTGCAGAGAAAACCCCAAGAAATATAACTTAATTTTAAAAAATAGACTGCACTTCACCCTCATGAATTTCATGCTGTGCTTCTTTACAGAAAATTGATGAGTTAATCACATTTCTCAAAAGAGCTGAAACAACAGATCTAACCTGTTAGAAATAAGCTGATACAAGTACTTAAACAAAAAAACACCTTCATTTTTGCAGACTTGCAGATGCACTTAAGATGTTCCCCCATTCACCTCCCTCTTTAAAAAATAAAATGTAAAGAAATAAGGAAAAACTACTACTCCAAGATTATTTTCAGTCATTGGCACCATACTGACCACAGCCTCTCTGCACAGGGGTGAGAGAGGGCATGACCCTGTCAACCTGAACAGTATCAACTCATCTTTTAACTCTTCACTTTACAATTCTTAATAAAACTAGTGCTGCGCAAAATGGGCAGGTTCACATTATAAACGAGAAAATACTTTAAGTAGAGCCAAATTTTGTAAGTCATATGATTAAGCATTTTAAATTAAATTGGTGCTTCAAAAGAAGGATAGTAGAGAATTGGCAGGGGGTTGCCTTTACAGGATGCTGCCATACTCAAAGGGCTTGCTCAAAATCACCTATATTTACTTCCTTTATTCTAGTGTCAAACAAACATACACACATACAGAATGGGACCAATCCTGCTGTCCTCATTTTATCTTTAGAAAAAAATTCCATTGACTAAGACTTCAGAAATCGGTTCAATGCACTTTTACTTGTAATGTACTTTTCTTGAGTTAAATAGCTTTAGTAATCCTTGATTTTCATCATACCACCTTTGTGAACCAAAGTTTATTTGGTTCTACAGTGTAAGTCCTCCAATGGAGGATCTGTGTGGCTTTCTGTCTTGTTTGATATGTTGATGGATATATCGAGTTGCCTTTAGAAAGTATGGCAAAGAACATGTATGGAAGAATGGCATACATGAGAGTAATTGAGTTGACATTGTAATGACCCTGATTCTAATGACTTAATTTGGTGTTAATGGGCCTGTCATTCTACAGAAATTCAGCAGTAACTAATGTATCATTACAGTACAGTTTTTTCAAAGCTGTAGAAATTTCAGGTCTCTGGAAAGTCCTTACAACACACTGAGCAGTAGGAGGGGTTGGAAACAAGCACATGAAACAGTTCTTCATTAATCTCACAAAGAGTAGGGAATTTGCATTGATTTGTGTAGTACTAGAAATTGAGCTGTGTTAGGTCTGGCAAATAGAGCTGGAAGGACTTTGCATGACAACTTTATTATATCTTTACTAAAATAGCCTACTTGTTATAGTTACTAACACTGAAGAATGTTACGTGTGTAATACCTACCATCACAATGAGATCTAAAAGATGCCCAGTCTTCACTGCTGGGTTAAATAATACATAACAATGACACTTTTCAAATTTGGAAGCTCTGAACAGGAGCTACCCTCCACAGGTTAAATAAACCCCTTCAGATAGTTTACATATTTAAATTGTATTTATTTGCAAAATTAGTCAGCTACTAAAATTCCTATTCCATAAGCTGCAGGTCACATTTAATATTTCATTGTCTTTCTGAATTCATCAAAACAGGGTTTTGTTTATTAACCCTTATAACAATAAGTTCAATGAGGAACATAAGAGGTGCAAGTCCTATGTAAACAAAGTAAGTTTGGAAATAAACATGAAAGTCCACTGGAGACTCCTTCAGTATTAAAATATAATTAATTAAAGTACACATCTTGCAGGGAAAGGTTGATTAAGGACCTCTGGGACTATTCATTTGTTAAGGGCCATGCAACTCCAGAGCCCATTGTTACTGCAAGTATCGATAGACCTTGAAGCAGTGATTTCCAGAGTCTGCAACTACAACATGGCCATCTGAAGTTAGGGCCAGACCTTGGGGACCATAAAGTGGGTCAGCAGATGTGTTAATGTAGGATAAAAAAGATCCGCTTCCATCAAAAACCTTTAAGGAGAGAAAACACATAAGACATGTTACATTTATGAATAGGAGTAAAATTAATGGGCCAAATTATGCTCTCAGCTACACCAGTGTAAGTCTATAGTAATTCCACTTATCTCATGAACTCTGGATTTACGCCAGTGTAAATGGGAGCAGAACATGACCTCCTATTCTCAAAATATAAAAATTTACATTTTTTTAAATATATATTTATTTTTACTTATATTAGAAAGCCTATCTAGGGCTCTAGATGCCTTTGCCTATATATATTTAAAAAAAAAACTAGCAACTGTTCCTCATTCCAAAATGAACCATCTCTAATAAATCAAACACAACGAGTATCCACCTCTCTCCCCCACAAGTATCAGCCTTCATTACGCTTCTCCCAAATCCCACTAGACAGATCCTCAGGGTGCATCGAAAGCAGGGATTAGATTACAGCGTTGAGGACTATTCATAAAGAACTTCCTGCCAGTATCTCTTTTTTTATATCAAGTGAGCTTCAGCTGAAGCATCTCTGCTGATTCATATATTAGTTGCTTATTAGATATCCTCTGGTGAAGGAGATTGTTAATGAGAAAGGACTGATTCCCACTTGAAACAGAACAGTTCATTTTTCATGACAAGTGCAGAATATTTTCTCAATAAGTTAAAAAAAAATGATAAAAAGCTATTGGGGATTCGTATCAGTGCCTGAATAGAATATTTTCTTTTTTCGGTGTTTAAGTATGTCTCCTACTTTCAGTTACAGTGACTATACATTACTACTGCCTGTACAGTACTGTACAAACCTCCTCTGTGCAGTAGTTGTGCACAATTTCTCATCTGATGTCAGTGGATTTGTGTAGTCCAATGCATGATGGAGTATCTCAGCCCCAGTGTTAAAGGGCCAGTATGCACCTGTGGTGGCAGGAGCAGAGTGGGGTTTTCAGTCCGCTGTTGCAGAAAATAGGAGCAACCAATCTACTCATCCCCTAGGAGGCAGATTAGGAGGAGCTGGCTCCTGAGTCCAAAGGCACAAACTGAAGAGCCAGGATGAGGGAAATGGGTCCACCAGAAACCCATAAGAAAGCCAAAGTGGAGACAGACTAGAAGGTAAAGGGAATCTTAAGGGACATGGGTTTGTCCTGTTGGAGGAAGAAGGAAGGTCTCTGCCCAGCTCACATCTTCATCCTGTAGTTCCTTCAGGGCCATAAAAGCACCACTTCATTCTTTTTGCCATCCCCTGGTGGCCAGCTGAGGATCTCCACTCCTTCCTGCCCTGCTTTGATCAGAGAGTAGCACGCCTGCTTCAGCACATGGCTGAAGCTAGGCCCTGCAGGCAGACCTAGAACTGCTTCTCAGTAAAAATAAATATCTGGCAGCCCAGTATTTCTTGTGAGATATTTAAAATTTATTTGGCTGTCCGAAGAGCACCCATACCTGTGCCATTCAGCAATTTCATTGTTCGGTTTTCCCTATCCTGACCAATGCAGCATGTCTGTGTTCCAGCTCTGATGTACAGTACATACCAATGGTAGAAATATCAAAGGGGTAGGTTTGGTTGGCATTCATTAGAGAGAGCCAGCTCTTCAGATTGCTCTCAATGGTGTGGCCTATGTAAAATACATTGGGGGGAGGTCTTTGTCCACTTTATAGAATAGGTGTCTTTACCACAGCAATTCCATCAGCCTTCTTAGTAGTCATAGCAAACAAAGATTTGAAGGACTGAAAGAGCATGGAGTTTTAACTACCCTGCCAGTCCTAAAAGTGATCCTGTAAGCCTGCATTGAGGCACATTAAAGCTTGAGCCTGTTTTGTGGGAAACAGGGCTTCAGTGTCCAGGGCTGTCAATCTAGTACCTTCCATAAGTGCTCTAATTACTTTAAAAAACAAAACAAACCCCCAAGATTTTGTCTACCTGTATTCGACTGTTTCCCCAATCGGCTACAATAATATTTCCATTAGAATCTACAGCTACTCCTGTTGGAGCATTAAATTGTCCATTGCCTTCTCCATTAGATCCAAACTTCAACATGAATTCTCCTTCCTGGTTATATACCTATATGAAGTTTAAAAAAAAAAAAACGCATTAGGTCAAATGTTACTTAAATTTCTAGCTAGCCAGAGCAGTTTTTGTTGTCCAGTTCACTGCCACCAGAATGACGTAACAACTTTGTATGTAAAGTACAAGCCTGGGTATTAAACAGCACACAAGCATCTCTCTCCTACTTAGGGTGACCAAATAGCAAGTGTGAAAAATCATGACAGTGGGTGAGGGGTAATAGGCGCCTGTATAAGAAAAAGTCCTGAATATTGGGACTGTCCCTATAAAATTGGGACATCTGGTCATCCTATCCCCACTTGATAAGCCTGTCTTTTCTGTGCTCCCTGATGTAGGTAATTATGTTTCTCGTTTTATTTCCGGGGGAGGGCAGGAGGCGGCTCTCCCTCCTTTAGGGGGTTATATTTGCCTTACAAAAGAGGCACTAGAGTACATACACATAAGCATATGGTATCTGTAATTTTAAACTAGCCAGTGTTAACATTTCATTTTTGGGGAGTGGAAAAGTGGGAAAATAGTAAGCCAAGAATGAAGATCTCGTTGGATTCGCTGCCAGCCCCCTGAATGAGCTTAGTCCCTGAGTAATCTGTTCGTTAAAATAAGAAGTGCCCCCTCTCTAGAATCAAACATGAGGCAAAACCTTTCTAAAGGTGCGAAAGTGTGTGGTTAACAATAGGACTCACCTCCCCTCTTTTCTCTTTCCTATAGGGAAGTACATAGGAGAGGAGAGATTTTGCCTTTTCCCTTCTGACTAATCCTGTGATCTGCTGACCTCTCCCCTCCCCCCCACCCCATTTTAGGTCCAATCTAGCATGAGTATATAGGGGAGGGCACAGGCAACCTGAGCTAGGAACTGATGAGTGCAAGCAAAAGAGCAGTGGGAACAAGGGGACATTGTTTTGCATGGCCTTTATCCACACCAGCTATCAGAGTTGGCTGGTCACGGGGAACAAAGCATGCTGCACCCTCTGATGGGTAGCACAGCAAGTGTTCTGTTTGAACATGTGTGCACTGTTTCTTTAAATCCATGGCGGAAGGCATGAAACAGAGAGCTGAAAAGGTTCCATCGCTAATCCTGATAAGGAGAGCATACTTAACACATGCCTTAGGCAGGGTTGAGTGAGACTGAAGAGAGATCATTATTCATAGTTTGCAACTGTCCCAGTTTGTGTGGGACCATCCTGGGAATTTATAGTCCCAGGCAGTGGGAGAAAGCAAGAGCTACTGTCCAAAAATCATGGTGCAGCACAGGATGGTGCAGGCAGGAGCCGAGTCAATTCTGTTGTAAAGTTCAGTGACAAAGAATTTTGTAAATTTGAGGGGGAAACTAGCTGCTTTCTGTGCAGCAGCGCTAAGTGCTTCCCACCTACCACTTCTGTGGAGGCACAGACTGTCACTGCTGCTCTGGTGTGCATGCAGTGCGGTCTGGTCACCACATAGAGATGCTACAGTGGTCCGTGCATCCTTCATACCTCACACAGCCACAAGGAGAGAATCTTGGCACCAGACTGGCCAGATGACATGGTGCTGCATGTACCTCACAGCATGGTTGGGGACCCACAATAACTTATCTGAGGGAATGTAAGGAGGAAAGCGAACCTCAGATAAGTGCAGAAAAGAAACCAGCTTCTGTCTGCGAATGAGGTGCTTAGCTAGTATGGGGAGCTAATAAATAAAATTGTAATTTGAAAAGAAGAGAGAGAGGAATCGAAGAAAAAGGCTGGACAAGAGATTTTCCTAAATTGACAGGTGGCAAGAGAAAATGTACCATTGGGTAAGACCTGTAGAAGTGGAAGAGGGAGAGAGAAAACAGTTCATGGGGTATGGATTAATTAGAATGTAAAGTTGGCTCCGGAGATTTTTTAAAAAAAAGGACAAGATATCAATTAATGGCAAGAGACAAGGAGAAGAGATGGAAATGTGTTTTTCTGTTTCTGTTGAGGAACAGGGGAGATCGCTGAGAGGAAGTAGTCATGGTCAGATGGGGTTCTATGAGGGAGATGAAGAAAGAAAAACAGAACTATGGTGGGAAAGGAAGGACAATTATTGTCAAGGGATGTTTTTTTTTATTTAAGATGTGTGTGGTGGAGGAGGAGGGAGTCTGGTTTGTGCCGGTGGAGGGTTTTAGGTGCATAAAGGTGAATTTTAGGAATTTGCTCTCTGCTTTTCTTTCACCTTTTAAGAAGAAAGTAACTTAAATATCACCAGAATGTACAGAACTTTCCAATATGTTGACAATTATATTCGCAAAACAGAATAAAAGGGTCAAAAAACTTAAAATTTAATTTTAATACCATCAAGGTAGAAAAAACAATATTGTTCTATACTGAATCACATCAGGGTCCAATGGGACCTCTTTAATCTAACTAGAAGGACAGTATTCTGTGCATTTTTACTAAGATGCCATATCTCTTACTTCTCTTTTGACTGGCTTGTGTGTCTCATAAGATGCCCCTAGTTTCTGAAACTCTCTGCAATCATTTCCATTACTGCAGTAAGCCCTGCTACTGAAGGTAAAATTTATCAAATAAGAGCCCTCCTGCTGCTGACCCATGTAACCCATCTGCTTTATGGCTCCTTCAGTGGTCTTGCTTTTTCTGTTGTAATCCAAACCACATAAATTGCTATTGCTTCTTTATTTCCAGAAAATCGTATGAAAGAAAGGTCACTATTCAAAAGCTAGAGATTTAATACCAGGTTAAACATTATCACATGAATCATAAAATGTGGTGTAATGGACTATCAGATAATGACATATTTGAAGTAAATGTTAAGATTTGTGGCTTTACAATGTGAATATTTATCAAGACAACTAAATATTGATATTCAGCAGAACAGGAAGTCAATAGGTGAAATCCCAGCTGCATTAAAAGTCAGTCAGAACTCCCATTGACTTAATTGGAGCCAGGATTTCACTCAATATATTTAAGTGCATACATCTGATAACTTCTTTAAGAATAACAGCATTCTTTCTGGGTGTGTTGGAGTGGTGGGGTGTGTTCGGTTTATGTTTTTTGCAGGGGAAGAGGGAAAAACTAGCACTCTAAACTGGAGGGGAAACTTGAAGTCCAGAAAAAAATAATTATGCAGATGAGTAATAACTTCTTCCAAACTCAGCGGCCTCCCACCAGCATATACTGATCTGATATGCTCTCTGAATGGTAATCATTGTTCCTGCCCTCTGTTTTACTAAACCTGAGACAATGGAAACATAATAACTTGTCATAGGACTTTTCAACCAATCATAAACCAGGACTCTTTTTATGGCTCTATACAGGAATAACTGGGTGAAATTTTATGGCTTGTATTATGCAGGAATTAAGATTAGATAGTCATAAATGGTCCCTCCTTTTAAAACTGATGTATCTATGACAATGTAAATTTACATTTAACATGTGGCCTCCTTTAACTATACTTTGCTATATTAATTATAATCTAGACGTGAGGGAAGCATTTACTGAGAATACCTAAAAGAAGGAAAAATGTCTTTCATTAAATAAACAGAATACAGCATAACAGCTTATTTGACAGGGCAAAACAGAAACCCATTTGACTTCTTTACTATATCTCAGTTACACCTTAAATTTAAATGTTATTTCATTAGAAAAAAAATCTAAAATTACCCCAATCCAAGAAATCACCTATATCTACATTAAGAAATTACTTGTTAAATCTCTGCATTTCCAATCCTTAATAAAGCCCTTCTTTCTTATTCAAGTTTGTGAATTAGACCTTGGACTATCATCATATCACAATAGGGTTTTAGTTTTAGTTTAGTATGGGAGGCAAGATGTTGATGAGAACTGCCAGAATAGCAGAGTGGCATTAATTGACAATACCTTGACAGAATGATTATGGAAATCTGTAACAATAATTTCATTGTTGCTGTTTACAGCTGCAAAATGAGGACCTGCAAAACAAAAGAGGGAAAATAAATAATAATAAAACTTCAAGGATTTTTTACTTAATGGTTTAAGTTATGATAAAAATCCATTCCATTCTTTTTAAAAAAAAGAAATCAAGATTAGCTTCTGAGCAATACCAATCAAGTCGGAGGGAACAACAATTTGGAATAAAGAATCTTTTCACTCCATTTTCCAAGTAAGATGGTACATATTTTAAAATTGGCATATGGTCCATCTGCTCATCTGTTACAGTTATCTGTCAGTCATGCCTATTGCTCCCCCAGATACAGACTGATTATTATATAGGGTTATAATCTCTTGTTAACTAGCACTGGTACTTAAGGACACTAATGTTTAGGGATAGAGCCAGGTATAGAATACAGCAAGTTTTCTGAAATATTCGTATATATTTTTAAATGAAATCACCCATATACTTGGTGTTCACTTTTCACAAACATTTGAGTCATCAAATGTTAGAACAAACACAAATGTATCACAAGTAAAGAAAATTCATTTAAATGTATGATTATCGGGGGGGGAAGCATTTTTCACCCAGATCCATATAGCAAAATTGCACGTACAAGTGTTGGCAGAAACCAGGTTTTTTTTAAATCAAAAACACTCAAATATTTGGGCTAGAAGATCTCAGTGACATGCAATCTACCTAAGTAATTACAACAAGTCTATATAATACAAAGTTCCAGGTTTTGTGATTAATCCATAAAGTAAAACAACAACATGAAAACAATGCATACATTAAAATAATGACTGAATTCAAGTAACTTGTGATCTACTAGGGATATTCCAACAGCAGAAAGTGAACACAAATTGATCAAATAAATTGTTAGAGATTACTTGTTCGGATGTACTCAGGAATTCATACCTACAAGTTTTAAAAAGAAAGGAAAATAACATACCCAGAAAGTTTTGGTAACAATTAATATTTAGCAGAGCTAGAGCCAAAATTCCAGTGAATAATATTCACTGTTAGATGTGTACTATAAAGTACTGTTAGAATAGGGAATCTAAAAAAGCCAAAACACATTCAACTATCTTCTTTACTAGAAAAGTAAATTTGACAAGATTATAACTGTACAATTTAAAGAGATATTCCTCCCATTCTGCACACTTATCAGCGCTCCAGACCAATGATGGGGAAGTTATCCAAAGTGACTGAATACCTGCAAAATGACTTGGACTAGGTTACTTGGAGTCTCAGGGTCAGGTGTGCAAAAAAGCGTATGTCTAATTTTTAACGCAATTACATGTGGAAATTGGATAACAGAATGTGCAAATTGCCAGTTAGACATGTAACTGGCAATTTTCCTGAAAGTAGATATTTTCACTTGCATAACTGTCCATGTTTAAGTTTGCACTTCAATTCTCTATGCCCATTTTCAAAGGTGTCAAGAAAGGAAAAATATTATTTACTCATTTATCTACATGGGATCAGTTAATAGTTGCAGGGTTCTTTGAAGATTGTAAAGTGCTGCATAAGTGTTAATTATTGTCAGCAGTTGAGTGCAGACATTACAAGGTATCAAATGCCTATTATGATCTATCATCCCCAGGATATTAGCCTGAAAAATTGCCAGGCAAAGAGAGGTGGCTAATAAGGACTGGTTACAGTTATTGGTGAAGAACAGATGTTTTAATCTTCCTGACAGATTAAACTAACTGCAAAGTAATATGTTAAATGTGAACCAACAAGGTGTAAAAGGAATATTTCAGAGCTAGTCTTCAAAGATGGATTTACCTTTTGAAAAAGACTAAGATGACTGAAGTTCATATAATGTAGCACCAACTAAGAAAATTAGTATAATGAATTTCTGTACAACTTCCAGGTTTAAGAAAGAATGAAAGTCTCAAACAAAGACCTTTCTTTTTCCTGCTGCTGAAAGCTGAAGATTATACTTTGGCTTTTCTTTCCATCCATTTTTTAAAAAATAAGGAAAAATAGTTTGGATCTAGCGCCTTCAGCATGCTCCAACATCATGCAAATGTGAGCAGAAGAGGCAAGAAAAGGGGATTTACATATTACCGTCAAGTGTACCTGCAAACTGCTTGTCCCCATTTCCTCGGCTACCAAACCTGGCTACTATTTTTCCATTTGGCTGGAAGATGAATACACAACATGCTTTGTTGTCCACAACAATGATGTGCCCATTACGATCCACGGAAACACCTTTTGGTCCCATAAGTTTTCCAGACCCAATTTTTGCCTGCAAGAGAAAAGAAGGAAAATGATTGAATTTGTGTGATACACAAAAACAAGTCCAATTCAGGGATCTCCCTGTAATGTATAATCATTTTATAAAACAGGGTGCCAAGTCAAACTTAATCCTCTAAAATTCACCGGACCATTTAACTTTTTCTGTAGATATTATAATTTTTTTTTCCAGTTTAAGAAAAGTTGCTGAAATATAGATCCTTTCTAAGAAGGAAGGCTACCAGCATTCAAGGCATAAGTAGCCAGACAGCCTTGCAGATTCTACATTCTTGATGTGCTGTACCAGATCAGCAATTGTAGAAGCCAAGCATGTGTGAAGCCAAACATCTAGCTCAAATGCAAAGATGTTGAATTTATGTTGTTGGTGAAACTGGAGGATCTGGGAGGAACAGTTGTGGGCCAACCCTTTTTCAGATGCTATCATTTTTGTAAATAAGGCAAGGTATATTAAATCAAACATGCAAATTTGGCCATTGACTCATTCGCATAAGAATCTCCAGATTTTGGAACCTTCAACTACAGTTGGTCAGAAAAATTCTGATGAAAGATTTTTTTCATTCAGAATTTGCCAATTTATTGAAAATGAAACCTCTTGTGAAGACAGTTCAAAGTTTGATTAAGGTCCATTGGAAACCTGCTTGGTTTTCCTCTAGCTCAGCTGCCTGGCTCCCTGGCAGCCGGACAGCTTCAGAGTTAGAGACTCTAGACTTCCAGATTCTTTAGGTCTGGGGCTGCCCACCATACATTGCCCCAGAGCCAGCGCTCCATTTCCTTTCACTGAGAATTCCAAAATGTTTGGCTTTTGCTCCAAATAGGAGTGAAACCATATTTCAGAATATCAAAATCCTCAGTGAAACAGATTTTCCTTTCTTCACAGAGCTCTGCCACGTCAACCTTACCACAGGTATGGGATAGAACCACACACAACCTGCAAAGATTGGGGTAGACTGTGTTTCTGTAGTATAATCCCCACAGACCCTTTCCTGAGATCTGACAGGAGTAGCTGGGGAATCTGTGAGCAACCGTACCAGGATGGAAGGGGGTAGAGGCAGGGAGAGGGTGCTTTACACAGCACATTTCCCTCCACTACCAGAAGATTTCAAATCAGACATCCCTGATGATAGTTTGAGATTGTTAAAGTAGTCTTTACTTCATCCCACTTTTCATGCCTTTGTGCATACACGTGGAGTTGCTAAGGTATGGATGCAGAAATGTGGGGCAATCCCTTATGAACCATCTTGAATGGTAGGGAGTGAAGTAGAAGATGCTGAGATAATGGAACCTACATTTCCCCAGGGAGCCTCAAATGCTACATGATTGCCTGAACCCTTCCCTCTTGAAGGGAGCAGATGGAGAAAACTCCATAAAGGTGAACCCTGCAGCATCCTGCATATAGTTTTCATTTCTAGTGGGTCTTCCCACCACACAAGGAACACAACCTTGTATTTGTATGCTCATAAATATTTCTTATATTATGCTAATATAAACTACTGATAGAAAAAAAAGAGACTAATGATACTGCGTTGAAAACGTTTTTCAATGAAAATTAAGTTCGTTTTGGCAACAGGGAAAAAAGTGAACGTGGTCGTATCCTATCTATGAAACCTATTAGGTTTTGCGGAGTGACAAAGAAGCGAAAGTATGAACTACACCCAAACCAGTAGATCTATTTCTTTTTCTGGAGTGATTAAATCCTGCTTTTTTTTTTTAAATTTGCTATGAGATTCAAGATTATCTGCTTCTGCCCCATCCCCATGCTGCGACATTTCCAGGATTCCTATGGAAAAATGACTCATTCTCCTAAGTACTGTCTTCCTGCCCGTATTAATTCATATAAAATAACATGAATAAAACCACACAGTACACTAATGGGCACTCAGAAAGTGAAGTCATGAAATAATTACTCTTGGGCCAAGATTCTGAAAATAATTTGCAGACAGCACACAAATTAAATCCAGCTAGAGACTGTAGCACTTGCTATTAGAAATACCATCTTTCATTTAGGCTCTAAATATGCTAGTGGAAACAAGTCATTAGTCTGGATCAACATATTCTTTATGTGTTTTGTACTTCTTCGGGGTCTCTCAGACTTATAGGTGTGATTATTTAAAACTGACCCTTAGGAAATCTAATCACTTCTGTTAATGACAAGACAAACTATTCTCAGAATTTTCTGCCACTAGGAAAACGTAAGGTCTCATCTAAATCTTTCATACAAAATTGTGTGTTAAAATGGATTCCGTCAAGTACATTATGTCCCTTTTTTATATGCCCTTTTGAATTTAAGCTATTGTTTGTCCCCCTTCCTCTTGGTATTCCAAGTTTCATGTGTTTGTACATTCACCTGCTTAGGTGGAAAATGCAGGATGTGTGTGTATGTGCCTGAAACCATTAGTTGCCCTATATCTAAAGTTTAAAAAGACTTACCTCTAACAGTGCTGGATTTGTTAGGTTCTCCCCCCCCCCCGGTTTAATTTTGCTGATCATGTCACTTGGAACGGCGAAATTAATTCATAGTCCTTAGCTTGATGGGTATACCAGTGTACATCTTTGTTTTTGTCTGAGAACATATTTTTTTTTCAGTTACTCAAAGCAGAAATATAGCTGTGTAGCAAATTATTTGTATCATGCACCTCATTTTCACTTTGCCCACTTCTCTCCCCTCTCCAACTCCCAGGATTACTTCTAACTATCCAAACTTATTAATAACTTCAAACAGCTTCCACCTTTTCTTCATTATTAAAAAAATCCTACAAGATACATTTCCTTCTACTCCTCCCCACCCTTCAATGTGTTTGTACTTCTTGAAAGCCCACAGCGACAATATGCCATCCTAGACCAGTGACAGGTTTAAGAACTAACACAGTATGGCCCATCAGGGCTGGAGAAAAAAAAAAATCTCAGATGTTGGAATCCCTCTCTTAGCTTTAAAAGATCCCTTGATATCATACTCTACAGTACTATGAATGGAAAAACTATTTTTTATAATCTTCAGTGGTTTCTAAAATATTCATCAATTTTTCCTCTCCTTCCTAGTCCTTTACAGTTGGATTCATGGTACATAGAAAGCTTGGCTCAATAGCAGATAAATTTTAAAAAAAAAAAGCACTATTAACCAACATTTATAAAGCTTTCAAATATTTCTAAAATAGTTACTGTATGCATACCCATGTACATGCTGGTGTAATATAAAAGGCTTCACTGCCACTTGCAACATGGGATTATCTGCATAACTCATAAACATCACCATTTTTGAGTCATATGGCCACGCTAATATCAACACCACATCTCCATGTATTCCCTCTCTGTCAGTAATAATACCTAGCTCTTATATAGCGCTTTTCATCAGTGGATCTCAAAGCACTTTACAAAGGGACACAAATATCAGTTTCCCCTCTGTAAATAAGGGTAATGAGGCACAGGGGAGGTAAAGTGATTTACCCAAGGTTACCCAGTAGCAGAGCAGGGAACAGAACTCAAGTTTCCTGAGTCCCAACCCAGCACTCTATCCACTAGGCTGTATCATCTCCCATTGTAAGATGTTGAGGGTTTGGTGTTGCATTACAGTAGTATTTTGCTAAGTTCTACTTTATGTGATATTCATGTTTCACAGCCTTGAGAAAACTCTGGACTCTGCCCCTATAACTAGAGGAGACAAAGCATCAGGAAAGTGACACTTTTCTCCTGGCCATGGGAGCCTACAGTAAACCAGCCAAATCCTGTAATTACAGAGAAGCTTGGCCATGGCTCCAAGGAAATTTGCTTACTGTCTTTCATGACCATTAAAATGGTACAAAGGGAGAGTGACTGGAATGAGAAAAAAAGGCGGGTGATAAAAATGACATCCAGAATAAGATCAGAACAAAACTCTGATCTGACTGTCTATGGTGCAGTCTAACAACCAGCAGACTTCTCACATCAGGAAACCTGCCTAGTTTTTCATGCCTTTCTTCCATCAGAAGTGGTGTCTGCTGGCTCTCTTGACACCTTCCGGGAGCAGTGGGCACTGTCCGGGGTTCTTTGCTCAGTGTCCCATTCTGGTTTTCTTCGTTTGACCCTATGACCCTCAGGCACTTCCTGTTTTTTTGTTAGTTGTCCCCCATACTCAGTTGTATCCTGGGCTCAGTGACTCCTCCCCTTAGGTTGGGGGAGGGGCCTTGAGCAGTGGGCAGGCGCCCACTCCCTGGTTTACAAATAGGATCAGAATCACCATTAAACACTTCGTATGTTTATTTATAGTCTCAAATTGCTTGGCAAACATTGCTGAATTTAACCTCATAAAACCCCTGTGAAGCAGGGAAGTATTATTGTTCCCATTTTAAAAAGGAGGAAACCGAGACATAGGAGCTGAAACAATTTGCTCAAATTCCAATAGCAAGTCTGAGAATATAACCCAGATCTTCTAAATTCCTACTCTGCACTTCAATCATAAGACCATGCCTCCCCTCTATATATAAAATGCTTATGAAATAGTTTTGAATTTCTCTCACAAATACAGTCCATTCGGTTTACATTATAATTAAGTTTTCCTCTCCCATTTAATCATTCTGACCACTAGCACCATAAAGTCTGATATGTTGACTTGTACTAAATAGACAAAGATATTGCAGAGTTCCTACAATCCAACACTTACTAAATCAAAACAAAGGTGGTCTGCATGTCATATAAACAACCTTACTATTAACATTTTGAATATTTGTCTCTGTGCTAGCAGGAAACATTGCACAAGATACTGGTTCCCAGGACAACCATCTAGTTTGCTTAATTTAATGTTCCATCTAGGTGAACTAAAGAAAATGGCACTTCAATATCTGCCTCCAATCTAAACCAGTTTACATGAAAGATTTTAATTATTTATACAAATGTTCCAATTACTCCAAAGGTTTGAATCTGATCTCAGTTACACCTGTTTTATGGCAGTCTGTCTTCAGTTCATTCATTGACTTCAATGGAGTAGTTTGCCCTAGTGAGAGAGGACAATGAGGTGCCCGGAGTATCTGAAGAGGAGAATGAGGTCCTGTGAGTATCTGAACATTTTGGAAGCTATTTTATTTTTATAACTGGGAGCATCGCATATTTCACACAAACATCTGAGACATTCTATACCTGTTTTAACAACAGATTTTTACAATTTTTTTTAAGCCAATTGTTGGTTAATTGGTAAAGATCTTCAGGTAATACTAGAACAGGTAGGAAATATAGCAGCAGACACCCTACGGCTATATGACTGCACAATTTACCAGAAGGAGTATCACTGAAGAGTTATTTAGTAAATAGCCAAAAAGAAAGTATTTCCTCCCAGTTAATAGCCACCTGGAGTTGCTCAGGGCCTGAGATTTTGGGTTGTTAACCACTAGGAAATGCCAACTAGAAAATTATGCTCCAAAGCTAGACTCTGAGAATGAGGCCTGGTCTACACTTATCTTCCGGATTTGGCGGCAGTCAACGGGAGATACGCAAGTGACATAAACCACTTGCATATCTCCCGTCGACTTCACCGTATCTGTTCTGCGCGCTGTCCACACTGTGCTGTGCCGACGGGAACAGCGTTCCTGTCGACACAGCGCTACGCTACTTACAGGGGCGGTTTTCCTCCATCGATTTCTGGATCGACTGAGTGGGTCTACACAGACCGCTCAGTTGATCCAGAAACAATCAATCTGATGGCGGCAAATTTGCTGCCGTCAGTATAGACCCAGCCTGAGTAAGTATGTAGGTGGTTCCTCATTAGATCTTTTATATGATTTATGAGCATATTGCCATCTCACTCAGTCATGTGGACTCCGTCTCAGACTTAGGGACACTAGTTTTAATTTTCTGCGATTCTACCTCAGTACACTACCTGCTAAGCTGCAGGTCAGTGAACGTCAATGGTCAACAAAGGTACCTGGTTTCATTTCTCCAGAAATCAGTCCCCCTTGTCTTCTAGAGTGTTAGCTGACTTTTTTTACTATGTGCCTTTCAAGATCATGATAATCTATATGAACAGCAGATTCATTATTTTGCAATCCCAATATAGCAAAAAGTTCTCTGTGCCTCTTTATTTTTCCTATGTCTGTTATCCTGTGCTTCATTTAAAGATCTTCATTTAAAGACTATAATAAGTATGTTCTACAGACAACAATATTCGTGATTTACTATGGATCAAATTCTGCCAAATTCTCTTAAACAGCTTTGAAATCAATAGGGCCTTGTGTAAACTATGGTTTAAAGGTGTGATGTTGACACATGAGGTAACACATGATAAATAATGTGTATTAGAAATCTAGTGTAGACAAGGCACACTGCCTTTAACATGTGCTAAAGTGGACCAAGTTGAAGTC
>ML675624.1:17036834-17086312 GCA_007922155.1 Mesoclemmys tuberculata | reverse complement strand
AAGGCACACTGCCTTTAACATGTGCTAAAGTGGACCAAGTTGAAGTCTAGTGGGAACTTACTCACATGAGTAAAGAACTACTTAATGTGAGTAATGATTGCAGAATCAGGCCCTACATAATACTTACGGCAAAATGGGATAAGAAAACAGCCTCTTTTGCTTGAAGTAAAGGAGAACACCTCTGTCTGGCAATAATAGGTCCTTATCCTTTCCACATGCTGACCATTAGAAAACAACAGCACACACTCATGTACACACACAGTCAGTACATTACTATAAACTTCATTTCACTGAGAAGACCATGTGCAGAAATACAGTTCTTAAGCAATTGAGTACATGATCCAAAAGACACTTTCTTTGTCACATCACACTTAAGGCCCAGTTTGTCTTGACATGTGTGGGCCGCACAAAGCTGGTGCTGGTAAGATCTTAAGAACTAGAGGTTCTTCATGACCACATACTGACCATAAAGAACTGTGGGACAGGGAATGGTAAAGATGTGCTTCTAGCAATTTCAAAACCTTTATAGAGAGTTTGTTCTTCTCTCTAGTGGAGATTTTGCTAGGTCTTGTTTCATTGTAACTTCCTGTACTCTGGGATGCCTGCACGTCAATCAGCACAAAATATGGCAGCCCATAATACAGCACTGGAGTGATCTTTTGTGAAGATAACACACCTACCTTACCGTCTTTGCATTGGCTGCCAACAGGACAATGAGTAAATTACAAATGTGCTCTGCTGAGGAACCAGTTATCAATTTGCTTATCTTCCCAAGACACTGTGTTCTCTCTCTAGCTGCCATTTGAAGGTCTCAACTCATTTTAAGTCGGGGCCACAAGACTATGAAATTGTCTACCACTGGAGGCTCAGTTAGCCATCCCTCCTAGTCTTAAAGTATTGAAGACTACCTAATGAGATATCTGTGGAACTGTTTGGAGTTGGGCACTGTGTATTTTTTTGGGTGTTTTGCAATTCGGAGTTGTAGTACGGCACCCAAGCACCTCATTGTCACGCGGGCTGCATTAGGAGGGGGGGGCATTTGTGTTATGTAACATTAATATGTCAAAATCGTAGTGATTCATGTAAGACATACCATGTCAGGTACTGTTAGAAAGGTTATAATATGCTGAATAAGATGGTAATATTTGTGTTCATGTGTAATATGTGTAAGGAAAGTTATGGAGATCTTTGATATCCCTGTATTTCAAACTGTGCTGTGGAAGACACACCCCAGACAGAGAGGCGGCAGGACAATAGCTTGCTTAATAGCCCATTCAAGGCCTTATCAGAAGCCAGAGGCCCGGGAAGAAACTAAAGGCATACCTGAAGAGTTACCAGGATTGGCCCATGTGACTATGGACTTCATTTTGGTTCCAGTAAAGTTCCACAAGCCACATGGCCAGAAACAGAGGGTATATAAGATCAAACCACAGAAACCATTTTGTCTTCGTCTTGGTCTTTGCCTTGTGTCCTTGTTCCTGTCCAGCTGCGGACACACCTCTGGATTAACACACTTTGCAACTGAACTAAAGGACTTAGACCCATCCAGGTACTGGATGTATACCAGAGGAACTATACAAGCCTGCAACTCCACAATTGTTCTAGAAACCTGATGTATATGGACTTTTAAATCATCTGTATGTATCTGATTGCTTTAAGCCTTTAACACTTCTCTTATTGTTTGTTTTTCTTTTACTAATAAACCTTTAGTTTTAGTTACTAAAGGATTGGCTGGCAGCGTGGTATTTTGGGTAAGATCCAAACTTATAGTGAACTGGTACTGTGGCTGGTCCTTTGGGATCAGAGGGAATCTTTTAGTAAAGAGCATAGAGTTAAAGCAACTGATCTCTTTACTGGACCTAGTGTCAGTTTGGGAGCCAGAGACTGAGATGCAGTAAAGGGGGCTGTGTGTATTTGCACAGTGGCTTCTTGATAACCAGTGTGGGGGAATCAGAAGCACTGTTTGTGGCTGGTTGGGAAGTCTGACTGCAGTGTCACCCACCAGTGTTGGGAGAATTTGCTCTCCTTTTGCAGCCTGCCCTGACCCTGGCATTATCAGTGGGCTACCCTGGGCACGGACGGGTTACACTCATCAATAATGATTTTATTAAAAATAGAATTCACACACTTGGTATAATAATAAAAAGGAATATGTCACAATTGTGATACTTCATTGTAGGTGTGCCATGGCTTTCCACAAAGAAAGAATGCATTTATTAACCTGTTTCATATCACCAGTTCTCTTTCTTGAAACTAACCAATTAATGCATTCCCTATGTAAAATGGTCACAGCTTCATACTGGAGCCTTACCTTAAATTTGCCATCTGCTGAAAATATGCTGACCCATTTGTTATCATAGTCTGCAATAATGATGTCACCACTAGGATGTACAGCCACTCCTGTGGGCCTCTGCAATTGGCCAGGAGACCTTCCTCGTATACCGAAACGACTTTTGAACTGGCCATCATTGGAAAATATCTGTGATGAAGAATATTTATTTTTAAAAAGTAATTCTACATGAATCAGAGTAATTTATTTCTCATGACTTGGCCTTTGACAAGCAGGAAAATAATTAAAGCAATGAAAATATTAATTGTTAGTCTGACTGTAAAAATGAAACACTGTTACTGCACACATTTGAAACCTTTGGACCCAATTTACAGAGAGGCCTCAACCAGGAACCTAGCTTTATAATAAACACGTCCTTTGCACTTAAATAGCACTGTTTCCAATAATCTCAAAATGCTTTACAAACATTAGTGAATTAAGCTTTGCAACATCCCTCTGTGATGAGGAAACGTTGTTATTCCCATATTATAAAAGAAGAAAGTGATGCACAGAGAAATTTGGCCAAGGCCACACAAGTAGAATTACCTGAGTTAGAGGTAAATATTGGGCCATATCCTGTGCGGTGCTGAGGTGCTTTTCAGCACTTAGAATTTAGCCTATTTGCTGTGGCCCCAAATTTGTGGCTGCAAATGCATGAAATGTGAGTGAAAAATTGTAAGAGCATGTTTTGAAGCTACTGATGAAAATTTAAACCCATGTCTCTTTGAAAATAGTATGCAGTAAAATACAATGCAGTAAAAAATTGTTTTTATTGTTTAATTCTCCAACAGAAAAATTTTTTTTACTGCAGTTGGCTCTGTGAATCCAATATACTTAGGGAAGAGGAAGCTGTATTTATTCTATGGTGTCATTCATCTCCAACCACATTTGCAGTCAGAATGGAGCTGACAAATCCTTAATGGTGACAATGATACATGAAAGACAGAAAGAAAGGGGGAGGGGGACCATCCGGGGGGGGGGCCACCCAGCTTGATCTTCACAGAGGAAATGGAATCCAGACACCTGTTATGGTCACGGGGGCTTCTGCAACAGAAATCAACATTTGGATCGTAACATTAGAGAGAAGAGTAAATTAAACAGATTCACGTGAAACTAAAAGCTATTTAAAAATGACCACCACATTAGCCTGTCCTCAAAAATCTGATTATGAAAGAGGAAAGTTTGGGCACTTTATTGTGGATTTTATTTTGGAACACTCATTGAAGTAATGTAAACTTGTAATGCAAAGTGATGCATGCAAAAAGTCAATATTTATGACTGCTGATCAATCTCTTCTTTATGGTCTTTATATTAAAACATAATAAAAAGGGAAGCAACTTGAACACGCTGTAACACATCTGCTATGAATCTGAAACAGCTCCTAGATTTAAAAAAAAAAAAAAAAAGTCAGTGCTGAACAGGGTGGGCTTCCTCTAGATTTTCTACCCATCCTTGTATTTTACAAGACTTACCTTTAAATACAGTAAAATACAGATATTAAAAGTGACATACCTGTACACACTGGTTGTTACTGTCTGCAATTAATATTTTTCCATTTGTAGATGCAGCTACCCCCTGAAGATTTGTAAATTCTCCTTTGTTTCTTCCTTTGGTACCTAAAATTGGAAATCAAGCGCATAACAAATCAGATTACACAGATCTAACCAGTTAGGGCTTTCAATTCCAACACTTTAATTAAGTTTCATTTTGTCCTTGTACCCTAGATTTCTAATATGAATTGCTCCTTTTACCATCACCAATCAAAAGGGACATATATCCCAAAGCAACAATTCTCAATAAAAGACAGAGGCATTGTCCTCTTACTCTTCAGTCTGATGGCCATTTTAACCCCATTCAAATAACAATCCCTTTTGCCTTTCAGAAATCATGGTATCTTTATACTTTACATCTTTCTGTGACAATAGGAAAATGCTTCTCAAGAGAATGATGGTTATTAGGCTTCATATTAGTTCAGAAATAAGATATTGATGGGTATTAAAATAAGAACCTGAACAGATGGATGGATGGGTGTATTATATGGGCCTACATGGTCTGGACCAGTGAAGTTAGAAGTTTAGCTAGAACATATCTGAGAGTGCATTTGTGAAAGATTTTTATAGCCATTGCAAAATGGGAAGCTTGCCAGTCATCTATACATATAAAATTCCAGTTTATAGATTAAGACTACTTAGATGGCGAACTCTGAGGCAGGAACCATATTTTCTTACGGATTTGTTCTGCATCTAGCACAACAGGGACCTAATCCTCATTGGGAATATCTGAACGCTACTGCAGTATAAATATTAAACAAGAGATATAGAGCAATACATGTAACACCACCACCTTCCAAGTGCCTTGGTAAAGTCAACTAATGAATCCTCCCAAACACTGCTGTGATGTAGTGAGGTACTGTCCCAATTTTACTGGGGAAACCAGGAAGTTCAAGCCATATTTTCAGAAGCATTCACTAATTTTGGGTATCTACTTTGACACTCTTAAGGTCTACAAAAAATAAGTGGATACTTTTGTAAATGTTGATCCTACGTGACTTTTCCAAGGCCAAGAAGGAGTCTAAATTAGGAGCACAAGGATTCTGGGGTGCGTATGCAGGTAGTGAGGGATTCTCTGCATCCTCGCATCTCCTTATGCAACATACAAAAGAATGGCTAGAACTTGCACCAAGATGACTTGTGGCTCTTTGCAATGAGCTTCTTTTCAAACAAAAAGGCGCAGGTCTGGTCTATGCTAAAGAGTTTTGTTGACAAAAGTCAGCTTTTGTCAACAAAACAGTGCCGGTGTATACACTAGTCATCTCCCTGCCAACAAAACCACTGGTTTTCTGACAAAGTAAAATCACCTCTACGAGAAGCTTGTGGCGGCAGAGTTAAGGCAACACAGTGTCAATGTAGACACAGTGTCCCCTTAGAGCAGTGGAGGGACTGTCATGCTGGTCCGTTTCACTGCTCTGCTATTGACAAGTAAGGTGGGGGAGATGGAGCCTGGCTCTGCAAGCTGCTGGGCTCACAGCTATAAGCCAGGGCATGGGAGACTGCTGCTGCAAGTTCCCGGGTCTCAGACGAGCCGCGGGCAGCTGCCGCTGGGCTCCAAGCTGGGGAGCAGGAGCTCCCAGTTGGGGCACATGAAGCTGCTCCCTGGCTCCCAACTCAGAGCCAGGACCAGGCAGGACGCAAGAAGTCCCCACATGGCTGTCCCAGCTAAGACTGAGAGTGGGGTTGGGGAGAGGGCAGTCCACAGGGTGCCTGGGAGTTTATAGGTCTGTCAGCTCCCGCCACACTACCCCTTAGGTTGGTGGAAGTGCTCCTGGTGAGGACAATCAGCCACAGTGGTGGCTGGAAGTCGACATAAATATGCTGACTTTTTCTTTCCCCCCTCCGTCAAGACAAGGCGTCAGGCTGGTTCACTAAAATGGACTGTAATACTATTTCAATTGGGGAAGTATTTTTTACGAGCGTTCATTGGCTACATATACCAACTGCTTAGATGTTTCAATATATAGTTTTCACTGAAAATGTATTGTTTTAGTCCACACACAATACCCCTTAGTGCAGTTATTTAAAATGTTTTGACTATGATTCCAGACACAGGAGTGACACATGATTAACCCGACCTTGTCTTTGGCTCTCATGAGGCATGCACAGTCAAAAGCAATGCATTTGGCACTACCCCTCCTCCCCTCCCATCAGTAACATTTTCCATTGGGAAGCCTGGATGTTGGGTGCACAGCTCCAGTTGTTGGTCAACAAAAACATTTAATTCCATTGCATTGTGTGCTGAAACTAACCCTTTGTTTCTCTCACTCTGTTATTCCAACCATTGGACACTTTCATTCTCTCAGCAAGATACATGCTTTTGATAACATTTACTTTCCCTAATGCAATAATTATGAGAACAGCCCGCTACAGACCAGTCATGCTATCCAGACTGGACTCATTGCTGTGTGCTCTTTTAATCAGTGACGCCCATAGGCATGCATGTGGATAGTAATTTTCTTCCTGCATATGCAAATGATAACTTGCTGTTGTGCCCTCCAGCCAAAGGGTAAGAAAATGAGTGAAAAATGAGAAGCATTCCCCTTACCACTGGCAGGAGAGGGAAAGCATTTGTCATAAAAAGGAGGCGGCATAATTTAGAGCATCTGGAAACAACTAACATGAACATTATAGAGCACACACACTTTCCTTCAAAAAGAATGCTCTTGAAAATTCAGGAATTTTCATTTTAAAAAGGTAACAGAGTTTATAACAAAAGGGTACTTAGAATGCTTTTCAATGGGACTGTAAATATTCATGAAAGGAAAAAGAATGGCCATTACTCAGGAATTACAGACATTTCCCAGTAGGAGGTAAAAATGGTGATTTATTAACAGTTCACAGGAGGTGAAATTCAACCCACGAAAGGCACTTTGCAGCCCTTAAGCTATTGATGGGGGGCTTAAATTGCACATGGGGCTATGTTCAGTTCTTTTGTTCTGGGTGGATATCCACCAGGAAGAAAATTTTGCTTAACTAACATTAACTTTTATTCCTACTTTACACTCAAATGGAAAAACGAATAACTTTGAACTTTTAGGGTACGTATCTTACTATTACGGCTGGCTGGAAAATTCCAACAAAAATATTTTTTGTGGGAATTTGCCAATTGATTTCTTTAAAGCAAAACGTTTTGGGGGAGTTGGTTTGATTTTGACAAAGTTCTGATGGAAACCAGGCAGATCGAGAAACTTACCTGCCAGACAGCTCTGTTGGAAACCTGCCTAGTTTCCTGATGGCTGGCCACAAGGAAGACCAGGCTTCCAGGATCCACTACGCCAAGAGACAGCCCACCACCCAGACTTCCCAGGGGCCAGAGACCCAAAGGCTTCCAACATCTGTGATGCTGGGACAGCCAGCTAGACCGATTGCCCTGGAGTCCTGGATCCAGAGCTTTCTTTCCCTTTTGGAGAATTTCAAAATTTTGGAGCTTTGTTCCTTAAATAATGGTCAAAATATTGAAATCCACCATGAAACAGAATTATCTTTCTTCACAAAGCTCTAATTTTGAGAGTTTCCTTTGGATTTGATGCCTGTGGTGGCTCAGTACATATGGTTGAAGCAAAAGGGAAAAGCTACATGCAAAGATTTGCGCCCAGACTTCCACCTTCTTATGTGGACGAACGTTTGCAAAAGGATATTCACTCAAACTTTGTGTATGTCTTACTATCATACATTAGGCTGACCAGACATACCTGATTTCCAAGGACAGTCCCCAATTTAGGTACTCTGTCTCCAGCAATAACAACATGTCCCTGGAAATGTCCCTGCTTGACTTGGTCACTGAACAGTGGTTTAAAAATGTGGCAAAATTGTAATAAATAAATGGGACAAATAATAAAATGTAACCTCTGCACTACACTTCTATGATTTTAATATGAGTAAAATCTGGTTTATGAATATGGCATATATAGAATTAGCTTGCTCCATTATACCTGGTCTCTCTCTCCACACATTGCTGTAAGTATGGCTACACGGCTATCACATGCTAAGGTCAGTTTGACTGCACAGGGGGCGTCAATGACGATTGCAGAAGTGCTATAACGCTGTCCAAGAAATGTAAGTGTTCCTTCAACGACCAACTACAAAAAGAATTTTCTTTCTTGAGACCAATTGCAAAAGAAACATCTGTCTTATGTACCATATATCATCCCGTATTCACCATTTCCAGCGGAGGCAAGACATCAGTAAAAGAACACGAAGGTAGAAGTAAACACAAATCCGCCTTAACTGCCCATGCTGGCTCACGTTCTCTAACTTCATTTTTTCATAAAGTTGAGCTGATTCAGAGTGAATATGACCTTGCTACACAAGAGGGAATTTTTGCTTATTACACCATTCATCACAACTACAATATAAGATCAATGTACTATACCTCAAGCTTAAATTAATTTAGAAAATTCTACAGTCCCAAATTTAGTTGTGTGAGGACAAAGTGTGATGCAATTGTCACAAGTGTTTTCGCACCATGGGCAACAGATGAACTGAAACATGATCTGGACAATGTTGAGTTTGTATTGCTTTTAGTTGATGCATCAAACCACAGCCATGTAAAATTGTTGCCTATTTTGGTTAGTTACTTCAAGGTATATGATGGAAGCACATCCATGGAGACAAAGCTACTTGATTTTGTTGAACTAAAAGGTGAAACAGCTGAACTAATTGCAGTGGAGATACTTTCTGTTATAGAAAAGTTTCAGTTGGAAAATAAGGTTGTGGTTTTCTCTGCCGATAATACAAACACAAACTTTGGTGGGCTACACAAACAAGGAAGAGAAAATGTGCACACTAAAGTCAGGGCAGCCTTACAGCAGGAGGTGATAGGCCTCGGATATCCCATTCAGATCATTCACAACTGTGCCTGAACTGAATTGGATAGAATTCCAGTGGATGTTGAATATATACTTACCAAGATTTTTTGATATTTTCAGTTTCACTGTTCAAGTTGAAAGACTGAGGAGTTTTTGTGAGTTTGTGGGGCAACAATACCAAAACATCCTGCGGCATAGCAATATCAGGTGGCTCTTAGTGTTACTTGCTTTAGAAAGAGTATTCCTATTATTATGAGCCACTGAAGTCATTTTTTTCCCCTCAGAAGATATTTGAAGACCCTACGACTGAATTCTGGCTCATTTTCATTCAAGCTAATCTGTCACTTTTCCATAACATAATACAATTGCTGAAGGGGGAAGATCGCTGTGCAGTGGAATCTGCTGACATCCTTAACTAGCTACAAAAGAGCTGTATGCAAGGCATGCGGAAGACTTTGTGCCAGTTTTAGTGAGAAGACTGCTAAAGGAGCAAGAAAGGGCTGGAGTCTTGACACGAGTCCTTCTTTAATGTTTCTCGACCTTTTTTTGATGCATCAGTTAAATACATACACACATGGGGATAACACACAGACAATCTTAGAGACCTGCTTTGTCCGCTTTTCAAACAAGTGCCTGCAAGATCTGAGATTGAGAAGGCACTCGAACTTCTGCAAATGAAATGCCGAACGTAACAATTGATCAAGATGCTCTGTTTGATTAAGTGACATTTCTTAATGAATGTTTAAGAGGGAAACTAGGCAAATGGAGTGCATCTGCTACATCAGTTGCTTTCAAATAGAACACAGTCATGACATTTCACAGAATCCAAGATATCCCATGTTAACCTGAAAAAACTAGCTGAAGTGATGCTCTGTCTGCCAGGCAACAATGCACCTGTTGAAAGTGTTCTCGCTGATGAATGATGTGTGGATGGCAGAGAAATCAAGATTCCGTGTACAAACTGTGAAAGTCATTCTAGTTGTGAAAATAAATTTTAAACTGTCCTGTCTAGAATTCGTGGAAAAACTCGCCAAGAACAACGATATTCTCAAGCAGATACATTAATTGAAATATTTCTCTGATAAATGTAAGTTTACTATACAGTTGTCAGCCTTAAGGATAATACTGGTAAGTATTTTTTCTGTGTGTACAGATTGAACGTGAGAAATATGATGTACTGAAGTTAGCTATAAAAATATGTAATGTATAAAAATATGTTCATAACGTCTGTTTTTACATAACATTTATTTCCCAAAAGCAGTAATTACCCCCAAGCCTCCCCTCACCCCTAAAATATGTCCCTGGATATCATTCCAAAAATCTGGTCAGCCCATCATACATCTTCCTTCTAACAGTTGGTTTAGAACTGGAGTAAGAAATGTGAAATACTGCAGAGACATGCTGGAGGAGTGGTGAAAGAATGTGTGTAATGTCCACAAATCTTGTTTTATTTTAAAAATGGAATTCTGTCAAATTTACTATGCAAAGATATATATTTTAAATGTCCATTAGAGTATTGGATAGTGAGGGTGCATGCAGTGTTTTACAACGTCTGAAAAGGCAGAACTAAATTCAGCAGGAATTTATGCACCATATTCATACATTTAATATTTAAATCAAAAGCTCCTGGAAAGCGGAATGTATTTTCCTTTGTGTTTTGTACAGTGCCAAGCACATTGTCAGCGCTCTTAATAATAGTAATAAATCAAGATCGGTGTGACAGGCACAAAAATATCCAAATAATTATGTCTGAACAGCCTTCATATTCTACCAAAACATGGCATTTTATGCACTGCATCGTGTGGCTGTACACATTCAAATCCATTCCTTCTCAGCCTCCCAGTGCCAGTCCTGAACTTGGCTAGGACTGGAGTCTGTACAATAAATGCAGGTTGGCTTGGTGGGAAGCAGAAGACTTGATGTAAGGGAAACCAGTTGCAAATGGGTTGAGCGTGCTTTCAAAATATCAGATTTTCTGGAAATTGATGGGGGAAAAAAGTTTGCTTGTGCTGAGCTGCACACAGATAACCCCATAGATCTGCGTGGTCACTTGAGAGAAAATGCATCTACAGCCCTTTTTCTTTTCACGGTCTCAAAATTTAAAAGGAAAAAGATCAGTAGCAGGCATATACGGTCTTATCAATGCCAAGACAAAAGGCAGTGAAAAAGTGCATGATAAAGTGTGCCCTGAAGAAAGAGAGAGAGGGAGAGAATGAATCTTTGACAGCCAAACCAGAAAGATGGGACAGCTCAGTCCGCAGAAGTGTGGGCAGGTGTCTGCGGGAAGGATGAAGAAGAAATAGCAGATCCTGGAGGATCTCTCTTTAAAAGTATAAACAAAGAATTTTGAATTTTCACATCTATTAAGTTTAATTTTTCATCAAATGTATACCTTAAATATCCAAGATTTAAAAGATCTATTATTTGTACGATTAGCTAGGTAAACTATGCTCTGTCTCTGATGCCCTAATTCAGCATTTTTTATTCAAACCAATTCTGAATGAGCCCCCCAATTGCTTTCAATACATGTGAGAATCAAAAGATCAGATACATTCCTCAGTAAGAGATGGAACCAAAGCATTCAGAGAATTTTTATATAAATCAGATTTAATTATGCATCTACTGACACATTAAGTTAGGCAACTAACCACAAGCTGGATAAGTTGAAAATTGCATATTTAAGTAGACAACCAGCCCACATTCTCATTTAGGGGACCAATAGTTTTTGCCACCAAACGTTGCCCTCTGGAAATTGCAAACACACACTTGTTATGCAACCTGAAACCTATATTACTGAATATTTAGCCTTAAGAGTTAAGGGAAGGATTTTTACAAAGGCAGTAATATGCTCACTGGTTTTCTTTGCTGTAATGTAGCACATTCCACTTCCCATTAGTGTTAATTACATATTTGCTAAAATAATGTTTTGATACTGACAATTTTTGCTCTCTATAGTGTTTAGAACACTAAAAATGTGTGTGCATGTCTTTAAAGAGAGCTAATCCATGGGTGTAGAGAACTAGAGAGAGAAATTTCATGTGTGACTTCCCATGGCAGAGCATTTAGCAGCATCACATTTGTATTAGGTTAATGGCCAGCACAAAAAGTAATCTGCCAGATTTTGCTGATTTTTTGTGTATAAAAAAGCCAAACCCTGCTTGTAAATAAATATCCACATACTCCATATATTTGGATGCCTATAGGGACATTACATTATGGTTCTAAAACAAAGCTGCATGAACTTTTGGCTTCGAAAGCCAGAACTGTGCTCAACTTCCCTAGTTTAAATGATAAACCCAAAACTTGGCCCAAGTGTGTCAAAAGGTTTAAACAAACCTCTTTGCTCTTCCTAGATTCAAGAAACATATATATGGTTTTATTAAAAACCATGCAAAAAAACTTAGTTTCCATCACAAACTAACCAAAATTCAGACTTCACATGAGTTTGAAACTGAAAACATAGTTTTTAAAACTCTGAGAATAATGGGGCTATTAGTCAAAATATTAGGTAAAACTTTACATATGCTCATTAATTAAGGGCACTGAAAGTGCACAATGATATGAACATGTGGCTGCAAGACCATACAGTCAGTCCTACCGTTTTGGAGCTTGCTAGTGGATTGTGCACATGTAATCCAGACTACATAGTCCACTGTTCAGCAGGGCAACTACTTCTCTATAAATTCTTTATCTGGAAGAGCTATTCTGTTAAATTAAAAGATACGAGTTCTCCACAAAATAGGGTGACATGACCCATGTATCCCAGTGGGGGGAAACTCCAATGTCAGTAGAACAAAAGCTTTGAGTTTTAGGAAGCTTTTGTTCTAAAATTTATTATTTCAAGCAGTCAAAACAAAAACAAAAAACCCACCACCATTACATTAGGGTTTTCTGTAGCAGAAGGAAACTGTTCTACTACTTTCAAAACACCTGTGGGCTTGTTTTATAAGGGAGGCTTGCAGTATGCAGGACTGGGCCGTGAAAAATTGGGACTGTCTCATGAATTGTAATCCAACCAGATATCAAATTCATGATACAAACTGCTCACTTGAATCAAAATATGCTGTAGTGCTACCACAAACTACTGGCAGAAATTATGTCAGTCTACAGAGATTTTTCAAAAGAATATTAATAATTCCAGAGCAGTTAAAAACGATTTTCAAGGTGTCATCTATTTTATATTAGGGACGAATGTGGCCTTCTTTCTGTGTGCATGCGAGCGCACAGCATGTGCACATGAGCAAGAGAGAAACTAGTGCTCCTGAAATATGTCAGATTGACAGACATGGTAAAAGAGGTCCCCTCTTTATTCTTAGAGCTGGCATGTGTCACACAGCAGCTGTGTCATTTTTTGCCATTTTTCATAGTTTGAAGCCAATCTGTCAGAGGCTGAAGAATAAAATCTACTTCAGAGAAACTCATGAAGAAAGATTTGTCCTCTCAAAATGATCACCCTGTCTCATTGTATTCAGTGGAACAGGGGCTATAGACTAACTTCAGTTAATACGCTCTCTTTCAAAATAACCATCACCTCCCATAGTTCTCAATGATGAGGAGAAGGAGGGGCAACTAGGTTTCCTGCACAGAACATGGGAGCCTCCCAGAAGGTCAGGAGTGGAAATGAACATTGTGAGGAGAAGGCAAATGGAGGCTGTGGCTACCTTTGCTAAAGGCAGCATGTGGCCTCAGTCCTGTTAAGCTTTATGGGAGACAGTGACGGTTTGAGACAATGCAGCTAAACCTAGAGCAGTATGTAGACTCAGCCCTATTGAGGACTATAGGAGGTAGTGCTAGTAGCCATTTAGAAAGAGGGAAAATTATCTTCAAATTCTCTGATTAAGATTGTACTCATCCCTGTTTAAGGAGAAACTTGGAAGAATAATTGGGGGGGAGGGAGCGGCGGCAATTTCTTAAAATGTAGCCAAGAAGAACAACAAGAATTCACTGAATCTTAACTATCGGGAAAGTTTGAAGAATCTGTATTGTTCCGTAAAGACAATTGTTTGCATGAAAGAGAAGTCTAAACACAGGCAGCCAAATATCTTTAAGAATCCATTTTTAAATTAAACTTTAATTCAAACTAATTTCCAGATCCACTTGTAAATTCTCAGAACATTTATTCTGCACTGAACAAACAGATGCTGTATCTTTCAAATAGCAAAAAAATTGAATCTCTGCTTTATGTGCACAAAACAAAAGCAAAAACCCCTCACTTCAGCTATGACTGGCAACTCCATAATTCTGCTAAAAGACTTCTCTGCAGAAAGACACATTTCTATATTACAGTTGAGGCAGGAATCAAGTTTTATATTCTAAGGCTCAGATTTTTAAAAAACAGTTCAAATGGAATCCAGTGGGAGTTCGGGAGACCTTTAAAAATCTGGCCCTAAGAGTTCTATCTTGTAGGACTATAGCTGCCTGCCTTTCAACCTTAGCTCACACTTACATCAATAAGGACACCCCTTACCCGCTCCTCACACTTCAGATTATTATACTGCATCTGTTAGATGTACTGTTCAATTCATAGTACCCAAGAGCCAATAAATTCAGCTCTAAACCCAAACAGTAAGTATTAGTCACAGGAAAATTTCTAGTCTCTCTTTCCTCTCTCTAGTTGTCACGTGGACAAACCCATTGTTGGAATTCCTGCTCAACTACTGAGCTGAAGACTTTTTCCTTTACATGGGAATGAAATCCCAAGTAATTCTTCATTTACTGTTCTCCTAACAACTTCAAAAAGCCTAGATCTGACCTGTATTACGTCATTTGTGTGTTGACAATCATTTAAAACTAGCTTTTCACCCAATGTTCCTAAAGTGTCCTTAATTACAATTTGAATGCCATGACCCCAGTATCCATAGATAGAAGACCATTTCCTTACCCACTCTGAAGATCAAGTCATCTTCAATGGGATTCTCTTTTCTTTTGCCAGTGCTGTACATGCTAGCTGGTCTTTTCACAGCTTTCTGCTTCACATGGCCACTGCCAGGGGACTTTACACGCCTCTTAACTCCTTCGGTAGTAGGGGACACATCTGCTGATCTTATCACTTTAAGTTTAAATGGACTGCCCCTGATATGCTGGTCATAAAGTCTCAGTGAGAGTGTAAAATCTCCTTCTTTCTGAACAGTATACAAATATTCATAAGTGCCATTTTTATTGTCAAGTATTTCTCCATCTGCTACACTCCCATCAGGTGTGCTTAATTCAGCAGTGAGGTAAGCATTCCCAGATTTACAGAGCTCCCCATCTTTGTCCTTGGTTGTTATGGTAACAGACATAGGCTGTCCAATCACAGTTTGCCTCAACCCCTCACCTGTGGCAACTGTTTCAGAGGCTACGGCATTCGTGGTTAAAATAGTACCCAAGTTGTGAATGGATTTCTTCAGTCCTTCTGTTTCCACTATGAAGTCCAGCTGGTCATTTTCACGGGGCTGCAGTGGGAAGTCCCGGTCAGCCAGCTCATTCAGCTTGTCACTCATTTGCTTCTTAACCAGCAAAACTTCAGTTTCAGTGCCATGGTTGAGTGCTTGCGCTGTAAAGTTGCTGCAACTCTTAATACTCTCCTGTCCTTCAAGCAGGGTATCCAGCTGTGTCTGGAGGACCTAAATGTAATGTGAAACACCTGGTTAAAGTCATATCAGGATGAGATTGTGCGACCTCAATCTGTAAAGCAAACTGAGAGAGACACCCGTAAAGTACAATTAATGGTGTCATGTATTTTAACAGCTTCACTTAAAAAAAAAAAAAAAGATGCTGTGTCAACACTCAGGAAACCGGCAGTAAATTGTGGCAAGATTCGTGGAACACCAGGACTCAGTTTGGTGTGGACTCCTAGGCATGATCGATTTTGCGGGTTCAGTTGAGTGGCAGTAAAGACTTGCTTAATCGAACCCGGAACTCGGCTCTGTAAATCCACCCTTGCAAAAAATGTAGCGCTGCCTCGAAACGAGGGCATTTCCCGCCAGCACAGCAAAGACGCCGCAGTAAGTAGAAGTTAGGAAGTTGATGGGAGATATGCAAGTTACTTGAAATCCACAGCTGCTGTAGACCAGGCCCTGATGTGTAACCCTAAAGCAATGGCTCCAGAGGTCACCACTAGTAGCATATTACATTACCACTCCACCTGCCTCATTACTGAATGTGCTGGTAGGACTTTCATCTCTCTGTCTCAGACCAGTCGCAGACTGTTTGACAACATGGACAATGAGCTGTGCACATGGAGACTGGTATTCTGGAGTCACCAGGCATTCCCCATTTATATGAGAGGCTGCAGGAAGTTGCCTCAGAGAGAGAGTTCCCCTCCTCCCACATTTACAGTGGGGAGAAACAACCCTGAAGACCCCTCTCCACTGTAAGACAAGAAGCATGGTGGTGGGGAGTCTCAAAATGCCCAATGGAGAGAGTGGCCCTCAGCTAAGAGAAGGGAGAAAGGACAAAAATCTCCCTATCTGGAACCAGGGGAGGGAAGTCTATACCCAAGTTTTCAGCAGCCAGGAAGGTGGGGGCTAATATGACAGTGGGAAGAGTTGCTAGGGTGGCCGGAGAAGATAGCCTGAAATTTTGGTGGATTTTAAAGAAGCCACTTCATACTTACGGTTACAAGAGAGTATCCATTATACACTCAATTTTAGCCCTTGCTCTAAAATCCACAAAGTTATATCAGTTCTGAGGTTGATAAAGTAAGGTCTTGAAACGAGGTAGAATTATAATCTATATAAAATCTCTGGCATCTAAGGTATTACTAAGGTAATTTGTCCAACATTGATGTGAATTTCTGTACTTGCAAATGTACATTTAATCTAAATTTAGAATTACCTTGCCTTTATACCTACAATATACAATGTTCTTAAGAATTTGTATTGTTAAATTTCTGAGGTGTACCATTAACTCTAACTTATCTTCTTTAGGAATTTAACTGCTATTCTCCACCCACTGCACAAAATTCAGGAATATTTGCTCTTGATATGAACAGGCAGCAACATAATTATAAAGCATTTTTTTATCTTAAAATTCTTTATTAAAAGTTCTATGCTTATCTACAAAACTCCACACTTTTTTTCCCTTCCTATCTAGTCTTTATTCTAGCTAGGACTAGGAGCCACCTGTGCTTGTAACTGGCTGAACAATAGTAGTAACAAACCACAACTATGGAGTAAACCAGTTTCCTTCTATAGCTTAAAATCATTATATTCCAAATAACTTTTTCTGTCATTACACAAAAGGAAAACATTCAGCTTCACCATAACTCATATTTATAACATTTAAAATATTTTAAAAAAACCACACACATACACATGCCAGTCAGCTTGGATAACCACACTCTACTGGTCAATTCACTTGTGCGTGTATAGAGTACTTGTAATTAATTTCATTTTTGATATTCATACTGTACAATAGCAGGATGCTGAAATATTTGGGCTTGAGACACTGCTGGGAAGTGTTATTTATTTTAAAGTAAACTGTTTCTAGTCACTGCTTTAAAATAAAATTTCATTAAAACATTTCTTCTGATGTTTGCTTATACAAAATCCCTAGATGTTACAAAACCTAAAACAACCAGAAAGTGCACCTTTAAAGGAAAGTATGATAATATGATAGCATTATATTATGCTTTGTGGGAACATTCCAAACTAAAGAAAACTATCTCAGACATAATGACAGCACCACACATTAAATGGTGGGGTCCATTGTCTAGCTTGTTGGAGGAAGGGGAGTACCACTTTAAAGGAGAGAGCTAGAGAGTGATTTTGCAGACTTAGAGCATGGGAACACTGACATTTCCACACACACCCTTTCTGCCCAGTGACTGGAAGAGAGAGGAAGTACACGGTGGGCAGGAGAAGCCCTCTTATCTGGACCAGGTGGAGCAGTAAAATACCAGGTTTGGTCAGGATCCACTGTGGACACTGAACTAGTTGCTCCTTTCTTGGAGGGCTGGGAAGGAATTTTTCCCTCACCACCAGATTGGCCTAGGTGAAGCTTGGGCGTGAGGGGAGGTTTGCTTTCCTCACAACACATTTGCAGATGAGGGGCCCAGCTGGGAGTGAACATGGAACAAGAGTTAGGCTATGATGTTGCAACTCATTATGCTGACATGGGATGCTACTCCATAAGGAAGGAATACAGTGATCAGATAATGGCCTGGTAAAGGATTTAAAGAAGGCATTTTAAGAGCAGAAACAGAGAAGGTTTGGGGCTTTTATGACGGGCACAACAGGGAGCCAAACCCCACCTCTTTTATACCCTACTTTAATCCTCATTCAGGGAGTTTGGGGGCGGATGGCAAGGATCCAAGGGAAAATGGGCTGGGGACCAGGATGGAAAAGGAGGAGGGGCTGATGGAAACCCCCAGGTAGATACTTAAATGATCCTGTAATTATCTGCATTATAAGCTTTACCTGCTGGATACTCCCAGATAGTTAAGAATAAAGTTGCAGCCTAATTAAACCACATCCAGTGTCTCCTGTCCTTTCTGGCATAGCTGGGCAATTTGACCTGTTAGCATCATGCACCCGAAATAATAACTGGTTTATTAAAGTAATGACTTCTCACTGAAAAGAAAACACATCTCTTACTTTGTGTTTAAGGCCGTAATTCACTTCCAGTTCCATAAGCAGCACGCTCTTTCGCACATTTAAAGTCTTCTGTAGTTCATCAAAAGTGGAATGAATGTCATCTACAATGCTAGCCTTTTGGTTGGCTAGCTGACGTATGATTTCAGATATGAAGTGAAGTGCAGAATCTATTTCTGGAAGTCTGTGGAGGAAATAAATTACAAAGAGTGGTGTATCAAAAAACAGACAGACATTCTCTTGTCCCTAAAGCCCTGTGATAAAACAATCCCATTGCCCTGTTTTTAAAGACAGTATTTTTCAGCTATAGAATTCTACCTTTTTTATTATAGTATAGTAATTTGGTTTTGTTTTAAAAAAGGTTCAAGTTTGATAAGGCATGGGTGACAATCTAGAGACAAAATCCTCTCTGGTGGAACTCCATTAAAATTGCTGGGGTTCTACTGGGGAGGATTTTGACTACCTGTCCTTAATTCATGCTTCTCTTGGAATGGGAAAGGGTGGGAATTCTTTCACTCTTTCCCATAAAATACGAATATATTTTTTACAAGAAAGTATCATTCATGTGTCCTGTGTTTAATGCTCATGCAAAATATTTTTCTCCCCGGCATTCCATACCATTTCCTTGGAAAGTATGTATCCTTAGGAGGCATAAACAAAGACCCAGCCACTACCCTGGAGAAGATAGCTAGGTATTTTTTTGATCCTCATCTCTGTAGTATTGGAGTACACCACAGTCATTAATAGATTTTATCACAACATCTCTCTGTGGGGCAGGTAAGTGTTATCCCCATTTTACAGATGGAGAACTGAGGCACAGTTGTTCAGCATAACACAGGAGATTTGTGGTTAGCTGGGAACTGAACCCAGTTCTCTTGAGTCCCAGGCCAGTGTTCTACCAACAAGATTCAGACACTTGCCATCTTCCCTAAAAACTGACTTTAAAAAAAAAAAGTGTTCTTTTCTTACAATCTTAGTTCAACTAAATGAGTAACACACCACACAACTGAGCAGAAGTGTCATGCTTCCTCTCTCCTCAAGGGATCCAGGACTGGAATAGCAAAATGAACGTTCAGAGCTGTATACAGAAGCTTGTATAAGCAGCTGTCTACTCTGTGCTGTCTACTCTGCACAGAGGAATCAAGTGCATTTGGTCCCTCACCTTCATGATGACCAAATTCACAAAAAAAAAAAATTGCTAAAATATTATATATTCAAAAGTATTAATCAAAACCTCACTGTGAAGGAAAACAAGTCAGGGGACCATGTTGGATGATCTAACAGTTCCACAAGGGGTAGTGTGAGCAAGTTAAACTGATTTAGAAAGTAGTTCCACCAATAGCTAGACCAATCACCTAACACACAGCGGTATGTCAAGGTGAAGCCAGTATGACCAACGTACCTTTTGTTGACAGCATCCAGCTGGACCTGTAGCGAAGCCTTGTGTTGTTCTACCACATCCTTGAGAGGTACAGTGGGGTGTTCTGCATGTTCTCCCTCTGTACATTCCCGGCACATGGCTGTCTCACAAGACTGGCAGTAAAACTCCATCACCTGGTGCAAGAGAGTGCAGGTCTAAATTTAAGCATTGCAGCAACACAATCACTTCAGCATCTCTTAGGCTACATGATATATCACCCAAATCCTGACACTATAGTTTGGCACAAGGCATAGGTGTTTAAGAAAGTAGTTGTTTTAAAATCAGTGATATACTCTTCAAGAAAAGCTGATATTTCCATGATTTCTTTCAAACTATCAAATGTAATTGCTTTAAATAAATTCAGTTCTAGTGAGGAACATCAGATCAGCAGACCTGGAAACTGAACAGTACAGGCTGGCTGCAGCAGCTAGCCTTAAAACTCTCCTGACACTGTGTAACAACAGATACAACATGTCTCAACTCAGCGATGGAATGAACCACCACTGACAACCAGGTCAATTTGGTCTTGGTACCAGTTCATTCTTAGCCTCCTTGTTGAGACTGCCAAGCGGGGATTTTCATCATGTCGCCATCATGTCGCAACATAAACTGGCGACGGAGATCCCAAAAATGACCTTCATTTGCTGCGGACCTGGGTCATATCTGAGCCAATGACCAAAAGGGGAAGTTCCATATTCTGTTTCCAATCCCCTAAAAACATTATAATCTCATATGGGGATCTGATGGAAACTGATCTACATTTAAAAAAGGGAAAGAGAACATGTCAACTAGTTACACAGCCAGTGCAATGTTAGAATCAATTTTGTCTCTAAGCAAATGCAGGTACATAAATGTAACAAACTGTTTATATTCGTGAAGGACAAAGAAGTAGAAGTCCTATGTTTAAAACCCATAGGTTAGTGGAAAGGATACACTTACACAGACACAGAGCATGGTATGTGTGTTTTTCTGGCCAGAAAGCACCAGGAATGTCAGGTTTATTAAAGGCTGTAAAGAAACTTATAGAATATGTATTAAAGAGAGAAGCTGGTGGCACAATCCTGAATTCCATACGAACACAATGTCAACTTCACATGTAATTAGGCTCATGTTTTTGGCACTCAGAACTCAAACAGAGCCATCTGTACTGAGTATGTTGACACCAAGAAGTTTGTGAGAGGAAGAGTGCATCAGCTATACATGAGCCAAGAGAGTTCTACAGGAGCTGAACAAACTCCTGAGAATTATTGAGGTAAAAGACGAAATATTTTTTATCGTGTAAGAGAATTAATCAATCAGTATTTTCCTCTAATAAGCTTCTCTGTCACTCTTATTGTATTCTCTCCTCTTCACACCCAAGGTGTGGACAACACAGATTACAAGGGTTTATTAAATATTCATTGGCTGCTCATGGAAAGTGTTTTATACAGACAAAAGAAGACAAAAGAGCAGCTGGAGAAAAGAGTGCATCAGGCAGAGTATAAAAACAGAGGGAAAATATCTAGAATTTACAAATTAAGGGCCTAGCCATGCAAACCTGAAAGGTGGTGAGTACCATCAGCCCCCACTGAATTCACTGGGAATTGAGGTTGCTCAGCACCCCACAGATCAGGCCTTTTGAACCATGATGGTGCCACACACAGGTGAGAGCTGCCACTTTACTGATAAACATGAGCAAGAGGTCCAGTCCCAAAACGATAGTAAGATTAAGACAAAGAAAATATAACTCCAGATTTTAAGGCTTCACAAAAGGTTGGAGATATATATTCATGGTTGTAAAGTCTATTGAAACTAAAAAAAAAACAAAAATGAAGAAAGAAACATCAGACCTTAGAAACCTTCGAAAGTCTTTACCATATGGTCATGTACTTTATTTCCTTTGCCTTATTCTACATCACTGTCAAGGTGTTAGCTTCCTGTTTCTTAATAATATCTTTAAGAGACTTTAACAAAGCTCTTTAATGATTTAATATTTTTGTCATTAGCCAGTATTTTTACTCCACCATACTGCATTATCACTTTCTAAATACAGTGTAATACACTCTGGTATATTTGCAGCAACACATACCAAGATCTAAATTGTTCCAGTTTAGAACATATGCTCCAGTTTGTCCAAAGACCACTTGCTAACATAAAGAAAAATCAATCCTGTATAGTCTTTTCTCCTTGTTTCAATACCAAAGAACCACATAAAACCTGAAGCAAGAGAGGCTGTGTTCTAAAGAGAAAAAAATGTGTGTGCTTTCCTAGGAGCAATCCCCTTTGCCTCAGACACATTTTAAATGCTTTGACTGAAATCATCTTTCATTCTGATACAACACAATCAAGAAAGTTTCACGGCAAATTAAAAGGAAAGTCACTTTCTATGCAATTTAGACCTAGTTTACAGTCAGGCCTGCCTAGATAAGATTATTTTCTCAGATTTTGTCTAACCTCTTAACCTGCTAACAATTTTAACATTTTGTTCTTTTGTATTTAGTCCTAACTAGAGATATATGCTATTGGTTGCTTTTCTCTAAGCAGAACGTCACATAAGTATTTTTGCTGATGACAACTTTTCATTCTGAAAGTTCTTGCAAAATATATTGAGAAAACATGTGAACAAGCCTCTGCTTTCCAAGTGGAAGAGATCTTCTTGATCTTATTGGGTCAGATATTCTAACTCAATCAGCACTGGCCCAACTCTTCTTTCACTGCTATGAGAGTTTTACCATCAGAGTTAAACCAGCGCTGAGCGCTTTTGAAAGATGCACCCGCTGACTCTATCTTAAAACTATCCAATCTTATGACAGCACAATGAGCAGCTTTAAGCCTGTGAGTATGTTGGTGGCCATTATTTGACAGTTACAGCAACATGTTAATCTGTATAGTCAAGTATATATATGAACTCTTGAGATAAATTATTTCTTACAGTAAGACTGCCCTTATCCCAAGCTCCCAGCTGTTATGTCCTCTGCCATCTGTTATATGGAAAAGACTGTAAGTAGTCAACAAATTCACTTCCACACATTTATATTAGGATAATCGAGTTTGTATTATGTTTAATTTTTAAATTCACTGATCTTGTGTCCAGTTGAATTAAAGCACTGTATAGCAAACCTAGCAGTACTGACTTTTGTCCTACCAACATTTCATAGATGACAGAACAAGGAGCAGTAGTCTCAAATTGCAGTGGGGGAGGTCTAGATTGGATATGGGGAAAAACTTTTTCACCAGGAGAGTGGTGAAGCACTGGAATGGGCTACTGATGGAGATTCCACCATCTCCCTCTTAGAGGTTTTTAAGGTGCGGCTTGACAAAGCTCTGGGTGGGATGATTTAGTTGGGGATGATTTAGTTGCTTTGAACAAGGGGATGGTCTAGACCTCCTGATGTCCTTTCCAACCTGAATCTTCTATGATTCGCCCATTATCGTATATATTTAGTAGGCAAAGCTTTAAATAATTTTTAAAAGATTTACAAGGTTACAAATGGAGGTTAAAAACAACCAACCAACTACCCACCCACCCAGCACATCAAGACCTCATGTCTTTTCAATTGAATCAGACACACAACAGTATCAAAATCACAATATTGTCTCTCTCCAGCTATGTTAAATATTAGCTAGTATCCAAAATGTTTCTCAAGAGACAAAAAACTCTTAACTCTCAGTAATGACTTCATCTATTTGGATTCTTCAAGACCAAGAAGGTGTCTAATAGGAGACACCTGACATATACTATTATTTGTTTAGCCTCAACAATGCACCAAACATTGTATAGTACACAATAATAGACGTTACAGTATAATGAAATACACAGATAAGGGACACACTAGGAAGCATATAAAGAATGGTGGAACAAGGATTTTAATGTTACACTAAACTCACTTCTTGTGAGCATCAAGGGATAAGTGGATTTTTTAAGAAGACAGTACAGTAACAAGTAGCATCCATTCAAGTTTACAATAAAATTCTTCTATTACAGACAGGCTCTGGTACATGCCACTTCCTTTTGGTCTTCAGTTAAAACAGCAAGTGTAGTTATCAGTTTCATATCTGACATCTGAGATATTCTCTATCATAGGACTATATGCTGCAGTTGAAATAGGATGAATTTGATGATCTAATAATTTTCTCATTTTTAATTTCTATGATCCTAGGCCAGAAACTTCAAACCCTGGTGCCTCAAGTTTAACTCCTATACTCAATGAAAGCTGCAGGTGCTTTGAACATTTGAAGTAAAGTTATTCTGATCTCAGTGCCTAAATATAATGTAGGTGTCAAACTTTAGACACTCAGGTTTGAAAGTTTTACAGTGTAGATTTTAAGGAAGAAGTGTGAGGAACACCTATTCATAGTTCAACACAGGAAATAGTTTCTGACATACAAAACTAAGCTTTTCTTATCACAAGGGAGTCCATGACAAAGATGTCACATCAAAGGATTTGTTTAAAAAATGAACTGAGGAATATAAATAAGTTAGCAAAATGAGAGTGGTTAGATGAAGAGGCACACTGGCAGAGAGATCACAGAATTTACAAGGACTGAAGGTTAAACTAAAATCAGCCACAAAGCCAGTGGGGGAAAAAAAATGACGACTCCCTCCCACACACCAGCATTTATCTGATTTAGTTGAGAGGATTTTTAGGCACCTAATCCAGCATCACTTGGCCGATGAAAAATTAGTTTGGTAAAATATTTATTTCTAATCAAAAATACAAAGTCTGGTAATATTTAAACACAATATGTCAAATGTGTGGTTCCCCCCCACTTAATAAAAACAGTGTGATCTGCATGGCAATACCTAACCTATAAGGAAAAAGTAAGAACAGGAGGAAGAGGGGTTAGTGGAGAAGTGACTGCCCATTCCTACAATTGTGGCAAAAATACATAACCATGTTTACCCAATGTCTCCCTGCTTCCCCTCCACTTGCCCAAAGTCCAGTCTTTTCTCAAAGCTCGCATTCAGCCCTCAGTATGTTCCTCCTCTTTTGTCAAATGCACTTTCAGTGCCCTGACAGCACTTGACTGTCACAGATTCACTCCCATTTAACCTAAAAGTGACTCTTCACAGACATCCTTACCAGTTTTGTTAGGTTCTCTTGGTTACCAGTGGAGAACAAAGAAATGAGAAGCTCTATGAAGCAAGAGCAACATCTGTTTGTAGGTAGGAGGGGAAGTATCTGAAACTCTGACCTATTAACAGAGGTTATCCATGCCTCATTTTAGAGGGGAAATTTAACACTCATCCCCCACACCGGGCTCATGAAACAGACTAATCAGTGCTCAAGATTCCATTATTCAAAACAAAGGAACTTGCAAATTACTGCCCAGCATCTAACTTCCTTTTTGTAAGCCAGTTAAATGAGAGGCTAGCAGAAAAGAAGCCAATGTCCTGGATTCATCTCAGTCAGGGCATGAGACAGCACTTACTGCTCCGCTAATTGAGCCCTTGCTGTTTATAGATAAAGAAAGTGCACCCCTCTGCAGCAAATGATACAATTTATCGCTGCGTAGTCCTGTACCGTCTCTCACAGAAGATGAGCCGGAGAACGGAAATACTCAAACGATTCGGGTCCTTCTCCTTGGAATTCAGAAGGTCATTACAGTAGCAGCCAAAGGCCTCTCATACAGAGTCCCACAAAGCTCAGTCCTCTTCCCCATATTATTCATTATTTACAGAAAGATGCTGGGGATAGCAAGTGAAACAACAGAGGCTGAAGTGCCAGCAGTATGCGGATGACACCCAGTTCCAGCTCACTGATCTCCACCCTGAGCAGCATGCCCTAGCTTACTCATCGGCTAGCTGAAGTCAGCATCCACATGAAGAGCAGCTGGCTAAAGCTAAGCCCAGAGAACACAGAGCTGATGCTGGTAGGGGAGAGAATCATTCTGAAAAGTTTACTCTCACTGCAACATTTTCAGTTATCGAGGGCATTTACCCGCAGATCGTTCTGTTACCTTGGTCAGCAGCCTTTAAGGCCTTTGGGACTGTTCAATGCATTTAGATACCCAAAATGAGCAATGGCAGCACAAGATGCCCACTTCCATCTGCAACTAGCCACAGATCTCACTACAGTGATCCAGTAATCATAAGATCTAGCCTCATTTATAAAAACTTCTATCCAGAAACCAATTCAAACACCCTGGAAAAACTCCAAATGCAACAAAACGCAGCAGCACATCTGCTTAGCAACATTGGTTACAGTGAACACATTACCCTGGTGTTCTGCTTTCTTCACTGCCTCCCTAATGAGTAGTCTTGTTCAGGATCTCTCTTCTGATGGAGTCCATCGTGGGATTGGCCAGACCATCTGAGGGACCACGACCTGCCCCCCAATCACAGGTACTAGTACCTTCCCATGGATCAATGAGATAATTGGCTAAGAGGAGGAGCCTCACCAATGCCAGAGACAGAACTTTCACGGTACCTGGACCTAGACTATAGAATTTACTCCCACAAGAGGTAAGAATAATTATAGAACTCTAGCTTAGATTCTCAACTCTTTGGAGCAAGGATAGTCTTATATGTTTGTTTGTACAGCACCTAGCACAATGGGGTCCTGGTCCATGATTAGGGTTCCAATGGATTAGCACAATACTGACAGATAATAATCTCTCTCACACACTCACACACACACACACTCTCTCTCTCTCTCACTCTCCCCCCCCCCATCAAAACATTAAAGCTGCAAAGTCAAACACACACTCAAGAATTAGGAAATCCCAGAATTAAGGTTGCCTGTGTAAACTTAATCCAGCCCCCCTTTGTGTCTGTGCATCTGATACAGTCTTTGATTACATGAACCTATGGTACTTTTTCCACAAGACCCCTGCCTCATTCAGTGTACAGGATGGACAATGCTCACTTAATGAGCAACTATTCGATATTTTGTTTTATTCTCAATGACCAGGTGTACAGCACCATGCCTTATTTATTACACACTAGTCAAACCCTGCTCAGATTTATTAATTTCATCATGGGTTTTCTTATGATGCTCATCTCTGCATTATCTGAGTGCTTCACAAACATACATTTGAGATGCCTAGAACCTGGTTTATCAGGGTACTTTGCCATATACAGCACTGTATATGTTCAAAGCACAGCTCCCGTTAATCTCCTCATGCAGCTGAGAGTGCTCAGCGATTCTGCAGATCAAACTCCATAATCTCAAATTAGGCACCCAAAAAAATATGGAACACCTAATTAAGGACCACTTCTGTAAAGGTTGGTTTCACGGATTTGCTGGGCATCACCTAGGAACTCTGTGGCAGAGGAAGATATAGAATCCAGTTCTCCAGGACAATGGTTCTCAACCTTTCCAGACTACTGTACCCCTTTCAGGAGTCTGATTAGTTCTGCATACCCCAAGTTTTACCTCATTTAAAAACTACATGCTTATAAAATCATACATAAAAATACAAAAAAGTGTCACAGCACACTATTACTGAAAAATTGCTTACTTTCTCATTTTTACCATATAATTATAAAATGAATCAACTGGAATATAAATATTGTACTTATATTTCAGTGTATAGTATATAGAACAGTATAAACTAGTCATTGTATGAAATTTTAGTTTGTACTGACTTCGCTAATGCTTTTTATGTAAACTGTTGTAAAACTAGGCAAATATCTAAAGGAGCGAATGTACCCCCTGGAGGACCTCTGTGTACCCATGGGGGATGTGTATCCCTGGTTGAAAACCACTGCTCCAGGGTATCATTCAAATGCTTCAACCATAAGATCTTCCTTTTACTACACAAGTTCGAATGTCTGCAACAAATGTCCTACAGACAATAGCCTCATTCCCTGATTCCCATGATTCATCCCCAAAACACATCCAACCAGTGCACCGAATGAGGCAGGGGACCTCTGGGAAAAATACTATGATTATGAAGTTAAAGACTGTATCATAATGCTTATACATAAGGGAAACTAATTAAGGTGGCACAGGCAACCTTAATTCTGGCATTTTCTAACTTTTGGGTGCCTGACTTTTGCAACCTTTATGTTCTTTTTAACATAGACAATTACACAAAAAGAACCATGTGGTTTTTTTTAAAAAGCAAATGGAAAAAAACCCCAAATTCCAATAGGTGATATTATATTGACACCCACATAGGTCCTCAGCAGGGCTGGAGCTGTTAAATCCACCACAAGGACCTCTGCCACTTGAACTAACAGAGTAACGGATAACAATAGTAGGTTATCTTTCATGTGGCCCACCACTAGAGAAGGATGAGAGATGCATCTGACCAGTGGATTTCAGATATTTGCTGATCAGAAAGGAACTGTGAAATTCAGGAATCTTGGGCTTTCTGCCAGGCTCGGGAAGGGAACATGCACTAGTGGGCATGGTCTCTTCTACATGTTTGCCACAAGTTTGGCCCTTCAGCCCTGACCCTCCAACATATCCCTGTCCCAATTTTGTCTCATCCTTATCCCTGGTTCCTTATTGGAGGACCCAGTCTCTGGTCCTCATCTCAGTTTCCTTGTCCGGCCAGTCCTTGTCTACCACTCACTGACTTCTTGTTCTAGTCTTTTTGCCCAGCCAATCCCAGTTCTCACCGGTTTCATCAAAATGAGTGTTTTAAAAGGGTCCAGTTCATGATGCTATAAATCTTTCCTTTCAACAACCTAAGGCAGGAGACTGGTTTATACAGGTGGAGTTTGTTGAAATGTAATCAAACCTGTGCTGTGCAGAGCAGGAAAAAATGGACATTAAACCACCATCACAAAGTGGTGGTGGTGAAAATTAATTTTTAAAGTTACATATGGGTGTTTATATTTCCCTCAGAGAAACAGATCAAGCCCTCCAGCCTACTCAGGGCAGCTGAAGTATGGAAGACACAGGTGAAAGCCTGCACCTGTTTAAAAAGGCATAATCTAAGCTACTGTTCAGTGTGGTCTCCTCAGCCCTCAGGAAGCATTATTTGCAAGCCATTGTGACAGAATACACCCCTGTATTCACATCCTACACACTACTGTAATAATCTTTGTGCAAAGTATGCCCTGTAAGGTATCATTTGAAAACTGTCTGCTGGTCAGTATTTTTCTCATAAAATATATGTGGCAACGTTGTATATGAAATTATAAGATTCCCCTCTATGATGTTATTAACAAGTGTTCCAAATCCTCCAGCCCTACAGAAACAGAAGTTGGCAAACAGGCTCTCCTAAACACAGGAATGTGTGCTCTGCTTTATGTGCATTTAAACAGTAAGCTGTCATCAAGCAGGGAGGAAAACAAAGCAAGCTCAAAACAGGTAAGAAAAAGCCAGAAAGGAACATTCTTCCATATAGACTCTGTCTCCTAGTGTCCAGCTGGAAATGATTTCAAGAGGGGGACTGCAACTATAAAAAGAGGGGACAAAACACCCCAAGGTCTCTCGGTCTCTCTCTCTCTCTCTCTCGCTCATTTTAATAAGCTCCCCTCTGACCAGTTTTAATTAGTCTTAACACAGTCTAAACTTCTCCCAAGACAACTAAAGATGCATCAGCTAGAAAGGTATATGATAAATTATTGCAAATCAGCTAACATCTTGCTTTTGAATTTTCCTACATTTCACAACCATATAGTCACCAGAACTATAACTATACCAAATGGGGCTGCCTGCCACTCAGCTTGCTGGAGAAATCATCATTAAAAAAGTGTAAAAGAAGAACTGTGAATGGAAATTTTGGTCAATCAGTAACCAGTATATACACAGAACAGTATACGTTTTTAAATTTATGTTTTTTTGTTAATTGAATCACACAATTGGTCTGTTTTCCAAGCCAATCTGGATCAAGCCATCAGAGGAACAATGGAAGGGTAAGCAACTATTACTCTATAATACCAGTATCCATCAGATAAAATGACTGTTTCTATTATTCCAGTACCAAAACTGAGTCACACATAAAACAATCCTCAAAAAATTGCCTTGAAATCTTGGCACAAATTTCTTGGCTTACTGACAAACATAGCACTCCTCTTACAACACAACAGGGTTAAGGCTGGCCTACTTTTTATGTTGCATAAACGAGCTGAGATAATAAGAGTTGGAACATTCATGTTCTAAAACAGCTTCGGTGAAACATTTGGAAATTATATGACTGTGACAGAATCAGAGCTGCTCTGTAATAATTTATGAAAACTGTGGATTAACATACTTATTGAAAAGTTTTCTGAATTAATTTTTCAAAAGTATTTTAATAGGGGGCTGTAAGGAAAAACAAGCAGGAAGAAAACAGAATGGCTCAAGATAAGCCACTTTTCCGCAAAACACTTGTGGGTTGGTGTACCGTGTACTGTATCAACCTAAGAGTGGGGGATTTTCAGAATTCTGCCCCAGGATAGGTAAAGGCACAAGGATTAACTCTTGAAAAAGGAAGCATCAGAGAAACCAGAAAGGGGACATAGGCACAACAGGCCCTGTAAATTAAGCAATGATCTTACTGTGGCTCTGAAAAACTAGCAGGTAACCAAGTACAGAGACAATACCAACTGAGCTGAGCAATAAGAAAAGAATATCCTAAATATTACCAGATGCTTTAACCCAATATATTAATGAACAGGAAATCTGTTCGAGTATTGTTCATTTAAAAACAAGTTTCTTATCTTTGTTGAGATGGATATCAGAGAGTGAGAACAGCTATGTTTCTCATTATCTGCGCTATCTGAAAAATCATCATCATTACAAGCTAGGGAGATTAGTTTATTATGGATTACCTGAAGTAATTTCACTTACATTTCCATCATGGTTGGGGCAGGAAAGTGGTTTTCCTGCAGCAACAGCTGTGACAGTCTCCAAGATGGAGGACTCTTCAATGCTGTTGTCTGGTGTTCGCTGCAGGACATCCATCAGGTTAGTGATAAAGAAGTTGTTCTGGAGTGCAGAAACCCCTTTCTCTGGTAGAATGGAGGTCTGGCGGCACACTGGGCAAGAAAGGGTTAAACTGTGGGCTGGAATGTAGTTCTGCAAGCACCTGTTGTGAGGAAAGATTGAAAACAGAGTGTAGCATCAAAACGCAAAATCTCTTAGACAGTGTTATGATTCTTTATTTAAAATATAAAAGTGTTAACCAACAACAGCTGCAGTTTGAATAGCAATGGTGAAAGCGGACCATCATGAGGGTCAGGAAGGAATTTTTTCTCTAATCTTTCCTCTAACCCCTACATCCTATTCATGCACACAAAGAATTGTTCAATATGCTGACAGCATGAAGGTTTTACACTTTCTTCAGACATCAACCATTAGTTACAGCTGGATGCAGGGGACTGGATTTGATGGACCCAAGGTCTGATCAGATAGGATATGACAAATATAAGCTTCTTCATGAAGAGTTTGTGTCTCTTTAATTAAAATCTATTGGCTAGCTATGGTCTTTCCCATATAATTCTTTTTTAATTTTAATCTTTCGTTTTATTACCTTCGGGCCTAATCCTGTTCCCATTTAAACCAAGGAGAGCTTTGACATTGACTCCTATGAAGCCAGGATTTCATGCTATGTGCCTTCTACAAAAGGAACTAAGCCATTTCATTTGGTTCACTGTGGAAAGCAACCACTACTTGACAGAAACCATTTTGCTCTTCACCCATACAATCCTGAAAATATTATCCTGCAGTGTTATTGGTAATACCCACTACAAATCTAGCTAGAAAGTGATTTTTGACGCCTGAACTATATATTCACATGAAGTACCATTTGACTTTAATTCGCCATAAGCTCTGTATGTGAAACAAGAAAGTCTACCGCAAGCTAAGTGTCCTAGGTCAAAAAAGGACTAACCTGTATTTTTAAACTGACTTTTCTATAAAAACACTTTTTCTTCTCTTCACAATTTGATGGAAAATATACTTTTAAAATATTGCTTGGTACACTGGAGACAGTCAACACAACAAAATGAAAGTCAGATGTATTTTCAGATTTCCTTTCTGAAAGAAATTTTTTTATATACCAAGCTATTACCTAAACTGTAAAAGAATTATTGTAAGTTACAGGTCATTAATATTTTAATATGGCCTGTCTAAAACTTTGTCATTAAAGAATGGGATAATTATTTCTCTATTGAGTAAAGTCAACAACTTTTTATTGCTTCTGATAATGAACTAATCAATATAAAATTGATACTGTTAACCTAAGAGCGTGAGTCTGATCTCACACTATTTTTATGTTGGCGTACCTCCATTTATTAGCTTTATTGATTTACTTCTAATTTACACAGTGATAAAAATGAGATTGGAATCAGACTTTAAGGGTATCTAAAATCTATGGCAGTCTAGGCGATACACAGCCTTCAGTATTATTACGTGCAAAGGGCATTACCCTCCCAATATATTTGTCATTTAGAAACAACATCTTATAGAACCACAGTGAATGAAAAGGACAATGGATTTTAAAATACCATGGACCAGATTCTCTTCTCATTCCAATGAGAATCAAGAAACTCCATGAACTTACTCATCACTGTAAAACCATTAAAAATATAGAATCAGGCCCACTGTAACTCGAAGTTTCTGTGAGATTCCTTCATGAATAGTTCTTTGCCTTTAACCAGAAGCCTTTTACATGCAGGTATTTCAGCTTGATTTAGAGAGCTAAAGGCTGGCCTGAAGACTTGAACTAAAGCTGCCAACCCAAGATGCCAGGTCTCCTCTGCTATTTTAACCCAAGTTAGCCAATGCTGACTAGCTAACCCAAATTAAGAACACACCTGTTTTTGATGTTTAGACATACCCGAACATATAGAGCAATAACTAAGCTTGGTCACTGCTCTTTTTAAGAATGAACAAACAGAAAGGGAGGGTGGAGAGAGAGAGAGAGAAATGTAAAATAATTTGTTTCTAAAAGTAAAAATTTGGGATTGCCAATGTTCGGTTACTGTCTCCTGCTTACTGCTGTATGTGAATAATACCAGTTCACCTCCCTAATCTTTAATTTAGGATCATGTTTCAGGATGATCTAGACAGAGAGAAGGTATATTGTTGGTTAAAGGTAATTGTAGGTTTCTGGATATACACTGTGGTAGCTACGAGAGAAAAGCATGAACTGCAAATGGGGAAAACAGCTCTTACCTCTCACAGAAAGTGTGCAGACAGGGAAGTACTTTGGGATTCTTGTAACGTTCCAGGCATATGCTGCAAATCAGAAACTGTTTGTCAATCTGACGCACCACAGGACTTGGGATGTTGGAGCCTTCACTGGCCATCCTAGACCACTGACATATGCGTCCTGTTCCCTTCTACCCTGCACACTGCTGAAACAGAGAGAGTGTGGAGAGAGTTTTAATCAGCCTGAAATACTGATTTTAAACATTCAGTTCACCAATATTCTTCATCCTGATTTAGGGGGCAACATTTCCATTTAGATCAAAACGTCAGAATGAAGCTTCTAAAATGTCATATCAATGCCTACAGCCTGGAAATGGTCAGCCATTTCTATCACACTATAAATAATAAAAACTTATGTCTCAGTGGGTGCTCTAGCGAAGCATGTTGCAGCTGAACTTTAAGAGTTACAGGACAGCTTCTGCTACAGCCATGGTCAATTCTTTCATGCTTTATGATTCATGTCTAATCTACCTACCCTGGCACTAGAACCATTTTTAAAATATGGCCCTTGTTAAAGATGGCTTCATACCCATTTCCCAAACAACCATTTTCTAGAGTGTGGAACACACTCTGTGGAATTCTTATGTTTGGACTGCACTAGCCAGCCAAATTGATTTAGCATAAATCAAGTTTTAAAATGAGTCGCCTAACAACATTTCCCTGCCAGTGCAGAGAATGCCAAAGATGTGGTACATTTAATTTCTGGAAGGGAAAGGAGTCTCATCTTCAGAACCAACTGACTACTAAGGAGAAGGAGGTGCTGAGCTACAACATGAATAGGTTCAGTAAAAGAGCCTAGTTAGCTAGGAGACCCAGAACTAACAGAGATAAACACATCATCCTGCCCATCATACGGGAAGTGCCAAGAGGGGCAGTTGGCAAAGAGGGAGGAATAAGCTCCAGGAAGCACAGTTAAAGAATAGCTGTACAAACTAGAATATCCCCAACATGAAGACGTGGGCATTGCCCACATTTCTGTGACTGGCGTCTGCTCATGGCATCCCACATGGCAAAAATAATATAAAACAAAAGAACTATGTGAGAGTCTGGTGACAGAGCAGAAGATTTTTTTAGTCTCAGGAAATAAGGATCAGAAGCAGACTTGGAATTCCCGCTCCCCCAGGACAATGGCCGCAAAACAGGATCAGGAGGAGAAAAACCTGTCTCCAGTCAGTGGAATAATACAGAAATGAAAGATAAAATTCATAAAGCAGATAATAGTTAGAGAGAGAAAATGTTGGGAAGAAAAAAAGCAGCAGCAGCAAACAAAAGGAATTGAAAACTACATGTTAAAATGCATTAGGAAATGCTAGCATAAGCCACCACTGCAGATACAAAAGAAGTATTGCATGAAGTCAGAAGCAATCATTCGTTTTCCTTATAACCAATAAACGTAGCACTATTCTTGCACTAAATATTTGCTTGAGTTAGCAAACTTCTTGCAGAAATGTTGCTTTCATGTGCATTTGATATTCATTTTAATAACAATATCCATCTGTCTGTTATGACAGTCACATGAATTCAGACGCCAATAGATACAAAATACCATGGACAAACTGTGTGTAATAATTGTAAGGTCTGGTCTGCTATTGAATATAGCACGTATAACAACAATTACAAAGGCAAAGCATATAAACCTAATGGAGCTAAACCCAGCTTGCATGCTCTGAGTTGAGTATCTATTTACATTAGTATGTTTTGTTGGTTTGTTTTTCTAGTCTGTGTGTGATTAATTAGAATAGTGGTGATATCTATGGACATGCTGCACCAGCTTTTTCTAGAAAGCTAGAGCCCTCTGGGGGTCACTTCATAATGAGCAAAGTGTTGTAAAATTATTCACAATTAAAACATTAAGCAGTTGTGAAGTGAAGAAATAACATAAGAAATTTATATGCTTAAGGGGGAACTGGTTTACCTTGTTCTTTATTTCAGTTCTAGCATTCATAGTAACAGTATTCTTAAAATACATTTATACATGAACCAAAAAATTGTTAGATAAATTACTATATCATATGCCTTTATTTTTACTGTTCTTTTTCCATTTTCTCTGTAACAATATAAATGCACTTCATTGTATAAGTGAAGTCATTCCAGTTGCATGGGTGTATACACTGTTGATTAGGAGATCCTGTTACACCTAAAAAGCTTGAGTTAAAAAATGGCTTCCAAAAAAAAAAAACAACCCCAAAACCCAGCAGCCAAACTACCCAGATTCTGAAAGTGAGATCAGAAACAGAGTATTAAACAGATATTTAATATGCACCAGTCCACTGGACTGGAAGGTATTGGGGGTAGGGGAGGGTTTCACAGATATGATTGCAAGGAAATACTACCCGCATGCACCAAAAAGCAAGTTTTTCAAACTGAGCACAAAGGAGATTACAAAGGTTTATGTGGCTGTCAAGTGTGAAAAGTAACATACATAGTCATTTCATGTCTCTATCATAAAGAGCATTTTTCACAGTAAATGAAATTAATAAGAGAAAAGGTCCTCAAGTCCATTCCCGCAGTTATTACTCAGGCAAAATTCTCACTATTTCAATGGGAATTTTGGCTCATTAAGGACTGCAGCATCTTTATGGTTAAAATGTTTAACTGGGTATAAAAAAAATAAGGCTCTGCATTCAAAAAGACCTTTCATCTGTTTAGCTTCATCCTGATCAATTGCAGTTCCAAATCTCATTGTAAATTGAGTATCTTATACAGATCTCATCCTCTCCACTTTAGGTTTAAGATATTAATCATCCAAAGAAACCACGGACAAGAGTTTGAAAATGTACATTTTGTCTAAAACAGCAGGCCTGGACTACAACGTACCACTTTGTGCGACCATACTAAAATGAGTGGCTTTTCAAACACATAACTTAGGGCAGAATTTGGTCTGGTTAGGGATTTTATTTTTATGGAAGGCTGTTTTGCTGGTTCTCCCCCTGTATGCTTTTAGGAGACAAAGACCATGAACATCAAAACGGCAATACTGGGTAAGACCAGTGGTGTGTCTAGCCCAGTATCCTGTCTTCTGACAGTGGCCAATGCCATGTGCCTCAGAGGGAATGAGCAGAACAGGCAATCATCAAGTCATCCATCCCATCACCCCTTCCCAGCTCCTGTCAAAACAGATGCTAGGGACATGTCAGAGAATGGATTTCAGGGGTGGGAGGGGGGAAGGAACCACACACACACGTTATTTCTGATTAAACAAAACAGATGTGAGTGTCCTCACTCTACAACAGTTATTTAAAAAAAAAAATGAATGAGCACCTGTCACTGCATATAAGCAGACTGAAATAGCTCAACAAATTGCAATCTTAGGCCTTGATCCTGCAAAAAACGTGTGTGTGAAATTTTATATAGACATATTAAACTATTTTGATGAAACTATTTGTCAGTGTTTACAGGATTGGGGATTAAACATTTGATCCTGCAATGCTTACTACTGCAAGTATCCCACTGAGCCAAATTCATCCTGAAAGTAATTCTACTAAACCAATGGAGTTATGCCAAGGTGGGATTTTTCCCACTGACTACTAAAGGAATAATCATGTAACTAAGGACTACTTGTTTAAGTAAGAGCAGCAGGTCTTAAATAACCCTCCTGGAAATTGGCTGAAGACAGATTTTATTCGGATTTATTGCAGCAGCAGCACTTCAAAATGTTAATTAAAATAGCCCTGAAATATAAGTTAAGGAACTAGCCATAATAACCGTAATTTATAAGAACAAATGTTTTCCTTTTAAAAATATTGATTATACAACACCATCTTTTGATCATCACATTTAGCCAACATTTCTTGAACTCCTTTTATGTGGTTTAAATTAAAAATGAAACTTCCAAACATATTCACTGCAGAAAACCATTTGGCTAACATTTGGGTGAAACAAATTACTCCTTTGTTTTACTGAACATAGGAATCTTCTTTTCCTCTGTCTATTAATGGCATTAGAGACAGTAGGTGAGGTAATATCTTCAGCTCTGCCGAAGAAGAGCTCTGTGTAGATCGAAAGCTTGTCTCTTTCACCAACAGAAGTTGATCCAATAAAAGATATACCTACCCCACCTTGTAGCTATGTCATAGTCTCAGGATATTAGAGAGACATGTTAATGGCACTATAATTTAGCTTCTCAACCAGGTGGAATAAGAACTGCCATCAATGATTTTTTTTTAAATGGGGGGGAGGGGAAGAGAAAAGAGATAGTTGCAGATTTAGATATCAATTTGAAGAAGAAGAAGAAATGTGGACTATCGCATCAAAAATACATCAAAATACTCTGATCTTACGAGAAGAGCCACCTTAGAAACCCAACTCAGCTGAGCTAAACCAATTCCAGAATAAGAGCGCAGAAAAACAAGTATTCTTTGTCACCCATCCAGTGCTCAAGGGTTACATTTCCAGCTTCCCTGAAAATGATGTTCAGGCCCTTTCTTTTATCCTTCTGTTTGGAAAAATTTATCAATTTTCACTCAAAATATCCTTCAAAGCACAAAAAAGAAAAATATCAGCTCTGTATAACAGTGTAAAAAATCCCAACCCTAATAAGGGCATACAAATTCAGTAAGAAATGCCAGCATGCAGCCCCACCCTTATGGAAAAGAACTCCAGCAGAATTTCATAGGGATAAAACCATTAGGGTTCTATAAATGACATTCTAAAAGACTTATTTGAAAAAACCTGCACAGTTTAATAAGAATATTTTTCCTATAGATTTTTTTTTTAAATCAGCTTTTAGATTTTTCATAGATTCATAGGTTCCAAGACCAAAAAAAGAGTCCACTGTGATGGTCTAGTCTGGCCTGCTGTATAACACAGGCCACAGAACTTGCCCAAAATATTTCCTAGACCATACCTTTTAGAAAAATCCAATCTTCATTTTAAAAATTGTCAGTGTTGGAGAATCCATCCTGACCCTTGGTAAACTGTTGCAATATTTAAATACTCATTTAGAATTTGAGCCTTATTCCCCTTATGCTTCTGTAACAGAAATTAAATTACCTATGAAGTTCTAGGATTGTCAAAAAAATTGGAAAATGTATAATTGCTTATTAAATTTTATAGTACTTTTTCATAAAAGGCCAGAACTCTCCTTCCTTGCAGACAGTGTGATCAAAGAACTCCACCCAGCCGGAACTGCAACTAGACTAACTGAAAGACTATCAGAACAAACCAAATCATTTGCTGTTCACTTGTCTGCTAGTTATCAATGATTTACAGATTCTAGAGGGTCTATTCATGTTATGAATGATTAGGTTTCCAATGGCAACGTTTGCAACGGACCTCACAGGCATTGAGTTCTGTAGGAAAGGACGGGGGATCTAAATAATGCTGCTTCAGAGATGGAAGTTTACCCCTGTCTACAGCTATTAACCAGATACTATGCCTGCCTGCCTCCCTAGGAATAAAATGAATTCAATCCAATTACAGCATCAGTTCCAAAATTAGTTGGTCTCACAAGACATAAGATCAAAATACAGAGTACATTATGCTCATCATCGACATACAGAAACCTAGTACACCTGTATAAAAACTCATTTTTGCATTCCTTACTCTCCCACTCTTGTAATCAAGTTTGGTGCCACTGTTTAAAATATAGAGCAAGCATCTTTATTTACTACAGCATGCAGCATCATAATGAACTGACAGGGTGCCAGAACAGAAAGAGCGACCCAGTAGTAGCCACCAGGCATAATATTGAGCAAACTTGAACATTTCAGACCTACCCATCTTTGTAGATAAATAGCTTAATCAGAGCAGTGCGGAGTATAAAATCCTTTCGGGGATGGAGCTGCAGTTCCTCAGTAATCCGAACGAACAAAACATTATTCTGTTAGCATTTCAACTTTAAGAGCCTCAAGAATGAAACAGTTTAAGAATCCCTACCACAGCACGGTCATTATTAGAGGCACAGCATATTTTTTGCTTTAGGTGGTAGTGCTCCATGCCACGTAGAGGACAGGTGTACAGAAAAATGGAAGAAATAAGAGGAGGCCCAGTGAAGTCATCATGAATTTTTTTTCCTCCTTGGGTCATTAACAAGTGGGAGACCCCTTCACGATTCAAACCAATCAATCTTTATTTAGCATATCTTTCTCTCACTCAGCCTGTGTTGAAAGACTGCAGCAAACTGTGCAAGGGATTGTGGGATAGGGATGCAGCAGAGAGCTGCAATGAGATTCGCTGGATTTTTTTTTCTTCCCTAGTCAGCAATCAGCTGTTTCCAGGCTCAGGCAGAGCCATTGAATTTGGTCATCAGAATGTTATTACAGGATTAGCAGGCGGAGACAGCTACCACTGTGCATCTGGTGTGTCAATGCAGCTAAGAAATACATATGTAAACATTACTCCGATCAGAATTGGGATTTATTTTAGAGGGGGAGAGTGACTATTACATAACATCACTTATCAGGATAGTCACCACAGATAAAAGGAAAGTATCCTTATAAACAAAAGATAAAAGCTTACGAGAAATGTACTTCCCTCTGATTTTCCAGGATATAGAGCAGTATGAAAAATAGATCTTCCTCACCTCAACGTGAAGCTATTAGAGAAAAGTATTCTTTGATTTTTCAGATGTATAAAGCAGAACATTTCTTTAAAAAAACCAAAACAACCACACTAAAAATTGTGCTTCTGGCACACAAACCAACACAAATTACATATGCCACAAACTGGGCATTTCTTCTCACTCAGGCACAATCAAAAAACAATAAGGCAGCAGTTATTACCCTCATTATCCCTGTCACATCAAAACAATAAAATCACAGCTGATAATCTGCTGAGTTCTCTTCCAATCATTCATGCACAGTTATGTGCCTCTCTCCCTTATACCACTTATCTGTCAAAAAAAAAAAAAAAATTCACCACAGCTTATTTAGACAGAAAGCTACTATTGAGGGTTGAGAAAGAAAGCAAGCTTGTTTTCAATGTTATGTCCTCAGGCATGCAAAGCAGATCTTTGAGCTCATCAGAAAGATGTTGAGTACATAGAAACTGTTGAAGTCACACAAAATAAAATTAACTTTGTCCTCTAGTATAACAGCACGTGATCTTTGTGCATACAAAGTAGTATATTTAGAAATGCAAATGCGAGTCCACATTTCTTTGCGGGGGGGAAAAAAACAAGTCATATGCAAGGTGTTATTAAAGCTCTCCCAAACAAAAGGGCTCTAAGGATAAAGATAAACGATCATTTAAACATTGTCTTTGTTATCATGGCTTAATTAGACCAGCCAAAATGCTTTTAGAAATCAGGGATAAAAACTTTTTTCTAGACTCTTTAAGCACCATTTGTAGAATATGGTTATTCACCATCTGCATTGGCCTGGCAAACAGCATGCAAGTCTTATTAGCATGAATCAAACAAACTTATTCCTTTAATATGATTCTCTCTCAAGTGTAGACAGGCTCTTAAAGCTTGAAAAATTTTTTACAGTCTACCACAAGCTCCCACTTGTACCTTAAAGGTACAAGTACAGCTAGTCAAGAACAGAATTCCCAACCCTTCGAAAATTCTGAGATTTGTAATTTTTGTCCCAAATAAAGAAAGTAGAAACAGCATAATTTTTCATGAAATGAGACATTCCAAATCATTTTGTTTTGACCTTATAAAAAATGTTTCATTTCAACTTTAAAGCTTAGATTCATCACATAAATTATAATGTAACACAATATAAAAGTCAAAACGATTGTCTAAAGGAAATATTTCAACCTTATAGAAATTAAATATTTTGATAATTTCTTAGAAAAAAGTTAGACAAAATCTGTTTACTCCTACAGAATGCTTTGATTTTTGTAGCATCAGCATTTTACTATAGAACAATGTTCCATCAGAAAACTTTTAATCATCTCTAGATCAAAATTTTATCCAGACAAAATACATTAAAACAAATGATACTGTTGTAAAGTGCTCCAGACATTATTTAAACTACAGACTAAAACAGCTACCCCTCCGGAACTTTTCACCAGGGAAGTTCAATTGTGTTATCCATACAGGTTTTCTACCTAGTAAGGTTCCAACACAATTTCTCCGGCCAACGTAGATGGGGCTGAAGCATGTTGTAAACCAGTTTATAAAAACGAAGGGCGAGGGTTTTCAGTATCAAAAATGGCTCCTTCACTTCCCTCAACTAATGTTGAAGTATGACAGAGGAAGAGAATCTGCTATATTTCTTTTCAGTGTAAATCAGAAGCAGCGACCACCTGCACAGTAGAATACATGGTTTCAAAGCTGAAGAGAAAAGTTTCACTTTAAAATATACCATGTGCCTTCCTAGCTGATCCCTCTCATCCCTGTTACCACCAATATTTCTTACTCCCACAATAATGAAAACCAGGGTACATTGTTTCCATATATTTGAAACAAAAAACGTAAAAATTCATAACTAGAGCTCCCTGAACTGAAGTAGAAACATTCAGCCATATACAAGTAGGCAAGTATATAATTTAGCTACCTATTATCACTTAGTTACGACCACAAGATTTACATATGCTGATCTCGCCAGCTATTTACAACCTACAGTCATGACTACTCACCCCTGGAATCACAGCCGATACCACAACATACCTCATGAGGGAAGGAAGAGATGTCGAGAGAGTGACCGGTGTAATCACTCTCACTATTACCATGTGTTACCAGCTCAAAATGAGTGGGTGTCAAAGTTCAGTTCTCTTGTAATCCCTAGAAGCTGCCAGCCAGCAATGATTTTACATTCTACAAACAATTCTTTACAAAAATTAAAATGTGGGGACAGTACCAATGCAAGTGAGACAGAGACTGGCTGTAGCACTTCCTCGGATGCTTTTGTTCTTGCATGTTTAATGTTTGACATGTGGGTTTCTTTTCCCCAGTGGAGAGGAAATAGATTTACAGTTCACTGAACAACCCTGCTGCACTTTACCAGCACCCCAATTAGTAGCAGGCTGCTTTGAATAGGTTTCTACAATAAACTGCTCCCTTGGGGACTTCCTGCACCCTCCTTTTCTGCTGTGCAGTTCTGAAATTAGTTTTGAATAGAAAAATGTGCTACAGCAGGTGCCACCATTCCTGTGTGGAGGAGGGGGGAATCCCCACTCTGCTGTTACAATGTAAGAGTATCTTCTATTATTTATTATCGCCCTCCTCAACCCACCCTCACCCCAAACCGCCAACTCCAGTTCCTACATCTGGAGATCCTATGAGCAAAAGATAAATAAACAAAGCTAACTGGCAAATCTAACTGGGTCTAAACTTTTGCATTTATTAAAACATATAGGTGTATCAAAATATTCTGGATTCAGATTACTCAGTTTTGCTCAACATTTGTTGTTATGCAGGTTTTCAAAAGAGAATGGCAAGTGCTTTGATAAGTGGGTTAAAATGTTGGCTCATCTTAGTGTAACTTTTATAAGCACCTCTACTGAAACCGCCTAGGCACCAAACTCCCATTGCTGTACACTTTTTAAAATCTCACTGGGTGCCTATCTGCATCTTTAGGCACCTAAATACCTTTGGAAATCTGTCCCTTTAGGACCCGCTTTTCAAAGGTGCTGAGCATCTGCAAGTTGAAGTAAATGGGAGATGTAAATGCTCAGGACCTCTGATAACCCTCTCTGTGGGGACTAAAACTTTTAAAGAAACCACCTTTAGTCTTTCTATAAGCATCCTTCCTTAACCTCCCACCCCTACAGATAAACACATGCATTTGTTCCCCATCACTGTACTGCACCAATCAAAGCAGTATTTGTCCTTATAGTTTTTCAGTTCTCCTTTCAGTGTGTAACATGCTAAATGTTGCTAATTCATTTTAGAGGGTTAGTCAAACATTTCTCATCAACCCAAGGCCACCTATTGCTCTGACCTCCCGCACCCCACTTCAATTCATATTTACTTTTGATTTGATTCTGTTGGTCAAACATGCCCATCAGCTCAGCAACGTACAGTGTAGCATTCAGTAATCACCACTTGTCATGCAATCTCTGAACAAGATGAACTCATCTGTACCTGCTAGTCCCTCCAGGATTGCTTCTTGCAACCATAATTACCTTCCAGCTATAAAAACTGAAACATGATGTCACAATCTAATTTGCTTTTTAAAAAAGTATAAGAGCATCCCACTAAGTCCAATCCAGATCATGTTGCTTCTTAAATACTTTCCAATTAGTGCAATGATCTCGTGACTGGTTGGGTCTGCTGTTTTGTTGTGTTATAATTTTTTGTTTCACGCTGTCAATGTACTTGCTTGTACTGTAGAAAAGACAAAGATAGAGACACTCAAGGCCCCAAAGTGTTTATGGTCTAAAGGGGTTATAGCATTATTTCTGAGAGATGTTGCTGATTGGAAACTGGAACACATACATTCCACCTCCTCCTGACATGTTTTACATTGTCCAAGCAGAAGTGATGCTCTTAGAATGGTATGTCAGGATTTGCAGGTCTACAGATTTTAAATTTTGTCTGAAGATTCTTCAGAAAGCTTCTTCCATGCATCCGAATGCACCCAGAGAAAGATGTTGCAAAACAAACAGGAATTTGACATGAACATACCAAAAAGGAGCAAATACATTCACTAATGCTAAGTGTTCATCTGTAACTACTGAGTGCCTACGTACTTCATCAACCTTTTTATGTAAAGGCATTAATTTACTACTTATGATACCTAATGCAAGATATCACATTATTTTGTCATGTTATTCACATAGAGGAGACGCAAATTAAAAATCACATGAGAATTAGCTCAGGAGCTAAACTGTAGGTCTAACAAAATTGGAGAACTCAACTATAAATATGCCAGACTTAGCTAACACAGAGTTTTTCTTGCAGCTTAGATAGGATGGAGCCATATTTTAAATTATGCTATTGCCCTGCAAAATCCAAAGCTGACGCATTTCATGGTTTGAATACTTGCTTCAGGCTCAGCTACACAATAGAGTCCTCTTTATATTTTAGCCAAAAAAAAAAAACCCAAAACCCAACCATGCTATCACTGATTAAACAGTTCCAATGAGAGCTGTAGTATAGAAAAATATCTTTAAGAGCACGTCAATTAGAACTACTTTTGAGCTTCCCTAGAAAGAATATTCTGAGAAACAAAAATTCCTTAGTGCAGACAGGATCTAAAACAGAACCAATTTTTAAACCATGTTCGGGGACTGCTATATGATGTTAGTGGATAGTCTTAAATAGTGGGAATTGCCACATAGATAGGATAGAAGAAAAACTGAGATACAGCAGCCTTGCATATTTTGTAACAATAAAAATAAATGGTTTGGCCCAGATTTTTAAAAGGCATTTAGGGATTGTGGCTCAGCACTGCAACACTAACTGATTTAGGAGCCTAAATCTCATTTTCAATAGAGGTGGTGAATAGGCCAACAAAAGAATTCTCCTGTTGACCTAGCTATGTCTACACTGGTGGTTATGTTGACCTAACTACAGCCACCAGGGCATGAACTTTCACAGAACGGAGCAACATAATTAAGGTCAATCCAACTTTTAAGGTGTTGGCCAGACCTCAGGTGTTGTAACAATGAACACCGCAGTGCCTAAATTCCTTAAAAAAAAAAAAAACCTAGACTTTAAGCCCATGAAAGCAAAATGTAAATGAAGCAATATGAAATGTTAATGGGCCAGAAAGGGTCTCTCCAATCTAAAACTTTGGAACAAAAGCTAGACTTGAACAACAAGCAGTTGGTTCAAGGTACTAGAAGAATAAAGGAAACTGATTGGAGGCTGGTCTACACTGAAAAGTTATATCGGTTGTCATGCTGGCTGGATTGGGGAAAGGGGAGATTCTATTTTTTTTAAAAAAAACATCAATACATCAAAATCATAATAATTCATATGAGACATGCTGTGTCAGGTATTGTTAGCAAGACCATAATGTGCTAAGTAAGATGATAATGTTTATGTTCATGTGTGTAATGGAAGTTATGGATATGGTTGATATATAGGTATTTCAAATTGTATTGTGCTGTGTCTGGGCCACACCCAGACAGGATGGCTGCTGCACTAGCCTGCTTAATGGCCTATTATGGAAATTCACAGGTATAAGGGGCTCAGGGGGAGAAGCCAGGGATAGACCTGATGAGTCATCAGGAATTACTCATGGGACTCCAGAGTCCATCTTATTTCTGTAAAGTTCCACAAGCAGCATGGCAAAGGCCAAAGGACATAAAAGGCAGCTGCCCCAAATGCATTTTGTCTTTAGTTTCCAGCCTACCTCTGGATCAACTCATCTACAACTGAACTGAAGCTGTGAAATAAAGGACTGAGACCCATCCAGGTACTGTACGTACATCAGAGGGACTATACAAGCCTGCACACTCCACAATTCTACTAGAAACCTGATATATATGGACTTCCAGTTATTTGTATGTATCAGATTGCTTTAATCCTTTAACACTTCTCTTATAGTTTGCTTTTCTTTCTTTTTTATAATAAACCTTTAGTTTTATTTACTAAAGGAGTGGCAGACAGCGTGGTATTTTGGGTAAGATCTAAACTTATATTGATCTTGTACTGTGGCTGACCCTTTGGGGTCAGAGGAAACCTTTTTGGTAAAGAACATAGAGTTTTAAATAACTGATCTCTTTACTGGACCTAGTGGCTGATTGGGAGCCAGAGACTGAAATGCAGTAAAGGGGGCTGTGCATCTTTTTATTTTGGCTTCTTGATAACCAGTGTAGGGAATCAGAAGCACTGTTTGTGGCTGGTTGGGGTGTCTGACTTCAGTGTCACCCGCCAGTGCTGGGAGAATCTGCTCTCCTTTTGCAGCCTGCCCTGACTTTGGCATTTTCAGTTGGCTACCCTAGGCATGGACAGGTTACATCGGTATAGCTACGTCCCTCAGGGGTGTGAATTCTTCCATTGACCTAGCTACTGCCTCTTGGGGAGGTGGATTACTTTTAGTGATGGGAGCAGCCCTTCTGTCACAGTAGTGTCTACTTTGAAGTGCTGCTGCAGCATTGTAAGTGTAGACATAGCCTCACTTTAACAAAGGATTATCCTAAATGGCAGAAAAATCTCACCACCCAGCTGGAAACTTGTAGGAAAACAAGCCAGGATACACAGAAAGAAATGTGATTCACAGCAAGATACACTAAATGGAAGCTAAAAATAGAAAAACGAACAACAGAGACCAGAGGAGCAAATCACCCCTCCTGGTGTGCAACCTGAGTAAATACTTTGTGTCAGGAGGACAGCAAGGATGGAAACAGGATCCACCCACCATCTTGTGGGCAGGCTGGACTTCAGCACAATCTCTCTGCAGCAACTAGTTTAGCTTAAAGTTTAACTGGTGGGTATGGAGGGGCAGCAACTTTATTTGAGCCTCTGCCACCAAATCACCCAGTTCCCTTCTACACGGTCCAGCGCTACCTGCATCCTCCACGGCTGCCATTCAGCACAGCGTCTACTTCAAAAGTGCACAGAGATACCCTAGATGTACACAGGGTGACCAGCTATCCTGATTTTATAGGGACAGTCCTGATATTCAGGGCTTTTTCTTATATAGGTGCTTATTACCCACCCCAGCTCTGTAACACTTGCTATCTGGTCACTTCTATATGGGTACATAGAGTGTTACTGTGGGGATCAAGTGGCACAGAAAGGTTTGGCCAGGCCCTCAGTGCTTGATCAACTTCCACCATAAATGCACTAACTCACCCTGTGAGAGAGAGAGAGAGAGAGAGAGAGAGTGTGTGTGTGTGTGTGTAACCTTGGCAATAAAAATTACTAATGGGTTAAGAGATCTGTACATACAGGACCTGATTCCAAGAGGTAACAACATCCACAACTCTCACTAAAATCACTGAGAAGTTTGAATACTTAGCAGTTGTCAGGATCAGAGCCTATATCCTTCACACCCCACGTTCACCAGGTCCATTCTATTTGATTTAGCATTATCTGTCTTCAGCACATGAAAAGCAGGAAACACATAAGGGTTGAATTTTTTCTAGCTCTGGAGACCTTTCCAGGCATAAGCAGGAGCATTTTATTTTGTTCATTTTTCTTTCCTGTTTAAGGAACTGTTTATTATGGGAAAAGGCTGACACTTCACTAGAATGACAGACCAGATCAAGTGTTTTTCATAATTTATGAAGGGTCAGCTTTACCTTCAGGAATGCATAAATTCCCACAGCCCATTTATACAATTAAGTCTCACTATGGCCATATTGGTGTGCTGGTTGCCTGCCTGTGAACCCAAGAGCCTGTGGGGGCACTGAACTCACCGCTGACTATAGTTAGATCCTCTCTCTGGGCCACTCCTAAGTAAAAACATAGCCACAGTCAGATGCTGATGTCGGCCAGATCTCACATAAGAATTACATATTTTCAAGTGCATCTGACTTGCAAGCAGGCAAACATACATTACTTACGAATGTTAACTGGAGTGAGAAAAATAAGGGGATGGCAGGAAGCCCTGTCTGCATATGGCTTATGGTATGAATGCGATTCCTTACAAATAAACAACCTTCTATTACACATCAGCTCACTTTGATGTTCTGTATTATGCAGAAAATCAATTATCCTTGCTAATGACTGGAGACCCATTGGAAAAGGTTAAATTTTGTGAATGAGTGAAGAATTTTTCTTCTAAAGAGATTAAAATATACAATGTTATTGCATCACATAATATACTTTGAAAATTTCATTTCACAAACCACTGTGGCTCTAATTATTTCAGATGCTTCATAACAACAAGATACTAGAATAGATTTGATAAAAATGACGTTTTAACTGTACAAAACTTCACTTCAGCACTTTGCTATAAAATCTTTGCTGAGAATTGGAGAAATTACAGATTTCCATGTGTGCATGATTGATGGGATTTGAGGATTAGAAGAATACAAATTACTGAGGCACTACTGTATAGGTGTAGTTACTTGGACTCTAAATAGCAAATGAGGTTTGTGTCTAAAACAATTACAAAAGAGCTTAGGAATTTATGTCTCGTGTGAGCTAATCCCATAAAGATATTCACTATCACTTCCACTGATCAACCACATGTGGGGAATCAGGAGAGTTGCAGTGTCCACACGGATCTAACAGTTCACAAGTAACTCCTCCATTTCTATTAAACAACATTACTGTACCAAGTCTTACACAAACGTACGCTTCACTGAAGCAATTTTTCCTGTCAGCAGTTTCACAGCATAAAGTGTATAAAGTGTAGTTCTCCAGTCCTGTGTTGTTATTAATAGAGGTAATTTTTGTAGCCATACTTTCTAAAACAACAGTAAACAGCATATCTACATTCCCAGAGCACCTGTAGATTAAACAGTTCTCAAAATACCAAGCCGTGGTCTAGAGGCAACATATATCTGGAAGCATCAGCACTTTTGAAAGTTTGGTATTCCACAAAGCATGATACATTTTCTAACAATATATACTGTGGCCCAAACTATTCAAGGACTCAAACAGTGCAGTACCTACTCCATCCTTGAGGGGACTAGCTACAACAAAGATTGCATTAGAGACAAACAACTGTATTTTCTTTTTACCTGGGACTTCAGTGTTTGCTAAAATATTTTTTAAATGGATTATTTAACACACACCAGCATCTTTCTTTATGCTGCTCTAAATAGTAATATCAAATGTATTTCATCATAATTCTAAACATTCACCACTAACTTTGGTTTTTTGGTTACACACAAGTCTGGGAGAATACTTGTATATGAGTATTTCTATATTACCCCACAGGTCAGAGCCATTGTTCTTTTCTTGTTAAATCAACCACTGTGAAGTTCACGCAATGCAGTGTTGAGTACATCACAATTTCAAGCTCTTGATTAAAAAAATTAGTTCCACTAATCCTTGACAGACAATGTAACACAACTTTACAAACCTTTGCAAAGATTAAAGATTTACTCTACATACTTTTTAGCCTTCATCCTGCACATGCTACTTCTTTTGGGTCAACTGACAAGTTCAATCACTGAAGAAAAACAGTGGCCCCAAAGCATACTAGCCAGTAATGACTTTTTTCATTACTTTTTTCATTTTCATCTATACCGAGAAATCAGACAGTTTGCTCAACATCTATATAGTGTGCTTAAAAAAGGGACAGAAAATACGAGTAATTCCATCCATGCCATTCTTTACACAACTTTTGCAAAGAGGATCCACAATAATGTAAGTAATGGAAGATCAATATCCACTTTCATGTACAATAACTTGTCTATAACAGTGCCAAGATACATTAAGAATGTTTTAAAATGGTAGAGAATGAAAAACCAAAAGTGGGCAAAAGTAAGAGAGGACTGTGACAAGCACTCTCTCAAAGAACGAGCAGAGTAAACTGCATTTTTATATTTCCATTTGAATGAATGACCTCTAATATGCACCTCTCATTCATACTCTCTTTAATCTACCATACATTATTGTCTTTTAGGGCCCAATTTATTCAAACTGATTAGTTTGGAAATATTGCTAATCATAGATAGTAGTTATCAATTTTTTTTTAAGTCTTCTCATTTAATTTATAAATCATTTGTTTTCTTCTAATGACCAGAACGTATTCCTAAAAGTAAGGGATAGAGGAGCTCTTGCTACAGATGTTAAACGGTGCATCAGCAATTTGTAAACTAAATTAGTAGCCTAAGTGACATTTTCAAACCTGGGTTTAATTTTTATGTCTGTATTAACTAGATCACCAAGTATAGCAGGAAATGCCAGACTCCAGCGTTAACGTTTTTCACATAAAAGCTTAGTCCCCCTCTTAATTTAACTTTACTACTGATA
>ML675624.1:16843816-17036824 GCA_007922155.1 Mesoclemmys tuberculata | reverse complement strand
TCAGCTGCCTGGCCACCCTACTGGTGAATAGGCAAGCCGCCAGGCTCTCTGACTGGCTGGATCCCCGATATAGTCTATTATGAAGTGGTACATCAGGTTATATATTTTAATTTAATTTTATATTTATATGACAATCTCATTTTTATATTATAACAATTTCAATGGGAAATGACCAGTTACCAAGCCAATTATCACTTACATATGACCACTAATGACAATTACCAATGAGCAAACCAAATACCAATTATCCAACAAGTTAGAATAGCAGTTACCAATTTCAGTAGTAATTACCAATTGCCAGATAATACTTTAAAATTGGTGATTTAGTATTCTATTTTATATATTATAATACCAAAGTAATTAAACCCTAATTCTAAAATATATACTAGAAACATTTAGGACAATTGTAACTATTCTGTTATGTCATGACATAATACAATAGAATATAAAAGTCAATTATAATTTGTAGTATAACAAAAATTCAAATTTGCAACGAAACAATTTTAACCTTTTTTTGGATGAGATTACAAATGGGATTGAAAAAAGGCAATAGTGTTGATGTAATATATTTAGACTTCTATGAGGCATTTGACTTGGTACTGCACGATTTTAATATTAATTAAAATCTGGAATGATCAAAATAAACATGGTTCACATTAATTGAATTAAAAATAGTGCAATGGATAGCTCTCAAAATGTAATTGTAAATGGAGAATCATCAATTTATCAGGTGTGTTTCTTTGTGGACCCCACAGAGATTGGTTCTTGGCCCTACATTATTTAACATTTTTATCAATGCACTGGAAGAAAACATAAAATCATCATTGATGAAGTTTGCAGATGACACAAAAATTGGAGGAGTGGTAAATAATGAAGAGGCCAGGTCACCAAGACCACTTAGTAAGCTGGGAGCAAGTAAACAATATATATTTTAATACAGTTAAATGTATACATCTAGGAACAAAGGATTTCAGCCATACTTAACGGATGGGGAATTATATCCTGGGAAACAATGACACTGAAAAAGATTTGGGTGTTGTGGATGCTCCCAGTGCGACGCCATGGTTAAAAAGGCTACTGTCATCCTTGGATGCATAAACACGGCAATCTCAAGTATGAGTTGACAGGTTATTTTATCTCTGTATTTGGCAGTAGTGTAACCACTGTTGGAATATTGTGGCCAGTTTTGGTGCCCACAGTTTAAGAAGGATGTTGATAAATTGGGGAGGATTCAGAGAGGAGCCATAAGAACAATTAAAGGATTAGAAAATGTGCCTTATAATAGACTTAAGTAGCCCAATCTATTTAGCTTAAAGAGAAAGATAAGGAATAATTTGATCTGTGTCTATCAGTAACTACACAAGGAACAAATATTTACTCTTCAATCTAGCAAAGAAAGGGATAACAAGATCCAATGGCTGGAAGTTGAAATTAGACAAATTCAGATTGGAAATAAGGCACACATTTTTAATGGTGTGGGTAATTCATCATTTAAATGATCTACTAAGTGTTGTGGTTGATTCTCTATCACTTGCAATTTTTAAATCAAGACCGTGTGCGTTTCTAAGAGAGGCTCTAATTCAAAAGGAATTATTTTAGGGAAATGCTATGGCCTATGTTATACATAGATGATCACAATGCTCCTTGCTGGCCTTGGAATCTATGAAAATAATTCAACAAAGCTGAGACAAATTGAAACCATTTTTCCTAAAAGAAATTGCAGAATTCCATTCTATGAGAAATTATTTTTTTTTTTTTGTTCCAATTCAGGATGAAATCCTTTGAAATTTCAGAATTTCCTGTGAAATAGGATTCCCTGGTACTGGCCAGTGTTAAGTATATACAACTAAAACCTCAACATATTAATTATTACAGGATAAAAATATAGGCATGTAGAAGACTTTAAATAGGATGCCATCAAGTCTTATATCTTAAAAATGTGTATTTAGCTGCTCTGTTTTTCTTCATTGTGTTATTTTCCTTAGAATCCTGAAAACGAAATTAAATTCCTTGACTTTTCTTCCCTTTAACAAACATTGATTTTGTTCCAGTGATTTTATACACCAAACCTTCATGTTGCTTGTTTCCTTATTTATGCACAAGCATAATTAATAATGCAGTAGGAATATGCACAGCACTTTGAGATCTAGTAATGAAAAGCACTATACAAGAATTTGATATTATTTTGACTTGATATTGAATTTGACTTCATCTGGAAGTAGTACATCTAATTTCTGCTGAAGGGCCAGCAAAGCAGAAGAACCTGGAATTTAGGGTCCACATCTAGATCCATCAATATTAGTGGCTATTTGCATTCATTATGAAGTGCTGCATGTTTCCTAACACAAATATTTAAACCAAAAGAACTAATCCCAACCACAATATAATAATTTTATAGGTAAATTAAGTTCTGGGGCCCTTATTACTCTATGTCCCTTTTTACTACTCTGAGAAATCTGTATAATTTTGCTGCTGTACATACATGAGCAAGTAGTGCTAATCAGCTACATTAATTTCTCAAGGTTAGACATTTTATTTTGAAGAGCTGATAAACTTGGTGAATGATTATATACAGGCCTTTTAAATTAGGCTCAAGGACAAATCCTAATTTACCATACCAATCCTTTGTTTTTGTACAAATAGTCCATGTGTCAAGACATAATAGAGCATGTTTACACAAAAGTGTATATTTAAAGTATACATTTGTCCATGTAGCTGGACAAACTTCAGCTTTCTTGTGAGAAAACACGACATTGTTCTTAGAGTTAGGACATCCAGGATTTATGCGGTTGATTTTATTCGTTGATTTCCCACAAGGAATCCATATCAGAAGTAGATTTATATAAGCAGATGAGTCCTTAATTTGTTAAGAATTTAAAAAAAAAACAAACAAACAACCCTCATCAGACCAGGACAGATCCAGCATGTTTTTGTGATCATTTTAAGCACCGATCATCCAGGACCAATCCAATCTTCAAGCTAAAAATGAGATCACTAGATCAGGAGTATTCCCCTCATCGAGCATCTGGGAAACCCACAGACAACTTGGCAAGGTTCACCCAGGTAGGGCCAAAGCCTACCAGGAAAAATGCTGCTTGGTAGGCAACTAGACAACCAGGGTTAAAAGGCTGGAGAATCAATGGTTATTAAACCCATTAGTAAAATGCTGTGGATAAAAAGAAGCAAGGGAGTAGCTTGTGGCAGGGAAAGTTCTGCATTCAAAGAGGAGAGTAGGTTGCAGTTTCTTTAATCTGGAAAGGAAAGAACTTCGATTTGGACAAAATTAAGTCTTAGAAAGGGAAGAAGGGCATTATGGTTGTGTCTTTGAGGGGCAACTCTTACTGGTGGAGCCTTCACAATTTTAGAACTAAAAAAAGTGAAATAATCACTCCAGTCATCTTAAGTTATTGTTCCCCTTCACTGTTGTGTATAAAACTATGCAAGCAAACTGCAAACCACAACTATATAGTGTATTAACTGAGAAAGTGAAAAATACACGCATCAAAAATTGACAGCTAGTGCAGTTTAGTGCAGAAAATCGGTCATTTTTTGGCAGTAAAGAATTTGATTTTCAAAGTTATGCACATACAACTGTGCATAGCAAAATTCACACAGTAAGGCAGCATGCAAATGGCTAGTACATCTGAAAGTCAGGCTTAATTGAAAACTGTTTAGCTTCTAGTTAACTATCTGAATTTCACTGAATTAATGCAATATGGTTGGTTCACGGAAAAGAATTTCCATATTATTTATGCACCGATGATTCTCATCGGTAAATGAGTAAAGGGCACATGTACATACCATCAAATATCACTATTTAAAAACACTATTAAAAAAAGAGCTGGGAGGACCAAAGACCATAGGCCAAAACCAGACAGAACGCCGTGGGTTTTGTTATGAACCCCAAATTTGCTGAAGTTTACAAAAAGGTTTGCTGGGATTCAGTGTATCTTAGGGTTTTGGACTAGGCCTAATCCAGACAATTTTCCTTTTTTTCCCCTCCCCAATCACCCAGCCAAACGCACCCTGACAACAGGACCTGCACGTCTTATCTTTAGCTATCTGGACATGGATTTCTACCCCATCTTCTACCAGCATATTCAGCAGCAGCAGGCTGGCCTCTTCTCAACCCCAAGAATTTAAAAAAAAAAAAAAAAAAAAAAAAAATTGAATTAGTCCCCACGCCCTACCAAAAAAAAATAAAATCACAAGACTGGCTTAAGAATATACATTTTGGCTTCTTTGTATTTGCCTCTGATTTTTTTTAAGCCTTTAGCTTAATGCTTTCAAGTTCTTCTCACAACCAAGAGGGTTAGAAGTTTTCATTTCAACAAACAAAAAACCCAAAACACTTACGTTGAGAGTCCCATAGCAATCACCTGACTCCAAGTACTGGGACTTGACCCATGATTCAAGTTATGAGAAATGGCAATGCTGCCTTCTCAGCTCTTCAAGGGGATTACTCAGAAGGTGGGCCCACTGCCCTCAAATCTCACATTCCAGTGTCTTCACCTGGAGAGGAAGGGAACTCTCCTCCCTCTTTTTTTTTTTTGGAAGCAGAGTCTGGAAAGGCTCCAACAGTGCCCACTGCATTTCCCCCTGTAGTACTATAGGACATCTCCCAGGCCCAGATGCTTACTGAATAAGTATTTATTTAGCTACTACATTATATCTTCACTTCAATCTTCTGATTTGCTCACCAAGTTCAGTATACATGTATGTGTTTTTTGCCTGCTACACCTGCTGAAAATTTGACCTAAATGCTATGGCTTTCCTTGTTTTCCAGTCTGATATTGGAGCATATTTCAAGGATAAGGGGTTGACGAGATGGCGAGGATTGTTTGTTTTTTACTGGGAAGCGTCAGATTCAAGGGTACACTATCTAAATTGATAAGGCCCAGAATTGTCACATGACCTTGGTCTTTCTTAAATCTATCTGCAAATTGTCTGAAGCTCCTTGTGCAGTATGTTCAAGATAAATAATAATAAACATCAACCCTGATCCATCAATAGCAGCAGCCAAGCAACAGTTAATAACCTTGCAATGAGAAACTAGCCTGAGTCTGTACAAAGAAAACAATTTCGTACACTGGATTTTAGTTTCAAGCTTCCACCAGTGAGAGTGGGGGGAAACTATTTTAAAAATTCCTACCTACACTTTAATATTGTCCTTTCAAGTCTGCAGAGTCATTTTCTTGCTGTGAATAAATTGCTTTGTGTTCATTTCACATGCAAGCTCCAGGGCTTTGCTTCAGTTTTTTTCTTTTAACAGTAAGCAGCAAGAAACATTTGTTTTCCTTGTCACATCCTGTCCTGTTTATGAATCACAACACAATCTTTCTTTGAAAAGATCATTCTTCACACACTTGACACACATAGTTGGTCAAACACATTTGCTGTTGTCTTTTTGCCAAGTCACAACCAATTTCTGCACAAATGCACCAAAGGTTGTGCCAGGAAGGATAACACTACCCAAATCTCTAAAATCATTTTGACATTCCCATGAACAAAAGAGGTGTCACACTGCCAATACTTAACAGTCTACAATGCCTCCCAAAAGGAGAAATAATGCAAGCAGATTTCTTTTCTCACTCACACAAGAATCCTTGACTCAATTTATACAGCAAGAGGATTCTCACAAATTCCAGAAAATACCTGAAAGCAAATTAACACAAAGATAGTACCAAACAATGATGAAAGAACTTACAGTATTTAGAAAAATAATAGGAAAGAGCTATTGCTGCCTCTGCTTTTTTAAATGGCTGTCAGCTGAGTAGCAAACCACAAGAAGGGCTTTTAGTTTTCCTCTTCCTCCTCACTTCATTTACTCCTGTAGCTCTGCAGTCTGAAGAGATTTGTAAGTTAAAACTTCATCCCTTGTATTTCCAAATGGTGTGTCTGATTCTCCTTGAGGACACACCAATGATGTAATAAAAATACACACAGGAAAAACAATCTAGCTTGAGCCTGAATCCTCTTAATTCAGGGTTTTCTGTCAAAGCTGTTCTTATGCCAGTCGCTTTCACTTCCAGAGCATTAAGTCATCTGTTTTTCATAAGCTGAAAACTGCTGCTAAAACTGGATGGAATATACTGCCTGCCAGGCTTGTATTCTCCAAACACTGGCCCTCCACCTAACCCAAGGTACAAAGACTTTGAAAATCAGCAGCCAGCTTTATGTCCTGTTGCAAAATGGTCTCAAGAGCTGCAGATGACTAAATGTTCCTATAGGCATCCTCCAAAAGCAAGCCAATAGCATCATGAATGAATTTATAAACCATTGGCTCACTTTCACCCCAGCAGCAGTAAATAAATCTCCCAGCCCCATCAACATAAATATAAACAGCCCTTCCAGAGAAAAAGATTCTAGTCTGCTGACTCAGGCTGATTGGCAATTTGGAAAAGTAGATCATTATTTACAAATGGGGAAGCAAATACTGATCTACTTACATGCTTTAAATGTTTTAGGGCCAGCCTGGAGGTTTGCCTGAGTAGAGACCTCAGGATTTATCCCAGCAGCTAGCAATTATTAGACGGGGTGTTTCTTACCGCAGAGGCAACACAAGTGAAGTTTGGAAAAGCACTTAATCCTGTTCCAAGTCGCTGGATTGAGAAGCCTGAGTCACTTATGCATTTTTCAGAAACGTATCCCATACCTTCAACCCCTCAAAGGTTCAGTTAACATCAATGTCCAAAAGTTGGAGTGCTTATCTACATTTGCTGATACTTTAGGGTTTACACATAATCTGCACACAACAAAAAATTAATGTATTTCTGCTACATTGTGACGGACACAGAAGACTTGAAAGTGGCATAGTTGCTTTTAATTTTGGTGGGGTTTTCCACTTACTGCTTTTTAAAGTTAGAAATATTGGGAATATAAGACCTGATCTAGTTTTCCTGGAAGACCTGCAAAGGGTCTTAGAGAATAAGTATTAGGAGTATTCACAGCTTAATTGAAGGGTTAAACCTTTAACAGAAACATCCTGCTTCCAAGGCATCAATTGGACATTGCATTTTAAAAAATCCAAACCCTTTACACAATCTGACTAAAAACCCTCCCCTACTCATTTGCTCAAGTTTCCATCTTTTGTGATGTTATGATTTCACTAGTCATCTGGACACCATGGTGTTTTCAAGTACAGATGAAAAATAGACTTCTAGTTTAAAAAAACAAAAATCAAATTAAAACACAAACAAACAAAAAATATCAGACAATCTTTAAACAGCAAGGAAAATCAGCAAACGAAAAGAGCAGAATCCCATTCCCTTCTCCCCATTTTTTTTCTTTTAAAAGAATCCTAATTTAAATGTATTTAAAAACAACACCCCCCCAAAAATAAAACAAGGACTCCTTCAAAGGCATTGCAATTAAAAATAAACAACACAAACCATATCCTGCTACTCTGACACCAAGAAATCACCAACCATGTGGAAAAAGGGTGGAAGAAGCTCTAGCTGAATTTTAGCTCTTCCTCTTTTAGTTCAGTTCCCACCCCAACCAATATATAAGCTGTAAATGAGAACACACTTTAAATGCCACTATCATAAACTGAACTTGAAGGGCTTTTCTGGAGGGTAGAGTTGAAAAGTGGTTAGTGTTTTACATAAATAAAAGTAAATGGAGACACTTAGCAGCTGTGAGTCATTTCATCCCCAACTAGCTAATGAATGGGATAAAGTGACTTCATTTAAGTTTTCTCAGCACTGATATTTTCGGTGCAGTCAAAAGTCCTGATTCTGGTGTAGTGATTTGTAGGTCTAGGGCCAGAATTTCATTTCATATATAGAAGTGCTCTTTTCAGCATGGCTTGCTAGGCAATGCAGATCATCTTCCTGCTGTCACAGGACAGGGCAAGTTCAGTGATTGTTAATTTAAATGATTTCCCTTTCTAGGGTCTCACAAACTTTCATTGATGTTTGCTGTGTTATTGTAGCTGCAGTAGGCCCAAGATAGTAGAGAGATAGGGTGGGAGAAGTAATACTGTCCAATAAGAGATGTAAGAGATATTACCTTACGCACCTTGTGTTTCAAAATTTCATTGAGACATTAAAGTGAATGCCATCAACCCTTTTGAGTCTGGGGCTATCGTGTCAGCTGAGCGTTTTTTGTTTTCCTTGGAAGGAAGATTGGGAAAGCCTAGCTGGGGGTTTAGGCTTTCTTGAAGATGAAGAGATACTAGTTATGTGTGTTCTCTTAAAGGAAGACTCCAGTGTGTTTACATTAAAGGTTGTCTAGATAAAGAATTATGATGAAAGATTGCTTCATTAAAATCCAAAACCAAAAAATACTGGTTTACAAATACCATTTGAATTCCAAGTGTCTGTGAATAGCTCTTACTTTATTGCTTGGAGGCCACCATTTTTATGGGAGAAAATAGTACTCCTCTCATTTCCTTCCCTTCTCCCCAGAACTCTGTTATCTCACACACTGACTAACCAGCATGCATCATTGCATAGGCCTGATCTCACCTACAAGGTTAGGTCAACGTAAGCTGCCTCGCTTTGACCTTAGGGTTGCCAGTTGTCCAGTCTTCAACTGGAATGTCCAGCTGAAAGAGGACCAGTGCAGGGTCTAGTCAGTAATGCTAACCGACACCGAAAGTCTGGTTACTGCAGTAACCAGTTGGCACTGCCAGGAGGGTGGGAAAAGCAGCTGCTGCTGGAAGAGCTCAGCTGATGGACTAGAGAGAAACTTAGGAACTGGCTCTGGTGGAAAGGAGGTGGGTACAGACTTCTCAGCCTCCTGGAGCCCCAGCTTTCTCTGGCCCCTCACTCCAGGGACTACCCCCGGCTACCCCTGCCGCCCCACCATGCCCAGATTGCCCCTTGCTCTGGGGACCATTCCTCCTCCCCGTCATGTCCTGCTTGCCTCCAGCCCCTCACTCCAGGGACTGCCCTCATCCCCTGCCATGCCCAGATTGTCCCGGCCTCTTACTCCGGGGACTGGCCCTTCTCCTCCGCCCCACTGTGCCCTGATTGGGCAGGCGGGAAGGCTTCATGTCAGCTCCTCCCAGCCCAGTTCTGCCGGAGACAGCTAAATCCTGGGGAAGGGAGGAGGGAGTGACGGGGGTGCCTTTATTGTCCAGCTTTGAAAAACTGAGAAGTTGGCAGTTGACCTAGCCGTGTAACAATCTTTGCTTAAATTTGGCTCCTGGCAACGTAAGTGCCTCTCTACACCAATTTTGTACCACCACCTCCCTGAACAGCATAAAATCAAAGTTGATGTTATTAGGCCAACGCACTGTCAGCGTGGACTCTCCATTGCTTGCATCAACTGTTACTGGCCTCCAGGAGCCATCCTACAATGCCCAACGTTGACTGTACAATTGATACAAGCACTCCTGGTGCAGATGCCAAGGAGCCAAGGGTGCACACAAGCAATTTATTAACTGCTATGGCTGTGTGCTGATGTAAGTTCGGTTGACGTAATTTTGTAGTGTAGACACAGCCATAGTTTCTCTTTCCCCCAGGCTTAAGCAGCCATCGGTGAACCTCCCGCCTCTAGACTGATCTTGGATCCTATCTACTCTCCACCTATACCTCTCCCCTGGACACTGCTATGCTATAGGCTTACTGCCTGGTTTTTCACACCTTCTCTCCTCCACCCAAGAGTCTACATCTTTCTTGGAAGTTCACTTCCCACCTCACTTTCTGCTGCTATCAAGCATCCATTTTCCTTCCTCTCCAACATGCCTTGTCTTTCTCTTTTCTGGAAATGGAGGGGCATTGGCTTTCTGAAGGAATTAGATGGGAAATGTTTACTAATGCACTGTTGGGAGAGAAATAGTTGTGGAAAGTTACATACAGGGAGAGTGGAAGCATAGATAAAAGACCAGCCAAGTAAGATGAATCTGAGAGAAACCATTTTTTTCCTTCCAAAATAATGGCATTTTATATACATTAAGTTTTATCATTTAAAATGCTAATTACAATATTAGTTTTTTAATCATAATTCCATTTTTTATGCAAACAGATTATCCCGATTTTCTTTAAACTGAGATTTCCTTTGTTATTGTACTACATCTGCACAGAATGCAGTTCAGATCCTGATTATTTATTATTAATTTGTATTGCAGTAGCACCTAGGAGCCCTAATCATGAACCAGGATCCCATTTTCCTAGGTGCTGTACAAATACAGACCAAAACAAAATGTGCCCTGAAGAATGAGAGACTGCAATTTAATGTGTTGGGTTTTTTTTATTTAATGGTGCAGAACAGAAAGTTGCTTTACAGCACATAGAAAGTGCATCCCAGCAATCAATGACTTACTGATGACAGAGCATGATGCGACAGTAGATGATAGACTAAGAAATATATGTGGGGCCAGATTCTGTTCTTTATTCCAGTGCAATTATGCTGAAGCCAGTTGGATTCCAAAAGGAGTAAACGAAAGCAGAATTTTACCCTTTCTGTTTTGTTTGCACTTCCAACAGAGAGATTGTTCTGAGGTAATTGATGGTTGAAAGGTTTGGGTACAGTTAGCCATTTAATTTGGATCAGTGACAATACCAGAATGATTGTCGTTTGGTTCTATAGATTAACGAGGAAAGCTGATGCCTCAGTTGGGTGTTTGGCTTTAATTTTAATGATGAAGATTGCTTGGTGAGATGTAAAATACGTTCATACCGGTTCATACAGATTTCAAGCTGGTAATAATAAAATGCATATTAGTTTTATGATTAAGACAAGCTGGTAAACTTTATACAGAATGAAAATAATAAATCTGATAAATTGAAACTGATATGCCTTTGCCCAAGCTCAATGTGGAATCTTAGATCAACTTATTTATGTATTCATTCACTTTTACCATTGACTGAATGTAATCTTCTAGATTTTGGCTCAGATAGTTAACCTATTTTGAAGGAATAACTAGTTATTAGAAATATTTGCAGATTTTTCTGTTGGGTAATTTGGTGAACTTTTCTTATTGCTGATATATGTCTCTCTTGTCTCCTGAGGAGAGCAGGAATCAAGATCTATTACATTCATTGTTTCAGGATTATGTAATCACTTTATGTGGAAAAAATAATAGATACAAAAAACCTTAGGAGGAAGAACCTTGAGGCCATAGTCTGCCAGATACAAGTTAAAGAACCCATAAGGCTGCTGTAATTTGTAAGAGGGTCATGGCTGGCCCCAGAATAGGGGTAGCATAAAGGTGGCACTGTGACAAATGCGAGAATTTTGGCAATATTTTATGATTTCTGTGCCCACCTCAGTTTCCCTCTTGGCTTTGTACTGATATGCACTGAGTATGAAGGGAAAGGATGAGGTGTTCACCTCATGAAATCACCTGGTTGGAGACCAAAGTCATTAACGAATTGAACAAACAGAGAGAACCCGTGAATGGAGGATCCAGAAGAGACAATGCAAACCCCAGTGGTTGGGACAGTCACACCCCATGACCAACAGTCAAAAGGAGATTCCCCCCACCCCACCTCTTTGCAGGAAAGCAAAGCAAACGCCCAGCAGCGCTGGAAAACAAATGGGGAACGTTGTCAGTTGTTTGGGTTAAGAGGAGGGATTCTCTTGGAACTGGAAGGCAAAAGGGGAGCAGGGCATGGCAGAGTTCTGGCTCCCACCAACACAAACACATGTACTAACCCTGCCCCTCTCATGACTTTGGGATTCTGAATGCCAGGTGACTAATAAATTCTCACGTTCTTTTGAAAAGGCTGTCTGGTGTCACTGCAAACACATACTCAGAGCACTGCGCCCTGAGCGGGCAGGCACAAGTCTCCCACAGGAGTCTGGCTTGCCTGGGCTCACTGGCGAGACAGAAGTTGCTGGCATCCAAAGGTTGCGTTTGAGTTGTGCGGGCTGCAGGCATGCTCTGTGAAACCGCGTGGATCCGTGGGGTCCGGCACAGTAAGGGGTACTGCCAGGATACAGGCCAAGACATAAACCAAGGCATAAACCCACCTTTTCCTCACCAGCCCCCACAACCACAGTTGAGCTGGGTGGGGCTGGAGCTGCTTATCTGACTCAGGGAGATGTACGCACGGCCTTTTCTTTTTTAAAACCTGACAGAACGATGGGGCCTCTTCTCTTTCTGTCCGACGTCATACTTCATTGCCAAAAGTGCAGGGGTTAATGGAAGGATATTAATTTCCTTTCACTTGCTTGGCCTTCTCATAGTTTGCAAAGTAAAATGATTTTTTGCTTGGCACAGAAATGCTCACTAGAATTGGCCAAATACTGTGAGACATTATTCGCTAACACAGGCTCAAGTGTTTGAGAAGGTGACGGATTACTTAGACAAGGGCAATGCGGTAGATCTAATTTACCTCGACTTCAGTAAGGCGTTTGACACGGTTCCGCATGGGGAACTGTTAGTTAAATTGGAAAAGATGGGGATGAATGTGAAAGTTGTAAGGTGGATAAGGAACTGGTTAAAGGGGAGACTACAGCGGGTCGTGCTGAAGGGTGAACTGTCAGGATGGAAGGAGGTTACTAGCGGAGTCCCTCAAGGATCGGTTCTTGGACCGACCTTATTTAACCTTTTTATAACTGATCTTGGCACAAAGAGCGGGAATGTGTTAATAAAGTTTGCGGATGACACGAAGCTGGGGGGTATTGCTAACACGGAGAAGGACCGGGATGCTATTCAGGAAGATCTGGACCACCTTGTACGCTGGAGCAATAGTAATCGGATGAAATATAATAGTGAAAAGTGCAAGGTCATGCACTTAGGGATTAATAATAAGAATTTTACATATACATTGGGGATGCATCAGTTGGAAACGACGGAGGAGGAGAAGGACCTTGGGGTATTGGTTGATAGCAGGATGACTATGAGCCGCCAATGTGATATGGCTGTTAAAAAAGCAAATGCGGTTTTAGGATGCATCAGGCGAGGTATTTCCAGCAAGGAGAAGGAGGTGTTAGTGCCGTTATATACGGCGCTGGTGAGACCCCACCTGGAATATTGTGTGCAGTTCTGGTGTCCCATGTTTAAGAAGGATGAATTCAAACTGGAACAGGTTCAGAGACGGGCTACTAGGATGATCCGAGGAATGGAAAATCTGCCTTATGAAAGGAGACTCAAAGAGCTTGGCTTGTTTAGCCTGGCCAAAAGAAGGCTCCGGGGGGATATGCTTGCTCTATATAAATATATCAGGGGGATTAACGTTAGGGAGGGAGAGGAATTGTTTAAGTTTAGTACTAACATAGGCACGAGGACGAATGGGTACAAATTGGATATTAGGAAATTTAGACTAGAAATTAGACGAAGGTTTCTAACCATTAGGGGAGTGAAGTTCTGGAATAGCCTTCCGAGGGAAGTAGTGGGGGCAAATGACTTATCTGGCTTTAAGACTAAGCTTGATAAGTATATGGAGGGGATGTTATGATGGGATAGTTTAATTTGAGCAATTGATTTTGGATTATCGGCAGATAAGTCTGCTCAATGGTCTGTGGGAATGCTGGATGGGATGGGAACTGAGTTACTGCAGAGAAATCTTTTTTGGGTGCTGGCTGGTGAGTCTTGCCCACATGCTCAGGGTTTAGGTGATCGCCATATTTGGGGTCAGGAGGAATTTTCCTCCGGGGCGGATTGGCAGGGGCCACGGAGGTTTTTCGCCTTCCTCTGCAGCATGGGGCATGGGTCGCTTGCTGGTGGATTCCCTGCAGCTTGAGGTCTTCAAATCTCATTTTTGAGGATTTCAATAACTCAGTCATGGGTTCGGGGTTGTTATAAATGTGTATGGGTAGGGTTTTGTGGCCTGCCTTGTGCGGGAGGTCAGACTAGATGATCATATTGGTCCCTTCTGACCTATGAGTCTATGAGTCTATGAGTCTAAAACCTGTGAATTCACTTCAACGATATCCCTGACACTTTTTAATTTTCCACAGACTTTAACATTTTTATTTGAAAGAGTGTTTGCAGAAACTGAAACAAATATTCATGTCATTGTGTTTATGAGAAGTGACATATTCCAACCCCCTTTTGTTTATAAAGGGCATCCATCCAAGGAACAGAGTATTACCATGTGATCAGAGTGACTGATCACACAAAAGCATTAACAAATATGTGAATGAATAGTCACAGCAAACAGTTTGCAAACAATTCAGAGGCTGACATCTGTTCACAAAATATATGTTGAATAATTTTCAATAATGGACAATCGGGGTTCTTCCATCACTGTAATAAAGACTTCTATCGATCTAGTGGTGTCTATACAATGGCTTAGGGCAGTGTAGTTACATTGCAGAGTATGACATTTTTCAGAGCCCTAAGGGATGTAGTTAAGCCAGTCTAACTTTGTAGTCTAGTTCAGCCCTACCATTGAATTTCCAAACCAAAAGTGAAATAATTGGAATAGTACATAGCAGAAGATATGATAATATTTTGGAGTTACATGCTGCAGTCCTATTTTAGCCCGCAAGCAGTCAGCACTCCTGTTGACTTTAATTGAATTTTTTTCTGAATAAGGCCTGCAGAATTTCAGCCCATGAGATTACTGAAACATTCTTTAATGTTTGACTATCACATAGAGAACCTAGGAAATCAGATTAGATCTATGTGTTTTCAGGTTATGGGAGACCCAGCACAGAAGGAAGCCCCAGAGCTATTTGATTCATGAAGCAAATAGTAGCATGAGTCTTAAAACTTAATGGGCATTATACGGCCTATGTTCATCAAATACCCACACAGGAAATAACAGTGCTAAGGGAGAAAACCTGAAGACAGGCTTGATAATTCTTTCAGACATTAGGAATCAGGAGAAAACACAGAGAGTTGCCTGCTCAATTAAGGACATTTTCTTCTAGGAGGTTAAATTGCTGCTTTCCCCTGACCTCTGACCTGGCTCCCAGGCAAAGAGGAAGGAGATGGTAAAATTTTAAAGCTCTTTTCTGGATGAAGGAGTAGAGCAGCTATAAAATTTCCTGCCTAATTTAGAATCATCCATGCTGGGGAAATCTTTACTTTCTGAGACTGGTTTTGGGATAGGTGTTTGCTATATTAATTCTGAGAGGAGAACCTAAGTGAGCTGTCGGGAACTTACAGTAAAGAACGCACTTTAACTTTATACCTTTCCTGGTGGCTTGAACATAAAAGAAGCTAGCTCCTTGTATTATGTGTTTAACACTGTGTGAGCTATCAATGATTTGCATTAATCGAGCCCAGTCCTGCAGCATGCTGATTTCAAGAGGAACTGAGAGCACTAGAAGACCGATTCTGGTCCCACCATAGCCTCTGTAAACTGCCTGTGGTCTCAGAGGGCTGGGGGGAAATTCCTCCTGCACAGGAGAAGCACAGAGCCAACAGAAGTAGTGTTCTGCTGCTGCTGAGTCCCCGCTCTCTTCCCTCGGAGGGGCATGCCCGAGCACAGCGAGGTAGGAAGGACATATTAAAGGTAGGAGGGAGAGAAGTCAGAGCACTCAGTGCTCTGGAGATTTTCACAGCAGCACTGTTCTAATGCCAGAGGCCATATGAGCCAAGAATTCAGGCAGCTCAACGATGGCATAAAGCCGCTTTTGCTCTTCTCCTTAGGCTGCACAGCCTGCTGCATCTCTTAGGAGAAGAGCGGTGTGAATAACAGCGTTTTCAGTGTGGTGGCTGAACTGGAAAAGAAAAAAAATAAAAGAAATTTGTTTCAGGTCAACCCAAAAGAAAAGGTTTTTGAATTTTTTAGTGAGCTGAAAAAGTTTGGGTTTTGTTGTTAAAAAAAGAGCTTTGGGTTGGACAGAATGTCATTTTATCTGATGTTTTTATCTTTTTAAAAATAAAATTGAAGCAAAATTCAAAATGCCATGTCCCTGAATAATTGAAATTTTTCTGATTTTTTTCCCACTAAACAATTAAGCAAATTTGAAAAACGTTTTAATTGATCCGAATCTGCTTTTTTCAGCCAAAAAAATTGTTTTGTCCAAAATAATTTTGCCCTGCAAAAAGTTTCAGATCAGGCCTACAGTGAATACCAATTTGAGATTCTTTTATCTCTTTGTTTTTGTGGCTAGCAAAATTGACTAGAACTTAAAGAAGGGCCATTTGCTCTTGTTGAATCAGTGCCAGCTGAGCACTACACACATGCTGCTTTAGGAAAAAAAAAACCCATACACTCAGGATGCCTTTGAGTTTCTTATAATGGCAAAAATACATCCTGTCTGACTGGCAACAACATCCATTCCAGTGCAGTTTAGTAATTCCTATGTTCCTATGTCCGCTGTGTTGTTTCCACTTAGGAACCAGGAAAATGGATCCAGGAAAAAAAAAGTAATTTTAAACAAACCTAGCCAAAGGCTCTCAAAACTTTATAGAGACTTGCATGAAAGCTCAGGTTAGTTCCAAGTTGATTTTCCTCTCCTTGATTCTAATGTGCAGCACTATGAACTAGTGCTGGGTGGTTAATGGCTCCTTCCAGTCACTGCACTACTAGTGCTTAACTCCTTATTTGCTCATGTGCCTTCTGATAGTGTTGCTGGATTATAAAAGGTCCTATGCACATTCTATTCCTGATGCAAGATATCTGCACATTTCATTTGCTCAGCAATGGCTAGTTGTATATTGGGACTAAGCCTGCATCCCTTCCCCCACCTATATGTTCCAGTGTGAAAGCAAGATTCGGCTCATTGACAAAAATACTAATGAGAGAAACAGTATGGCTGCAAAAATGAGCAGATGGGTGAGAAGTGGGAACTCTGTAACTGACTTGCTATGTGGTCACTTCACCAACCTCTCTCCGTTTCCCCATCTGCAAAATGGGAAAATCAGCTCTGACAGGGGGATATGAAGATTAATTAGTTAATGCTTGTACAATGCAGTTGTAAAGTACAAAGTTTGCCAGTACAAACTATTATTTTAGGAGTAGTCTTCTCCTTCCACCACAAGCAAAAAATGGGAAGATTTTCCTTTGAGTGCAAGCCTCAGCCCGTCTATCCCAGACCCTCCATTTTAAAAATCTCTTTCACGTCATGTTTCTCCAGTTACTTTGCTGCTTCATGCAAAGAAAGCAGAGAGCTAAGTGCCTATGTTTCACCGATTACATTTGGGGAAATCCTAGCTTGTCAATTTTGGGGGGCACAATTTCTTTTGGGCACGCAAAGCTTTTTGGGTGGTTCATTAGGTCAACTTTCTAGTTATCCTCAGACATACAGATGAGACCCTGGATACTTGGGCAAGACAGGTATTTCAATCCCAACCCAGTTCAGATTTTAAATTAAATTTAACAGGAAAAGTATTAAAAAAGTGTATCATTTAAAAATATGAACCATCACCATGGGCTAAAGAGGCTGCTCCTGCTGTGATGAGCACCCTCAAATCCCTGCTTTCACCTGGTATTGAGAGAGCTCAACATGCTACAGGTTCCAGATCCAATGAATCAAATTAAAATTGCCTCCAGTTCTTCACAAGGATATCATTTTCCAAGAGCACCGCAAATGGCTTCTAAGCCTGAGAGCTGGTCTGACATTCATTTTGTCAAGAGCTGGCAGGGGAAAATGTATTAGATCAGATTCAACTTTACAGACCATGTATTCAGGCATTGGTAAATATATTTAGAAGGCAGTATAAAAAATTAAGGGTTACTGTTAACCCCAAATTAATGCTCTCCATTAATTTTTGAGTTACTGCACAATACAGAAAAAGCTGATATCTTGCAAATGTACTTAAAGGGTAAGGACCCAAGCTCCAGAGAATGATGATAAAGCATAACATAGCCAGGGTTTGGCACAAATATATAGCCAGAAGAAAGATCTTGTGGCAAAGACGTCCCGTAGAGGCAAGACAGCTTGATTCTATTCCCACCTTTCCTGCAGACTTCCACTATGTATGTAAAACTTCTCTACACCTCATTTCTCCCTTTTGTAGGATACGTTGATAATACTTACAGGCTTTACAGGGTATTTTAAGGCTCATTTAATTAATATTTGTTATACACTTTGTTTTCATAGTATGCCTGTCATTTAAAGCTCTTGAAGTTTTATATTATACCAGTGGTTCATGTACCTGTGGGGGTATGCAGTGGTCTTTCAAGGGATACGCCAACTCATCTAGATATTTGCCTTGTTTTACAACAGGATACATAAAAAGCACTAACAAAGTCAGTACAAACTAAAATTTCATACAGAAAATGACTTGTTTATACTGCTGTAAATACTATACACTGAAATTTAAGTACAATATTCACATTTCAGTTGATTTATTTTAGAACTACATGGTAAAAATGAGAAAGCAAGCCATTTCAGTAATAGTGTGCTGTAACACTTTTGTATTTTGGATTCTGTAAGCAAGTAGTGTTTAAATGAGATGAAATTACAAGTCACACTCCTGAAAGGGGTATAGTAGTCTGGAAAGGTTGGGGGTCACTGTATTATAATACATCTGGGATGTTGGTGCAATTCCCTGGATTTAGCAACCTCTTTGAATATATCTGGAAAATTATCTCCCTCTAAGGGAAAAAAGAAATCAATTTTAATCTGCTGCCTGTTTAGATTGAAGTAAATTAAACAACTGCAATTAGCTCCCACTGAGCAAGTCATGTTGTGCTGCACCCAGGGTATACACAGTATTTCTTTCAATAGTCAGACACAATACAATGAGCTTATTGGTTATTCCTAATAATATAGACAATGGGGTCCAGGCCCTTTGACTTATACACAGCAACAAAAAATAATTCAATTTTCATATTTGCATCAAGCCTGCTATTCAAGCTGCAGTATTTAAGCACTGCTTAGATAGAATAACAAGAAACCTATGCCATACCATAGCTGGCCTGGCAAAGAAACACCTTATTTTTGTATTTAGTGTTGGTTTGCCTACTCTAGTGGCTTATTCCATATACCTGAGTTAATATTTTCTTTAACATTTCAACAATAAAGATTAGTTTCTTGAGCATCCAATCACATCCAGCTAAATGAATACTGAAGGAGATGATAGCCCACAAATTGACATTTTTTTCTTTTAAACAAGGGTTTATATTTAATTAAATGAATAGTGATTTAGCCACTCTTTTACATGGATACTGACCTTTTGCTCCTTGCGTTGAGTGATCTTAAATGCCATACGACAGAGGATGAAGAACCTGAGCTAAAGGCATCAGGCCTAATTCTCAGGTATTGTCAAGCTGTCACGGTACAGAATCCAAATAGCACAGCAAAGGTGGGTATATGCAGATGCTACAATCTGTAGGGAATCCCCCACATTAAGTGACTTTTCAGCTGACTAGTTAGGAAAGCTTTACTACAGATCATCTTAGGCCTGAGAACTGGGCCCCTTGCCTTCCTTGAGAACGTCCTTGTACTTGTTGGTTTGTGCTCAAACTTAATGATAAGTTAAATGAAACTTAGAAAGTACTTCTGACCTCTACCTCTGAAGTTTTTTCTGTGGATCTCTGCACTTCCAATTTCAAGGTGGTGACTGAAAGTGAAAGAGCTAGAAGGCAACAGGAATGGCTATCCTGGCAGTATTATTAAGTGTTGTCATTGTGCCATATGGGATATTTCCAGCCAGATGAGAAAAAGGAAGCACTAAAAATATTGCAGGAATCTGCTCTCCCAAGGTTTCCAGCCCACTACATATCTGAGTGGTTTGTGTAATTTGGATAAGTAAGCCAAACATGTGGGTGTTTCTTTCAACCAAACTCAACCTTCTGAGGTTCACTCATCACTTCATACTGCTGATGGGGTTTTGCAAAAAATGAAACACTGTAGTCTAGTGAACTGAGAACCAGACTTAGAGCCAGTTTAGGCTGTAACACTTGCTCTGCAATGACTTGCTGTGTAGCCTTGAGAAGTCACTTAACCCCTTTGGGTATATCTACACAACATTTTGGAGTGAGTGGGAGTAAGCTTCCCAGCTTGGCTTGACAGACTCAGTCTCGTGGTGCTTTACCTAGTGTTCCAAAAATAGCTGTACAGACAGCGCTTTGAAGTTACGACTCCGACTGGAGCGTGCTTCCGAACCCGAGCTCCAGCCCAAGCCACAACTTCAACGCATTGTCTATGCGGCTCTTTTTACAGCTCTAGCACAAGCCCTGCTGGCCCAAGGCTGTCCACCTGGGCTGTGAGGGTTGCTTCTGATCACCCCAAAATGTTGTGTAGATGTACCCATTGTGTCTCAGTTTTCTCCATTTACAGATGGGGTCAAGCCGCAAAGTTCAATCCAGATGCAGACTTGTTCAAAGGTCAGAGGCGGTTGGTCTGTGCGCATCTCTAAAAGGATGATAATATTTACCTCACAAGGGTTTTCTGAGGCGTAACTGGTTAACCTTTCCAGAACACTTTAAAAAGATGTAAAGCACTGGCTAAGTGCTAAAGACGATGCTTTACATGCTGAAAACCATAAAGCCTATATTTGACATCCAGAAGGCTAAACTCATCCTCAGTCTGTCTCCTACTTCATGAAACCCTGTATATTTCGTAACAGCAGGGAGCAAAGAACACTAAAAGTGCTGAGCTTCTATTCTTTTTTTTAATTAGTAGGACTCTCTCCTAGAATACGATAACACCTTTCAGCACTTTTTATGGAGTATTAATTTTATGGTATCTCTTATCTAACTCTCTCACTTTTCTGAAGACCTATATTTACAACTACAAAAATTGTCACAATCAGCCCTTTGAAATACTGCCAGATGTTAAAATATTTTAAACTTATCTGATAGAGAACTAGATGCTTATAACTGAAACACCACATAAAGACAGACCAAAAAAAAAAAAGAAAGAAAGAAGAAAAAGCAAGTTTAAATAGCTTATGTCCCTTTAACGTCATCCTACTATTTCCCTGTTTTGTCCAGGAAGATCTCATTCTGAATGAAATAGACTGATCTTTGTAGCCATGACACTGAATACAAAGCAGCTGTTCTTTCACTCCATACAAAAGAATATATTTTATTTTAACAACTGCACATCTGAATCGCAATTTCTTACCAGTTCTGCTAACTGGGGATTATCCAAAACCCCATGATAAAAAACTATAATGGCATAGTTAGAAGCTTACTTACTAATGTTCCATAATGTTCATTCAGGAGCATCAGAGGCTGAAATACAGCCTCTGTGATACAGAGATTCAGTTCCCGGCAGCATTCAGACAATTGGTCCCATTATGGTCATCAGGCGGCTGAGTTAAAGAGTGGCCTTGCAAAAACATAAACAGCTTGTCAGCACAAGCCAAAGAGGCGGGACTGCAGTATCAGGGGACAATGCGAGCCAATGATTAGCCTCCTTAGGTTCTGTTTGTTTAAGATATTGTGTTTCATTCTTAAGTAGGGGAAAGTAGGGGAGTAAGAGGAACTGACTAGGAAGAACCAGTGAGTGTTGTACAGCTAACCAGAAAAGGGCTTAGAGCAGAAGGAAAAAAAATCAATAAGTAATTTCAGGAAAAGCACATTTGCTTTGCTCACATATAATCATTTTTAGAAATCCCATAAGCATCTGCATTTCATTTAGCCCATCCCTGCCTGTAGGTCAATTAAAATAAAAAATAGGAGCACAGCTGTGGCCCATGTTCACTGAAGGGAAAAAAATTTCTCTTGCCCAAATTCTTACTGAGGTTTTCAAAGAAAAGATCCAAAAAATCCCCTGGGATCTTCCTGCTCTCCACCCTACCCCGCTTTCCAGCACACTCTTCTATCACCTTCTTTCCCCGACTCTGAGGTTTCTCACTTGCCGTCTAACACCACACTCTGCCCTCTTGGCCCTATGCCTTCTCCTTGCCTCCCTCAGCCCCATGCTAATCTCCTCCCTCTCCCTCATCCTGACCCCCAAGCCCTTTTGGTCCTGTTCTCAATACAATGCTAGCATTCTTTGATCGCCCCTATCTTTGGAAAGCCCACCCATGACCACACCTATCTCTCCATCTGTCCGTCTATCTCCCTTGTGCCCTTCACCTGTACAGTAATTGAATAATTTAATGTACCATTTAAAAGTGTTGGTCCAGGTTCCTCTGCTCCAGTTCCATCCTGGATCCCTTCCAGCCTCATATTTACCAACTTCATTCTACCACTCGGGTCTCATCAAATCGCTAATGACCTCTTCCTGGCTAAAGCTCCAGTTGTATACTCCAGCCTCACCTAAAAGTTGCAGAACATCCCTTCCTAAAAATCAAGTGATCTGTTGCTTTCACTTGGTTCTCTTCTTATCGTTCTGATTAATTACCCCTTCACTGCATCCTTCAGAGGGTCTGACACTCTCCATGGTTGTGCCACAGGCTGTGATCCTTGTTACCGTCCCATTCTCTGTCTAACACTTTTATGTCAATGACTCACAGTTATGCCCTTCCATTCCTCACCTTTTTCTTTCCATTCGACCACACATTTTAGACAGTTATGTGGATATCTTCTCCCAGATGTCTTATCAGTTGTAATTTAACCTATCCCCATCTGATCACCTGATCTTCCCTCCAAACTCTTTGTTCAGGGCCAGATTAAGGTAATCCACTGCCCTATTCACACCATGAGACAGGGTCCCCTTTGGCTCCATCCTTATGACCCTCTGCCAGAGCCATGGCCCTCTGTTCCCTTCCAGAGAGCTTGTTGCCCCCTCGGTGTGGCAGCAGGCCCTCCTGAGTCTTGGGAGCAATAAGGGAGTCCCCTTTCTCACCTAGGGTGGCAGTAGGGCCACCCAGCATTTACTCCAGCAGCCAAGGTATATCTGCTTGGGGGAGCAGGAAGCCCTAGAAAGGTGGGTGTTAGCATTAATGCCTCATTGAGAAAGATGAAGCAGTTCACTCCCCTCAGAGCTATTGTTTCAGGCTATCTGCATTCTCAGGCACACATCACTGCATCAGATAAACTTGAGTCACATTTTCAAGTTTTCCTCCACAACCAAACAAACACTGGGATTCTGGTGCAATCACATGACTCCAGCAGGTGGGTAGTAAGATGTTGACCTATCCCTATCCCCTAATCCAGCTCTGACCTCTCTGATATACCTATGCTCTGTTATTGTTGACATCACCATCTCTCCAGGCCCACATATCCAGGTTGTGACAAACTGTTGCTGCTTCTTCCTCCATAACACTCCTACAATCCAGCCTGTCTTTTCTGTTCAGTTAACTGACATTATTATCTACATCATCATCTTCTCTAGTTTTGGTTACTGCAGTTTCCCTTGCTTGGGCCTCCTTAATGATCATATTTTTCTTATCTCATCCTTAGAAAAGCAGCTGCTAAGATCATCTTTGCTTATCAGCCTGACTATATCACCTTCCTTGCTGGAATCTTTCCACCCATAACAAGCTCAAGGTTTTGTCTTCACATTCAAAACCCTTCACACCTTTGCCCTTTCCCATTTATCCTTTCTGACTGCTTCTTGCATTGCCCCCATCCTCTGCATGCCACCAAAAATGTTGAGCTTGACTGGTCACTTGTCTCCTCCTGCCACAAACTTTTTCTTTTCACATTGTCCCTTATGAAGGTTCCCTCCCTGAACCAATCCAAAATACATGCATGTCCCTTTCTACCTTCAAATTCATTTGCATGAGCCACTTCTGCCACAAGGCTTACAAGAAACGTGCCATAGCTAGGTTGGGGTGAGGGGTAGTGTAGGGAGGTGTATGAAGTGCACTTGCAGAAATTGATATTTATTAATGTAATTACAAAGCAATAGAAAAATTATACCTCTATAAAATAAGTGTTTATATATGTAACCGTTACATCTACTAGATTGCCTCTCTCTCATCCACATGGCATATGTTACTTACTCTCTTCTAAGGAGCAAAAGGTATCTGTGATGGATTTGTATAAAGTGTACAAATGCTGTACCTGAGTTTGTGGCAGAGCTGTGAAGAGCTATGAACAGTCTGTCTTTGTGTACAAAAAAAGCTAGCTATCTTATCTGATTTCCATGGCAATTTCTTTAAGATGCTAATGCAGTGTAGCCACAAATAAAGAAATAAATGAGAGAGCAGGAATGAGCTGATTTTAGCAGAGGCTCACTCTTCAGATAAAATTTTAGCAAAGGCTCACTCTTCAGATAAAATTAATTCTCAGTAGAATTCCTTTGACACCAGTGGAATTATGCCACGGATGAATTTGGCTCCTTGTCCTTAAGGCCTCGTCTACCCTAGGAAATTTGTTACAGGTGCTACCAACAGCGTAAGCTCAAGTGCAGACTGGGTGCGGGTGTGTTTACTGACTAAGCCTCTGCTGAGTCCCTTGGGAGATATCCCACAGATCCCAAAGCTACTGTCCCCACTGCAACAACCACTAATGCACACTTCTTAATCTGAAGATTTTATTTTGTTTAAATGTTTTTTCACTTGAAACTGGCTTTTTGATTAAATGGGCATTTAAAAAAAATATAGCTGTCATAAAAAAATCTTTAGGTTCTCCTCGGGAAAAAAAAATATTTTGGTTTTCTGAAACTAAAACCAGAAAACATTTGGTTAAAATCATAAAAACTTCAGTCTATTCCTCTGTTCTATACTAGAACAGAGGGGTAGGGGAACCCTACCTCTTCCCAGAGTTCAGACTATGCAATTTATTTCTACTCTTTCCTTATTCTCTACTTCAGAACTAGTCTCCCTTTCCTGTTTCCAGGCCTTAGTCCAACCTGCCTCTCACTATTCCCCTCTGCCTTTTCTTCTCAGAATTCAGCCCCACTTTGGAATAATTTCCCCTATATTCCCAGACCTCAGCCCAATCCAGATCCCACCTTGGCCTCTGCCTGGTTTAAATCTTACCTGTTTCTCCATGAATATCTGTCATATGTATAACCTTGTACTTCTCTTTTCAGATTGCCCAGGCTGAACAAAGTGCAGTCTGTAGTTTTTACCATTTTATTGGAATGGTTTCAATTGTAACATGGGTCACAAGTGATTTCCAGATAACACACAAGCTCAGACAATTAAAAGAACTCTGACGGAGGGGTGGGGGAGGGGGGGGTGGAGTAAAACTCCAGAAATGAAGTGATTTGTTTCTTTTTATTTTGTAGAAGAAAAAGGCATATGGCAGAAACTGAAAGGGAGGAGGGATCACGTGCAGATTCAGTGCCCTGAAATAGGGAGTTACAATCAATAGAAAACTGGGTGAGTCCCAGTTCAGACCCTGTGTATTTTGAACATTGAATCCTTGGACCATTTCCTAATTCGAAAGAGAACTACCTATTATGAAAATATTTAACCCCCTTATGGTACCTCCCAAAGTACAGCAAGTGCCAAGTAAGTCTTTGGGGACGTGCCTGTATCTCCTGAAGCCTCATGAAAAAAGAAAATGAAAAGAAAAGAAAAATTAATTTTTGCCAACACCTCCTCTTTAGGCATCCAAGCATGGATGTATTATCCCTATATAAATCTGTTCTCCATTCTGTAGTCCATTGATTTTAACTTGGGAAACTGAAGAATGTTAAGCTGCACTTGAATCTTAAAGATATCAATAGGAAGGGTCCTTCTCCTCTTTGAATTCATTTACAGAAGAACAAGATGCTTTCTCTTATGTTTGGAGAGCTCCTTATGTGAGAGCCACCATCTTGGCTAACACATTAGGATAGAACCAGGGACCTCTAGAACAGAAAGCATGGGCTTATGACAGCTTGAGCTAAAGCTTACAGGGGGCTGTAATAGATTCATATCCTTTGTGGATGGGGTACTGGGGCTACTAGGGATGTTATAATAATATGAAAAATAAGCTTTGTATTATTATTATTTGTTGTCATCCATTATCTGATCTTGCATGATGTTGAGCAACCTGAACTCCTTTTAAACGCCCAAATTCTCCTCCCATTTAAGTCAAAGGCGCCATTGGCTTCTTTGGTGCAAGATTGATTCCTATATCAATGGGAGTTGAGGGTGCTCTGAAAGCAGGAAGTATTTGCATATCACAGGTTAAATTCTCATGTAAACAGTTTAAGAATAAGGCCCTTGATTCAATATATAGTCCAACGAATAGTCCTATTGATTTCAGCAGGACTACTCAAGTGCTTAAAGTTAGGCAAGTGCCTATGTAATTTTCTAAACTGGGGGCATTATCAGCAAAACACTACAGGCCCCCATGGTCAGTTTTCAAGGAAGGGGAGAAATGTGTTAGTTACCTAGAATGTGAACATATGTAAATAATTAAACATTTTAACTGGAGTCATATGTGTAATGAAAGATAGAATCATTTACTCTAATCTGAACAGAGCCATCCTAGTGTGCCAGGCAAACCTCTATTTTACAAGCTGTGTAAGGAATGGAATTAAAAAATGTTTAAAACCAACAGACATGAAACAACAATATGGAGATTTCAGCAAATTAGGGCCCCACCTACCTACACTACAACTGTAGCCATAACAGAATCAGTCAAATTATAATTGTTCCCTGACTCAGTTAGAATATGGATAAAATTTGTAGTGTAACTGGAATCAAACTATGTTCCTATGACCAGAATAAAGCTTTGGCCTATACAGGGTTTTAACCCACTTATTGGGACCAGATGAGGTCTAGCTATACTACAACGTTTCACCACATTGTATCGGATTATAATTGCAACACAGACCAGTTCTAAGAAAACGGGGGTTGAAAATACTCCCACAGTAATTTATCAAGTAATTGAATATATAAAGTAACCAGAAAATTAGAGATCATGCCATATCAGCAGACTGAGCAACCAAAGGTCCATTAGTTCTTATAACAGGCAATCACAACAAAGAATTCTGAAGAGCAGTGGATCATTGAAGAGTCAGAGAACTGGTTCTGTCATAAATTCCTATCCACCAAACTAATGCAGATTGATAAGATTTTGTGTTTTACCAATACTATCTCACTTATATGAAAAACTAAGGAATTTGTTAAGTTCTTTACACACTTTCAAAAGTTACTAGCAACTGTTGCAAATTTTAGGTGCATTTTAAACAAGTTCTCTATTAAAATTATTTGTCAAAGATTGTATGTATACTGATGCAGTTTCTAGTTATGAAAATACAATGTATTTGCACAAGAACACATTTAACTGCTGTATGTCTATATTTTAAAATGACAGATCAAGAATGGAAATAAAAAGAATGATATTTGATTTTCCTTTCAATCTAGGGGCAGCCATAATTCAATTTACAATTTTTTTAAACTGAAAATTAAGATGCCAAGATGGCATTTTTGCAACTTTATCCACTGGGTTAAGTTCAACATGTTCTAAAATATTTTCTGGCCTGAAAAGAATCTTAAGCAAATTGTTTTAGTCTGGCAAAAATAAGTAAATACATTTTTTTAAAGATACAATAGCAGTGTGAGCTGTATGTCTATATTAGTAGAGACCACCTGGGCATATGCAGGAGAAAGAAAGGTTAAAGTAAAATCCCAATTATAATCTGCCTGTACATGCTTTACAATTTTCTTGCAGCCTGAATCTTGTATTTTCAGTAACACCAGTTATAGTCAATTTCACACTGCTTTTTTAACTAACACTTAAAAAAAGAAGATGCTAGATTCCTTCCCCCTCTCCCCCTCCAATATTCTGGAAGAGACTCATTGTCTCTCCATAATTAATTGGCTCTCTGCAGATCCCACCTCTTCCCCGGGCTATGACTCTCTAACCAACTCACTTTAAACAATCGTATTTTAGCTTCCGAGCCTCCTATCTGGAGCATGCTGAGTCATTCTTCCTGGCCTGTGTACTCATCATACCTACAATATAGTAGACTGTACCCTACATACTTCACTTCTGCTTGGGTATATGGAATATACTCAGTTGTGAAGCAGTACCACATATGACTTTTTTCCAGTTGTCCACCTGTTGGGTAAGCAGCATGCCTTCAGAATTCCTGTTTGTTTGTTTGTTTCTCTGGTCTGCATTTTCAGTGCTGCAGTGGTGTAGCTGCACCACTGTAGTATTTAGTGAAGATGCTACCTACACCTACAGGAGAGCATATGTATTCCACCTCCTTGACAGGAGAAAACCTCCCACCGACACAGCGCTGTCTATACTGCGGGTTAGTTTGGTATAACACTGGATTTTCCACAGTCCTGAGTGCTACAGTTATACCAACATGAACTGATAGTGTAGACCAAGCCTCAATCGCTTATGAGCATGAATACTTTCCTCTTCAATGTTTTTAAAAAGAGGCTGAATCCATGAAACTGAATCCTTGGACCCCCACCATCAATATGCCACAGCTTACCTTGACAAAATTGTCATCTATAGCTATATGTGGGAAGACCATTTATGGCACCTAAGGGCATCACTAACATACCTACAGGAGGCCAGCCTCACAGCTAACCCAGCAGAGTGTAAGTTAGCTGTGTCAGAAGCAACTTAGTTAGGGTACCAGTATCAACATCTCTGATTTATCTCCAAAGATGAGGCAAAGATCTGTGGAAAAAAATAGTATGTGAACATATGATTAAAAACTGTATATGCACAACGGGGTTGATTTAAAGATTGCACAGGCTATCTTAATTCTGGCATTTTCTAACTTTTGAGTCCTTGACTTTGCAATTGTAATAATGTCCTTTTAACATTGTTTATAATTTTGCAGTGTTTTTTTAGAAAGCAAAACTAAAAAACAAATTCCATCATGTGGCATCTTATTAATATCCTCAGAGCTCCTCAGTAGTGTTGGAATCTTTGATCCACCACACAGACTTCTGACACACACTAATTGAGTAACTAATAGTAGTAGTAGGTTGTCATCCCATATATGAACCAGTACTATATGGGAATGGGACACTGTTGGTAGGTTTCATTGATATTTGCTGACAGTATAGGAATGTGAGATTGAGGCCTGGTCTACTCTTACCTGGCAATTCGGCAGCAATCAACAGGAATTACGCAAGCTACGCAGACCAACTTGTGTAACTCCCGTCGACCGCTGTGCTTCCCTTCTGCACAGCATCTTCACTGCACTGCGCTGACAGGAACCACCTTCCTGTCAATGCAGCACTACGCCACTTGAGGGGGTGGTTTTACACTGTTGACTTTTGGATCAAGTGAGCGGGTCTTCACTGACCACTCAATCGATCGAGAAAGGTCGATCTGACGGTGGCAGCTTTGCCGCTGTCAGAATAGACATACCCTCAAGAATCTTATGTTTCATTCCAGGCTCAGAAGAGAACTGTGCTGTACTGGGCATAGATACTTATGCCCATTCCCCTGCAAGCTTGACTGACTCCCTTTGCCCTGTTCCCTTCAACCTGTCTCTGTCCCAGTCCTGTGTACTCCCTATCCCAGCTCACTGAGTCCCAATGTCCGCTCTTTAGGCATCTTATTTCAGTCCCAGTTTCCTTGGCAGCCATTTCCTGTTCCTGCCCACCCCATTCTCATGGGTCACTGTCTCCAGTCCCTTGTCCAAACAGTTCCAGTTCCTCTCTCCCAGCTCCTTGTCCAATTTCAGCATCCCCAATCCTTGTCCCAGTTTCTTTGACAAGCCAGTCTCTATTCTCCCACTTCATCCAAGTCTCTCATCAGATCTACATCCATTCTCTTTCATAGTTATCTGGCTCAATGTCTAGGTGGCAGCCAGTAACAAGTGGAGTGCCCCAGGAGTTGATCCTGGGGTTGGTTTTGTTCAACATCTTTATTAATGATCTGGATGATCGGGTAGATTGCACCCTCAGCAAGTCTGCAGATGACACTAAGTTAGGATACAGAGTGACCTAAACAAATTGGAGGATTGGGCCAAAAGAAATCTGATGAGGTTCAACAAGGACAAGTGCAGAGTCCTGCACTTAGGAAGGAAGAATCCCATGCACAGCTACAGACTGGTGACCAATGGGCTAAGCAGCAGTTCTTCAGAAAAGGACCCGGGGGTTACAGTGGATAAGAAGCTGGATATGAGTCAGCAGTGTGCTCTGGTTGCCAAAAAGGCTAATAGTATGTTGGCCTGCATTAGTAGGAACACTGCCAGCAGATTGAGGGAAATGATTATTCCCCTCTATTCAGCATTGGTGAGGCGGCCTTTGGAGTAGTGTGTCCAGTTTAGGGCCCCCCCGCTACAAAAAGGATGTGGACAAGTTGGAGACAGTCCAGCAGAGGGCACCAAAAATGATTATGGGCTGGAGGACAAGACTTATGAGGAGAAGCTGAGGGAACTAGGCTTGTTTAGTTTGCAGAAGAGAAGAATGAGAGGGGATTTGATAGCAGCCTTTAACTACCTGAAAGGGGATTCCAGGGAGGATGGAGCTAGGCTGTTCTCAACAGTAGCATATGACAGAACAAGGAACAACGGTCTCAAGTTGCAGTGGGGGAGGTCTAGGTTGATATTATGAAAAAGTTTTTCACTAGGAGGGCTGTGAAGCACTGGAATAGGTTACCTAGGCTGGTGGTGGAATCTCCATTTTTAGAGGCTTTTAAGCTGCAGCTTGACAAAGCCCTGGCTGGGATGATTTAGACGAGGTTAGTCCTGCCTTGAGCAGGGGGTTGGATTAGATGACCTCCTGAGATCCCTTCCAACTCTAATCTTTTATGATTCTATGACTCTCACCCTGGGCTCAGTTTTAGTCTCTTCCAGTCTCTTACCCCTGGGTCCCCAACAGAAACCCCCACTCCTGGGCAAGCTCCCTGTTCCCTGGGGGAGTTTAAGCCCACTCCTGGGGTCCTTTCTGGGTCTAATTACCTCTAGTCCCTGCTTCTCAGATCCAGCTACAGGGCATTGATGGAGAACACAAGTCCAGAGCTCCTCTCAGGGCTTCAGTGTCTGTCTGCCCTAAACAGGTGGGTGGGAGGTCAGAAAGGAAGGGTAGTTACTGCCACAGGCTAGGTTCCTTTGGCTACTACATCCTTAGCAGTCCCTAGCAGCCTATCCTCCTGGGCAAACTTCCTCTCCCCCCCCTTCCTTGCCTGTGACCAGCTTCTTTAAAGTAGTTTTTTGTGTGTCATATTAATTATCCACACATATACAGATATCACTTTTTATATGTCACTCCAACAACAGAATCCACCAGTATCTGAAGGGGGTTTGCCCCAAAATGTTTGCTCTGAACCCATTTGCTTGCCTGGTCTTGGTCTAGAGTGAATATTTGCACTTATTTAATTTCATCTGCTCCCTCCAATAGAGTGGAGAAGAAAATAGCTCTGACAGAAAAGAGCAACTCTAAAATTGTTCATGGTATCACAGCATAAAAAAAATTAGCACTGATGAAGAGATGAAAGGCTTTCTATAGTTAAGTTTGAGTCTTCCTCTCCATTATAATCCTGATTTTTTTTTTGAGGATTTTAGAGGTAATTCCCAGACAGGAACAAAGCCAAAATGAAGATAAATTTCATTTACAGAAGCTTCTGGTGTTTTCAGGAGAAGTCATAGAGCTGTAAACATGGAGAAAGGCAAAACTCTAAATCATATGCTACCTGGTCATACATCAATACACTTTCTTTAATCTCCAGTTAGCTATGAAACCTCCCTTTCTCCCAATTTTGACCACAATGCTCCAGGCACTGGTCACCTCCATGATAGATATCTGTAATTCACCGTTATATGAAGCTGAATGGGAAGATGATTCACATGATCCACTTGGTACAGAATTTGTCTGTCCACCTTCTCCATGGTTCATGCTATCACAAGTTAATCAGGCCTGTGCTCAAGTCCCTCCACTGGCTCCCAGTCGGCTTCTGATGCCAATTTAAAGTTTTTCAAAGCAATTAATGGATCAAACTCCAGCTACAATGAAAAACAAATTTTCATCTATGAACCATCACCGTCTCTTCCGCCTGTGGCCCTGTCCACAGTCCACCCAAACTCCACCTTAGGCCCCGCCTCCTCCCTGCTTGGCCAACACCACATCCCTGCTCCCCGCTTAGCCCCTTCCGCCACCTCCACATGCCTTTTTCCCTCTTGGTCTCCCTTCCACTGCATCCTTCCTCCCCACGTAGGCCCATCGCCACCCATTGTTGCTCACCACCTGAGGGAAGGGATGATGTGGAAGAGAGGTTGGGGACCACTTGAGGATGAAAGAGACATTGCAGCGAGCAGACCGAGTGGGGGGGGTGAGCCCTGGAGTGGAGCGGGGAGTATGGGCGGGGTCACGGGTGGAAGAGATGGGACAAGGAGCTAGCGTCCCAGGGTGGGAAGCTTCACCCACTGCCCATGGTTGTAAGCCTCACCCAGCCTTTCTAGGGGGCAGAGGCCATTGACTGTTCTGCCCAGGGCCTAGAATTGCTGTTGGTGGGTCTGAACTGTTCAGATTGCAAAGCCCAGAATGAAGTCTTTGAGAGCTGAGAACAAAGCATTCTCTGAGGGGACCCAACTATGGAACAAATTTCCAGAGGAGATTAGATGAGAACTGAGCCTGACCATCTTTAGGAAACAGTGTAAAACTTTACACTTCAAAATAGTTGTGGGTGAGGGGTGTTTCTGTCAGGCAATGGCAGCTTTAAGCACCAAATAGGGCTATATAGAAGGCCCACCACAAGGAGAATCAGCCTACCCCTGTTGGCTCTTGGGCTGGGTCCACTCAATTTTGGGGCTGTGTTAGCATATTTTAGACCCCATGATGACAGGAAAGGGTGGACAGCTTGTGCCATTGAATCCCCTCTTTCAGTGCACTCACTAGTGGAGCCTGGGTTCCAGTGGAAACCAGTGGAACCTAGGGAGTGAAGTGGGCAGAATGAATGGAAAAAGAGACTCCATCACTGTATTTTCCTGGCTTAGCTCATAGTTTGTCTATCATGCATAAAACAGCCAGCAATTGTTAGCAGCAACAATTGAGTTATTCAGCATGTATTCTGGAAAATCATGGATGGAGTTTCTTGTACCACCCATATCCCAGCTATTTATCAGTTCCTGTTTGGTTAAAGTTGTGTTACTGCAGCATCTGTTCTGTGTATGTAGATAAACAAAACTATAATGGATTTATTCTTACATATAGCCATTGATAGACCTGCATATAAATAGACAGACACTTCAAAATACAGACAACAATCTATTGACTTAAAGAATTATATCTCCAGTGAAAGAGAGTCCTGCATCTATGCTTAATTTGTATACCTTATTACAGTAACAATTTAAAGGGTGCTCTCTCTCTTTTTATTAAGCACTTTTTGTCTACCTGGTTTATAGAAGGCGTGTGAGTCACAATACTACACAGGCGGTACAGAGAGCCATGTAACAATAATGCTGTGCACAAACCACTGTTTTTATTTCTGGGAAGGCTGGAGCTTATCCATTGGATGGCAGCAAGTGGTTGTGGCATTGACCTTTGGCTTATGTTCTTTTGAAAGTTGTTCTATTCTTTAAAAAAGTTTTCAAAATCTTTGCTATGCTATCATGCGCCAGGCACAGATCCCACTCCCATGGCATAAGGAGAGAAGGAGATGTGATGGGGGCATTCTGGGGGCACAGCCTGGGTAGGATGGGGAAGGAAAAGTTGGGGACACAATGAAGCGCAGCTTCACTGGGCCTCATTCTCCATTGGTGCAAGGTTGGCGAAATCTTTTTGCAGTTGCGCAAGTAGAGCTGCTCTCGTGCAGCTCTAACTTATACCAGGGCTACATGATGGAGCATCAGGAAGCTACAACTGACTCTTCAATCCCCACTCTCCAGTACACTTGAACTCAGGTGGGTTGGAGAATCTGCCACTCAGTGTCTACTTATCCTCCCCTCTTCCAACATAAAGCAGAGCAAAAATTTTCAAACTTTTTTTTTTTAAGAGCAGAACTATTTTTCAATTAACATGCGCCAGAAAAGAATGCTACAACCTCTCACTGCCATCCAGTGATAAATCCTGGCCACCCGTCAAGTAAAAACCAACAGTGATTTGTGCACTATATCTTTTGTATTTCCATTTTCTAAGGCAAGACCGTTTGGAATAATGAATTAGCAGCCATTATGTATCTTTGACACATGACGTGTCAAGATCAGAGCCTAACCAACCCATCACTAGCATACCCATCAGTAATTACAATGAAAATAATTGCTTCTTTTCACATCAATAATTATTGATTTCTAGGAATATAGGATTGTACATGAGTCCATGCAGTGGTGTACATAATGAGCACTACACCTAATCATGTCACAAGCCTGAGACTTTTACTTGAAAACATCCTTCTAACGATTAAAGAGCAAATTAAAAGAAACTGAAAAAAATTCTTACTTATACATTTTGAAAATTGCATAAACCAATCTCCATTTTGGTGGACAAAGACAGGGCATTGGCCATTCCACTGTAGGAATAAAATAGGACAAAATTTCTGTCTTGACAATTTTCAGTATGAAAATTATTCATATATAAGGGCAAAATATGGCCGTTAGTTAATAAACGTATAGCCTCAGGAACATCAAACATGCTAATATAAGTTGGGCATTAGCTGATTTTATTCTCTAACCAATTTTCAGCCTCATTGCTCAACATGTTACTTAGTAATTATGTAATGCCTAAGCAGTAACTAATGACTGATTTAAAATTTGTCTGTGGGCTAAATATATTGTAACAAATCTATGACCACCTGGGGTTTCACATTTGTCACTAGGCTGCACACCACTGGCATTTAGGTTTTCAAGGCCATAGAACCCAAATCCTCCTATTCCAAAAACAGAGGCCCCTAGAACTAACAGGGGATCACTGTCTGCAGAATAGAGCTTATGAGAGACATTCGAGAAGTTCAGATTCACACCAGTGAAGGGCATACACGCTAGTCAGTTCATTATAATGCTTTTTATAGAAAAAGCTCACAAATTCCTTCTATATAAAGACTTTCCCTTCAGTCTTTAAAAAAACTCTAAAATTAATGGGCAATATTGTGGCCTCACTGAAGTCAATGGCAAAAAAATAACAGTCAGGGTAATTAAACACTGGAATAACTTACCTAGGATTGTGGTGAACTCTCTGTCAGTTTAAGATCTTCAAATCAAGACTGAGTACCTTTCTAAAATATATGCTATAGCTCCAACAGAAATCATGGGATTGACATAGAAATTACTGGGTGAGGCTCTATGGCCTGTGTAATTAGAGCTGATCAGAAACATTTTATTGAAACAGCTTTTGTTGGAAAAGCTGTTTTGATTAAACCATTCTTTGACAAATGTTGACAGAATTTCCCATGGAAGAAAAACAATTTTGAATTTCCCCCTCCCCAATTTTGGAAAAATTTCATTTCAGAATATTTCAAAGTTTGGTTTAAAATTTTATTTTTTACCATGTTTTTTGTTGTTGTTTTTTACTTTTGCGTTGTTTCATGTCATGTCAGTGTTTACTTCTGACATTATAGTTGAGAAAAGTGTCAAACTGTTTCATTACAACACAAAGAGGAGATACTTTGATCTAGAAAAGATAAGATGTTTCAATCAGAACTAGGTAGCAGCTAGCTGCCTTAATTTATTTCATTTTTAAAATCATTAAACAATAATACAATGTTGCAACTACTATGTCATCTTAGGATATCAGTGGTAGTAGTGCATGTCAATTATGGAGGACAACTATTGACACATCATGAAATAATGTAAAGATAATAACAATTATATACAAATGAAAAACCCATAAAATATGAAATTTCAAAATTTTCCCAAAATGAAAATTCTAAATTTCAATCAGCTCTATGTGTTATGCAAGAAGTCAGTCTAGCTAGATAATCAAAATGGTCCCTTCTGGCATTAAAAAATCTATGCACCTATGATTTCAGTGGAAGGTGTGTTTCACCCAATAAATCTATCAATGATGAGAAATTAGACAGTAGCCTTTTCTCTTACTGCCCTATAGAACTGAATCTCAAGGAAATTCTCAGCCAGACAAACCATGGAGCTGTATCACCACATTACACCTCCAGAACATAACTGCTTGGATGATCCCTCGCTCCCACACCTTGCCCACCACAGATCCTTGATTCCCCTTTTTAGAACAGAATTACAGGAGTAGTGGAATAGATTAAGTCTAAACTTTTTCTTGTGTATCTTACTCTGTTTACAACCCTAACCAACAATTACAACTGAAATCGATTTCCAGGTCAGCATCACTTAAAGTAGAAGGCTTACTGAGTTGCAAGGTTAGGGAGTGGCAACCATAAAGGCCGAACAAGCACACTTGAGGTTCATTCTAGTTTACAGTGTATTTTAATTGGTTTAACATGTGTAATGGTGCTGTATAATGGGGAATGATAGGAGGAGATCCCCGGACCTTTTTGGCAATAAGCAAGATCTCTCATGGGGATTAATTGTTTGGCCTTTGGCCTTCTAGTTTATCAATTTGGGAACAATGTTACTGCCTCATAAAAAGAGGCACCTGTCCTTTTATCCCCTAACTAATAAGAACTGCAAAATCATTTTCAAACTACTGGCCACGAGCTTGATAAAATAACCCTTCATCCACCAAGATCAAGCTGGATTTAAAAGTCATTGTAGGCACCCAAGTAATCTTTCAGAACTATTTTATTCATTGTTCTCTGCAATATAAGAAAAACATTCTTCATTTCTTTGGATGCCAAAAAGGCATTCAAGGGAGTACAATAGTCCTTCATGTTCAGAGACTTGCATTAGGTTAGATTTTGTGATTGCTTTATTGAAGTGACAACACTTCAATCCAAAAAAGCCATGTTTCTGCAAGCTATGGTTCAGAATTTAAGGAAACAATTCTCAGGAAATTCAAAGTCACAGTTTACTTCCAAAAGCCACAGCCGCATGGGCCCTTGTGCTTACATAGTGTTAAATTTTACTGTATACACTGCTAGGTTCATACCCTAATAAAAACCAATGCCTAGAAATCATAGTGATGGGTACAATATAAGTGTCTAGGAAGACAGAATATTTATGAAATATGCCCAGTTATTGACAATGATAATCTGGAGGCTGTACAAATTGAATAAATAGGATAACATGACCTTCAGAACTGAAGGTTATATATCATGGTTTGGCATGTCAATGGGAGATTTGTCTGAGACTGGGTGGCTACATTCAGCTCCAATTTATATACATGATAAATGCCTTCTAGTTCACACCCTAGCTTTAAAAAAAAGCGAGCGCAAAGGTGGTGTTTAAAGCTGTGCGATGTACTACAGAGTAGAGCTAATTGGGAATTTGTCTGTTAGAAAAGGCCAATTAATCAAACCAAAACTTTTTGCAGAAGCATACTGCTTTTGACTAAACTTTTATTGAAGATTTCTCAAATCCAGGATGAAATCTCTGTCAAAACCAGCGGAGCAGGACCACAGAATAGCCAATAATCCAGTCACTGGGCACTCACCTGGGTTCTGGGAGATCAAGGTTCAGCCTCCTTTTCTGCCTAATTCAGTGCTTTAACTACCAGCCTTCAGGGAGTCAGTCTCCCTCACTGGCCCAGTGAATGTTTAATACTTTATACAGAGTAGTTGAGAGAGAGAGAATCAGTGCAGGGACTTGAAATTGTGTTTTCTACACCAAATCTGAGTGCCCTAACCAGTGGGCTATTGGCCAGTCCAGGGTGTCTTGCACCTTCATTTTTCATGGAAAAGTTCTAAGGGTCTCAGTTTTGTTGCAATGCAGAACAAAACCAAATGCCCAAACCTCAAGTATTCATTAAACTGAATTCTTGTTTTCCAGCCGGCACTATTACCAAAATCTGCAGCTGAGATGGGAGGGGGGCAAAGGGGTTGGAAAGGAATAGGTGTTACCAGATAATACAAACTAAGGCACAGAGCCTGCGTTGTGATCCACACTGACAATCTGCTGCTCCTGCTCCCATTGTTCACCTGCATGGACCACAGTGCGAGACCAGAACCTGCACGTGTAAATGAATGAGTGAAATTATTGTTTGATGGGCATGAACCATGGTATACTGTTACATGTGGGTATTGTGGCATGGTAACCCCCCTGAGTCTCACCTATTGGCAGCAGTCTCCCCCTGAGGTAACTCTGGCCCCAATCTGGACAAGTCCCTTGTCCTTTACCCTCAGCACCTCTCCCACAGAGTGTTTGGTGCAGTCTTACTTCAGGCCTGGGAAGCATCTCTCACCCCTCCAGGGTGGGCAGGTAGTTTCAGCCCCTGTATGTGCCCCACGGGCTGGGGAGGTACCTGGCTGTGGCTCCTTCCTGCCAGCTGGGGCCAGGGGTGTTCTCCTTCACTGCTCCTCTGGCTGCAGAGAAGCACCATCCCTTGTCATGAGACAAGTCTCCTCCAGCTGCCACAAGCCTTCTGGCAGCTTCCTCCTGGTTTGTTCCCCCTCCCCCTCTTGGGAAGGCAGGGTTTAAGAACACCTGGAGAAGCCCTTCATTGGGTCCAGGTGTCTCTAATTGGCTTGCAAACCCGTCCCCTGCCTGCATGGAAAAGGACCTTTTGCATTCTAGAGCCCACATACCGGCCTTTGATAGCCATCTTTACCACAGTATTTAATGTTAATGTTTGGTGATGTGATTAAATTTAGGTGAATATGCTCCATTAAGTTAATGACTCTGTACTAATGGGCTTAAAGGAATCATTATCAATGGCCCACAACTGTTTCACAATTAACATTTATGTTTTGGTGAGGTGATTCAATTTAGCTGAATACACTTCATTAAATTAATAGTTGGATATTAAACACCTTAAGGGAAACATTATCAGTGGGTCAGGACAACTTTGAATCAGGTCACAGAAAGTTTTATGCCATCTTATTATTATTTTCAATTGCATGCTAACAAAAAAAACCATATGTAAATAGATTTTGGTATCCCCATGAATGACCCATTTAAAACACACTACTGGCTATATATAAACAAAAATGTATTGAACTCACATACAAATGGCCAACTAGAATACTGGTTAAACTGTAATTTAACAGTACAGGAAGAAGATGTATAGCTTTGATGGAAGTGTGTGCTTTCTTGATAATTACTATGTCTCCCTTCAAATTTGAAAATAAGAAGCCAAAGAGAGCTTCAATTTTTCTAAACACGCTTTAAACCATCATCTTATCAAACAACAAAATAGGTTCTGCAGTCTTTTAACATAGGAGGACAATAACAGCTAATGGAGTTTCATTTATGCAATTTCAATTATTAAAGCAATTATTTATCTCACCTATCCAAAGTATTTTACAGAAAAAACAAAAACAAACCAGGCAACGTTAGTTCCATTAGTGCACCCTGTATTGGAGGGCTGCTTGTATATTCTCTCCCAATCAAGGCAAAAAATTATCTGCAGAGTGGTAGGATACAGTAGCATACACAAGGACGTTCAGATGTCCAGTGCCTTTAAAAAACAAGTCCAATATCACTAATGCATACAATAGAAAGTGAAGTTCTCTCTCTGGGCAGCAGCACCAGGAACTGCAGGGGCTATTTAACATTCATTGAGCATATGCCTGAAAAGTCAATGCACATGTTTGCAAATTTCACTGCACATCTGTACATCACTGAACTTTGTTTAGGCTCCATCAGAATCAATTTACAGCAGGGATGAAACATTTTGTATGAAAGCTTGTACAATGTGAAGCATAGCTGAAAGGACAAACAGATTTTCTTTCTCTATTTTCTTCCTTTTTTCACCCCCCATTTTTCTTCTCCTCTTTATGTGTATGTGTGAGTGTGAGAGTGTGTGTGAGAAAGAGAGAGATAATAACCTTGGGATTCTGAAATGAAGAACAGCAGACAGAAAGATCCTGCACAGATTTTTTTTTTAAATTATCTCTGATTTTTAAGCCCTGTTTCAAATTCTCCTGGAAGAAATTTTGAATAGATTCAATGAAGTCATAGATAATTTCTCTGCATTCAATGGGCTTATTTTTGACTTTCAGCATTTACTGGATAACCTGCCATTAACTAAATGCCATCCCCAGCTGCCAACGTTTCCCTAGCCCTACTATCCTTGAGGCCTACCATTTTAATATTTTTCCATTTTTGTGATAAACATTGTCCTTAGCGGTCACCACTTGTCTCATCAGGTAGCTTGCTGCCAGTCTGCCTGGGGGAAGCTAACTCTACCAATTTTGATCAAAGATTACCATTTTCATATATAGCTAATGGTTAAAGCTATATTTATATATGGCCATATATGAGTAGGGAGGGAGGCAGATGCAGAGGCAAAGACCAGAAACTAATTTAAGTAGCTGTAATGGAGAGAGACATCTATATGTTCAGAAATTCAGGCACCAGGGGTGCTTGAATTTCAGCAAAAGCAGCCAAATGTATCCCTGGTGTAACTATATTGACATCACTGGTGTTACACTAGGGATGTATTTGGCCCTCTATTTGCCATACGGTAATACATAATAAAAACACCATCTTCACAGTCATTTCATGCTGGTCACCTGTTAAAAGGAACCGCAGTAATTAGTTTTTCGCTGGGTCATTAATGGGTTACAGTACTGCAACAGCCCCTGGTAAATAACAAACCCTGTAAATAAATAAATGTGACATAACAACTCAAACAAACTGGACATGGCAGGCATTTCTTACACAATTATCTGAAATTTGTACACAGTACTGGCTGCAAATTGTTTTCAATATGCAGATTTCATTCATAGCACATTAAGAGTTCACCAGCTATAAACTGAAATTAACTGCAGTGGTGTAACCACGCTATCGAATGCTTGCATTATATAGGAGACTAAACCAAGATGCCGTTATCTTTGATGATCAAGTTGTAAAAAGCACAAAACATATCAACCAAAGCCTGTATTCTTGTTTAAAATACCTGTCCGTAGCACTGAGAAACCTGCAACTCCATTGCTTCCCAACCACCATGTTATTTTGTATTCAAGCCTTATAGCAAACAAAGCTCATCTTCAACTACACAGGATGAGAGATTTGATGAAAAACATGCATTGCTTTTTCTGCTATTTTCATTGTTCTTATCTTTTCAGATGCAAGCTAAATAATGCACCAGTGATGGTGATTTCATTTTTCTTCTATAATAAATTACTGCAGAATTGCTTAATCAGAAGTCTTGTGTGTTTGGGTTTTTTAAAAAAGGACATCAGGTGAAAAATGCTAGGAGAAATTTCTCTCCTTTGTGTTTAAAAATAGTCTCCTTATGCAGAGGTACCTTTCTTACTGTAATCTAATACTACCTAATAGCATTTCTATCAAGTTTCTGTCTCTTCCCTTCACAAGCAAAGCAGTACAGACATCCTAAAAATCAACTAACACAACTGTAACCTTTTTGCTTCATAAAGCTACCAAGGATCCCCTTTTCTTTCTAGCCGTTTCACTGAAAAACATTACAATGCTGCAAAGAAACATTCTCGCTTGGGATGGTTTTGGCTTTCATCTCACTGCTTTTTGAAGCAGAACACTGAAGTTAGAAACCTTAATTAGCAATCTGAAAGCAGCACACAGGCCAGGAATACTTACATTTGCAATTGTGTTTGCGATATTTGTGCACTGATCCAGCACAAAGAAGAGAAAGAGCTTTTTTACAGACTGCCTTTCAAGCCTGGTAGCAGGGAAAAGAAGGCTGTTATCTGAAAGCTACTCATTTTCTATATGCTCTGCTCTCCTTGCTTCCTACGTGCATGCAACTCAGCTGCCAGATTTAATAACCATGTCAGCCTGTTTCCCCTCATAAAGAGGCAGAGAGATGATAGGATGAAGATGAAATAGCCAGCATGTTAATCTGTAGTTATGACTGCACTAACCCTTGAACAAGTGTCATGGTGTTATTGTCCTTGAGGAAATAAAACAAAACAACACTATTTTGTCTGAAGATGATGATCTTGGAAATGGTATTCAATGCTGTTTCACCATGACAGTAAAAATAAATCACTCCTTTTTTCCTTAAATAGCAAAATCTGACATTCATCATTCATCTTTTACTATTACCTGATCTTTCACCATGCATTTTCCCAACAAAGCATTTCCACCCCAAAAGAGAACAAAACCCATCCTGCTCAGAATTAATCAAGAATTACCCCTCCCTTCCCCTCCCCTTTTTCGTTTTAAAAGGAAATGTTTCCATATCCAGCTTTGCTGAATTTTTCAGAAGAAAAAAAAAAACACTCTCGTTTACCATTTAAATGGTCCCATGCAAAGTGATTCTTAGAGCCCTGGACCTTAACGTCTGACGTAACCAGTTTCAGATCTCTGCTGGCATGGAACATTTCCAAATCACAAGCAACAAACCCAGCTCCAAGTAGGTGAGAGAATGGCAAATCAGAGTTTACATGACTGGAGTACAGGGAAGCAGTGCTGGTCTTGCAATGAAAAACTAAAAACTAAAAAATGTATAGCTGACTTCACTACAGTGTATGGATGCTGCAGAGATCATATGACATCACTCTGTGTGTGTGTGTGTCTCTTTTTGTCTCTCTCATTTATATTCTCTTCCCTTCCCTTCAAGGCACCTGTCTCAGCAGGGAGTGGTTTCTGTGGAAACTACAGACAGACAGTTTTCCCCTCGAGAAACTGTTACCATGGCAACCTTACATAACGTATATGGCCTAGATTATCATTCTTTTTTAAATTTTAAATTGTATTAAATTCTTAATTTTAAAATTGGAACTAAGCATATTTTGGGGAGTGAGAAATACAGTAATATCATTATAAAAAAAACCACATTGTCACCAATAAAATTATAGTTCAATAAGCCCTATCATAGCATCACACACAGTTATAAAATTGTTTTTAAATAGGAATAAACTATACATGTTGTTTAGCCTTTTTACTGAAAAGCAGACATTTATTTTTCTGTCTACTTTAGCGTTCATTATAGCATGCAGCACTGCATTATCAAAATGTTGAGATCTGTTAAATGTGTGAATAATAACATTACCAGCTATGAACAGCATATTTAATAACCTTGATCCAGACATAAAACATATATGCGATATTCAAAATTAAAAGATCACATTCCAAAGCCTCACTATCTACTGTGAAATAACTTAAAAGAAAACCTTAAAATGTGCTGAATTGCCTGAAAGGAATTGCGCTAGTCAGTGAAGCATGGTTCCCAGTGGAATATGAACAATGAACACACATTACTGTTTCTTTCACTTCCATCTTCTAAACAAATTCAGAGGAATTTGCCCTCTCTGAATTCATGGTGCAGAGGGAGAATTTGATCAGATTATAAAACAATGCATTTGGAAGATGGGATGGTTTGGGGCTTGGTAACGGGATTATGGAGTCTTTCATTTCTAAAGCAGCAGTTCAAAATCCAGCCCAAATTGGTACTGATGTAAAGTGGTAATCTCCCAATGGGTGTTCAGTGACTTATGTGAAATGACTTTGTGTTCACAGTCTAATTCCTAGTGGACAAATGTCCACATCACAACTCTTTCTCCCCGAACCTACATTTAGTACCCTTATTTGTAGTTGGAGCAGAAAATGGTTAAGAAGGTTGTATACTCATTCACTTTACAGGTACCCTTCCTGAACAGGTTTGAAACATATTGCTTTAAAAGATACTACCTCACTTGCCCTCTCTCTCTAATTCTTGGAACCAACATGACTACAACAACACCCCATACAACATGGGATTAGAAGGTTCAGATACCTATTGTAGCTATAGCTGACCTAGAACTATTAGCAAGTTCCTGATACTTATGGATGAACTGCCACATTGTTAAACCTAATGGAACAGATGCTCCAATCCATGCTCCCCATGTGTAGAAAGAGTCTCCAATGAGGTAAATGTGACTAAACTACAATAACAATACCCAAGACACCAGCTGCCCCACTCCCCCTTTATCCTCCCCTGCACAAGAAGGAGGAAGGGATGTGTTGGGGGTACGGGCTGGAAGTATGTCAGAGATAGAGCCAGAGGAGGTGTGATGGAGCCAAGTTGCACTAAATTGGATCCCCCACTGGGGTAAGCTTTATTACTGTGTGACTGTAGGAGAAGCTAGGGTAGCCCCAAGTCTTAAAGCAGTGGCCATTTTCATATACCAGAGATGGGACTAATAAAATAATAATAATACCTAGCTCTTATATAGCACTTTTCATCCGTCGCTCTCTTTACACAGCTCAAGAGTCTTATGCTAGGTAACTCTAGCTAGAGATTGATTCAGATTAGACAGCAGGCACTGGGCTGAAAGATGACTAAGAAGACATGGGATTATATCTTCGGCAAGGTTAATAGACACAGAGAAGTAACTTGATTTGTCACCTTGCCATTCATTCTCCCCAGCAAGAAATTTGCCCACTCTAGGAGTTCAAACCCTTCTTGCAGTCCAGAACCTGGAACAATAGTCTGTCAGTTAATAGACGCTGAACCTATGTCCACACTTGCCCCCAAATTTGGCGACAATCGGCAGGAGATACAGAAGCTACTCTATGCACTTAACACAGCTTTACTCCACCTTGCAGCAGGAGGTGGATTAATAGGGTCTCCACTTCTGCTCAATCAATCCAGATCATTTGAACTGATGGTGGCGAATTTACCGCCGTCAGTCTATACATAGCCTGAGAATATGTAATCAAGCCATAATGACCTGGATATTGTTTGATGCAGCTCACTGAACAACATGATGGTAATCCTACAGCCCACAATATAGCTGAAAAAGGTAGAATCCTGAAGGTTATACAAGGGGACATCCACCACCTGAGGCATCTTTGAGATCAGTTTCTTATATCCTTTCCCATGCCATTACATCATTTGTGAAAAACCTCTAGCCCTGTCTCCTCCCTCAACTTCATCCAAGGCATCTTTGCAAACATTAGCTCTATTTTTAAACAGTGTCTGACCACCTGATTTTTGTTCCATCTGATACTACAGTCTTTGTTCTCCCAAGTGCTTCATTATAATCCTTTTTGGAGACTATATCATTATCTCTGCCTGGCTTGCTTATTGTTTGGTATTTCAGCTAACCTCTTGTGACTACAGGCCTCCCTCTTTCTTTACTTAATTTTTATTAAAAATCTTTGTCAGGGCTCTTGCCGACAGGTCAGAAAAGCCATGCCCCAAATTGTGTCAACGGGCCTGGCAGGCTTCATTAAGGGCAGATTAAATGCCAGAGGTTTTTGCAGTATAATTTCAAGATTAGGACTAATGAATTATTTACTCTCTAAATTTGCTTTAGATGCAGAGATGATGTTCAATTGCCTGACGTGTGGAATATAGGCTATTTTACAAAATTACATATTATATACACTAGACGTGAAGCACCATATATAGAATGATTCCTCACATCTGAATTAACCATCACCGCAACCCTGTGGATAGCTAAATATTAGTGTGCTTGTTTCACAAGTGGAGATAGTGATGCAAAGAGCATAAGTGACTTGCCCAAGTCTACAGAGAGAGCTGGTTTCAGAGCCTGGAGATGTACCGAAGAGTTTCTGGTTCCCAGTTCTATGCAAAGACCACACTTCTAAGATTGTGTTCTCAAGAATGGTTTGAACTTGGGACCCAGTTTATTGTGGCATGTATTTACTGTAGCAGACTCTATCTGCAACCTTCTAATCTAATCTGCAACCTAGTAAATAGTGCTCTCTTATTTCTCTGCGTAGTAGCATAAGGCAATGCTGCTCTGTATCTTATCAGACTTCCTACAACAGTGGTTAGTTCTAACCCCATGGGGGTTTCAGTTTTATAATCCAATAGTTTAGGTTAGGTCTCTGTGCTGACAAATCTTTAGATATTTCTCACAAAGATTGGATGACTTTAAAAACGGTTCCAATTTCAGTTTAAAAAGTTTTTAATGCTACCCATCATTTTCATTTATCTCTGGGAATCAAATAAAGTGATCAGATCCAAAATTCTGTCTGTGTTCCTTTCTCAACCCTTTCCATTTAAATGAAATGCATATGGGATCAGATAATCTTATACGTGCTTCTCAAGAAATCTGCAGAGCTCTGTGCAATTTAATCTAGAAAAAGTTTAGATAAAGTCAAAAGAAAAATGTTAGCCAGTGACCTCAGCCTGATTTGGTGGACCAAAAAGGAGATAATACAATTAAATTGTATTGATTACTATTAAATTAGCGACAAACTAGATTGCATTATATGATCTCACTTTCTATTAACATTACCAGCAGAAGAATAAAATGAATCTATGACCATTTTGGCATAGTAGAGTTCAAGTAACATGGGAAATTGTGTGCATGTATGTGAGAGAAGACTCATCCAAACCTCATTGTTTTATCTAGAAAGATAGGAATAATAAGGCACTTCTGAGACACAAAACCCAAACAACCCCATTTGTTTTAGGGGGGTTGGGAGTACTGTGCAAGACTCCTTTTGGGGTGCAGCATGCTTTCCCCCATCCCCTCCCCGTGCATCCAGCCATGACTCTTCCGACTTCCTGCCATTTCTCAACAAAGTTGCACCCAGTAGGAGTATCCTGAACACAGCCCATGCACGCTCCTGAGTACCAGGAGCCACAATCTACATGGTCAAAAATATAAAATGCAGTTGGTTTTGGTTTTTTACTACTAGGGAAAGCGGATGAGAGGGAATTCGTGGGCCAGAGGTGCACGTTGCCAAATGTATTTTCATTTTGAACACAAGTCATTAATTTGTTCCAAGATTCTATTATTATTCTGGCTTACGACAGAGAGATCTTTCCTCTTCTTCCCACTTCTCAGTGCTTCCATCCATGAAACATCAAGCTTGACCGTATCACAAAAGCCATCACTACAACTGGCACTAACTAGCTCTCATTTTAGAACCTTCAGCAAGGAGGCTAAGAACAGAATGGGAAACAATTATCCTTGGCTCTTGAGACTGTTCACGTCAGAGCTCAGATATGTTGTTTGGGCAGCATAAGGAAACGTACTGTGACCTTGCCTGGCTGTATTGGTTCTGAGATAAAATTAGAGGGCTTCAAGCTCCAGAGACATCAAGCAGTACTTTCCAGAAGCAATGAATTTAATTTTGTGGTTTAGTTAAAACTGTTAAAATGATAAATTACCACTTTAAATTACTATGGACTTTCCTGGTCCTGCTTACAGGCTAGCAGGCTCTGTAGGTAAGCATGTGATCTGCGTCTAGCAGTAGTCAGTCTCCACAGAGCCTGCCTAGAGCCAGCAGGGTGAGTTGTGAATTTCTGCCTTAGAAAGGAGCCTGCACACACTATCTGGTTTTGGTTCTTTTGTGTTAAAGTTCTGGATTTTAAGAAATAAAGTAGTGTTGTGTTGCAAGCTTCCTGAAAGATTAAAAAAATAAAATACTCTAACTTGTCTGTTTGTATGCCATAAACATACACATTTGAATGCCTCTATTTTTCTAATACAAGGAAACAAGTCAAACACAAACCAAAATTGTCCACAAAGAAAATGAGGTTCCAGTGACTAACATATTCAGATTTGGTTAGACGTCTCATGGGCTTAATCTCAAATAAAGAATGAATAAAGTAATATTCTGGGAGAGCAGGGGGTTCATGTGGAATGGAAATGATGAAAGCTTTTATTCAAAACATTCACTGCTACTCCTTTCCAGAACTCAAGTCCAAAAGAGCTATTTTAGCAGTTTATTTACAATTTAAGAACCACAGGCCATGTCATTCCTGCAAAAAACAAAACAAAAAAAACCCTCCCAGAAAGCTAGAAAGACCATTAAATTGGTAGGAGTGTGTGTTTTGCACTTAAGCAGTATCATCTCTTCCTCTGGTTTTGTAGACGTGCCTTTGCATGCATTGAGGGTCCCTGGTTTATGGGGGCAGAAGGATCATGGCTGGGTCAGGAGCCAGAGGCTAGGGATTACTCATTGTATCAGTCTCCCCAGCTAATATATCTGGTACCGGGTACATTAAGTATGGAGAGTTGGTATTGATTTATACCGACATTTGACAGTCCAATGTTTGTGGCTGTCTGGATCCGGTCTTTCAACCCCAGGAGCTATGGAGGTCCCTGCTGCCTTTTATCTTTCAACAAGTACTAGCTGGGAAGACTCCTCTGAAGTTTGTGGCCCAGTGCTCCCCATCCAGCCCCCTTGCATCCAGCAGTGGACCCCAGAAGCTAGTTTGTGCTTATATGGATAATGTTGCTTCAGCCACACCTCATTGTTTCCCTTCAATCAAAACCCCAGGGAATTGAAAACATTGTACAGTTGTCTCCATTTCACCACTTGCACCCCCCATTCTGATGTCAGAAATCCCACCATCAGACAATTGCAGAGTTCTCCAATTGCAAGGATTTTTCCTGCATAACCCATGATTTGTCCCACATGCAGTTCTTAGATGGCACACCCTGTAATGCATATAACTTCTGGGGCATAGATCCTGCATTCCTGACTCATGTAAGACTCATGTTGAGCATATGCCCATCTTTTGTGCCTCAGGAAAGATCCAAAGGGCCCTGCTGGTGCAGATTTAACGTGCTAGGGGTTCATAGCTAATATCGCAAAGGTGGAGCTGGCAAAACTCTTGGAGACTATTTAGATTATTAGGGTTGAGGATTTCAACATGCATGCCAATGTCAAATTGGATGGAATGGCATATGACTTTTTAAAGTTATGGACTCTCGATTTACCCATAGATCAGTGAGAGCTCCCACAGACAGGCCAAATGCTCAACCTTGGTTTTGGATACTGAGGTCATACCTGATTGGATGATCTATTCATATGTAACAATTGGTTGGTTCTGTCCTATACTCATGTCAGGACTCAAAGAAGGTGATGTCATGACTGTCATGGAGATTTAGCACTTTAGAGATTTAGATTTGAATAGTCTCTTCAGTTGTGCCCAGCTCTGAGGCACATATGGTCAACTTGGGTTTCATTCCGAGCCAACATCAACTGGCTGGCTGTGGTGCTCATAGGCTGTAGTTTTCACTAGGAGCTCCAAGTCCAGAACATTTGTATTACAGAACATGGGTGGTATAGAAACCTTACCTAAGAGTCTTCACTGTCTGCAGATTCACAATGCCATTCCTATGTGAGGCATTGACAGCAGTGTCACTTAAATATTATACATAGGGAATAAATGATCAGTCAAAGTCCTTGCAGACATGAAATGCAGCTGAATTCATGCTGTCTCAGAACAAATTCAATATCAAATATGTCCATTTCCACACATAGCTGGAACAAAGTAGGCCCTGGATGATTCTGTTCGCACAAAGAACATCTTACATGCCTTGTGCAAAATAACATTTTTCAGGTTCCTCTAAAATCAATATTATGCTTAAGCAGGCAGAAACATGTAATTGATATAACAAGGTCCATTATAAATGAAATGGCATAGTTGTATTCTTGACTGAATGGGAACAAAGCAGATTATTAGTACCTCTCTTTTAGTGTTAGCATATTTGGGTCCAGTTAAATAGGCCACTCTATTGGCATTGGTGGCTGTTGCAGACATATCTGAAAACATCTGAGATGTGTGAAAAGGGTATTTCCATTTCATGCTCCCTCAACCCCTCATTAAGTTTTAGACAGGTGCTCATTCTGACATGCTCAGTAGCTGCACTAGTGTAAATTAAGCTTGACCATCATGATCTTAAGAAAAGTACTGCCCATGAAAGAGGATCATAACTATTCCATGAGAAAACAGAGATTACTGTGGTCTTATCAAACATATTTCATTCTTCATCTTCCGCGCAATAGTCCTTCCTGTATAATGCAAATAACTGACTTATTACAGCTACTGTCTCAGTCTAGGATGGTTGGAATAGAAAATGTACTACCATCTTTTGACTCTAAAGAGAATTACACCTTTAGAGAGAGTCCCTTTCTGTACAAAGTCATTGAAGCAATTGGTCTTTTCTAAATTAGTGAAAATAACATAGAACGGCAATTTAAATTTGAAGTCATTAAATGGTCAAGTAAGCATAAAAGCTTGGTCCTTTCCAAAAACCAGATTGGCTTGGGCATTCCCAAATGAATTGCTAATTATTCTTGACAATCATAATTTCCACGGGAATACATGGGTACTCTTAATTTCAGTAGCAATATATCCACATCATATAGCCTAGTACACTGGAAGCAGCTCCATTACTATATTATGGACTACACAGCTAACGATTCTAACTTGCATCACTACATGAGGATAGGTTTCCTAGGAGCAGCATTCTGTTGTGGACCTTTTATTAAGTGTAATAATCATATACCAATATATTACACAGCCTTTTCCCGGGTAAAATAAAGTCTCTTATTTATGAGAGATATGAGGAGTGGCTAGATAGCTCAGGGAGTTGGTCATGAGCTATTGATTCTTTTGCTTTCAGATCATTGTTTTGAATCAAGATCAGACCAGATTAGAAAGTGATAACTCCCATCACTACTGAAGTGTTTTGTGATCTATGTTATATAAATTGGTGGTTTCAGTTCAGTTCCTAATAGGCAAGGGCCCATTTAGAATTACAGTTACTAGAGGATTACACACTTCATTGCTTCTTTTGGCTGGGCTCATTGCACATATCAGGGGTTCTTTCCATCCCTCCATTCCTCCCCACAAGCTCCCTATGTGCCATCCTCACATTCCCCCTCTGCCCCCATTTCAGGGTCGTCTGTAAATAGTTAAGCTTGTATCGTTCATAATTTATTAAATTATTTATTTTCTTTCTGTCTGGGAAGATGTCATTTCAGCGTTCAACATTTTAATCTCCACTGGGATGCTGGACAGGGCTGAGATGGCGGTGCTGTTATGGTGCAAGGTGTTAATGACAGTCTCAAACAGTTCTTTGATCTTTAGACAATTACACAGCTTGTGGAAGCTGAAGGGTACGTTAATTCATAGATGTCAAATTCAGGCCCGCAGGCCAAATCTGGCCCGCAGTGTAATTATATTTGGCCCGCGAGAAAATATCTACTAGATATTTGTCTACTAGAGCTGGCCCACCGGTAGACAGCGCATGCACCGATTTCACATGTGTTTATAGTATTAAGCTTTGCTTGTTCCAGATTCAATGTTTAAGCAAAACTTACGTTTGTTTCCATATGAAAAGGTTCATCGTTATATTTGATGAGAAGGAAAAACTTCCTCAATTGTAGACATTTTTTCAATAAATATCAAGGTTGGCCCGCGACTTTCTCCAAGTTTTTAATTTTGGCCCACTGTGTATTTGAGTTTGACATCCCTGTGTTAACTGGAAGTAAGGGTTTCTTCGCCTCCCCTTATATTCCCCTTCTGATTTTCCTATTTTCACCAAAATCAGTAGGGTTCTGCACATTAATGTCCAGAACATTCCCTGATATTTTGGAATGGATCACATTCAAAAGTTATGTTACATGCAGACAGACAAACACAGAGAGAAATGCTATCAAGCTGAGTGCAGGACCTTACTGCACATAGCCAACCACTTGCTAAGAGTCTCAGCACAGAGGATAAAATGGGGCTTTGAGAACTTCTCCCTTTTTACCCCAGAAGGAATTTTTCTGAAATAGGGCTGAGATCCATTGGTGAGACGGGCAATTAGAGGTCTTCAGAGGCAGCCTTCCCACATCACATTTACTTTCAAAATATTGTGTGGAAGCCAGGTGATAACTGCAGAAGTGTTTAATTAAGCTGACATTTTGTGTTCTTATGTGATTCCAAAACAACCTCACAATTTCATCATGGACAGACCCATTGCAAAATCACTGAAAGTAGGCAAACAATAAAAACCCCAAAGATAGCACATAAAACTGTTCTTTTTCATCTGACAAATGCAGTAATTTTATTTTTTAACAGTTCGCTGTATACTAACAAAGGTTCTATCATATGTTTGGTAAAAGAAATAACATCTTAGCTAGCTCTTTGCTATTAAATCTGTGCCACGATGTGAAGAGAAACCACTAGACTGTTGGGTGTGAGTTACAGGATTTGTAGATCTCTAATGTTTTATAAATGCAGGGTAAAATCTGGGCCTCATTGAAGTCAAAGAAAGATTGGCTATTGTCTTCAACGGAGGCAGGATTTCATGCACAGTATTTAAGAGTTGGGATGTTAGTTTGGTCTGGAGTACAGCAGAGGATTAAAAATATATGCATTAAAATGAATTCAACAGCAACAGAAAGCAAGACAAAATAAGCTCTACCTAATATATGCAGATGACAATCTGTCAGATTTAATAAGCCTCGTGTCTTTAATAAGAGCCAATTGCCTGGTGCTGCTGTCATACATTATATTTTAAGCACCCAGCTGTTAAGCAATATTTATCTGTAAATACTATTTTTCAAATTCCCCTCTCAGTAATACGGTGCAGTTCTCCCCCCGGAGTATGATTGTCACAGGACACAAATACCAAGGCAAAATAAAGAAATTATGTTTAAAGGTAGCATCCTCTTTTTTCATGAGCAGAAGTTATAATTATGATGCTGAGCTTTATTCATCCCTTGCCCTGTTTGAATGAAGCTATTATTTCTGAGGCTTTCAGACTTTTGTTTCATGCACAGGAAATGTCCCCAGCAAAGTTCAAAATGTTAAGAATGCAGATTCTTTCATATTTCACCATGAAATCGAGACTGGACCCATTTTTTCCAAAATTATCTGCAAAAGCAGAACCAGTTTCAGTTCACTGTAAAAACATGCAAATTTCACAATTTTACATTTTCACAGCATCAACTTCACAGGGCCCTAGAATGTAGAACACTTCCGTATGTTTGAGCAGAAGGCAGTGAGCAAACTCATGAGATCTGGTTGCAGGCTTCTGTATGAAACCGATGTTCTGAATATGCACAGGCAGTGGTTTTTTTTGCTAACTTCTAGGCAGCTCTCAGCAACGTGGCACACACTTCCATCTCACCCCAGTTTGCTTCTAAAGGGTAGAGCCTCTTTGAAATACAATAAAACTGCCCATTTCTTTGCATGTGTGGTTAAGTTCTTTCCTTGAAACAACTACCTGGAACACAAGATGACAGCACCAGAAGAAAGCTAAGCAAACAATTTAAAAAACAATTAGCAGAGCTGGTCGTGTATGTTAGAAAATGTTTTGTGGAATAAATCCCAACCAGAAAGTTTTAAGATATAAGAACCTACCTGCCTTCAGACACAAAAAGCACCATTAAAAAGCCCCTAATTGCTGCAATATCTGAAATTAACAAACATATCATCCTTCCCCACACACCAAGGGAAACTCCCCCACCCCACCCCCAAACTAAACCTAGTTACTGTACAACCAAGACTGACCTTGATCCTTGCTCAAATATTCCTATTCCAAGCAGTTTGTCAAAGAATGTATTTTCATATGCTACAAGGGTCATAGGGTTGGGGATTGTTGTGAAGCCTCGAGCAGTTGCAAAAACATGCGCATGGCATTACAGACAATGAGATGGCAGTAACCATATTGCCCAGGGTCTGCAGGGAGGAGCCAATGCTGTATTGCAATTGGGATTCTTCTCAACAACGTTACTGGAGCCCTCTATTCAGATATTGCTGAGGATCGCTTATTGGCTAAGGGCTTGATTCAATGCCCATTGAAATCAATGAAGGTCTTTCCATAGATTTCAAAAGGCATTGGATCAGACCCTTAAAGAATAAAACAAGTTGCCTTTGTATCTTAATTTTTCCTCTCTGTAAAGAAATAAAAGAGGGAAATATCTTCTTGGACTGATGATGCAATTTTATGAGATCTAGGATATGTGGAAGATAAGAATCCATAACATTTTCGCTAGCATAAATTCGGAACTTAGAAGTAGTTTTCACTTGCTCTTCGCTCCTTCATTCAGGACAAGGTCTAAAAGTTCATGCTCCATCATAAAGTGTCAAGGCACATGCGCAACAATTTGCAGACATGGCAAGAGTTTTGCCACCTTCATTTCACAGAGAATCTACACTTCTTCAGTGCCTAGGAAGTCTGCACAAATTCTTTATAAGAGGATTGAGAAGTTCATCACTATTGATGATTGATTATAAAAGGTAACAATTCCACCCAGGGGAGAAGTAGCAGCAACCACTGTTTCTAAAATTCCTTGCATATTTTTATTCTAAATCCCTAGTATCAGTCCCTTTTACATTTGTTAACGTACCTTTCAAGCTAAAATTTTTCAGATTTCATCGTTTTAAAACAAAATAATCATGTCTGAGCAAAAAGAGTTCAGCTGCTTTTGAATGCAAGGGGAGTAGAAAACCAAACAAGTTTACACATGTTCCCCCTTTATAAACATCTTTTTTAAAAGCCCTTGCATTGAACTGGGGATAGAAAATTCAAGATAGGCAGGGAAGAACACCTGGTAGAGGAGAAATGCCTTTGAGCTGGCCAATTAAAATCACATTAGCTTTGACTGACCTGCTGAAAATGCAGTCTTTACACAGGCAGCGTTTCACACAGTTTCACCTGCCTTTAAAGAAAGGAAGGAAAAGCCACACTGTTGTGTGTACAATTAACCTAGCAATGGAAAAGTCAAGGCAGGTATGTAAGAGCCCTTTCTATTTTATTTACGTTCTACAAGTTTATATAGCACTGCATATCCTGCAAGGTAAAGCAGCATAGGTCTTAAGGTTTGTCTTAATCATTTCATACAATAAATTATCTCTACAGTCTAAGAAATACGACAAGACGATACCTACATATATAGAAGGCTGTAATATCAAGAGAAGTTGCTAGTCACTTACTAATCACTGCAGGCAGTGTTTATGATGAAATTCATCCCAGTGCTGAAGACACACTTACCGCCCTCCACACCACCTGCGCCATGTTAAGAATTTAAATTGCGTGAAGAGTCCCAAGATGGCCTTCTGTCCTAGAGTGAACTTCATCCTAATCCTGCTCCTACAAATTAGGCTTCTCTTTCAGATCAGGTGCTTTGACTCCACTTTGACAGCAGCTGTTCTGCTAAAGAAAAAATATGAGGTTTTTGTTCTGTTTTTTTAAGGTTTTTTGCCAGCTTGTCACATCATATTACTGGAGTGATAACGTGTTATTCTGACATACAGGCAAACTGACACAGCAAAACAACACAGACCATACTAAAGTAACTTTTGTCACTTACTCTTAAATGGCTGTGGGTGATAATGAGTTCTATCCTTCACGCCCCAGTGCTTGAACTACTGAGCATTTGTGTCAGTTTGGCTTTGCTGTTGGTTATGTGACAAGAGGCTTTAAATCACCCTATGAGGATATTAGAGCTGATTCTCCACTGTTTTGCACCTTTTATAGTCATTTATGCTTTTGCAAGGTAAGTGCAAATCATTACCTTTCTGCAGTTTTCACCCACTTTGCACAGGTGTAAATAACTACACTGGTGCAAAATAGTGGTGAACCTGTGTCTTCTGACAATTGATTTTACTGAATCTTCTCAGCCTTTCCATGTAAGATCAAATATAGTTTAGGGTTAGTTTAACCTCTGATATGTCCTCTAGATGTGGACTATACCCTACACTTGTGGGGAAGAGCCTCTGTGAACCAGTAAGCACTGGTATAGGATATACTGAATATTTTTTGTTGGATTAAACTAATTTTGGCCTAGTCTGACTCACAATCATTCATGCATCTTTCTCGCTTTCTGTAAATGTATTACATCTAGGTAAGCATTTGCCAAATAGTCTGATTGCACATTTTTTAGTCTATAGGTTGCTTGTGAATACACCAGCTATTTGTGATGTGTAAATGGTTGTGTGATATTGTTTCTCTTTCCTGACTGGATGACTTACACTTTTTAATAGTGCAAATGAACTTCCATGATAAATATGTGACATTTTTGTGGTTCGCAAACATTTTCACTGAATTCTTGAGCTGAGTAAAAGAGAACAATTCCATTTTGCAGCAACTTTTGAGGTTTCAAAAATTGTTTTTGTTCCACTTTGGAACCAAAACAAAATCTTTTGTACATTTTCATGAAAACAGAATTTGTGCTGGGAGTGAGAGAAGTGTGTGTCCTAGGTAGGGGCGGGGGAAAGAGTCTGAACCCTGGCTTCCAGCAACCAATTTACTCCTTGCAGCATGACCTCAACAACCCCCTCTGATCCTGAGTCCCTCCCCCCAAAAAATTGCCCCGAATCAGGCAGGTTCAAACTCTCTGGTGGATTCAGAGCACAGTTTTTCATCTCACATCACTGCAGCTCAGAAACATGCATCTAGGTCTCCCACATTTCAGGTCAATATCCTAATCACTGGGGTGTAGAGTCAACCCTGGCCTATACTTGGTTATACTTCAGTAAACCTACATCTCTGAGGGGTGTGAAAAATACGCACCCCTGGAAGACATAGCTATACCAACCTAATTCCCAGTGTAGACCAGTGCTAGGTTGACAAGCATTCTTCTGTCAATCTAGTTACCACCTCCTGGGGAGGTGGATTACCTTCGCAGATGGGAGAAGCCCACCTGCCAGCATAGGGAGTGTCTACATTGAAGAGCTCCAGGGGTGCTATTGCGCTGCTGCAGCATTTTAAGTATAGAAATATCTTTAGGCTACGGATCCACTAGAGAGCTTAAAGTAGTGTAGCTGCACCGGTCTAGCTGTATCGCTGTCAGCTCTCTGGTAAAGCCCGTCTAAGCCAACAGGAGAGAGCTCTTCCATTGGCGTAATTACTTCAGCCCCCGCGAGCAGCGGTAGTTCTGTTGGTGAGAGAAGCTCTCCTGCCGACATAAGTGCCAGTGTGGACAGCGCTGAATTGGCATAAAGTATGTCGCTTGGGGGAGGGGTTGCTAATTCACACCCGAGGAACATAATTTAGGTTGACTTACACCGTAGTGTTGCCATAGCCTTAGTCAGTCTCTTTCTCTCTGTCTCCCTCTCTTCCCCCAACTCAAGTTTCATGGAAATCAATGTCTCCAAAAAACAGAAAGTTTTGCCAAAATGAAAAATGTTCTGATGAAGAGCTCTAATGAATACCCAGCCATCATGAGATTATTCAGCAATAATAAAGAGCAGGACACGACAAACAGCAAAAGAATCAAATCAGAGTTGTTAAAATTGTGACTATATTCACAAATCTTCCTTTTTACTATGCAACCCACGCCAAACCAGTTTTTCCCATCTGTAATTACTCATTCTAAATGGGAAAAGAACCCTGCTTTTATGTCAGGGTTATGCAGATTGGGTACAGACTGGGGGACTCTATCTTGGGAAGCCATGACTCTGAAAAAGGTGTGGGGGTGGATAATCAGCTGATCATGAGCTCCCAATACAATTCTATAGCCAGCCAAGCTAATGAGATCCTGGGGTGCAAAAGCAAGGGAATCTTGATAGTAGTGTAGACATTATTTTACCTCTGTGCTTGGCACTTGTGTGACTGCTGCTGGAATACTGTGTCCAGTTCTGGGGTCCACAATTTAAGAAGGGTGTTGATAGATTGGAGAGGGTTCAGATAAGAGCCATGAGGCTGATTAAAGGGTTAGAAAACAAGCCTTATAGTGACAGGCTTAAGGAACTCAATCTACTTAGTTTAACAAAGAGAAGATTAAGGGGTGACTTGATAGCAGTCTATTAGTATCTACACCAGTGTAATGTTTTGGGTACTGTGGCATTTTGGGGATCGCCCAGACCAGTAAAGGGTATTGTTACCACCTACCTTCTAACTTTTGGTACCTTAATGCTATGCTATTATGGCTCAGAGCTGACACCAGTAGCTTGCCTACAAACAAAGGTCTTAAGCCTGGCTTCCAACAGCCTAGTTACTCCTGCAGGGCGATCTCATCAACCCCCTCCAATCCTGAATCCTACCCAAATCCATTTCCCTGAGTTCTCCATTACCAGACACTACGGGTCGTTACCCCCAAAGGAGTGAATCTTGCCCCCAATTATCAGCTCACTTTGGCATACACACTCCACACAGGTTGCACACCAGAGACCTGCTTGGGGTAGAAATAAACAAAAGTTTATTTACTAGACAAAGCAAAGGTGGAATAGTAAGGAAAAGCAATTACATGCAAGTTACACATAAAATTAACATAAAGACCCAATCTCAGGCTTTACACTTCTATATTAGCTAAATTTCCTTTTCTAATACAAGTTCCCTATTGACTCTGAACAGTTTCCTAGAGCGCCCTCTGTCCTAGAGGGGATCCAGCCTTTCACGGACAGCACCTTGCTTAGATGCTGGCCCTCATTTCTGGACAGCCTTCACTTCAAACCCTCTTTCCTTTTAACAGGGTTTGCTGTCTCTCCCCCCCCCACAACTAGTAATTAATGGTTACAAAGAGCGAGGGAAACTCCTTCCTTCCTTAGTTTTCAAAGACTAGGGTTTTCTTTTGAATTCCAATGTTTTGCCATACACTTCAGTGGTCCACCCTCTTCCCCTACATTGTACAATGCTAGGCTTACAGTTAGTTTTATGTGAATAACTAGCCTGGGAGGTGATCCTCCCCATTTGATTACCTCATCTTCTGTGTTGAGGTAATACTGCAGTTGCATTCTACTTTCAGTTACAATGTTCTACTCCAGTGGTTCCCAAAAGTGGCCCACAGGAGCTTTCAGAGTGGCCAATCGCTCCCCTCCCACTGGCTGCAGAAGGGAGTCGCTGCTTAAGGACCCAGGCGGAGCACATTGCCACGGGACTACGAGACCGGTGCAGACTCCTTACTGCAGTCAAGGGGACAGGAGATCAGCGCTCCCCTCCCCTGGCTGTACCAGGGAGCACATCAAAGTGCTCTGTCTGGTTCCCTAGGTGCTGGGGTCCCTGCTGGAGCCAGAGGCAGGGGAGATCAGTGCTCCCCTCACCTGGATCCAGCAGAGAGCAAAGCGCTATGCCTTGGTCCCTAGGTGCTGGGGTCCCTGCTGGAGCTTGAGGGAGGGAAGCACTGATCTCCTGTCCCCTTGGCTGCAGAAGGGAGCCACTGCCTAGGGACCCAGGTGGAGTGCATGGGGCTACAGGATGTATATGGTTTCCATGCTGCAGCCAGGGGGATGGGAGAGCCTCCTTGCTTAAATCCTTTTATCTGGCTGCAGGGGGGAGAGCTGCTGGCAGAGACTGGAGCCCTTCAGGGTAGTAAAAATTATATCTGTGGCCCTTGAGCCAAAAAGGTTGAGAACCTCTGTTCTGCACAAATGCATTCCGAACCATAACCTAATACCCATCAAGTTCTGGACCCTGGCTGTCACAGTGCAGAACAAATATTTAATAATGGGCTTGTCAATCTAGCAGAGAAAGGTCTGACATGATCTAAGTGTCTAACACTGGTGCCCAAAAATTGAAGCAATCAAAATGAACAGTGACCTTAATTAGGCCCTAGGCATCTCAAGGCCAGAGTTGCACAGAAAGTCTGTAGCAGAGTCAAATCTTCTGACTCCTAAGCTGCATTCTTTACTTCATACCAAATACAAAATTATGGTCACTGCAACACAGACATACTATGGTGCATGGCTTGCTTGTTCAGCAAGATGTAGGAAGAAGGAATGCCTATGATACGTTTCTTTATGAAGAGGCTTATGGGGTGTTTGTTTGATTTGATGCTAGAGAATGAGCTATTTGCAACAATATAAAAAGAAGAGCTGCAAGGCTTGCTATTATTATTGGGGCAATATTCCAAATTCCCCATTAAGTTTGGTGCTATAGATATAAGAACAAATAATGCTTTCTTCTAACCAAGTGAAATGACAATCAAGTCTCTCATGAACCTAGCTACTCATAAAATGTCTGAAAGAACTGAAACAAATAAATGTTGCACTTGACTTACTGGTCCTTTTGACCTTCTAGAAGGCATTATCCCTAGAAAAATCTACTAATTTTGGTTTAATTGATTTTATTTTGCCGAGATTCACTGTCACATTGTATAATATCTTCACAGTTCCCTTATAATCACTGTTCTGCTCTCTGCCCCTTTTGTTTGCTTTTCTTACCATTTCCTGTGAGTTTGGAAATAAATATTTAGAAGTAAGGTAAAGTGCCCAAGACAGGATTTTCAGTTTCAGAGAAATGGGATTAAAGGGGTGTGAAAATTAAATACACTGTGTAGAAATTGTTATTCAAAACAACAGGCATGCAGTTCCTCCTTGGTCAATAAGTAAGCTGCTTTGCATAAATTACAGAGATGCATTACAGGGACTTGGATAAAATACCAAAAGAAGAAAATACTTTATGGAGGCAAATAATCACATTTTACAGTATTTATGAAGGACTGGATGGCAGCTTTTCCTCTGGATTTTTTTTTTTAAAACAGTATTAAATTACACTTCAACTCTAGTATCAATAAGCTATTTTTAGAAGCAATTACACTGAAAGGTTTGAGCTTCATGGAAACTAATCTATGAGCATCTCTGTCTGAAGCACCAGAAACAGTCGAGTAAAAAAACTGATCTTCTAAATGAAAGGGAAATAAATCTTCTGTGTTCTGGAAAAAAGGGCGGCCTATGACCAGAGATGGACAGAACCATTACAGAAATGTGTGCGTATTTGCATGTGTGGAGGAAGAGTAGAATGGGCATTTATTTCTCCCTGTGCTCTTCCTATCTGCCATTAACAGATGGAGTGGTCAATCTATCTATTATCTATCTGAGGAGTTCAGCTTAATTTAAGACTTCCTTTCCCTTTTCCTTCCTTTTCCACATGGTCTTTCCCATGATTTCCCCTCAGGCACTTTATGTTGCAGCAATGAGTAAGATTAGCAGTGGGTGGAAAACATTAAATCCTATGATCCAAAAAAAGTTAAAAATCATTGCAAAGTATTTTATCTGTGCTTTACAGTTAATCCCTCACATACAGGCAGAAAGCTTAATTCACTAATAACGAAGGCCCTTGAATTGCAGACTCAAGTGGCTCAATTCATCATTGGCCTGCTCATGTTATTATTTGCACTCAGTTTGCAGTGGTGTAAAAGAAAAATTGGGCTCTTTAAATGAAAATGATTATCAATAAATCATCATAAAAACATTTACTCCTCATGAAAAGATTATTTTTTTCAGAACAGCTGAGCAGCAAACTTTCCATAAACCAATATTTGAAATTAACCTTTGTTTTTTCTTTTTATTTGAAGTCCACTTTTTCTTTCCTTCTGTAGCGTTCTCTCTCTGTCTGTTTCCTTTTCAGGACCTGTATTTTCCCTCGGATACATTCCCTGCTTCTTCCTTCATTCTGCCTCCAACTATCAGTCCTCCTATCTACATGTTCCTCCAGTCCCTGCCTTCCTCCATATCCCTTTTCATTTATTTTTCTCCCAAGCCTCACATCACTCCCTTAGGACCTGGCCCAGCAACTTTCCCCTGCTCCTATTACTCGGGTCACAATTAGCCTGCAGAATCCCATCAGCATTCAGCATTAACACAAACTTGTGTAATTAGCTTTGGTTTGAGGTTTTGCATTGCAGGTCTCTTCAAAAACAAGAGTAGAGTTTCACATGTTTACTGAATTTGTTCTGAACAAAGCACGCACGGATTTAATGGGCCACCAGCTGCAACTTTAGTACAAAGAGAAATGACCGTGTGTTCCTTCAGCCTCTGAATATAGTAAAAGTTAAAGTGTGGGGTTTTGTACAGCTGCACGTTTCTGATGGCCAAGTTATATTACCCTCCAGTGTTAAAGAGCAATGATCATGAGTCTCCTTTTCAGAGTGATGGCCTACTGAATGCATGGCACTTCTATATCTAACTTATATGGGCCCGTCACTGTGACATCTGAGCACCTCACAACCTTTAATGTGTTTATCCTCACAAGCCCCTGTGAGGCAGGGAAATGCTATTATCTCCATTTTACAGATAGGGAATAGAGGCACAGACAGACTAAGTGACTTGTCCACAGTCATAGAGGAAGTCTGTGGGGGGCAGGAAATTGAATCCAGATCTCCCAAGGCCTACACTAACCACTGAATCTTCCTTCCTCATGTCACATTTGCCTTTACTATAAATGGGGTCAAAATGCAAGTGTTAATACAGTGCCTGCATTGTTCTGTTAAAAAATGCCAGAACGTGCAATTGAACTTGTCAAAAATTTTAGTTCAAAAACTGATGAGATAGATATTTCAAAACAAATATTTTAGCTTCTTTCATTTTTTTTTTAAATTAAGCCTTTGAAAAACAAAACACCATCTGAAAACTGAGTAATTTTGGGTTCTTTGTTGAAAAACTAAAAAATGTCAATGAAAAATTAAAACTAAACCAAAAATATCTTTTCATCCTATGACATTTTTTGTACAAAATACTTACCAATTTCCAACCACTTTCGAATATAATAATATTTTATGCTTACACTGCATTTCATATGCATGAATGCTTTATAAAGGTGAGTAAATGTTATTAACCTCATTTCACAGAGGAAGAACTGAGGCCCAGATAGGTTAAAATAGACTGCCCAGGTCACACAGAAAGTCAATGTGAGAGTCAGAGCTGGATTAAATGGACCTATGACCTCACTGCCATGTGCCCCTCCATCATTTCAGTGATAGCATCAGGGGCCGTCCACATAAGCACAGTCTGTTGGGCTGGTGAATGATTCAGGACCATTCCCCTTTGGGCAGGCTAAGCCACCCTCTCTCCACTGCCCTCTTTTGTTCACAACATAAAGGGGTAGAAGCTTTTCTTTGAAATGGAAGCTTAGCTCATGATTTCATCATGTGACTCCAGAGCTGGGACCCAAGGCGTGGGCCCACAGTCCCTATACTTTCATCTAACCCTGAATAGAGTATCCTGGTCTTGTGACGCCCAGCCCCTTGTTCTGACAGTTAAAGAATGCCTAAAAGATTGCAGTGCTGGTTGCAGACAGCAGTATCAGGAATTGGCTGTGTTTTTCCACATTCAATGTGCATGGTCTGAAAACGTCCATTTCACTGTACGTCCAGGCATCACTGAACTAATGTTTATATATTTTGGATTAAGTCTAAAGATTTAGGGTTTCTATCTTTCAAGATCTTTCAGGTTATATCCTGTTATCTTTGTCTGTGTGCTAAGCAGATTTAAAGTCTCTGGACCATTCCTTAAGATGATAACAATAGGATTAGAAAAACCATTTATAGGGTTGCACATAAAATATTTATCAGGAAGACTAGTGTGAGCTAGCCCTGGGTGATTATGGGGAATTATCATACTATTCATTGCTTTCCAAAGGCTTTTTAGAAATATAAACCTTACATACTTTTAATACAATTCTTTAGAAATTATATGCAGTGAAATGTTCCTTTTAAATTTTGGCAAATGAGCATAAAGCGTAAGAGACGTATATACTGTAAACATATTTTGGAGATACAAATCAAAACAAGTTATAAGTGAACACATAATGCAGTGAAAACAGATGCACAAAATTTAAAAGAGAGTATAAAGATTCCTTGTTATGCCACCCATTTGCAGAGCGGTCATTATAAATCAGAAGGAACACATTTTAATATTTTATGTAAATATCACCCCGCGCTAAACAATCCTCCACATTAAAAAGGTTTAACAAGTCTAGATCCACCCTCACTTCAAACTGTATAACACACCTATAGATAGAGAACCTGCAAAGTGTAAATTGCCTCATCAAAGTTCATTTTACAAAACTGCCTGCTTGAGTTATTTTTGCTTTTCAACTGTGACTGAATATGCAGTTTTAACAGAAGAGCAGAGATATTTTATGTCTTGTCATAAACTATCTTATATGACCCATTAAACAGAATGAAAAGATTGTAAAGTACCTACCTTGTCCTCATTTTCTTTGGGTTCAGCTCTTGTACCTTTTTCAGTCTTGTAGAACTCCCATGGTGCTAGCAGACCCACGGCACAGACCTGACTGATACATTGTGACAAAATCTCAGCCTCCCTTCTGTTGTGTCAATGTATATTCCTAGATTTGTGTATTTTTCCAAAGAGAGGCATTACTGTGAGAAACAAGAACCACCATGAGAAACTATGGAACTGGTTAAGGCATACTGTGTTCTTTCGACTTGTCAAAGAGAATTCGTCTATTCACCAACTACCGGCTTTGGCTGTAGGTCACTAGGTTGCTAATGCCAAGCAGGGCTCACAGCTTCTGTCCTTTGATAGGATTTAGGCATAATCTTGAGAAGAAAGAGTGAGAACAGATATTAGCATTTGGGTAGGCAATTGCTAATCCAGCAATAATACAATCTGGGTGGAACAGAAAACAGGACATAACTGATTTATTAATGATTTTACTGACAAAGACAAATTAACAGATTTTTTGCCAAGTGACTACCTATTGTAGTTTTCCTATTGTAGACCATAATGTCCAAGTACTATTTCTACAGCAATGGCCTTGGAGTGCAAATGTTTTGAGAGAGAAGTTTCTAATTGTTTCTCCCTTGTACCTATAGTCCATGTTTTCCTCTCTCTCTCAGCATTTCTGTGTGCAGTTTTTCTAGCTCTTTCTAATACTCTTTGTCTCAATGGTAAGACTAGATCCTGTTCTTATTATGGGGAAGTAGGCAGCAAGAAAACACAAGAGTATGTTAACAAGGCAATGCAATGCGTAGCTCCAAAATCCAAGTCCATGCATTGAAAGTCACTGCAAGAAAATCAACCAACCTGCATTGCATGGATTATTTATTAGTTGTGCATCAGTAATGCTGAGAGGCCCCATTGAGGATTGGAGCCTGACTGTGCTATGTTCTGTTCACATACAGCAAGACAGTCTCTGTCTCAAGAAGCTTACAATCTAATCATTCATTGCATTAGGATAGCAGCAGTGAATGGTCAGTTCCGATCAAGCAGTTATAATTGTTCAAGCACGGTACTGAACAGGCTTCACTAGCTCTGTAGGAACCTTCTGCTCCCACACACACCTATATTTTTCATAGCTGTAATTTAAAACAGGTTTATACCTCCTGAAAAATAGAGATGTTGATCTATGTAGTAACATTTGTCTTCACTTGTAAGACAGGGAGATGAGAATATAACATTTATGATTATAGCACTCGAGTTATCGGTGCTGACCTTGCTCATGAAGATAAATTTCATAACAAAGATCAGCTGTCCTGGATTCCTCATGGATGTTAAGAACAGGAAAAAAAATTAGAATTTAAGGACAGAAATCTCATATCTATGACTAAAATATAAGGAGTGAACTGCTTAAGGATTTCCTGGTTGAATGCCTGAGTGAGCAGAAATCATTCTGAAACTGCAACATTATTCAGGCAATGGGAAAGATCTGAAATGTTCAGACATATGGTCAAGTGTTGAACCAATAGGCATGGCTAGACTCAAGGCTAAATTTAAGCATCTGATATTGATTTTAGGTGCTGTGTCTCTGGCTACCAAGTAAAGAAATTACTCCAATTAGTCTCTCAAATGAGTTACATCATCCTGATCAAGACTAATACTATCGGAGTACAGCCTTCATTATTCAGTACCTCCCATTGTCTGGAACAGGATCACGTTGCCCAGAGTCTTAATTTGTTACCAGAGACTCAAGGTCTGTAGCAACTGTCTCAGTGCACTCATTGGCTAGTCACTGTTTATGGTTTTGTAGGCATCACAGCCGAGTTGAGTCGTAAGAAGGATTTGGAAGGCAGTCAGTTCCCATTCACTCCAGTGGCACCTCTGATGATCAGACCATAGTTATTTTTATGTCTAAGTATGGATTCTTAGTATGGATGGTGCCTACTCTTAGGTGCTCAACTTGAAAGTTTTGTCATTAGAATCTAAAATGTTGTAACTAAAGTTCCCAATCCATCTGTATTTGGATCCCAGTCCAAAGCCCCATTGAAGTCAATGAGAATCTTACCCCTGACTTGCATGGACTTTGGATTGAGCCCATGTAGCATATTCCTAACATTTAAATAATCTTAACATTTATTTGCTCATCTTTTATAAAAGAATTCTAAAAGAAACGATGCAAGGGACTTGGTCTTTAAGTCGATTACACAAGCTTCTAGCTCACAACCAATTCAAAATACTTTCCAGATAGCAGGAATAACTGCATATCTTCCCAAAGGAGATGCACCCCTATTGTGGTCTAAATCAACATCCTGTTTGGAATCTATTAAGATTTTAATAATCTAATCACACTGGGAGCATTTATCTAGTTGAATTATCAGTTTAATTATTTCATGTAACCAAAATGCGTTATGTACTTCACAAAAATAAGTAAAGGAAGATTCCTTGAATCAGACAACCTAAATTCAACTTTACACAACAAGTGAGACAATAACCAAAACAAAAACAGGCACATGAGTGGGGGAGGACAAGGGTAAAAATGATAAGATTAGCAGTAACTCAGCAAGGCCTTGATCCGAAACTCAGATCCATGCACACATATCCCTGCACCCATGCAAACCCTCGGTGACTTCAGTTGGGCTCTGTACAGGTTCAGCAGTTCACTCTCAGAAATATGATTGCAGGATTGTCACCTAAGACGTATGAACATTAGGATGATTAGCTCTGCTGCTTTTTTCATCCCCTGACATCCCAGCAGCAGAAGCACATTTTTAAAATTTAACAGAACAATAAGGGACTGCCCAGAAAAACAGGCAGGAAGGAAAAACATCTCCCTAGATAGCCACCTTTCTGCCAGCACTGAAGAGCTATTATGGGACAACGCCAGAACTATTAGCTTTGATGATTTTGCCTCTGTCTCCAGCCAACCTACAAAACTTTTTGACCAGGTTAGGCCCCTGAACACAGGAGATCAAAGAACTATGGCAGGGCTTACAAAGGGACACTCTCTCAATAGAGAGGCAGTTATTCGGGTACCACTGGACTCAGAGACACAGAACTGTTTGAGTTGTCCAGAGAACCTAGGCATGTCTAGGTCACCATCCATGGATGGCATCTCTAGGTAAAATAAACATGGGTAGACTGTTTGTTGGTTTAAAATCCTTTTTTTCCTTTCTTATGCTTTGTTCGTACTGCTAAAAGCACACAATACTTTTGTTTTAGAAAGGTTGTCTGATCACAGACTCCTGAAGGGAGAGACTCCTAAAAATCCTTTCACGCTCTCTGCTTTCCAGGATACAATTGCTACCTTCACTTTTCCACTGAAGCCAGAATAGGTTGCCTTTTTCCTTGATTGTGGCATTTGGCCATCTAACAAATTCTTCTTAAAGAACTCCCAAATTTCATTCATGTTTTTCTGTCTACGTTTTTCCTCCAAATTGATTTTGCTCATCATCATTGTCAGCTTTGGGAAATGAACCCACTTGAACCACCAAGAATATATATTACCAGTTGGGACTGTCTTTGTTTGCCCTTACTGAACATAATGAGGATGCTAGCCTACATCGTCATTATTACCACATGAACTAAGGGCCTCATCCGACACCCACTGAAGTCCAATGGCAAACCTCCTGTTAATTGCAATGCAGTAGGAACAGGCCTCTAGCTTTCTGATCTCCCATGGTTTAGGAAACAGGCATCCAGTTGTCAGTCCCCTCCTCACATATATCTCCATTAATGTTAATGTTCTGCATTATTGTTAATAATGTTCTGCATTATTTTGCACAGCACTACACTGGATTAATGTTAATGTTAATGTTCTGCATTATTTTGCACAGCACTACACTGGATGTTAAGACATAAAATGAATAAGATTCTGTATGTGAGTAAGGTAAGTCTTCAAGACAAGTCTGAAATCAATAAGGGACAGATCTGAGAGTCACTAAGTAGCAAATTATTTCTCCACCTGTGACAACATCTTAGATATTTCCTTACGTTTACATATATAAAACAAGGTTCTGCCTGTTTTAAAACATTCACTATTTTAATCAATTGTGTGTTTTTCTAGCGATCATAAAATGATGTGGGGTTATTTCCTCTACCTTTCCTTCCATAATTGCTCTTCCAGGGCTCCCTACAAATTGACCTTCAAAACTCTTAAATATCTCAACCCCTGTATTGTCAAAGTTCGCAAAAACTCAGGGACTAATGACCACATTAATCTAATATGCAAATTCAAATTGCTCACTATTCTATCATTTAAATGGGAGTGTGTAAAGGAGATATTCCTGGCTCCATGGTATATTTATTTATTCTGTGTGATGCTTTTATATTATTCCAGCCATATATAACACACTTATATATGTGTTACACACATGTATGTAACACACTTGGAGATGTTTGACTGAAAGGTATAAGTGTGACATATCATTACACAGCTTTTGATCTGCAAGAGTACCAAGTTTCCCCTTCTTTTGACATAGTCTTAGGTTGGGGGGCTATTGCTTGAGTGGATGGGTGAGGTTCTGTGGCCTGTGTTGTGCAGAAGGTCAGACTAGATGATCATAATGGTCCCTTCTGACCTTGTAGTCTATGAGTCACCTACTTTTACAATTGTTCGAGCCCTTCAGTGAATACCTTTAAAATTCTAGACATCTAACTTTTACTTTTAAATTCATCACATGTCTCCAAAACAATAAACATACCAGAAACACTATTTCTATAGGACCTCTGGTAAATCCCACCCTCTGATGCAAACAAGTCAAGCACTGAAAGTCAACGGGTTCTCCTCCTCCCCCCAGTGTCCTAGGACAGACTATTACCCAGACAGACTATCATCACAAAGCTGTGCTCATTCACCAGTGCACAAAAGAGGATGGTAAAGTAACAGCCTTGTCAGCTTGTGCTTCTCCAAAACCATGGGGGATGGGTGGGTGAAAGGAATTCCAGACAAGGGCAATACTTAGGAAAGAAAAGTGTTAAAGAAGTTAAAAGAGAACATGTAACCTTATTGCAAGAAAAAAATCTTTTACTTGATACTCGTTAAAGAAGTTCTTATTCCAAATAACTAATTTTAAATATATTTATTTTACCTGCTGGTTGATAGTTAAGTTTTCTTACAGATTTGCATATGTAACTCTCATTGAGTTAAATAGGAGCTGCACAGAGAAGGAAAGAGCTGAGCTCAAGTAAGTAGTTCACAGCATCGACTGGCCGGATAATACATATTGGCTGATGAAAAGGTTTAGCTCGGGATGCTGGTGTCTTCCGGTGAAGGGAAAGCTGATCATTTGTAACCTTTGCTGCTGCTGATACCCAGCCAACAAGCTGCTCTTCCTGATGTCACTGTTCTAAATTAGGGCTGTACTCTTTGTGATAGTTTAATCCTAGGAAATCCCTACTAAATTAAAAGCCAGGTTCTCTGGATTCTGCAGCGAGTGCACTGCTCATCAAGGCTAAAAAAAGAGGGCCTCTTTCTGCTCAAGCCAGGAGAGATTCAGTTATAATTAAAACCTAACAATTTCATTCACCCCTGCTAAAGTCCAAAGCTTTCAAAGCAGACATGAGCATACACAGCAGTGGGATTTGAGGCCATGAACTATGCAGCAGTATAACACTTAATATGCATATCACCCATATGCATGTCACCATATCAGCTGGAAAAGAGGGTAAACAGTGAAGTGGCAAAATTTGCAGATTATACAAAATTAGTCAAGGTAGATGAATCCAAAGTTGACTGAAACGTGTTGCCCAGTCACCCAGCTTTGTGAGATTCTTTTGTAACTAAGTGACAGGTGAAATTCAATGCTGATAAATGCACCATAATGCGCATTGGAAAACATAATGCCAACTATGCATAAAAAATGAAGGGATCTAAATTAGCTGATGCCACTCAAGAAAGATCTTGGTGTCACTGTGGATAGGTCTCAGAAAACATCTGCTCAGTGTGCAGCAGCAGTCAAAAAAGAATGTTAGGAACCATTAGGAAAGGGAGACAATAATATCATAATGCCACCCACACCTTATATCCTACATGAAGTTCAGGTCACCCCATCTCAGAAAAGGTATTCGGATTGGCAAAAGTAGAGGGAAAGGCAACAAAACTTAAAAAAACAAGGAAATACATCTTCACACAATGCACAGTCAATCTGTTAAACTCATTGCCATGAGAGATTGTGAAGGCCAAAAGTATAACTGGGTTAAAAAAAACAATTAGAATAATTCATGGAGGACAGGTCCATCAATAGCTATTAGCCAAGATCGGCAACCCCATGCTTTGGGTGTTCCTAAATCTCTGACTGCCAGAAGCTGGGACTGGACAGCTGATAAATTGCCCTGTTCTGTTCATTCCCTCCTAAGTATCTGGCACTAGCTATTGGCAGTAAGCAGGATACAGAGCTAGATGGAGCATTGGTCTGACCCACTATGGCCATTCTTATGTTCTTATCATTGTGGGGGCCCGATTTACTCTCTCTCTGCCACTCTGCATCTCTTTTTTGCTCGTTTACAGTGGCTAATACAGAAGATATAAACAAATGGCTGCTGGCCTAATAACTATATCTGTACCTAGTCAGACTCATTGTTTATTATATGGTTAAAGATAATAGCCTGGTAAAACGATACCGTGGTCTAGTCATCCCTCCCAGCCCATGCTCAGAGATTACGATAAACTCTTGAGAGTGAATATGGAGTTTTGATTCATCATAGCAGGGGGTAGAGTGAGTAAAATGTGCCTCTGTAGCATAAGGTATTACTCATCACAAAATGCCATTTTAGAGGGTAAACGTGCTGTATAAAATTGACAGGAACATACAAGTCAAATGGTAGATTTTAATGTCAGAAGAGGTAACCACAAAGATCAATAAGCCTAAATATATTTAATAGAGCACCACAGGACTCACAACTATTTGTTGGTCAAGGTCTGTGGCAGAAAGCAGCTCCTGGTGAGAGCTTACGTGCTGCAGTAAAATCCCATGTGACACCTCCTCTGATTATACTGATTCACCTTCAGAAAAACTGGGGAAACTCCAGAAGACTGAAAAGATTGTGACAATAATTGAAAAGGGAAAGCAAGATAGCCTGAGTAACCATAGACTAGTTAGCCTGACATAAATCCAGGAGAAGAAAAGGGAAAGCTGATATGGGATTCAGTCAAGAATTAAAGATAGGAATATAATTAATGCCAGTCAACGTGGTTTTCTGGAAAATAGGTCTTCTCAAACAAACCTGTTTTCAATCTTTAATTACAGATGTGATTGAGAAACATATTTTTAAGACGTAGTTGACTTTTGTAAAATGTTTGTAAAATGTTCCACATGACATTCTGATAAAAAAATTAGCACTATGCAATATCAATAAAGCACACATTAAATGGAATATGAACTGATAGATAACTGATAGATCTCAAAAAGTAGTTGTCAATGGAGAAACAGCATCAAATGGGGGATTTCTACTGCGGTTTTGCAGAGATTAGTTCTAGCCCTGATGCTATTTGATTTTTTTTCCCCCCAATCTGGAAGCAAATATAAAATCACTGCTAATAAAATGCATGGATGACACAAAGATTGGTGGAGGATAAATAATGATAAGGGCCTGGATGTCATACATGGGGTGATCTGGATTGTTTTGTACCTTAGGCCCATTCAAACAAAACACATTTTTAATTGTAGAATCATGGGGCTAGAAGAAACTGCCATACAGCCAAATGCAAAGTTATACATATAGGAACAAGGAATGCAAAGCATACCTAGAGAACTAGGGATTGTGTCCTGAACAATAGTGACTTTGAGAAGGATGTAGGCATCAGAGTGGACAAGCAACTGAATGTAAGTTCCCAGTGCAATGCTGTGGCAAAAAGGACTAATGTGGTCCTTGGCTATATAAACGAGAGAGTGGGAGTAGGGAGGTTATTCTATCACTGCAAGCAATGCTGCTGAGAACAACACTGGAACACTGCACACAGTTCTGGGGACTGCATTTGAAAAAGGATGTTGAATAATGGGAGAGGCTGCAGAAAAGAGTCACAAAAATTATTTGAAGGCTAAAGTAAAGTAAATGTTCTTTAACCCTATCTGTTTAATTATCAAAATGAAGACTGAGAAGGGACTTGATCACAGTGTATATTTACCTACAATGGGGAGAAAATACTTGGTACTAAACATCTCTTTCATCTAGTGGAGAAAGCCATAACAAGAACCAATGGCTGGAAGTTAAAGCCAGATGAATTTAAGTTAGAAATTAGGCACCATTTTTGTTTTAAACAGTGAGAATGATTAAGCATTGGACCAAACATTCTCTTGATGTCCTCAAATCAAGACCAGATGCCTTTCTAGAAGACATGCATTAGCCGCATACAAGTTACTGGCCGAAAGAGGAGTAATTAGATGAAATTCCATGAGCTGTGTTAGGTAGGAGGTCAAACTAGATCTTGTAGCCTTAAAAACTGTGAATTTGAAAAGAAAAAACAAAAAACCTGAGAAGCATGAGGCACATTACTAAGTAAATGCTCTCTGCAGTCACCTTTTTAAGCATCCCCAAAAAAGTTTCTGGTGCAGCAGGTCAGCCGCTCTTTGCCCAGGGTGTGATCTTAGAGATTGTTTCCTCATCGCAGAATAAAATCAAAGATACATGATCTAATGAAAATCCAAAAGTGGAAAAGAGGCAAGTGTGGAAGAGCCCAACTACACAGCCGATGTTTCCCCCACAGTATAGGATGCATGGGAAGAAGCAGAACTAAAGAGAGCTATAAGCAATTCTGTAGTTTCGATTTGCAGGGTTCTTTCTGGCCCCCTGTCCTTTGGCTTCTCTTTAAGAAGCTTTTCAGATTCAGAAGAAGACAAGATCAAACTCAGCCCAAACTCCTGGATTTCACATGATAGTGCTCATGCAAAATAAATGGTTGTCTCATAAAGTAGCCCCCCAAAAAGTGACCCTTTCCACAAAGCTGAGATTGAAGTTTGGGAGGAAACACCCACAACCAGCAGAGATTCACCTGATGCCGTATTTCCTTAGACACATTCACACACCTCTAAAAATAACCCTGACAAAAATAATAGTAGTAATAAAGGGGCAGTGAAAACAACATATTAGGCCAAATTTTCAAAAGTGTATGTGTAATGTACGCAGATAGAGGGCTGCGTATACAAACCCTCAACTGGTGCGCGCATGCTAGACCTTGTGGACACACTTTTCAAAGTTCTGACCATTAGGAATCCAGATCTGGTCTTTGTCTCCTCCTTCTCTCCTTAAAACACACTTCTTCCACCCTGCCTACATAAGCTATAGTAGGTTCCTACCTGTCAAGAACAGTTAGCAAAGCATATGATTAAATTATATAAACAAAATAATCATGGAACTAAAAACGCCCACACTAAATGCATCACTTGCTTCTTGTTTCATCACATCCTTGTCCACATTTCAGACGTCATCTAAACAGAAACCAGCCATGGAACCTGCCCCATGCTGGGGTAAAGGTCTGTCTTGGGAGGGGCATGATGGAGGAGCTAGGCCTGCAAATTCTTCAAGGCAGGTATTCTGACTTCTTACTATCGGCAAATCACGTTGCACATTTCCAATGCCATTAGAGAAATAAAATGACGTTCCCTGAAAACAGATTCTCTCAGACGGTGGTATATGTATAAAGGTATCCCATAAATCCCCCAACCCCACATCCATAAATGTGGTGCAGGGTTAAAGGATAATTCTTGGAAACGCTTTTCTCAAGAGCTTTTGATTTGCATTGAGTGGCTAGGAGATCTGGAAAATACGATTTCCTTGCTAGGTTATGGTCATGCTGGCTTCAGCAAAAGCCTGATTCAAAGCCCACTGAAGTGAGTAGAAAGACTCCCATTGACTTCAATGGGCTTTGAATCAGGCCTCCTAATGATCCACCTACTGAGAATTTAAATGAATATTCAGCGCTAAATTCTGGCACTGCAAAGCAGTTACTGTAAAACAAAGAATTGGAAAACCACTTGCCCAAGGTTTCATTGATGCTTTTTGTGAAAACAGTAATGGGTCATACCTGACTACATGAGTCATCCTCACTACAAGATAACTGCTGACTTTGAGCAGTGGTTCTCAATCTGTGATCCAGGGGATAACTGCTGGTGGTGAGAAGAGAGCTGGCAGGTTGCACAGTGGTGTCCTTTCCTTGTTTCCAACTGCTATATTTTAGGTTTAAAAGCTAAAATAAAATAATACCACCTAACTCATATAGAGCCTTTCATCAGTAGATTTCAAAGAGTTCAGGGCCTTTAATGTATTTATAAATATTTTACTGATGTCAACTCTCCATGTAAGCAATTGCTGTAGTTGCCACAAGGATGCTATATAATTGCAAATGGGAGGAAGGTGGTTCACTCAGTCATGACTGAGAGTGGACATGTCTATGAGACAATCTATCAAAAAAAAGATTTAGTCCAGGACATGAAAAAGTTTGAGATCTCTTGATGCAGAATCCTATGGTGCCACCCAGTGGTTATTCAATATAATCTTTTGCCAGAGATTCATTGCATTCAAACTCATCAGGGAAGAATGCAAAGAGACACAAAGCCCTAGTTTAATAGACTAGAAACAAAGATTAAAATTAAAAAATAATCACATCTGGAATGGTTCATGACTTGGAAAACACTGAAAATGATTAGAAGGTAGGAGAGTTGAGTGAAAATGATTGATGTCCCTTTCTCTCTCCTATGAGAGACTGAGAACCCATTTTTGTAACATTCCCAAAAAAATAAAACAGGGATTTTGCTTCCCACTGGAATGCTTCACAGTTAACATTAATTTAGGTGTTGGATAGCTTCATTACAGAATTAATTGATAATGCTAAATTTTTCTAGAGTTTTTTTGTATCTTCATATAGCATTTAATATACAGTTATATCTCTACTGTGTAATTCTGTACGGAGGTTAAAAGTACCAATAGAAAGGAAAGTATTTTCCCATTCAATGCTATTGGTTTTTAGAATAATTTCTAAAGATCCCTCTTCTGTTTCTATAAAACCCAATAGATTCAGTCCCCATTAATTGCTATAGGACTTTTCCATCAAGGTCCTACAGAACTTTCAAATGACAGGGTTAAAAAAAAGTAGAAAAAAGGAAGACAGAAGCAGCCAACACAAGGGGAGAGATAAAGCAGTTTTAAGCAATGCAGAACTGGTTTTATGAGACATTCAGATTAACAGATTTTTTTTTTAATTTCCTTTAACTTCCTATTTCATTTCTTTAAGATTTTGCACCATAGAGTTTCCTATTGAGAAAGTGGAACAACAAGACCATTAAGCAGGTCTATGCCAAAGGTCCAGCCTTTTTGCAGTCCTCTGAAATTTGGCAGCTTGAATAGAACAAAACCTGAATCCAAATAGTCCCTCATGTGGGTCTTGTCTTTAAATTTTGAAAAGTAAAAGCAGACCAATGCAGTTTTGCAGAACTAAGATTTGGCCTAAAACTGAGAAGTTTTGGGACAGGGGGACCTGTTAGATCAAACAAATAAATAAAAGAAGATTTAGCTCATTCTTAAATACCCCTTTAGCTTTTTTTTTTTTTTTTTAAGTAAATCCCTCACCTTTGACCATGTTGAAGCCAAAAAAAAATTAATTTCATTACAAACCCAACACATAGGCCATGTTCCAGCTTCCCAATAACAAGTAGCAAGGAAAAATTTCAAAAGAGATACAAATGGGGGAAGTGGCTTCCAAGGAGGCCAGCTGACAATGAAAGTCTGATCAAGAGAAAGCAAGATTCAAGTACAAGCCGCTGAGGAAAAAGAAAGAACAGCCAAAGCACTTGATGCTTGGGAGAAAAAATGACAAACATGCCCATAATACCAAATCTGGCCCTCTGACTCGTATCTTTGGTAAGTTTAACTGAAACTGGGTCCTTTGTCTCAAATAATAAAGAGCAGACGAAAAAAGCAATCAACCAGTCACTCTTTGAAAAGTTCAGGAAATGATCTTTGCTGTTGGGAAGCAATGTGAAATTGGCTGGGGGAAAAAAGATGACTCCATCAGTTAGCTTTGGGGTTTTGTTTTGGGTTATTTTGTTTGTTTGTTGGTTGTTTTTATTAAATAGGTGGTCATTTCCATTACCCAGGGTTGATATTGAGTCATCTCAAAGCTTTTCAGGACAGGGACTGTCTCTTACTCTGTGTTTGTATAGCAGCAAGCACAATAGGATCCAGATCTAATTCAGGCTTCTGGGCACTGCTGCAATATAAATTTGAATCACTTATTAATAATAGACCTGTTCCATGTGCTGAGCAGCCATGGCAAACTGTGTACTTTTATAAGACTAAAGACGGTTCCTGGGTTACATAAACACATGGAAAGAAGAGGCAGGCTATTATATATACACACTGTAGACGGTTGTTACAGAAATACCCACTTATTTTTGCCTAAAAGGGATTACTCACAGTAACATTACATTATTTGTATGCTCAGCAGATAAATGCTGCTGCTTGCCTATTGCTAGAAATAACTGGCAAAGTTTAATTCAGATTTTTCCCATCAAATCAACAGAGGGATAATTAATTTACAACAAATATTTCCAGTTCTACAACATATCCCTTCCCTTTCCTCCACTTTCCTGTCAAAGGCAGCCCCTCCTTTGCCCCCAGCTGTGTGATCTAGACCAGCAAATGTGCCATAAAATTAAAGATGTAATTTTATTCCAAGAGTGATTGCCAAAGCTTAACTGGGGGAACCACACCAGAAGCAGGAGTAACAAAAAAAATAATTAAAAAAAATCTATTAATCTTTCTTAAAATGTCCTACGGACACATTGCCTCATTCAGCCAATTAACAGATACAACTGGCTTAATAAAAGCATACTATTCATCTATAACCGAGTTATTTCTTATAATAGTTGAAAAAATTGAATTTTTTTTTCAAATGTGAAAAGCCACGTCTTTTTAACTCCTTGCTTTGTCTCCCAGCATACGCAGGAGCTGAACTGTATGATCTGATGGTGAGCTGCCTGCAGATTTCAAATTAAATCTAACGTTTGGAGTATAATTCAGACAACCCCTTTTTCCGGCCATGAAGGCATTAAAATAAAAATGATCTGTAAAGCTTCAATGCCAGTTTACAGGGGAATGCATCATGTTATATCACCATCCACTATGACAACACAGGGAAATTTACCTTACCACTTTAACAAAAGAGCTGACAGTTGGTGTACCTATCTAAATCAGCAGATCACCCTCTTCTCTGGCCCCAGGTACATATTCCCAGACAGCACTCCCCTCAGCCTAGGGTGACCATATGTCCCATTTTGACCAGGACAGTCCCTTTTTCACGCCTGTCCAGGCCATCCTGACTTTTTTGGCAAAAGTGGGCATTTGTCCTGTTTATTCTTGCCAACAGCCATTTTTGTCAAAAACAAAAAAAGGGGGTGCATGGAGGAACAGTGTGTGGGGAGGGGGTGAGCAGTAATGCCAGACCAGCTCTGGAAGGGGGGTGGTAGGCAGTGCTTGGGGAAGCAGCAACACCAGCCTTGTGCAGGCGGGGGGTGTCCTCAGGTGAGCAACTCGGGCCAGCACCCTCTGGGGGTGGTTTAAGCTAGCCCCATGTGGTGTCTCATTTTCCCTTTCCCCAGGGCCTTCTCTTCCTGGTTTGCAGTGCGGGTCTCTGATTACCTCTCAAGAGATCCAAATTCCTCGCTCTCTTGCCCCGTTGTTCTACACAGAACAGTGGCTTTGCTCTCCCTCTTCCTTTCTGGAGCAGCATTTGTTTACCTGATGTTCTGATGGCAGAGATGATTATCAATCACAGGTGTGATAACACCCAGGAGTTTCCAGATTCTTTCAGTCTACATGATGGCTCTTTGCCCTGCTGAGAAGTTACTGGGCTGGATTGTTTGACAGAACTCTACTTTTTACTTGGACAGTCTCAATTACCTGTTCAATTATTTTTCTCCAAAAGTTTATAATACTTTTTCCAAAGCTTGAAATGGGATTTTCATTTTTTCTTGACTTTTGCTCCTAGTTCTGGTCTTCTATACTTTACAACCATTTCTTCCCTCCCCTCTGGATGAGTCAGAACAAAAATTCTAGCTCCAAATTTCATCTCTCTTCAGTGGGCAAGATTAGGTGCCCAGACCTGAATATTCCTGCACTTCTGGATTTGAAATCTGGATCCAAATCTAAATTTCCCTAAGTGTCAGGATGTTTGAATTTGGCACCTTTGAGAAAGAGATTCAAAGTTAAATCTAAACCAAGATCCATATCTGGGATTTGGATGTGAGGTTTTGAGTCAGGCCATTTCTAATGTCCACCATTACCAACACCCCAGATTTCCATTAAAGATAAAAAATAATGTAGCAGGGCTGTGGCAAATGGGTTTGTTAATGAGACCATTGTTCTGCAAGTTATTCTGCATGGGTACAGACCCTGCAGCAACTCAGAATCTCATTGAACCTCAGTAGGGCTCAGTGTGGATGGATACATGCCATGGGCCCTAATTTTTCAAATCCTTGTGCAGTGAAACTACACAGCAGAACTGAATGCAAAATGGACTTTTTGGTTCATTGACAATTTTGAAAATTCGGGAAAAACCATTTCTGGTCAAAATGTTTTGTTTCAATTTTAAAATATTTTTGAATTTTTAAAAAAAAAAATTAAAGGTAGTTTTGAAATGAAAAGTTGTTTTTAACAAAAAAAATCAAAGCACTTTTTTCTGAAAATGGCAAAACTGCTCATTCTGATATTTTTTTTTCAGAATTCTTCTTAATCTTTTTCCTAATAAAAATACTTGGCAAAATTGACACATTCAATTTTTTGGTGAATGTTTTGGTGTCACAGAATTGGCATTTTTTGCCTTAAAAAAGTTGCATGTGAAAACTTTTGCCCAGGTCTGTCCTCATATTTAAGGATAAATCCAAGTATTTGCAGGTTTCAGGTCTTCACTTCTAACAGCAAACCACAAAATATTGTAAGTCCTACTTAAACAGGGTTCGGGGGGGTTGTTTGTTTTGCATTTATTTTGAACCAAATTGGTGGAGATTTTTTAAAAGGCCTGATTTTCAGAGGTACTGTACACTCTCAACACCCACCCAGTACAGTTCTACAATATTATTTCCTAAAACTGTTAGCCCTCAACCTGAAGAAGAACACTGAAGTTTGAAAGCTTGTTTCTTTCACGAACACAAATCGGTCCAATAAAAGATATTACTTCACCTACTTGGACTCTTTCATATCTGTGGACCAATATGGCTACAACAACACTGCAAACAGCTCTCAACCCATCAATCTCAAAGCCATTTTAGAGAATAGAATCAGGATCTTAATTTCTCTCCTTTTATACCACTGACTGAATGCCATCTCTGTAGCAAACTCCTCAATCAACATCCAGGAATAGGAAACAAAACACGGTCACGTGGATTAGCCATATGTCAACTCTCCAGTGAAAGGCAATGTGGCCATAGTTAATCTGAAACCTTGATTACAAGCCAAAGAGAACGGTTATATAACTCAGAAAACTGAAAAGAACTAAAACAAACAAGTAAGAGCAGCATTTACTTGAAAGAACAATCACCCACACTTATGGATCTGCACCTTTTATTACATTATTAGGCAATCAAGACCTTCAGATAACTGGGCTTTTTTAAAATTACTAAAATAATAGAGGTATTGTGCTAATTAAAAAGTACATGCAAGATGCTGACAGGCAATACATTATTTAAATACACACTGTAACAGAGGCAAAAATCTTTGCAAGGATTTATTTGCTTCACCTGCACTTACAGAATTAGCAGACTCATGACAAATAGCACGGAGCTATGTTTACCAGCTGGAAATGGACAAAGACAAACAGAACACTTCCCAAGAGCGAGGCCCCCGTGGGAAAGAACGGAATCCATTCTCTCTAGGTCAAGGACAGAGGTTTACTGAGAGGCAGTCACCCCTTTAAGCCAAATCAACCAGGCAGGTGAGGTGCTGCTAAGCAGATTGCAAAGGCAAAATCTACTGCCTGGATTAGCAATCTATTTAACTGTAAGCACCATTTCCAAACCTAGAATAAAATTTTTGAAAAAGGACAAACGTCTATCAGCAATGTCCACTCTCCCTCCACCCCACCTCCACCCCCCAGTTGCAGGAGTTCATTGTATAGGCAGGGTGTGCCTATCTAATCCAAATGTGTGATTTCCCTCAGAATTCACAACAGAAAGACAATCCCCCCTTGAAGTCCCTTGCAATATAACCAGAAGGAAATTCTTCCTCAAACCCAACATTGGAATTCACCGTAACCACATGTATGTGGGCAGTTACTGTTGTAGTCAAACATCTCTCATGTCCTGAGATATCATTTGTAACCAGTGTGTCGGTCATTTGTTTCTTAAATCCTAGTAAAGTAAATTCTGGAAGAAGAGAATTTGAACCAATAGTAAAATAATTAAGTAGGAGGCAAAAAGGAAAAGTAGAATTCATATCTGAAATGTGTCTCATTGCATAACCTGCTAGCCCTTTACATTAAAACTTCCTGCCCCTGTTGTGGGGAGTGATTGGTTCTGTTCATCACAGCCATGGGCAAATTTTTCATACTAAGCACAGCTTTTAATAACAACATTAGCACTTAGATGGTGTTTTGCATCTTCAAAGCACTGTCTACACATTCATTTATTAAACTGCTAGAAATGCTTTTACTCTCAGTCTTCATGATTTAACAAATGGATCCATGTTTTTTACTATTATACATCAGCTACAATGGTGGGGGGTGCTATAGAAAACCCTAGCACAGAAAGACAGATGCCAAATCTCAAAACCTGCACACATTTACACGACTGTAACATTAGCCACATGAGAGGTCTGACTGAATTAAGGCTGTAGAAAATCTACAGGTCTTGTATATATAAAAAGAAAACAAGTAATTCCTGTCAGAATTAACTTTATTTTGGTTTACGAGACTATGAAAGGACAAAGCAAAGCAAAGTCTATGTGAGAGAGTACAGGAAGTGTGCATCTCTAATGTGGCATTCTGCTCTTAACCAGCCTCGAATGTCTACCTATTTCTGTAGCCAGTGGAATCGTTAGCCATGCATTGGAGGCAGTGCTGCCCAAAGGCAAGAGTGTTGGACAGGGACTCAGGAAACATGAGTTTTATTCCTGGCTCTGCTACTCACCTGCTGTTTGACTTTGAGTAAGTCACTTCACCTCCCCATCGCTGTTTCCTTCCCATCCTTTTTCCATCTGTGTAGACTGTAAGCTTTCCAGGGCAGGGACTGTCTCTCTCTATAGCCATGTCTATGTTACAGGCGCTACAATGGCACAGCTCTGGGGCTGTAGCACAGTAGGGTAGACACTTCTACACAGATGGAAGAAGTTTTTCCATCACTGTAAGAATGCCACCTCCTCAAGGACGGTAACTTCATTGATGGAAGCATTCTTCCATCGACCTTGCTGCATTAACACCAGAAGTTTGGCCAGCATAGCTACAGCACACTTCTTGAGCACCATAGCTACAGCGACCTAACCTTTACGTGTAGACCAGGCCTCAGTGTATACTCAACACTCAGCACAATAGGGCCCTCATCTCAGTTGGCCTCTAGGCGCTATGTTAATAATGGAGTGATACAAACAAATAAAAGCACAACAGTTATATAACTAAAACACGCCACAAATAAGCACTTCCAAGATGAAAAGTGCTATTGCATAGAAGATCTAAGCACTGCCTACCTATGGATTTGTTGCTACTGAGAACTCAGAAAGAGAAGCCACTCAGAACATGCCTTTATATAACAAAACCAGCATATGAATCACTATTACACACTGTGCTCCTACAGGAATAAATAGTGTTTCCAGACCTTCACATAAAAAGGCATTGTTTTTAAAGAAGCATTTTACATACATAAAATACAAGTGAGGACATTGGTTTATAAACACTTTTGATTATTAAAGATGAGCAAATCTGGGGGGTGAAACAACCACATTTGCTTTTCACCATTAACGCAGCTGCTTTCTTTAAATTCACTTTTGTTTTGAGCCTGTTTCACTTTCTGGTTCTCCTTCCGAGGCAGAATGCTGCTATGTTTGCACTGCAAAGGGAAACACTTAACGCCAAAGACCAAATTATTATAATTTGAATAGTAGTTTTTAAAATAACCAAACCCCTGAGATTTCCTGGAAACATTTCTATTGAACTTAGATTTTGTGAAACCTAAATTCTGGATTTAAATTGACTTTCCAGTGTCCCTTTAAATCAAAGTTGAGGCCTGGCCAGAATCAAGAGCCAAATGGTGGCAAAGTTGGCTACAGATCTAGTTTTTCATGGCTTGGTCCTAGCCTATCATTCTTTTGGGTCTGAACTGAAACCCAATTCAAACACTCCCCAAACATATTCCAGCTCCAAAATGCCGCCCAGGCTTATCGCTGCTTTAATTGTTCTCGTACACAGTGCGACCATATAGCTATTTATTACTGCAGTTATTATTGGCTGTATTGCAGAAGCCCTGAGAGGCCCTACTCAGGTCCAGGTCCCAGCTTACCAGGGGTGCTCTTCAAACATATAGGAAAGCATGGCCCTGGATCCCCACTGCTGAGCTCCCATTCTAAAAATGCAGCCACAACAGAAAGGAATGGGCAAGGGTCAGAGGCAAACATGATTCCTTATGTTAGCTTTCTGCATAATTTGATGGTTCTTATTCATTTAAAATATTAATATGAGGGGAGATAGAAGATACAATTAAACAAAACAGACATCAGCAAATCCCCATTCATCACGTACCTATATAAAATTATAGGTCTTACGGTAAAAGATGCTTCCACTAGGTGGAGCTGCGTAACAGCTGTTCCAGGCCACGTCTACATTTGCAATTTAAATTGCATTAGCAATGACACATGTTGAAACAAGTTTCTTGCTTACAGGGTGCTGACATTGTTTCCCTTGCCAGTTTAGACAGGGCTGAGCTGTGAGGAACTGCCATAAACTGATTACCAAACTATGCTATGGACTAGGCTGACTCACCTTTAGCTTGTGGTGATGTCAGACTTCTCCTGGTAGATTTTGTCATTAGAAATGCATTCCATGTGAGTTTTGGGAGCAGAAGGGAAGGGCTAAATTAGCTTCAGAATGGACAGAAGTTTTACTGTGTGGAAGTTGTCTTTAATGGCTTCTTTTGTCACCCAGAATTCAGGAAACGTTAAAACTGCAATCTTTAGGAGACTAAGTAAAATATTTCAAATCACTAAGAACTAGAGCTGGTTGGGAGGCAAGGGGGAGAGAAACAGACAGCATACACCTAATCTAGATTTCACAGAAGCCAGTTTAAATCAGAACTCCATTAATATCAATGAATTAAACTAGTGTAAATGAGAACAGAATCAGACCTTAACTGTTTAATGACTGCACTAATACAACTTACACAGGCAGATGAGGGGGAAAAATGAAATTAGTAAATGCTGAGCTGAAGCGGAAATTCACACACTGTCTAACTCCCCCAAGCACACTATCCAAAACACAGTTCAGTCTAGTATTCATCTTGTTAAGCAAATGCACCTATGGCATATCATCTTAAAAAACTGTTCGATTGTATAATGTGGTATATCCTTGCGTTTGGACATCTGTAAAGTAAATATTGAAAGATCTTTGACTAGGAAGCGTTAGTGGGTGGACGCCATTACATATCTCAGATGCACTACCTAGAAAGGGAACTAAGGGTACATTTGTATTGCATGGTATCCATTAGCTGCACCGGGGAACAATCTGTGACTGATAGCACTGAGATGCTTTGGAGCCTTCAGGAAAGGGTGTGGTGTCTTTACCAAAGGGATCATCATGGTGTCCCGTGGAATGCAGGCTGTGTCACTGCTGTCACATTACTGAGGTGTCTAATACAGCCAGTGTTGCTGGGCTCCGCATTGTTATTAAATCAAATCATAGCAAGCCTGGGTTAGAAACAGTATGATCTGCAAAACAGCAGATAAAATGGAACATAACCCACTCTGTAGAATAAAGGAAACACTCAGCTGAAGTCAATGGAGATCCACGTCTTAATGCGCAGGATTGGGGTTCCAGGCACTTAGTCTGCAAACACGCTCACTTGAGTGATTCTCTCAAATTGTGAGACCTCTCAAGCACATCATTTAATCTCAAATGCCCATCAATTCATTCATTCATTACCTAGAGCTGTGAATGGGAATATTTTATTGTCACACTTTCTATTAGCCTATTAAATGTAGAATGGAGGGAATTTTGCTCTCATAGTAATCACAATTTATTGGGTATCCCCCAAACTTAGTTTTGATTTGTATTTTACAACTGAAAAAAAAATTTCTCTTTCTTCCATCTTCGTCATAATTTCAGAAGGCCAGATCCCTCATCAGTGCAAATCAGCCTGGTGCCTTTTATTTCAGCTGTGCTATGGTGAGTTATACCAACTAAAGCTGTGGCCTAGAGTGCGCTTATAGGTCAGAAATATTAAAGCCATTTATGCTGTGGTAAGAAAAATAGCCTGTGCCCCTGTAATTGAGGCTGTTAGGCTTTCTTGCAGGTCAATCAAAGGTGTAGAGAGAGTAAAAACAGCACATTCCTGAAATTAGAAACAAGCATATGATAAGTTTCAGAGGGATAGCCCTGTTAGTCTGTATACAGCAAAAATAAAAAATAAAAAGGACTCTTTTTTTTTTTTTAAGCATATGACAAAATCACAGGGCCAGTCTGGGGCCCAGTCTACGCTTACCTTTTGGATTCGGCAGCAGTCGATGGGAGATACGCAAGTGACGTAAATCACTTGCGTATCTCCCGTCAACTTCGCTGCGTCTGCTCTGTGTGCCGTCCACGCTGCGCTGCACTGAAGGAAAGAGCGTTTCCTTTGATGCAGCACTACGCCACTTACTGCTTCGATTGCTGGATTGACTGAGCGGGTCTACACAGACCACTCAGTCGATCCGGAGCAATCGATCTGATGGCTCTCCATCAGTGTAGACTCAGCCTAAGTGGTCAAACTCACCTGAGCTCATGCAATTGGTTTATGGAGGACACTGCCTGTACAAATAGCCTGTCTGCACCACTGTTTCCATGCAAGCAAGATTACTGTCCACTCTTCCAGGCTGGCTCTTTGATTTCACACTCTCCTTGGAGTTCCTCTCCCAAATGCCACAGGCACAGCTGGTTCCTTCCCTGAGCTCTTTAGTTATTCAACACTGTGTGCACTGGAGATAAAGTTAATTTCATTTGTGCCCTCTTCTTTAAAGCACTGCACTAACTTTTAGTAAATAAAGCACTTGAGAAAGGGGTTGATTTTGTCCCTTGGCTTGCGAGCTTGTTGATAATAAATGTTTGGACAAGCACCCCAAGAGGAATCATACCAGAGTGAGCAAGAGCCCCAGCAATGAGACTGCCCAGGTGATGTTTTGAATCAGCCACCCAGTGTCCCAGGCAGACCCCCAGCCCCTCAATTCACACTGCCAGTGTAAATGTTTGGAGCTGCCCTGAACAGCTGTAAACCCTTGGTGGACTTAAAATTGCAGCAGCTGTGTGCCACTGCAGTCCCCCCAGACTTCTACCATTGGGAGGAATCTACTGTTTAAAAAAGAAAAGGCAAAAACATAAATCAGAGCAGAATATTACCTCAGGATGCAAGTCTATTTAAGTCTGCTACGTGTTCACATAGCGCAGAGTAGCCAAGGAGCTCAGTACAGGAAATGGAACTGGACGGGGAAAAGACAGAGAATGGAAGGTTTTGGCACCTGGGATGGGGTTTTTGTCAGGGAGTGATCAGGAGATTTTTGGCAGCTAGCTTTAAACCTCCCCTTGTTTAAGCAGGCACCACGTGAGCTGTGGCTCCCTAGAGTGGGATTTTTTGTAAGAACAAACATAAATCAGCCCTTGCAATAATTTTTTGGTCCTGCACCATGGTGGAAAACTTGGACTCAGACCGAAGAAAACTGATGAGCTGTTTAACATGCCTGTGCATTAAGGGATGTGCCAGAACTGGGGAGACTACAGCCTGATCCTGCAACCCACACTCACTGGAAATTGCATGAGAGTGAACTACAGCATCTGGCCCTATTTAGTAATGGAACTAAAAAAATTCTCTCTCTCACATCACAACCCTCTCCACTCCCCACTTAAGATTGAGAGAAAGGCATTCTTTGTGCTGGGAACTTATGAAAAGCTGTCCCTTTGGGAAAACTCCTTTAGTGAGAGTGCAGCCTATTCCCTCTCCCTGTCATCTGGCAGTAGTCACTGCACGGCACCCCAAGGGTGGTCAGGGGGATGAGGCGGCGCCATGGTAACTGGAGCCCCACCTACTGATAAGTGGGAGGCGGAGGGTTTATTTTGGTAGGTGGGTATATTTAATTAAATGGAATGATGCTGCTTTTTGTTTTTCTCTCAGGTGTCTGGCACGTGGAAACTGATGTTTAAGGCAGTTCCCCAACACCCAAAAACCCTGCCACACCCAGCCCACATGAAAGTAAGTGATTGCAGTAGAACATTGGCCTCTTTGTACCCTTCCTTTTCAGTTTTGGTTTTAAGAGCTGTGTTTCTCAGCTGTAAGTACTTGCTACTGGGTATGCCAAAGTGTCAGATTAGGAGGGGGGGGTCAGGAAGTTGGTTATGATTCCCTGACTCTGGTTTAGCCCTAGGCCATTTGCCAGCTGGGGATAACCAGAGTACAGTGAGCTCCAGCCACACCTTTTCCCTGCTGCAACACACAGTTTATGCTAAGAGCTCAGAGGTAGGAAGCATGCATGTAAAAGCTGATGATTCTCTGTGCCTACCAGGGACTCCTAGAATAGGAATAAGATACTGACGGTTTCCAGTCCCTTGTTGCCATGGGACTGGGACAAATGTAGTAGAGAAAATCTGGCCATAATATTTTTGCAGGAGTCCCATCAGTGGCTGCACTAGCCTCATTCTATTAGTTTTTTTCATTGCATACATCCTCTCTTTTTTTCTGAACATTTCTTAAACAGAGCTGAGACAAACCAAGGGCCTTAGCTGATATCAGGTCTGCTTAAACAGGGTTGGGGAACTGGCTGACTGCAGCAGGCTGAGTGGGATGAGCCTTACACAACAGAACTGGAACTAGGGATGGGTGCAGCTGCTATTCCTCCCTAGTTTGGGGTGGGCTGTGCAGTGAAATGATGTAGAAGGCATTCTGAGCACTCCAAGGAAGTGCACTTGTACCAGCAATGGCAGTGTTTTCACAACCTTCTGAACACTTGTTTTCCTGCCTCTCCCCTTGGCCTGCTGATCTTGAGCAAGACACTGCACCTCCCTGTGCCTCAATTTCCTCATCTGTAAAATGGGGTTAATTACCTTCCTTTGTAAAGTGCTTCGAGGCCTACTGATGAAAAGCACTATATTCCACTTCACTATCGTGTGTGTGTGTGTGTGTGGACAATGATTTACAAGTATTTCAGGACCCTACACCATATTTCTCCATTGTTTTTGCTATCTTTAAAAATGTCCACCAGCATTTTTGTTGCTGTTCAGAACATAGAGATTGTTTTTTAAGTCCAGCATCTGTTATTTATTGCTTACACTGAATGGTTCAACTTTGACCTAAGATCGATGCAATTGCTTTAACTGCTGGAGAAAGTGTCCAATTACCACAAATCTTGGAGACACTTTTTCATATTTCAGTGCTGCATGCTTAGGCTCCAGGGCACAATCTCTAGTCACGTCTCCAGAGTCCAATTGTGAAGGAGACATGAAAGACGGCAAAAATGGGAGTGTGTAAACTGCTAGATTTAAAGCTGGTGAAAAACATTTCAGGCACTGAGCTGTTTTTTTCTTCGGGCCCTTTCATTGTGCAATAATAAGAGCATATACAGAACCACTGTCAGGGAATCCAGGCTCCTGCTTCATTCTGCCCAAACATCATATTTTAGAGCTGTTTTTGTTTTGACAAAATGAAAGCGCTCCCTTCCAACAGTGATATTCCAGATGGGTGATTATGCCCAGAAACTCCAAAATTTTTCTCCCCAGTTATTTATTTCCATGGTGGCAGCACTCAAGGACCCCAGAACAGGATCAGAATCCCGCTGTGGAAGATACTGCAAAAACCTTCAGGAAGTCACCCAGTGTCCCAAAGAGTTTATAGTAATCCAGTACAAAACAAGTGAGTGTAAAACAATAGGGGAAAGGGGAAGACAAGGCTCATATGAATAAGAACACATTTCAATTGATGGCTCTGGGACTAATTTAATGGTCCCAAGTCATTCATTATGTTTTTTCCTTCTATTTTCCTTTGTAAATAAAATCAGCTATCCCTGACTACTATTCAGCCCAACCATTGCCTGCTGAATTCTCGTGGGCATCGCAGCAGAAGAAGATGTTTAAGAGGGATTTGAAGGAAGGAGTATGAATCAATTCCTGGCATAAAAAGGTGCTGAACTAGAAAAGTAGGCATTCAAGACTGGCGTCACCTGACAGCTCAAAGCAGCTAGCAGCAGTAGTGTTGCAATAAAAATTCAAATTAAAGCCAACCATTCCCATAGGCTGCTGTAAAATATTTAATGTGAAAGCAGAAATCGAACTAGGATACCAGCTTCATTGGACAGCTAGTGGTGTAAAAGACTAATTATACAGATCGACTATCAATGGGGGTCATTAGGCTGCACTAAGCTCTACTGGGCAGCTTAATAGCCTTGTGGCTTTATCTTCCCTCCTTTCCCCCCTCCCCCTTTCAGTCATTTGATTGGCAGAGTGCAGTTACTGGGATTGTCACTCTACTTCATGCCTTGAAGTGCTGACTCAGCTGTATGGAAAAGGCAGGGGGGCTGATTACACAGGTGCTGCATACAAGCAACTCCATCAGCCTCAGCAGGAGCTGGAAGGATGCAGAGACAGGAGCATCAAGTCCCGGGGTGGCACTCTGAGCAGGAAATAGGTGAAAGAAGGGGGAGAGAGAAAGGAATAATTAACAAGTGGAAATAAAGGGAGACTGGAACAGAAATGGAGAAATAGACTGTCTGAAAGGGAAAAAATGCAAGTAGTAAGAGATGAGTGGAGAAAGAGGACGAAGTGTAACACTGAATGGATGGAGAGAAGAAAAGCAAGGACTGAAAGAGGATAAAGAAGATGCCCTACCATTAACAGAATCTTTTAGCATTTCTGAGAGCAAATTTTGTCAAGCAGCTCACTTGTTTTATTATTGTGATGTTTGTGGTCCAACAGGGGAGCCAATGATAGGGTCCCACTTAGTTCTGTGTCAAATCCTCCAGTGGTGCATTTTCCAGGCTTGATTACCAGAAAATTAACTAACCAACCATGCAGACGGTAGATCCAGGTTGTGCTACTCTAGCCTTGTAAAATAATCCTACACATTATTTGCCTTTGTGAAGTACCTTTTTGACAGATGAATATATGCGTTGTCACAGTAATCAGCCACATAGTAAAGGGCAGGAGAGTTGGGACTGTAGGAAGGTTGATAAGTCTTTGTGAAGTTTTTACAAGGCTCTGTCAGAGGTATACAGTTATATCAGTGCTGTTTTCTCAAGCCAATTTCCAAATGTATTTACTTGACCTAAATAACTGGTGAAACAGCTTAAAGTGAAAAAAATAAAGCCATAAGAAGTCAAACTGTCTACTACTAGTTGCTTGTTAAGCATCTCAACAAAAATTAGCCCAAACTGTTGTCAATCCAACAAAAGGTTCACAACCTAAGTCTAATATCTAGAGCACATCCTGTGAATGTTCCTTTTACCAAGTTTTCATGGCTCCCAGAATGATCAATATTTTGATCATGATGAATATACTGTAAACTTGCCATGCCACTTACCCGGCCCTATACATGGTACTTTAACAACAGGTGGGGCATGCATTTGTCTGCACAGTTCAAAACTCCAACCCTAAACTGCAATACTTTAGTTTTCTGGCAGCAACTGGGGCTCTTGTGCAAGCTCAGATCTAGTGCCAGAAGTAGGACGGCCTACACATAGTAAGTGTTATTGGCAGACCTGGCCACAGCATATCAGTACAGGCTGCCTTCATTCAAGACCTATGTCCCCCTTCTTTGAATTCAATAGTGGCCTTTGGCATACCATTCTTCTTTATTTCTATGCTTTTATCCAATATTCTGACTATTTTTCCTTTTAATATTTAGCTAATCCTAGTTTTACATATCTTCTCTGTGACCTCCTCTTCAGGTACCTTATCTTCATTTTATCTGTAAAGTATTTAGTGAACTGCTGCATTAGACCACAATGAACAATAACGGAATACTATACACAGAGCCCTGATTAGTTTCATAGACGTTCTTTGTACCTTTCATTTAAAAAAAAATTAAGATGAAGCAACCTAAACTGAATATATTCTGTACCAGGTGATCATTAAAAATATAAACTGATGATGAGCTTGACAAGGTTAGGGGTAGTTTGAAGGTCAAAAGAGGGAATTAGGGAAAGATTTCTTTCAGGACGTGGTCCCCATCAAATATAGGTTGTAATTGTTTAATGATACCCCATATGGTTCCGGTGTGGGATGATAGGTGGCAATTAGGGATGTACAGTTGGAGGGTTCTTTTTTCCTCTTTATTGAAACAGGTTCTCTCAAGGTCTTTGGGTGGTCTGTTCCAGATGCACTCTACTTCTCTGGTGGAGTGTCCTTGTTTGCTGAAGTTGGTTTTAAGTGTGTATCCTGGACTTTCTTCTTGAAGCATATTACCTGCGTGTCTGGCTGTAGATTACAGATTTCTTGGTGTGTTTGGAGTGGTTACTGTTTCTGTGAAGGTAAGTGTGGTGATCCAAGGGTTTCTTTGTGCGTATAGTTGTATGCAGGGTTCCATTTCGGAAGCAAAATTCGGTATCTTCATGTTTCACAGAAGTTCTGTTAGAATTAGCTATTATTTATAAAGCAACATACATTCTTTGTATTTGTTTGCTATTAAGTACCAAGTCAGCTAAAACTAGAGTTGCTTTTTGTAAACGTGTATTTTAGATCAGTGGTTCTCAAACTTTTTAAATGGATCCCCCCGTGGACTTTTGTCTAACAATCGCGCCCCCCCTTTCCCTTGAGCCACATCCCTTTCCCCTTTCTGAAAGGCCTACAGCAGGGGGAGCGCAGCAGCGCAGAGCAGCGAGCACCTCCAGCAACGCAGGAAGCGGGGAGCAGGGGCAGCAGCTGCAGAGGCAGTGCAACGGCACCAGCGCAGTGCAATGGCAGCCGCTGCAGGTGGTGGGGGGTGGCAGCTGCTGCTTCAGTCTCAAGGGAGCCTGGAGCTGGGCTGGCTCTGTCCCCTGCTCTGCGCCCCGCCCCCCATGACCCATCTCATGCCCCCCACTTTGAGAACCTCTGTTTTAGATTATGGGGACCAAAGAGACTATGTTAAACAATCACAGGCAATTGCCACAGAGATATAATGGATAGGGGACAAGTGACCTCAGACAGGATCCAATAAACAAAGCTAATTCTAGACACGGTGCGACCAAATAGCACAGCTACCGAGGGGAGTAGCACAGATGGGAAAGCTCTGCGAGTCGTTCCTGAGCCAATGCGCCAGCACGGTACTAGCCAGCACCGTGCTGCGACAGATTGTAGGACAAATTCATCCCTGCTGTAATTCCACTGAAGATGGGAGACCACCAGGGATGACTCTGGCCTGATGTATTTGGCTGAGACAAAACCCTTGTTTACTCACAGCCATTAGAGCCTGGACCAAATTGTAAATACTGTACCTCGTGGCAAGATGCATTATGGGGGGCAAATCTTGAAGGATGCAAACCCAAATAGCTGTAATAAGCTACCAGTTTCTTTAAAACAGTGATAACAGTCTCTGGTTTTAGGGGAAAGGGGAAATACAGGAAGAGCTGGGCAAGCAAGTCTAGAGCTTTCTCTTGTCCTTTGACTCCAGAAATGCTCTAGGCTGCATACCACTAATGCTGCCAACATACCATCAGTAAGCACCACGCTTTTGGTAACCCAGCTGGCAAAATTGTTTTGGTGTCCAATGTGTTCAGACTAAAGGATGCTTGGATGAATATTTGGAGCCTCAAGTGTTTTTCCAAAGCATCGTACATAAAACCCTGCTCTTGAGCATTATGTTTTCTGAAATACATTACAGATCCCTTCAAAACTTAACACCAGGATGTCTAGATTTTTTGCCTGGCAATAATTAAGTGAGTAGACACGATATACCCCTAGTTCATTGCCAGGTAGTATCCTACATCAGATTCTTTTATTTTTAAACGAATAGCTATTTGGCAAATCCAGAAAAAGATTTGAAGCTGAAAGTCAGAATTAAATCTATTAGTAGGTTAGATGGGCAAGTTCCAGAAAAAGCCTAGTGGGTCAATAATGTTAATGTATTCCTCTGTTAGCGTGGAGAAGTAGTTGGTAGAAATTTTCTTCTGGGTTATCAGCATAACATGGGGCAAAATCCTCCTTCTTTGGTGTAGAATATTTATTGTAACTTTTCAGTGATCCTGCTTTTTGTTATTCTGTAAAAGCTTGCAATGTGGGAAGTTGAGCAAAACAAATGAACTTGTTATCTTAGCAGGAGTGAGACAGCTGGTAGAAGCAGGGAAGTTTGATCTTACATCGCTTTAGAATATTCACTAGAAAATCAAAGTAATTTTCCTGTCTCTGATCACTGCTAAGCTGTAAGCCTTCTTTTTTTCTGAGCAAAACATGGTGTAATACATTTGCCATCCCTCCCCTCCACTCCCACCCCCCAAAAAATAGCTTCAAGGAGTGTGCATTTCAAAACATAATTACACCTTTAGAGGGGAAAAACGCTGTGCATTTAAATTCGTAATATCCCAGGAATTGTTTATTGTAGGATTGCCATGCCTAGTGTCTAATGCCACACCCTGTAAATATTATGATGCTCAGTGAGCAACCAAAGAAGTCCCACCCTGCAAAATATGAATCCACACATTTTAGTTTAGACATCGGTAAAGTAGAAATTCAATGCTGCAAATGTGGTGAAGTCAGAGGAGTGGGAGAAGGGTAAAGTGGGAGGTTACCCCCTCGTCTCTTGCCAATGGAGCAGACACTGCATGCATTTGTTTCCTCAACTGAGGAAACAATGTAGTCTTTCATATGATGCAGGTGGCTTGAAACATAGCAGAAAAGGGACATTATGAATTACCATGACAGTGTTGGTTGAAAGGTTTGGAGCCCATTATTCAAAAAGCCTTTGCTGAGAATATTGCTGCTGCATTAAATATCAATGAAAGCTGCATATCTGCTGGCATGAATACGAACACCACAAAAAATGAATGGAAAGTATTGAGTGGTTTACAATATTTCCAACTGCTGTGAATGCCATTCAATTCATAAGCGACGACCAGGAATAGATGAGTGAAATAACTGTTCGAATGAAATAAGGAAGGACCATGAGCAATCTGCAGGAGATGTGAGGGGGGGAAAAAAGCCAACAACATAAAAACCCAGTGTAAGTATCTGTGAAAGCTGATAATTACCAAACTCTGAGAAAAGAGACTTGGTTGGACAGGAGCATGAAAGATATATAAGCTTATGAAGGCAATAGACAGAAAGTATTTCCACAATTCCATTCACGAATCAGCTTATGACCAGAGGGTCATTCCATTAAGTAAACTTCACTGTTGAAAAACAGACATCCTATGGAGAAAACAGGAGCATTTTGGCTTTGCTTTATTTGCCACCAAACATCAGGAATCAAGCACTAAGAACAGCAATTCAACAGGCAGAAGAGGTGGGGAAATATCACCTTTTTACGAGGAGGAAAACCGAGGTGCAGAGAGTTGAAGTAACTTGTCCAAGCTCACATAGGAAGCCTGTAGGAGAGCCAGACATAGAAGCCTGATCTCCTGATTCCTAGCCCAGTGCCTTAACCAAATTCGACCTCTAGTTTACAAGCTGTTACAGCAATGAAAGTTATGAAACGGGAAAAACCCCAAGCCACGACTGAATTCCTCTGAGACCTCACCTATAACTACATCAGTGCATGTACCAGCCAGCTACATACGCACCTGGTTTAGAACAGCAGCAGTACATGTTCCCAATGAACATAAGAGACTTCACTAATCATTACCATTTGTAACTGCAAAGGTGGGAGGAGAGCAATGGTGGCTAATAGAGTGGTATTCCACTATTGTCTCCTGCAGAAATACAACTTTCTGCAGTGGTGCTTGATACTGATGTTGTAGCCACATCCCATCCCAGGCTATCAGAGAGACCAGGTGTGTGAGGTTATATCTTTTATTGGACCAAACTTCTGCTGGTGATCAAGACAAGGTCTGAGAAACATACACAGTGTCACACCTAAATACAATATGGAACAGATTATGTAGCATAAGTAGTTAAATATTTCAAGGGACCATTCAAGGCAAAGTATCCTGTTAACACCCTCCAATTATAGGAAGAAAAGGAAGGGGGGGAAGCCACTGTGGGGGGCCGTTCATGGGTTATAGATTGCTGAATAAGCATGCATCTGGATTTATGAACATGTAAATATTACAGATAAATAATTATACCTGTACCTTGAGGAAGAGGTCTGTGTAAGATCAAAAGCTTGTCTTACTCACCAGTAGAAGTTGGTCCAATAAAAGATATTACCTCATTCACCTGGTCTCTCTTGATACGGAGGACAATAGTTAAATCCTTCCAGAAATACAGTGCTGGTTCAGAGCTAGCTTGTTACCTGAGAGTTACAAGAAATACATGACCAACATTTTGATATTGTCAGCTGGTTGGGACTGGGCAAACTCTTGTCACAGCATGAATTTCTCTAGGCATCCAGTCTTCCTGACAGAATTCTGGGTAGTCTTTGTACTTGGTACTCTGCCTTGCCCAGTTTTAATATTAAATTAGATGGAAGCAGGCAGGACTACGCTTTGGCATGGAGTTACTTCAGACTCATCTCTGTAGCACAATTGATGACGCTACCAGATATATCATGATGTCACCGCTATGATGACAACATATTTTATTAAATTTCCAACATTTACCAAGCACTTTAACCTGAGCAAATTTGAAAACCTAGGAGAAATTATGCAGGTGCTTTTGAACTTGTCTCACTTCTCCCACGCTCCAGAAGTTCACCACCAACATGCTTGTTAAGGCAGCTAAAAACAACAGACTTACAATTCTTAAGAAAGCCACAGCAATATACTAACTGCACCTGAAAATGCAGCAGCACAAATCAATTTCAATATGGTAAGAGATCTGTCCCCTCAAACTGTTCTCATTAGCCAAGAAATCAGTAGAGAGATGTTTGCTGTAAACTGCCAGATGGCAGGCTGCCACATGCTTCTTTTGCATAGATAGAGCCTTTCTAAAAATGTCCCACCCTTGCTAACACCCGAACAGCTACACTGGTGTTAGCTACTACCACCACCACTTTGAACAGTCTTCACTAACCATGCTCAGACAGCATGACATGACATATTGGCTAAAATGGCAACGGGGGCCATTCATGTTAGGTTTCCCAATGTTGCTAACACTGGTGGAGCTGAATCAGTATTAGAAATTAGGGGAATTTTTAGAACGCTTGTCTTGCACAGAAAAAGCCAAAAAAGATTAGTTCGATGGTATTAATTTATACTGCTATCATAATTTAGATTATAGTTTAGACTATAGGTGTGTATAGTGCTTAGAAATATATAAGATGACAAGATCCTTGCCGGGGGGATCTTACAGTCTAGTAGAAACAGGTAACATCAAGTAAACACATTAAACCTTGGGTAGGGAGTGGGGACAGGTTGGGAGAGAATGTGGAGAAATTATTTCTGGCATATCAAAGAGCTGGAAAAAATCCATCAATAGAACCTTTGAGCTATTTATGTTTTTCAAGTAGCAAGATAAAATCATGAAGTAGTTTCTGCAAAGATTTTGCAGAAACAACACTGAGGCAATGCTTATAAAAGCACTTCTGTGCCTCAGTATATCCTCTGCATGGTGGATACAAATCAAAAGTGTATAGAAAAAGCTTTTGACCAAAAGAGGCAGACAAATGTCCTGGAGGGAAAACCTCTCCCATTGACACACCATGCAACCAGACCTAGCAGCCCTATTCCATGCTTACATGACAAGATTCTACATCCATGCAGCATTCTTCTTTGCAGCTCCTTTTGCTCTTGATTGTATGCTAAAACTGTTCTCTACACTCTTCATCCAAACTCCTGTGGGGTCAAAGTTCAGTTTCCTTTTCTTCTCCCAACAGTGCTTAACCACACTGTCTTTCTCTAAGTCCAATTCAAGTTGTCTTACATAAAGAAAATAAGAGAAAAATCACATGCAAAATACAATAAGAGGAGAACATCAATACGAGTGGACCTTAGATTTAGCTGGATATTGTTTAAATAAAATGAAGCGTTTTGTATCTTCCTTCTTTTGCTCGACTTACTGTTCAAACACTGCGTGTGATCTTCTCAGCTGAAGAGGGATGTATGGATCAGATTTCACCAAGGTCTTCATTGCTTGTTTCAGAGTTGCACCAGGCTTGCTTATTGGCTCTATACCTTATCCTAGTGCTGTCACACTGCACACTTGCATTCTAGGAGTACACGGCATGATCTGCCATTTTGTGTATCCTTCCGATGCTGCCTGTTAGAGAGGAGATGTGCTATTCTGTCTCATGGAGGTTTTACTTTTGTTGTTGCTGGTTTTGCTTAATTTAAACCTTAATCTAAAGATATTGAAAATCAGTGATTTGGGTGTGGAAATGCACAACATGCATTTGTCCCATTGTTTCCAGACTTCTTTTAAGTGTTTATCACCATTATATGCTTTTGGAACTGTTCATCATGACAGCACCTGTGTGCCTTGTATCAAATAAAAGCAATTAACAACCAAAGAGAACCCTCCAGTCTTTACTTCTTGGGCCTGAAAATGTAGCAAACACTGTATTTTAAGTCTTCAGGAACTTGGAGCAGTACAAATGTATCATAAGAGCAGTGAAAATAAGGACTGAGAGTCAAGTTTTTTTTTTAAGGGACAAAGACTGGGGACCTTGGGCTATTTTGAGTGGCCTCTGGGATCCACCACGAGCCCCCTACAGTGAGAATGTGCTGATGTCATCTCTCAGAACTCCATTTACAGGTAGGTAAACTTAATTTTTTCCTTCCATTCAATTTAACTGTGTCTTAATTCCTTACGTCTTGTCACATGCCTCCAATCTGTACCCAAGGGTGAGATCCCTGGTACCCTTTGGAGTGCAGGAGAAATTAATAGAATTAATCATTTACATTTAAAAATAATATTTGTCCTTTGGTTTCATAGTCATCTTGGCATTTGGTCTGAGTAGCATCTGTACAAAGGACTCATGGGAACTAAATGCTTGTGCACTCTTGATTTTAACTAACAATCTAGATCACGATGCATATAACTTAACTGCTCACTTTGTGCAAAGCAGTCTTGATTCATTCTCTCAGTGTAAGTGATTGTGTGTGAGAGTATGGGGGGTACTATTTGAGGAGAAAATTATGCTGTATATACTATTCTGTATAAAATACAAAATGCTAGACCAAGACAAAAGATCCAAGGATACTTTCTCAGACTCATATAATGAGAAATAAGAGGAATCAAAGCTTTTCAGAGAGGAAATGTGTCTGCTACACTCACCTGACCCAGCGGTGGTAGCCTATTGCTGCTTTCTCAAGGAGGAAGTTGTCTTTTCATTAACAAGTGTGGGAAAATGAAACAATTTTTTAAAAAAATCAAGGAAGAGTGTAATGTATAATGAGGTGAGAAATCAGCCAATAGGCAGGGCCAAAGACATAGCAATAACAGCCAAGATGTGAAAAATCAACAGGCAGAAGCAGTGCTTGATACCTTGGGTGAATAGGAAGTGAGAGAGGTGTTAACGGTCCACTCTCCCTTGAATGGCTCCTGACAATATGTGCTAACTACTTTTGCTAAACAATCTGTTCCACCTTGCATTTTGCTGTGATGCTGGGAGTACCTTTCCCAAACTAAGGGCACGTCTTCATGTAGAGTGCTACAGTGGCACTGGTGCACCAGTGCAGCTGGGCCACTGTTGTGCTTTAGTGAAGACGTTACTAAGCTGATGAGAGCGTCTCCCATTGGCATAGTTAGTCCACCGCCCCAAGAGGCAGTTGCTATGTCAACAGGAGCAGCTCTCCCTTCAACAAAGCATTGTATACACAGGGGCCGGTGTGCATTTTTCATACCCCTGAGCGACATAGTTATATCAATATTGGTCTGTAGTGTAGATCTGGCCTTACAGAAGAGCTGTGTGTGGCTTGAAAGCTTGTCTTTCTCATCAACAGAAATTGGTCCAATAAAAGATATTACCCCACCAACCTTGTCTGTCTTTTTTGGAGAGGAAGCTTTTCCATCAGCAGCCACACTGACCCAGACATTGCTTACACAGTAAGTTGTTCATCATTCAGAAAACCAAGACAAATGTAAATTCAAACCATTACGGTTGGTTGTCCATCTTGAAAAAATTATTTATCAAGCGCTTTAGTTGACTCAAATGGAAGAGAGTTCAATTCTTGATTTGACAGATCTTTCCCCCAGTCAGGCAGGGAAATGCAGTTCATTGGGTTTAACTCCTGCTCTCTGAGTTTGTGAAATATTCATTGCTCTTGTCAGGGGCTATTACAACTCACTTTAAAACTATTCTTCACCTGCTTTTACTTTGATTCTTGAAACTGAAGGATTGGTCCTTGTAGTTGCCCACGTTTACTTGTGTGTATAATTATCTTATTATTAAATTCATTATTTGCATTAATGTAGCTTAGGATCGCCAGTCTTCTGGTCCAGTCCTTGCACTCAGGACAGGACTAAGTATTATCTCCTCACCACCCCTGACAGGTATTTGTCTAACCCACTCTTAAAAATCTCCAATGACAGAGATTCCACAATCTCCCTAGGCAATTTATTCCAGTGCTTAACTACCCAGACTCCGGATATCCCCATTCTGACCTCTGTCTCCTTCTCCAATTGCTAGGCCTGACTGCACTAGTCCTGGGCCCTAACCTCAAGACTCTGATGTAAATATGAAGAGCTCCTGGAACCAATCAAAACAAACTGTACAATATGTCAGAGCAAAACAACATAAAATGGCCAGAAAATTAGATACATGCTAATTAAAGCTTGCCAGAAGACCTGTTAATATTGATGCCACTGTTGTAGTCATCCAGAACAGTGCTCTGGATGCTTTTCTGGGGTAAAGCTGAGCAGGGTAGGCCAATGCACCCACATCTCCTTCTTCATTTCTGCCATCTTCCTAGCTAAAACCACTCTACTTCTCCAGTTTAACTGATTCTCACACCAGCTGTCACAGCCAACCTCCCACCACCACCTTTAACTCACTTCTCGAACCCTTTCCTCCTTCTGCTAGTTCTCCATATAAACTCTTTTACATCTCTCTCTTTTCTAGTGCTCTCAAATAAAATCTTGCTGATTTCGTCAAAGAGAAAATTGACAAAATGTCATCTTCTACCTTCTTCAGCTTGCCTTCACTTCTTCTCATACAACACTCTTTCCCTTCTCCTCCGTCACATATGCAGAAGTTTCTCATCTGCTCTCTTCCTGTAACCCTCCCATTTGTCCTAGTGACCCCATCCCATCTCCTGATCTACTCTGTGCCCATCCTCATCCTCTTCCTTACTATTCTCCTTAGCTTCTCATTCTTGTCTAGTTCTTCCCGTCACAATACAAACATGCTTTAGTCTCTCCCATATTAAAACAACCCACACTTGACTCCAGTTGCTTCTCTGACTAGCACCACATCTCCCTTTCATCTGTAAGATCATTGAACAGTCTACAATTATTGTCTGAAGTTTCTCTTCTCCAATTCCCTAGAACTTCTCCATCTGGCTTCCACCCTTTGCGTTCAATTGAAACCATTCTCACCAAAATCTGTAATGATCTCTTCCTAGAGAAAGCTCAGAACCACTATTCCATCCTCATCCTCCTTGATTCATCAGCTACCTTCAACACTGTTGACCATGCTCCACTTCTTGAAATCTTGCCCTTCTGTGTCTCTGTCCTCTCCTGGTTGTCCTCCTACCTCTCAAATCGCTCCTTCATCATGTCCTTAAAAGCCGCTCCTCATCCCCTCTCCAATTTTCTGTGTGGGTTCCACAGGGCTGCATCCTTGGTTGCTTTCTCTTTTCCCTCTACCCCTTATTGCTGGGTAATCTCATCCACAAACACAAATTCATCTACCCTCTTTGGGTGGATGATTCACCAAACTACCTCTCTACTCCTTACCTGTCTTCCTTTGTCAACTAAAATTTCATCCTGTCTCATGGATGTCTAGCTGTCAGCTCAAACGCAAAAAGGCTAAAACAGAGGTCTTAATTATTTTCCCCAAACCCTCCCTCCTACCTCTCTATCCTGCCTGTCAGTAAGGCCCATAGCCTGGTCATCATCTTTGATTCAGACCTCTGTCATACTGAATAATATTGACTAGGTGCTTAAGAATACATCCAAGTCCCTGTATTATAGGCTTGAAGGTAGTTCTGCCAATGCTTTGCTTTTGGACCCCTTTGGGAATGTAAGCAACTTCATATGTTGTGAACCTCTCTATGTCCCCCTCAGGGACATACACATGTACTGGCACTTGTTTTAAAAATTTCAATAGAAGGAGCTAGGCAGAGCTCCTGCACTTCCAAGTATCCTAACCTCACAATATAGCAGATTTTTTAGATTGTTCTCTCGTTGGGCAGGGATCACATTCTCCTCTGAGTATGGAAAGCAACACACACACGGTAGGTACTACTGGCCATACATTTCTTCAAAAGTTGGGAAAGTCTCTTTAAAAACATTAGTCTGAGCTACAACATGTTCAAAGCTCAGTCTGATTATAGCATTAGTTGTCTAATGTCAGATGTCATCAGCAATGCAATTCACTTCTCAAAAATACATACAGCCAGAACAGAGCTGCTACTCAACGCTACCTGTATGCTTAGTAAATGTTATTAAAGTTTAGTAAATACTAAATAGTATGTTCAGAATGCCTTAATTTATTCTATGTGCTATTTTTAAATGGGCTTTTTTTGGGGGGAGGGGTTAGCTGTGCTAAAAGATGCATAAAACATTTTACCTGATAATTTTATCTTCAAAATTGTAAAAAAGCCACATGTATCATGCAGTACATGGAATGGTTTCAAAGTAATACTTCACCCTTAGTGCACCATCAAGGAAGATAATTTTAATAGTCACATTTGGATTACTTTCCTTGATCCTACCAGTGCATAACATGACACTTTCACCACACAGTTTTAAGAGTTGTTCACTGTACACACATTCAGTGGAAATCAAGGAAAAATAGGAAAGAAAATGTAAACTATCAAACAACTGCCTTAATTCATGGACTTGCAGTACACAAGTTAACACCTGATCTACAGGATTCACGGTTCATCACTTGCAGAACCAAATTCTGGTGGTGCTATACAGATATAAAATAAATAACAGTCAAACATTTTGTTGCCCTAGCCCAACAGTCTTACGGCATTTGGAGCTCTCTCTCTCTCTCTGCCATTCAGTTGCTGTGTGGTGCTCAACTTTGCTGCTCAATGGATACCTCTCTGGGACTTGCCTATGGCATCCTAAACTTAACTTCTTCCCTATGCTGCACAACTTTTTTCTTTAAGACTTTTCTGCATCTTCTCTTCAGTGCTTATCTTGTCCTCTGGCTTAGCGTCCTGGTGCAACACTAGAAATACCTTTCCCTTCTACACCAGCAATAAGCCATAAAACTGGAGAGACACAAAGTAGATGAAGTAATATTTTTTATTGGGCCAACTTTTGTTGGTGGAAAGTACAAGCTTTTGAACTTCACAGAGCTCTTCTTTTGGGGAAGGAAACCAGAGTTGATCTAATGAAAGATATTACCCCACCTACCATCTCTCTCATATCCAGGGATCAGCATAACTATACCACTATTGCAATAAAACCAAAGCACATCCAAGTAGGTCACGACAAAAGCAGTGCTCTTTTGGGACTCTGGCTTTCCCATGCAACAGTGGTAGATCCTTTAACAGGTAGCAAAATTCAGATAGTGATAACATAATAAGAGCAATAACTTGCAGAGTTAAGGACCATCACTAACCCACCCTCTTTGTCTTGTGACCAAATTCCCATGCCACAGACTTTGGGATTCCTCATTTCAGTATCAAACCCAAAAGCTCAAAAACCATGAGATAAACAAGAGAGCAAAATTCAGAATACAGACCAGAAAAACATGATTTAAACTCCTGCTGTCCAACCCTGATGCACGAGAGACTATGAGCAGCTTTGAGCTAGCTCATTGTTACATGTGTGGATCCTTGCTCATTTCGATTCTCCAAACTCCATGCCTGCCAATGGCTTGTGACAAAACACTAGTAGATTTTTCATTTAATTTGTATAAAGTGCTGTTTGATGGTGCAAAAGGCTTCCAGCTTCTTCTCAAACCCCAAAATGCCAATCAATGAATTCTACGTCGCATCCAGCTCTCACATCTGCCCCAGACCTAAAGCAATTTTGCAACCCCTCCCCCCACCCCATTATCTGCTCCTTCTGCAGCTATGAAGCTGCTTCTTCTTCCTCCCCTCCTCCATGCCTTCCCAGGCCTGGTGTTGCAGGGCTGGAGATGGAGGAGCAAGAGCCAACCCATTTTTCATAGGAGGAAAGTGTGGGGAGAAGGGCTATGCTGTGCTGCTCGGCTTTTACTGCTGCCCCCTCCTTTCTTGTCAAAATAGTATCAGGCTGCTCCCTGTGCTCCTCCGCAACCTACACACTTAGGTGGCGCCTGAGGAGAGATCTCCCTCCTTCAGACGCTGTCATTAATTGCTGTTTCCCAAAAGGTCGGGGAAAGAAGCCAATCAGAGGGACTCCCTCCTTGGCCAGTTTATAACTTCTGTGAAAGCTGGATCTTTTCCCAGTAGCAGGAGACTGCCTGCAGCAGAGACCAGAATCCCATTACTTACAACAGAATTGCAAGAGTTGGCAATCCTGTCAGTTTTAAGTTTTGACCAAAATTGCCTCTCTTTGGGGATTCCATTGCCATCCATGGTTTTCTGGGCTAGTGAGCCTGCGATTGACCACAGGAGCTTTTAGAGTTTTGGCATTCTGCTTTTTCAAATCACCCTGAATATGTTCGACAAAAAGAGATAGTACCTTCCATTTGAACAGGCCCAGAATTCGATATGGGTGATTGGATATTTCACTCAGCATTTTCAGAAAGTCTTAGCTGTTCTCCCCCCATAGAAGGAAATTTAAAAAAAAAAAAAAATCAGTTTCTGCCTTCATTTTAATGTTGGTCAGACACATTTTCATGAACAATTAGGACATTTCTCAAATTCAAGATTTACAAACTTTACCTCAGTAGAATAATGTGAGAATTGGTCAAGTGTTATAAAGCATTTAGAAGATGGAAATGCTATCTAATGCTGAAAATCGCTAGGCAATTGGAAACAAATATGTTAAAATGCAGTGGGAAATCATTAACAATAGTTTCTTAGGAAAGAGTTACCTGTTTTTAACTGAAATTACATGAGCAAGTTTGAATGATTTTTCTCTAAGCTCCAGAGAGCCAATTCAAACCAGCATCACAGGAACTCCAGCCAAACCTATTTCCACAACAGAATATCAGGTTACCAGAGTATATCACCAGAATTCTCACTGGTTGATAAGAGGGTAGGTAGATCACATGGCTTTCAGAAGCATAAAAAATTAAAATTAAAATCATTAAGTTTATAATTTAAAAATTAATTTAACTCTCATGGGCCATTCACCACAGCTATTAATTTAGTCATGGTTATTGGTTCTGGATCTATTCTGCTGCAGAAAAGCCACATAAAGCTGTTTGTCTCACTGGTCTTACACTTGTCTTTCACTGGCAGATGTATCATTCTACCTACAGAAAATGCATCATAGCGAACCATGTGTTCTTGTACATAGAGCAAGAGTTTTCTTTTGGAATTCCATTTGCCTGGCTCCTAAAGCTAGTTTACATATGAGTGTATTTTTATTAATATTAAGAGGCAATTACATCATCATTTAGGTGGCCTAAGAACTAGTGCAAGTCTTCTCAGGCTGTAGTGACTCACTCAGAGCCTTTCTGGTGTGGCACCGGTAGAGCAAGCCACCCTATTATTCACCACTGAGTAAACAAATATATTTAAGATCAGTTTGGGAGCTACCTGGGCTGGAACAGAACTATGTTTACAAAAAAAGGGACATTCCAAACCAGCAATTAGCATCGCTCACCCCCGCCTCCCTATCACCCCATGCCCAACCTCCCAATGCTAAAGACTAAATTGCTTGTCATGCTGTAGCACAGAGCCGTATAACATCTACTCCATTATAAAGAAAAATGACCAGAGATGAAGACTTATTTTGATAATCCCCTAGAGGCACGGCAGCAGATGTGTCGTACACTAAGATGAAGTATGATGAATCACTGTGCGTTATCAAGTACAAAAAAACAGGGATGATCAGGAAATAGCACAGCTGCTGGCATCAAGTCAGAAGAGGGACTGGATTCCTTTTAGAGGGAGTCTTCAGACTGAAGAAAGTAGTTAGTAAATATATTTAAATAGTTAAAAATGAAGGGTATCATCACATATCTGCCATTTGATCCACAAACCCATCTGGGTAGCTCCAGGTTCCTTGTTATCCTGAGTATAACATGAAGGGAAGCGGGTGTAGAGAGACTCAGCTCCCTCATTACAAGATGCCTATGAATGAATCATTAGAAATCAATGTTTTCTAATTACAGAACCCCAAGGGGAGCGGAAGGGTTACAAACAAATATCTTCCTGGCATAAATGATGATAGTGAAGAGAATTATGTGCAGGGCAAGATCTCCATGTATCCTGCAAAAACAAAGGAAAAAAAACATGGCAAGACAGCCAATAGGGATTTATCAATATAAACATTGCCCAGGTGAAGAAGAAAGGAACTTGTACAATGCGTGGAACTCAACTTCTGACAAAAAGAAAACAATCAATTATTTCCCAGCCCTGAAAAAGAGCTGTGTGTGGCTCAAAAGCTTGTGTATCTCACCAACAGAAGTTGGTTCAATAAAAGATGTTGCTTCATCCACATTGTCTCTCTAAATCAACCCTATTGATTTCTAATAGAATTTAAATCTTGTTAATTAGAATATAGTAGGATGCTATTTATAAAATAGAATTTCAACCAACCTCCTGACAATTACGTCATTTTGAAACAAACCTCTTTTGTTAGCCATTTTTGTAATGTGAGAGAGACAGAACTTGGTTTAGCTGGAGTGGTTTGGAAACTAGTTCAGGGCACCAGGAGCCTGGCCTCCCTAAATCTCCACCCAGTTTTAAAATCAGCCCAGCTGAATAGGTTTTTCAAATAGTTAGAACACTAGCAAAAGTTTCCCCAGACCAAAGCCTAGCAGAACAGGCTGGATGCTCTGCTGTAAGGTAGGTTTGTGCCATGCAAAGTGGCCTCAAAGCAGCCAGAGAAGGTCAGTGGAAAATTCACCCCACACAGGGAAACTCTGGTGGTGAAAAGCCGATGTAGGTGGCAGAACCATCTCCTGTGCCAGGTGCTCCACCTTCCACACCCAGCCTGAGGATGGTGTATTCCCTCCCTGTCCCAGCCATGCTTTGTCTTGGGAGGGGGACTGGCAGCAGAGCAAATCTCTGCCACACCCAATGCACCAGCCCTGAATCAGGGAACCATGCAGTTCCCTACAGCTGCCACTCCTCACTATACCTAAGTGCATTGAACATAATGGAGAATCAGGGCCTGTGGCCCTGCTTAAGTCTAACTAATTTGTTGCAAAGGATGAAGTTATTTTTGAGGAAGTTAGGGAAGTCTTTATGCACCAACTTTGCAAATTCATGTCCATGGGGATGTGTCACTTTAACATCTGGTTGCTATGACTATTACAGACTGTCTCTTCTTGTAGTCATGTGTCCTCCCTTTCGGGGTTGTTCATGGCACATTTCACATGATTTCCAAACACTGTCTTTATCCAGTGCAGTGAGATTACAGCAATATAAAATTCCAGTGATTGTCCCCACCCCTCAGTCTGTAGCTCTGCTGCGGACCAGCCACAGAAGGTGGGAAGGCTGGCCTAAGATTTGGCCTAGCAATCTTAGGAGAGGTCACGTTTGCCCTGTAAGCCCCTCCTCCATCTGTTTCTCATCGTGAGATTCACCCACAGCACACATCGCCAGCCAAGAACATCTCTTTAATTGGTCCATGCTGTACATAGGAATTCCCATACCAGATCAGACCTGTGGTCAACCAGTGAAGCTACCAGTCTGACAGTAACCAATACCAGATGATTCAGAGGAAGATGCAAGAAACTCTACAGTAGAGAATTACATTTCTAATATCAGTTAGTTGTGGGCTTATGCCCTAAATATGGAGGGTTTATACTGCTTAGGTTATAAACAACAGGTTCTATCATGTCTAATGTAACTGTGGGTGATCTCATCCCCTTATGTCTAACTGCCTCTTTGGAGCATCTCACCCAAATCAGCTGGGAAAGGCTGGTCGGGTCACAACTTCTCTTCAGAAAAACTGGACCTAGCCAAGGTTTCTGGTGTTTGACCTGCACCACCAAAACCACTGACTCTAGCATGGAAAAGGCTAAATTAGTAAAGTTGCGGTGTCTCTTCCCTCCTCCATTCTAGCTTTGCGATGTAGTGACATCACATCCTAACACGGTGAAACAAAGGTGCAATATTGTGCTGGCACAGGTTACAGTTCTTGATCCTGCTTTGGAGATTTTGCAGGAAATGGCATTCCCACATAAGCAGCACTCAGCTTTTCCAGTGGAGAAAGTATCTTCTGATTCAGTGAGCAAGCCACAGTGACTAGAATTTTAACTCAAATGCTCCTCCATAACAATTCAATATGTTCACCAATAGACCAATCAGCCAGCCCCTTCCCATTCTCCCATCTTAGTAAATATCAAATCCTGCAGGACAACTATGTAGTTAAAAATATAATTGTTGCAACTTATTTGTTTTGCTTGGCCTTATTTTCCTCTCATCATTTGGCAAGACTACTTCCATCTAAATTCACAACCCTGGTGCCATCTTTGATTCTCTTCCCTTCTAATGTACCTTTATATTCAGGACCTCATCAAACACTGCCATTTTCTTTATGATATCTCAAATTCCTCCTTTCGATTTCGATTGTTTCTGCCTGTTACCTGTCAGCTCTGTGTTCTTAGGGAACCAGGGTGCGAAAGTCCTACTGTCTGACTCACCTGAAAACCCTCCCCTGCAGCCTCTGCTTGAACCAAAACTGATCAGATACAGATTTACCAAAAGCAATGAAAAGCAGTGGAAGACATGCCTAAACCCCTCTGGACAAGGGTGACAGGATTAAGGCAACTCCCCTAGCCACATCTATATTGAAGATGTGAGGAGGCATCTTCATTAGCACACCGAATGGAAAACAGAGAGCCTCATTTGCATCAAAGATGGAACAAGGAAACATCTATTAGCATACCGAATAGAGAACCAAACTTCAAGGCAGGGACCGCACTGAACTCTGGGATCAGGGAAGCATGGCATGAGGGGAGATCTCTGCTCCAGATGTTAATGAAGCCACACTGGTACACACCCAGCTCAGCGGTTATCAGATCAATTCTAGTCATAGATCTTTTATTGACATCCAAAACACTGACTCTGCCTGACGGCATTGTGAGCTCCCTGGAAGGAACACGGCCCATAGCCAGGAATGATCCGTTCCTATTGTCCATCATAAATAAAACAACTCTGGTATACTCCTTGAGTCATCATTCACCTATAAACAAACCTAGTGTTCTCGCTTGAACCATTGTTTCTTCCCTACAAAAGCCTCTATCCAAGTTCAAAGTTCTGTTCTGATGCCTGGATCCAAAAGCTCCATCAGTTCCCCTGGGATGTCACCTTTTCCTGACTGATCGTGTTGGGGGCTCTGCTTGTCTCAAGCTCTCCAGACCCCAAGCTGCACAGCCTGTCTCCTGGGAACCTTTGACCAGTTTAAGCTGTACTGAGTGGTGAGACCCCAACACTCGCTTTCTCTCTCTCTCTCTTCTCTGGTTAAGCCCACTTTTTCCTCTCAGACCTAATTTGATCTCTTTCTTTCTCTCAGTCCAGGTATAACTTTCTAAACCTGACTTTTGTAATCAAATTTGTAATCAAATTTGGGCTAGATTGCCTCAATACCCCAAGTGAAATCATGTAACATTGTAACTGTTCGGTTGTTTTCCTCTTGGTATGGCTATTACTAGTATCAGAAGTTTTATATGCTTGGCAATAAATTAACTTTTATATCAAGCTGGTTGCCAGACTCTCTGCAAACTTTGTGTACTCCTGCGTGTTCTTGGCTTCTCTATTTTGCTCTGCAGCAACACTTCTCTTACCTAAGCAGAGATCCCTGTAGCGCCCAACATCCTGTGGGTTTTGCTCATCAAGGGGGTTACTACTAGAACAACTGTAGAGTGAAAGTGGGGATAGCAACGTACTGAACCTATGGCATATAACGGTGGCAACTTGGAATTGCTGCTTGGGCCCAGCTTGTTGAGTCCACATAAAGGTGGCAGCTTGAGAGTGCTGTTCAACCCAGCCCACTCAGGAGTACTCTATTCCGGTGTGGTGCCAGTGGCATATCAGGATGGCAGCTTGGAAGTGCTGCTCTGCCCAGTGACATATAAGGGGTCATCTTGACAGTGCTGATTTACAGAATGCTTCTGAGTGGACTGGGTCAATCTGTGAATGTGTGTGTGTGTGTATATGTCTGTGGGTGTTTATCTGAGTCTGGAGCTGGAGGAACCCATCCCTGGGAAACTTAGGTCCTGCAGGGTAGCTCCATTGGACGGGGACTTGCAGAAGGGAGAAGTAAAATTCCGTATGAAAACACAAGTGCCAAGCAGTACATTGATAGAATTACATCCCCTCTCCCCCGGAAAGTAACCCGAATAAATGAACGTGTCCCAAGGTCATGGGCAAATCTGCTAACATGCCAAAATGTTGATTCACGTGCTGGTCATTTATCATCTTTACTACTGGAAAATCCTTACATCTCCCTCTCCCCCCCTCCATCCAAAATGCAGTTGCTAAGGTCATCTCTTCCCCACAAGCCTGACAATTCTACCCTTCTCAAAACTCTTCAGTGGCTTCTTTCCAAATTTCTCCTAACTTCCAAAACATTTTTCTGCCACGGACAATCTTCATCCTGTTCCTGCGTTGCACTCCAACTTCTCTCCTGGCTCTTCCCTTTATCTCTTATGCTGACTCCTGACTTCATGCCTCATGTGCTTGGAACAGCTGCCCACCTAGGCCTTGTCTAAACTAGAATGAAAAAGTGGTAATTAACATACAATCGTAGAAATGTAGGGCTGGAAGGGACCTCAAGGGGTATGCAACAATTCAGAGTGCTCTGCATCATGTAGTAATTAATCAAGTCTATATTCCCCATGAGCCACTTTTGTTTTTTGGGTTAACGCTCAGCAGAAATCTTGCTTCACACCCCATAAGAGGGAGGTGTGGGAAATTCACACTATTAGTAAAAGTTAGTGATTTAACACAAACTGGAAAAACTGCATGTTAGTCCAAAATGACACATGCATTTAACCCAACAGTTACAAAGTGGCATTTCAGATCTATGGTATTTGCTCATGTCACCAAGCTGGCACTGAAGATCATGGGTGGTTTGGGAGTCTTTTGGCAGAGAGGATATTTAAGTCAATAGCTTGGCATTCATTCATTACTGCTCATTTTCTATTGAGCTGAAGAGCCAAGAACAGAACAAACTCTTCCCCCCACCCCCACACACACCCTCCATTCCACATAGAAATCCATTGTTCCATTTTTAGAAGGTTATGCCCCAATCTCTTGCATTATTCCTACTATGGAAACTCCAGTGGTCAACAACTAGCTGCCGCTCCACTTAGTAACAACTGCCTCTTAGCTGTTCAATCAGAATGAAAGGTGGAAGCTACAGAGATAGAAGCAGAATCCTTAAGCTGTCGTCTTCCCTTACCAAAGGCTGGCAGAAAATAACTTCAATTTGCACACACCCAAAAGAGAAGAGCTTGGGATAAGGGGAAAGAACTACCCTAGATTGGAAGGAGAAAGAAGTGGGAGGAACAGATAACTAAAAAAAAAAAGCGTGAGAAGAGCAAATGCCAGAACAGAGCATGCAGACAGACTTAGAGAAACAAAATAAAAGATAAACAAAGTGAGATTGTTAGGAAAGGATGGAAAAAATATTAAAGGAAATGGGAGGAAACGACGAGATGTAGAGGGGCAAATACAGCTGTTCAAGGGCGGAAGAACAGATTTGTACCAGCTTTTCATTCAAAAAAGATGGTTATAGATTTGAATACATCTGTAACCGCTTCAGATGTCTCATGAAAAATACCAGAAACACAAAACATTGAAGTTAGTGATTTGTGTAATTCTTTCAGTAGTAAAACTCAAAGAGCAATACGCATCACTACTAGTCATCTTTTGCTACAGTGCATCAGTTTAGCCAAGCACAAAGGACTCTAGGCCTTTCACTGTGGCTGATTTGTATTAATATTTGCCAGTAGTAGTACTTCACATACTAATTTAAAGATGCAAATGAAACAGAGGAAAGAATCCATATGGGCTTGAAAACTTCTCAAATTATGTCTTAATTGATCACTTCAACCTTTGCCTAATACACCAGACATCTATTTCCATACACAACTTATTAGCTATTAAAAGCTAATAAGGCATTACTGACATTTCCAGACATATTTATCTTAAGGACATAAACAGCCACAGGCACCAGAACATGTGATAGCACATGAAGACACAGAATATTACTTCTCTGAATAAGCTCTTGGAAGTGCACAAATGTTATGATTAATCCACCGGCTTACACACACTTGCAGAAGAGGTAAGCAGCACGTGACTGATTTGCTTAAATGAAGAGCTAGATAAAGCAGTACTAATATAGAGTATTCACTTTCTGGTTTTGCTGGGGGATTTTTATATTGGTTAGCTACTGAAGGCAGCTTTCTTTGGTTTCTAATGGCACTAAAACAGAAGGCAGTTGGGAAAGTAAATCTCATAGTAAACCAAGGTATAGAAATGGAACAAATGCATCTTGAATGTGAACGTGAACATGGCCTTTCCTCAGTGGCTAGAATTATATTTCAAAATAAAGATTGCCACTGAATCCCATTTTGAGGCTGAGTTCAGATTCTGGTTTTATGTTTTAGCTACTTTGCTGCTGAATCCATGTTCAATTGAAGTATTTGCCCATTTCTAGCAAAGGATGTTTGCAGTTGCCAGATATTTTAAATGGTCAGTCTCTTTGATAAAAGTGGGTAGAGTTTATATTTTTTCCTACACTTTGCCCATATAAAGACACTGAAGTATCTTTTTAAAAATAGACAAAGATAGAAGAGAACAAGGATGGATATTGGGTATTTGTAGCCAACGCCTAAAGTAGGAGAGATATATGCGCTGCTGTATCGCCAACACATCACCATTCAAATGGAGTTTTCCCATACTCTTTACTTTGGACTGGGAAAGTCTCCTTTGGAAAGGGAAAAAACCCACTTATGCAACTTTCTGTTCCTTCCCTATCAAGGCCACCCTTGCTAAGCATTGACTCAGCATCTACGAAGCTCCACTCCCTTCCCCTCCCAACAAAACCAGTATGCTTATGATTACCTTTGCACTCCAAGTTGGTTCAATGCAACAAGGACAGCTGCAGTTAACAGATTTTAAAGAAGGAATAAGTTCAGAGCTGAGTTTGTTTTTACTCCAATATGTCATTGGCCCTCAGAAGCAAATCATAGAAAAACACAAAATCCAGATAAACTACCAGTGATGGCCATATGCCAGCACACAGCCTTGCTCCCATGCAAATTGACTTGACACACCGGTGGTAAAATAGTCTCTTGATTATAGTCCTCAGTGGGTCTGTCTTAATCATGCTCACAGAAGACAAACATTCAGTCTTATGTTGAAGGGCTATTTACAAGGACTGCACGTTAGTGTCTTTTTTTGTTATAAGGTTATTTGCCCAGAAGTCACTACTAACAGTAAGAAAGATTTGTAGAATGTGACGCTCACCCACCAGAGTGATGTAGATGTGCTACCTGTTAATGAAAAGGGAACAAATTGCTGGCTGTTTAAGCAGTGACAAGATAGATGAACGCCATTGTTTTGGATAGTGGTTAAGTAGGGAAGTTCCCAAGGCAGTTATCCTTCAGAGGTGGCAGCAGCAAGGTGTAAATAGTACGTAGTAAGTTTATAAATATTAAGCAGTTAGAGAACTGGATATTTTGGCGAGGATATGGTTGAATGAAAGAATCTGTGTTTATTGGGGTCTGTTTAACTAGCTACATCCTAATTTCTAGTAGTGAGCCAGACAAGCAGAGTCTTACAAGATTAAAAAGATGTCAATAGGTTGTTTCAAAATGCAGAGTCCTGCACCTAACATGCTGTGGGAGACATGATGAAAACGTTTTCTTTCTTCTCTGAGAAATTCATAGGCCTATGTAATGAGGGATGAAGTGAATCCCTGATTCTGAATGGCTATGCATGTAATTCCTACAGTGTGAACATTAGATACCTGCCCTATCGTCTCTCCTTACTGTGCCAAAAGCTCTACTTGCCATCTAGCTCTAAAGATCACCATCTGTTCCCCTAGTTTTGTCACTTCAATCTCACCTTGTGCTCCCCGCACACTGCATGACCCAGCAACACCATGGGCAGCAGAGTGGGGGTCAGATTCATCTATTAGTAGAGACAAAAAAGTGTTTGCTCTTTGGCAAAGCTGGAAAAGGTGAAATTGTCCCATTCTTTAGTCAGAACTGACTGCAGTCAAGTTAATTGTGGGCATGTCTGGCTATGCAGCAAAGAAAAACCCACAGCTGGCCCATGCCAGCCAACTCTGGCTCACGGAGCTGTTCATTGGTGTGTAGACTTCCAGGCTTGGGCTGGAGCCCAGGCTCTTGGACCCTGCAGGGTGGGAGTGTCCCAGAACTCAGACTCCAGCCAAAACCCCATGTAATGGAAAATTAAACCTACAGGGCATTTACATCTGTCACAACTGACAGCAGACCTGGTAGCTGAAGTAATGAATTGGTACTTATGAACCCGGTCACAATAAAGTTTGAAAAAGTCAACTTAAGACACCTTTAAATGGTAAAGGAGCCTTCATACAAAGTTCACGTCTGTCAGCACATTCAGGCTGCAGGTGCTTGTCACTTATAAGGGACAAAGCCCTGACCAAACATGTAGAGTCAGGAGTTGAACAAGTCTGAAAGGAGCAGCAAGCCAACACAGAAAGCATTTTCCATAGTGCAGGGGTGGGGTGGGGGTGTTCCTTCAGGAGACCTGATGTCCATTTGACACAGACTGGTGCTGTATTTCAGCTTATCCCATTTGCTCTGTTATAAGGCAATGGAGGAAATAAAAGATGAAATTAAGTTTTAGCCCATTTTTTCCATTAAGAGTTGAAGTTATCCTATAACAGGCACCACACTTTCATTTCTAAACCCCTGGGAGTTATGAGCTAGGATTTGCCAATAAAATATGCTATGCCAAAAGGTATGAAGATAGCAGCAGATCCAGACTTGTTAGCCACACAAATATTTATCTTGGCCAAAACGCAAAATGTGTGCAGAAGATGCTGCAAATACTGGAAATTAATCCTTCCTTTTAGACCCAAATCTGCTCCACAAATTTGCTGTTAACCCACGTTTAGAGAGAAAGCCCTGTCTTAGAAATGCTTAATCATGAAATTGAAGTTATATGAAATATCTTTTAAAAAAATTAATCCAACATTTAAAACTTCCTAAATATTTGTGTTAAAGTCTTTCCTTTTGGGACACTGTATAATAGTGACCTACATTAGGACCTTGTCAGGGTGAGAACTATAGTATCAAAACCAAAATTAAAATAGAAAATGGGGGAAATATAAAGCACGACCCCTGTAAGTGGGAACTTTATTAAACTACCAAGTTACTCAGAAATGTATAAATGGTCCATTAAATACATTCAGTTTGTTTTTACAGACATTTATATAGATATTTATTTACATTTTCCAAACACATTTAAATTACTTTTTTCAAGCTTACTACCAATAAAAGGTGTTTAAAAAAACAAGAATCACCTGCTCTCACAGATGCATACACAAGGACACAGAGAGGACTAAGGGATACACTTTCATATTTAACCCACAAGGGAGGGAAAAATCTAAACCTTATGAGATTTAAAGCAATATTCAGTCTGAGGTTCTTGCCTATGAGTTGACTATAAAAATTCTCACTTTGAGACAGGCTCATAAGAGGCCCCATGGAACAGCTGATAGCGTTTTGGTACTGTCTACAGTGGGATCTGCTTGGTTAAGGGCCACTTGCTTTATTAAAGTCATAAAGCTGGCTGTACCCGATAAGTTGGTTGCTAGCCCATGGAAGTGCATGGGCAGGTAGTTAATTCTGATTGAATTATACACTCCTAATGGAAGGGCGTGGGGGGAGTGATACCTCAGAGAGGCAGATATACCACTAGTAAGTCACCACAACTTGTCCAAATAGATTTCATTTCGTTATTTTTTTAAAATGAGGTTTCATTCAAAGTGAATAAAAAGGCAACTGTTTAAATAAGATGTTTAGAAAGAGTCAGTTTCCCCACCTAAATACACTTCTCTTGGGAAGGCACAGAGCATGTTAAAACAAGTTTTCCCTCATTCTCTGTATCTTGGTCTGAGATGGTGTTAAAATTTGTATCTGCGGAAAAAAGTATTTTTTTAAAAAAGCTTATGAAACTTATGAAACACTAGTTTAAAACATGTCTTTAGTTCATCCTTTAGCCACTTTAAACATTCAAAACTACATCTGAAGCAGCCAAAGAAGCTTAATTTACAAAACAGTTTCATGCGTAAGCTGTGTGTTACGTACTAAATGCTCCTGTTGACAAAGAAAGGAGGAGGAGGCAGGGAAACTGATGGCTGTTTCAGAGCCATAGCAACATTCAAGTAATTTGATAGTAGATAAACCAGTGGAAATAAGGAATGGTAAGAAAGTGCTCGGCACCAGGTTGCAGCCTTCAAATGTTGAGCGGCATCACCTTTGATATGTATTATAAATATGGCACTTTTGTATTACCAAAAGCTGGCAAGTTTGCATCTGACTGAAACAAGTCAGAACACGAGTAATTATTGTTTCTAAAAGCTACTGGTGGTATTTCCAATAGGCGTGACCTCCAGCTGCACTACTACATCCAGGAACAGTCATTTTTTACTATATTCTACTTGTACGTGCAAGACAATTCTGCCACACTCTTGGAGAATAAACTTTCTGCCCAGCAGAGTTTTCCCTCCTTCCTACACAGACAGACACACACATACACAATAAAACATGCCATAAATTCTTCAATGAGGTTAAGACAGCCACAAACAGTGAATGTCCTGTTTCACCATTTTCAGGCCAGCAGTTCCCAGTGTGTCCAATTGCCAGCAATGGACTTTGCAACAGGCACATATGACTCCTGAATCCAAAGAATTAAGAGCAACAGAAAGTGTCTTGGCCTAAGTTCCTTTTCTGTACCATTCCAAAGGAGTCATTTCAACTTTGAATAAAAGGAACCAACTAGTATAACGGCTTAAGCCTTTAAAAAAGAAATGGGGAAAAAGAGGCTCATGTATACAAAAACTGGCCATAACCTTTTTTTCTTTTCTTTTTTTTTGGGGGGGGGGGGGGGGGGAGTGAGGGAGTCACAAAAGCATTTCAACTTGTAGTTTTAAATTCCTTCAAGTTCATTTTTTGGCAAAGTACTATACCACAAATGCACAGAAGTTTTGTGGCACTTGTAACTCCACCACATCAGAATTAAATACATTCAAATTCATGCTTGCAGAAGGATGTAGACCAAAACAAAAGTAATTACTGTCTTCTGAGCTGTACATAAAATACTATGAGATGTTATTAAACAGTGATATTACTGTTTTGGATATTTCACAAGTCATCCTGTGCTTAAATATGTGTTCATATTCCACAATGTCAAAAAACCCAACCCTTATTTCAATAATGGTTTCAATATCTTCCCTATTGTGGTCCGGTTTGCATCTTTCAATTTAAGAGAAGACTTTTCCATTGTACCTTGTTCCTTTGGGGTAGGTTCCACTTTAGCACTGAGAATATCACTATGGTCTGTGTTCCTTTTGACAACTCTAGCACTACTTGCTCTCTTTAGGGAGTTTCCATTGTTCTCCTTAGGGATGAGGTCATCAGAGGTTGCTGCTGGCCTCATTCTAGGTAGCCTCTGAGACATTGATCTTGTGATGCTTGGTGTTTTCGAAGAATTAGGTAGATCCACCTTTGCACTCCTTGAGGAAGATGCCACTGTGTTCCTTGCAAAGTTTGGTATAGAAGACAGTGTCTTGGGAGCACTGGCTGCTGTGCTTTTAGCATCTGTAGGAGCCTGGGTTTTTACAGTGGAGCGACAAATCTTACTTTCATCTGGTTTTGACTTGGGAATACTTCTGACAGATTTAGAACCTGGCATTTTAAGAGAGCCCTTGCGCTGAACTTGATCCCTCTCAAAATGGGCACTGCTGGAAGTTGCAGTCCCTCTCTGTAATTTTGGCTCCTCTACTGATAAGCTATGCCTATAAGGACTTCTGGGAAGGGTTTCTGTTGTGCCTCGGACAGAACTGCGATTTGGTAGTTGTGTTTCAGCAGTGCTGGCTTCTCGAGGTGCTGGCTTGGTTTCTGGCTTTTTCAGACTGCTGGGTCCTTTGTTTGACCTGGAAATGGGCACCACTTTCCTCATACTCACATTTTCAGATGCATTCAAAGTTCTTATTGGTCTGGAAGTAGCTGTCTGGATAGGGCGCGTGCCAGTGGGTTTTGAGGAGTTTAGAGATTTATCTTTTAGAGAGTTTCTCTTTGGTCCTGAAGATTCTTTACATTTCACAGGCTTTTCCTTCGGAAAGTTGTGCTTGCTGCTGGCCTCCTCTTTATCATTTGAGGAAGTATGAAGAGAAACTTCCTTTGCAGAGGATGAATTCAGATTTGAGGAGACTATACTACTCCCATCTTTAGCGTCATTTGTACATGAGTAAGCTCTGCCATCTTGGTCATTCATTTCATTGCCCACTAATTTTAAATCATTTCCTTCTGAACAGTCAAAAGTCAGAGAACAATCAGTAGTATCAGATACATAGAACATTGGCCCATGTTCTTTACTGCCAGAAGCACTTGTATCTATAGACATGGGGCCAATACTGGCATGCTCTGAATCTTCATTCTTGCAGCTTGCCACCGTGGCTTGACAATCATCGGCCTCTCTGGAACTTTTGCAAGAGAGCATTGGATCATCAGTATCTGCAGTGCTGAGGGAGTGTAAGCTCAAGTCATCTAGAGTCTCTAAGTCTGTTGCACCAACATCCTCTAAGTTTATTAAAGGCATGTCTTCCATTGGTTTTGTTCCTTGAATATCAAACTTATGTTGTTCTTTAACAAATTCACATTCCTTAACAGCAAGGGCCCAAGTATTTATATCTGTTGCTTCCACACAAGGCACATTGGACCTGTGCTGCTTGTTGTCGGCGTTCTTTTGTGAGTAACAGAAAGTAGCATCAGTAGAGCCCACTTCCATGTCTTGTAATTGACTGGGCTGAACTGACGACAACTGAGACAGATCTGTGCTGTCCATTTTGGCTTCAGATGCCTGGTGTAAGTGCAAGTTATTTAAATGACGTTCTTTAGGCTCTTTGGATTCAATCAAGGTTATGCCGGGTCTTGCTTGGCGTGTGTTTGCACGGGGAAGGCTGTTGAATTTGTTTGGATCCTCATCCTTTGAGATTTCCAGAAAAGTCAGAAGCTCTCGGTCTGCAGCAACCCCCAAGGACAGTCGGGAGCGTCTAGAGCTGGGGTTTCTATTCAAAGGACTTTGAGGTCTCTGCCGCAAGAAAGGTAGAAATTCCTCAAGTCCTTTTTTAGCCAACATCTCGACATCGTTTTCACTACTACTTCTCCCAAAGCTCCCAAGCTCTCCTGCAGCCCAGGATTGGCGCTTTTCCTCCAGTTCCCTTAATCTCTGCTGTTGGTGAATTTCTTGGCTCTTTCGTTCCCTATTTTCCTGTCAAAGAAAGAGGAGAGAGGAATAAATACACATTTCAGAGTGAAGCATCCCTTCAAAACAAGCTAAATGAGGCGACCCATCCCTTCATTTTTTCCTACAGTTGTCAGTTCCCCACTACAATCACCATGGCAACCTACTGTACCACATGGAGAACAGTTTCCTGCATAACTAATACAGCTCATTAGACCAGTCAGCACAGGAAGCACTGTAAAATACTTTCAGACCCCCACAGAGAGCAGCAGCGTAAACTATCATATGCTTGGTTTTAAGTCCACTTTTAGTAAGTTTTAAGTCAGCAACTTTAACTGAACACTTAAACCAGAAAATATTTTAGACATACAATTAATTTCAACCATTAAAACTATCTTGTTTGATGCTAAAAAGATCCATCTGGCCCTCTGGATCCACTCCATCCTTCTTGACTTGAAGTATCGGAGAGCTTACGCTCAAGCATAACAGTTACAACTGTTCCTCGACAACTGGCATTCTATAGCCAAGTTCTGATGAACTCTAGAGCACCTTGGACCCAAATTCTGTGGCATTCTAGCAGGAAATTCTGTGGCAGAGACTATTTATAATAAATAATAATTTTATAATAAATTCAGTGTTATGCCTTCCCCACACCCAAAACTGAGTACATTTATTGTAGGTATAAAAATCTACAACTATAGCATAGAGGGCTGTTTGGGACAGGCTGAATGTTTTGACAGACAGAGGAGAGTTGGGGCTTTTAACTGTTGGGAATACAGAGGAGACAGTTTGGGATTGTGAGATAACATTTACTATATGTTTCTGCTAAAATCATTGGCAGTGAAATAGTTCACGACAACAACTTAGTGGTCAACTTTAGTTTTCATATTTAAACTATTAAAGCCTTATCTACATTAGAGTGTTTTCTGAAACATTTGCAACCATTGCTAATAGCACTGCAATTGCACAATGAAGCAACTGAGAGTGTAGATAAGATACTGATGATGGCCATCATTTTCCACTATTTTGCTGAAACCTAATCAGAACAGGGCTGTGCAACAACATTTGAACACAAAAACAAACCACACACACCGCATTCATCTGGAAGTTTGTCTACCCTAGCACATCTTCTGCTGTTACCACAAGAAATGCTGACACCAGTGGTAGCAGTGGCATGACATTTTTTCAGGAAAAAAGTTAGTGTAGACATAGTAGTAGTCATGTTAGTCTGTCTTTAACAAAACAGTGAGAGTTCTGTGGCATCTTGACGACTAACAAATTTATTTGGACATAAGCTTTCAGGGGCAGAAACCCACTTTGTCGGATGCAGACAGACAATGTAGTGTAGGGTAGACATAGCCTTCCATGAATGGGGCAGTTCATAACTCTTGGAGCTATTTCTCAGGATGCCATCAGACTCAAGAAGATCAAATATCAGATTACCTTGGAAAGACCTACAACCGTGTTTCTTCACAGCTATAACTACTAAAAACAAACTCTCTTAAAAAAAAAAAGAAAAAAATGCTTGGCTATTGGAACAAAATTCTGGGGCAAAGAGTTTATTCGATGACAATAGAATGCACTAAATGCTGCCCTTAGGCGAGTCTCTCTGAAGACAGATCAACTTTAAATATCGCTTTCTAAATATGATATTGGTTAAAAATCATTGACTATACCTAATAGTGGAGTCATCCGTCAATTGTCTATGGCTTTACTAATTATTTCCCTTTTTTAAGAAAATACACATCTTTTTAAGGAAGTTTATAAATTATTACTGTCTACTTTGTTTAATATATCAGTGCATGATGCTTCTCTACATTTTTGTGTTTGGTAAGGTTACACATTGAACTTTCTTACCCCACCCAGGATATGTTTCTAGGGATTTTCTTATGCTATATTTACAAACATGACATATTCAGACATGTTCAAACATTAATATTCAAAAAACTTCCAAATGCAATTCTTCTTATGAATTGAGTGCACTCTTAAGTACCAAATGAATACCTTCTGTTTATTTTGCTGCATGTCTACATGCTGAGTTTTTCCCCCCACAACTATAACCTGTTATATTTTTTGGAATCATTCCTTTGTTGCGCTGTTTCTTATCCATCACCAAATAGTCTAGTAGCTACAAGCAAATATGAAATTAATGAATCATTTCTCAGAATATGACCTTTTCCACAAGGAAGACCCTGGAGGATCACCAGGGGAAAATAAACATCCAACAATTTGTAATGTTTTGTTACATTACATGCATCCCAAAAGATGAATAATTGCATATCTGCTCCATATGCAATGCATAAAATCAGCTCTTTCACTATAATTTCTTCACTTATCCCCACTCATTGTGTTGTGTGATATGCACGCACGCACTCTGGGATGGTAGAGTGCTACAAAATGGTATTTTAAACAAAATATTTTATCATGCTCCCCAAAGATTGCTGGTCCTCTTTTCCAAACTGAAGCTTATTTTCCTGGTGTGATTTGTCAACCCTATTATATTTAAGAAGATGCTAAAAGCATTTGGGTATTTTGTGAGAAGCTGTCAGCCAGGATTGATATAAATTCGTTATTGTATCTGCTACCCATCCAGAAGCCACCACTTTTGTTAAAGTTAACTTTCTATATAAAACAGCTTTCTAGAAAGTTGAGAAACAATGCTAAATTGAAGGTACTGATTCCATGGGAGAGTGTGCCAATTAAAGTTGGGTTTGATTTCTTTTTAAAAAAAGCTAGAGAGAAATCTCTAGTATACAACTGGCTAGCTGTGTTTATTTTCTATGACATTCCCAATCTTGAAAGCTCTATCCCAAGTATAAAGGGGAGCTAGCCTTTGCCAAAGGGTGGTACACATTTCTGGATGGCATCATTTTTATTACATTATTAATCCATTATAGCCTAGCAATATTCACTGCTGCTTTGGAAAGAGCCATAAAAAACAGAGAATGACAGAACAGAAGCACTGGGGGGGGACGATCAGACTGTACAAATTGCTGTCAAGTAAACAAACTGAAAAGAAAATTTGTTATATAGCTTATTCTAGTTGTAATTATCTAAAGTGTCACTTATAACAGTAAGACATTTTTTGGCCAGAAATGCAATTCAGGTCAACGGGTGTTCCCTTAATATTGAAGTACCCTAAACAGAATAAGAATGGGTATTATAATATATTATATATTTTGAATTAGTTTTGTTCAATATAGCCCCAATTCAGAGTACTTAAGCAGTTGAGTAGTCGCATTTAATGCAATGGGACTACTACAGGTACTTAAATTATTTGCTATGAACCTAAGTATTGTATATTTGTTTTATCTGTGTGTATTTAAAAGCCTGTAGTATTTTTCAGATCTTCATGTCCCATCCAACAGTACTTTCTAGTGGATTTTTAATATGCCAATATCAAATGGTTACTTAATTGGAAGTTGCCTGTTTATAGCACTATACAGCACTTTAGGGGAAAACAGGCATGAGGCTTTGGATTACATGAGTCCAAGAATGTATTTCTGCACACAAAGCTGTCCTAGAAAAAAGCAAAGCTGCCAATGACAAAAGGCTATAGTGGTTGCTTTAACACCAAAGCTGCCATGACCACACTGACAGGACAGGAGGTCACCTGTAATAAAAGTCTTGAAATAAAATCTGTTAGTCTACTTCCCCATAGCTTCCCCCAACAGAGCCAGAGTCTTCATGAGACCCAAAACACCACTTAATGCCTTCCTCTATAGGACAAAAGGATGCAAGTCAAAGATAAGGAATTTTTACAGACTTGCAAAGAAGGTAAGGGAGGAAGCTATCTTACAATGACACTTAGATGACTGGCCTGACTCCTCTAAATAGTCTAATTGGCTGGTAAAATATTTGGGGCTGCAAAATGTTTGACTTGATTATTGGCTTGGCTACAAAGCTGGAGGGGTGGCCATTTTCCAGTTCTCTTACAAACGCCAGAGAAGTGGCAATTTGCCACAAGATAGTAATTCAAAAAAATGTAAAATATTATGAGGATGGTAGGTCCTTGAAGCACACAAGACCTTAGATCACATAAGAATCAATAGATTTATTTTAAGTGAAAGAGAATGTGTTTTCATTCTCCTTACCTTAACAGCCTTGTTGAACTTTATGCAGAAGTCCCTAAATATCTGGAAGCACTCATCCAGTTTCATGGTTTCTTTGTCTTCACAGAAAAAGTCAATAAGAGTATTTCCTCGCTCCTGTAATTCTCGCTTCCAGCATTGTAGTTCTTTTAGTTCTTTTACGGCAAACTGTAGTAAAACAAATGCACTGTAAACCAGACATTTTAAGAAGTTATACACCAGATATATAATAAGTGCTGATGAAATCCGTGTTCCCATCTACCAGCTATCAAAGTCCAATAAATCAGGACTTTGAGAGTAATATCCTACAATGTAAACGCAAACTTGTTGCCCTTTCAGTGAAGTGAGGAAGAAAGAAAAAAAAAAACAGATCAATCAAAACAGGAATTCCAATGAGCAGGACGCATCACTGGATGAGGGGTTAAAACAAAACAACACGTTTTGAACTCTCTCTCTCAGAACAGTGCAGTCAGGTAGGACTGGCTTCTTATCAAGCTGCACTAAGAATTTCTCATTTTACTGTAGGAATAAATCTTTGCTTATCAGTACACTCATACACACACCGAGCAAACAAAAATCTGGATGGAAGATAAACAGGACAATTGACATGCATGGATAATTAGCTCTACCACATATATTAGTAACTTATTCACAAGGATGATATAATGCAGTGATTGCCAGTAATTTCAAAAACGGAAGCATTATATAAAGTACGTAATTGTAAAGTGAAAAATGGTTCCAAGATTCAACTTGGAATTTGTCCAAAAAGTTTTAATGTTACATAAAGCTAGCTATTAAAATAAAAAACATGTTAAAACACAACATTAAGGAGTCTTAATGCAATGAATAAAAACTAATAATTAGGAGTGAGGGCAGCGACTTCATTCTTAATCCACCCTTTTTCTCCATCAATTACACAGCTCCTAACAAAGTGTAATGGCTAATCCATTAACAGCTTCTGTAAATTTAAATCACAACTGCCTTAACAAGTTTTTGGTAAATGCTGTGCTCTCATTTTCACTATTTATACTAAAAAAAATATAAAAAAGACACGCACATTTCAGTGAAGCACAAGTATAGATTCTTCCACTCATCACTACCTGCTAAAAGGTGCTATACTACATATGCCAAGACCGTTTCAAAAGTTCAGGTACTCCATTTATTTACATAGGAAAAAAAACACTAGAAAAGTAAATAAAACCACACCCAGGAATCATTGTAGGGCTCAGACTAAAACATATGCAAAGGGTTAATTCACAGCAAATCTGTTAAGCATCTGAATTGCTAAAAACACCCTTTCAGTCTCCCAACAACCAGGATTTGAAATGCTCAGTACAATCTCAACTAAAACTGGCATGCTCCAGCATAACAAATTGGTAAGAATCTAGTTTCTGCATGTTAAATACAAGGCTGTAAAAGCCATGAAAATAATCTGATATTCTAACCACTGATCTCCGTCAGCCATTTCACAATAGTTAAACATGCTTGCCTGATTAGCCCTCAAGGCAACACGCATCCAATATTTTTTCCTATAAAAAGTGTAGTCCTTTATAAATTCATATTTGACAAACCTAGTACTGCAATGTGAGCAGCTCTGAACAGTTGATTTATGATGAGGCAGACATATTACAGTTAATCTACTGCCTGTTAACATATCAATGCAAATTACGTTAGGCTGAGAAACACTGCTGCACTGAAGTGACAGTAACACATTAGCAGGGATATTCTACAAACCTGGATAAAACCTTCCATCTGTTGAAAGAGTTCTGGGTCCTGTCGAATATTGTCTTTAAGAGATCTTGTCTTGGCAGATAGAGAATGAAGTTCTGCTTCTATATTATCAATGGATAATCTAAAAGATAGCATATACAGAAAGCCCTTATTGAGAGAAAGGAGTTGCCCATTGTTAGGTGTTGCATGCTTCATAAATTATTTGTCACCACCTGTACATCAAACAAGACCTGCCTGCTTGGTAAACCTCCCCAGAGCAGAAGGTAAGAGTTAGCAGAGAAATCTTCTTATTTTTCCTTATTTGCAATGTTGAAAGGTTCTCTAAGCTTTCTTAGAGGATATTCCTGCATAAAGTCACAGAAATGATAGCAGCTCAAAGAGCCGCAAGTTCCCTTTGACCCAGCTGCTACGATATTTCATCCTTCTACCATATATACCTTTAACTAACCCCTCCACACCACTTATGTCATTTGGCCACTAAAACAGACACACTAAGCGTTACCTGACCACTACACAGCCGAAACTGCTAACTCTCCCTGAAAACAGCAGTGCAAGTTACAGAAGAATCCGCCCCCCCCACCCCCCTTGCAGGTTTCATTCATTGGTATTGGGGTATTGGGACATGGTATTACCCTAACAGTGAGCTCAATGCCGCCATAGAATTTTAGTCTGGTTTAGGAACTGAAGCACTAGTAATCTCTCACAAGTGGCCCCACCATTACTGACTACACACACTATTCTGGTTAGAGGGCATTTCACTAACAGCATGATTTTAATTGCTTTCACAGCTCTTTTATAAGTATGTGAATGCAATCACTGTGACATGCTTCCCAGAGTACACAGGGCTAGTAGTGATGGCAGCAACACCTATAATTTTCAGCACTAGAGCAGGGAGTGCGCATATCTATGGGTATGAGGTAAGCTGTTTTTCCTCAGCTTCCTTCATCTCCACTAGTACACTCCCTGCTCCAGCAGAGATCACAGCTGTTTCAGAGATCTGCATGCCAGTGCTTTGCAGATGTTTTAGCAGATCAAAAAGGCTGCAGATGACAGAAGTTGCATTTTGCTGGCCTACAAAAGAGGGCAGAGGAGCAAGGCAAGATAGCTAAATTAACAAATATATGATTTTTAGGGTGTTTTTAAGGAGTTTTGGGTTTACGAGCAGCTTGTACTAATGAGTTTGCTTTAATAAAGATCTTGTTCATGCCCAAAAGGTATAACACGTTTTGGTTTCTTTCGTTTTCATCTGACCATTGATTTTAGTCAGACTAAATGACAAATGTCACACTGTAAATTGGACTTGGCCAGAAAACACACTTTTCTCCTCCAATGAAAAATTTTGAATTTGAGGAGGAAAAAAACAAAAAACTTTCACGCAAATGGGGACTCAAGGTAAAAAATTCTAAATTTTTCACAGGAGGTGGAAAAAAAAGAAAAAATTTATTATTTTGGGATAGCCAAACTGCAAGTTGTCCACTTACTCCCGGAAAGCCTGGACTCCCCAGCACTCTGCCAGGTAGGTTGCCACGGAGTCAAGGGCAGAAACCTGCCTGATTTCCATCAGAAATTTCCAATCAGGTCTATTGCAGACACATATGTAGAACCTTCTCACAGGGGATCTCTCAAGGTATTTTACAGACATTAATGTAAGATACTTCATATTTCCTGCAATATACTGAATCTCCATTTTATAGATGTGGAAAGAAAGCAAGCACAAAGTCAACGACAGAGATGATGGTCAGGATTAGAACTCAGGGGTTGCTAGCTTCCAGTTCTATGCTCCAGATCATGCACTGCTTCATAAAAGTACAGTTTAATCAGGTATTGAATTAATGTTTGATGTAGAATTATACAATTCAAGCCTTCAGGCTGAAGTCTGTACACAGCCCCAGACACTATAGGTTGTCTTCTATACTCAGCACGAATACAACATGCTCATTCACAAGCGCCTAAGAAAATGGGGTCTCAAGGTTGTAAAGCAAGTTCATATATTACGAGAATGGGGTGGTCCAGTATTTTGAATGTATGTATAAGCCCTATAGTAGAGTGTGTGTTATGGAGAGAGGCTCTCAAGGATAGAAAGGGAGGAGGTGATGCAAAAATGGGGAAATGTAGTCTGTAGAGGAAGCCAGGGCCACTAGTAATCTTCATTAGCGTACATGATACTAGAGCTGAAAGAAAGGCACTATATCAACCCAACAGATATTTAGAAGCATCAATAATGGTAACATGAAATTATTTTTAAAACATGCTCTGTCGATTGATCTCTTAAAAATAGTATATATGTATTTATCTAGTTGAACATTATATTGACAAATGCAAAAAATTATAAAAATTAATTCATAAAAACTTCTAAACCTTAGGCACACTGCAGGCAAACTTCTGCTTACAAATGAAAATGGATCCCTGAAAACTACAGTAAACATTTGTAAAGTTCTCAGTTTTAATGCCAAAGCTCTGTGGACATGCTTCAATGCTTCACAAAAAGAAATCCCAAGTCTCTTTCTAACAATAAGTTCTCAGCTTTCTTGCTTACCTGGCTGCATCATGAACATGCTGTAATTTTTCTGAAAAGGTTAGAAGAACCACATCTTTCTTTTGGGCTTCCTAAAATTAAAAAAAAAAAAAACAACAATGTCCCTTTAACATTCAATTACCCTGCTAAAGTCTAAATAAAGGCCATTTTTAAAGCTTTGGGGAAAGAAAGGGACTTAGTTTCTCTATTACATTGCTGTGAGGTTCTAGTTTTCCTTCAGTTCAACTGAGTGAATTATTTGAAAAAAGCCTCACTTAAAGGTGGACAAGGATCAGACCTAGAGAGAGATTAAACAATTTCCATTTCACAGAGCACAGATAATAGTGCCTTCTTCCACTGAATACAATCCATGTGCTTTCAGAGAGACTGTTAGATCAGGGCAATTGACTAATGCCTATTGTTTGGGCTAATATAATATTTCCTGCCTAAACATCATCTAATAGTCTTCTCTTAGTTGAAGGTGTCTTGCTGATGTGAAAGCTGTTAAACCAGTTTGAACACAAAAAACCAAAAAGTCACAAGTGGAGGTATTTCAATCTGTTCCCTTGCATGGAAAGAAGAAAAATTTAGTCAAGACAGTTTACCCCAGGTGTGCTTCATATTCATTCCAATTGGAAAAGGAAAAAAAAAAGAAAAGAAAAACCCTGAAGGGGCTGCAACAGATTTGGATAGCTTTAAAATAGCTATCTAATGAGTCAAGCACAGCAATGAAATAGGTCATTTCTCTTCAGAAGTTTTAGTAGAAAAAAACATCAGTTTTTATCAAAATGGACACTCCTTTAATAGAGTAGGCCAGGACTGGAATAGTCAGGGGGATGTTACACTTGAAGCAGGGGCATGTGCAGAAATTTAACTTTGACCCCTTTTGCGGGATGGAGGGTGCACGTTCTCTGCCAACCCCCCCAGCCCAGGAGTAGCTCGCTCTCCCCTCCCCCCCCCCAACCACCACCACCATAGCCGGAGAAGTTCTGTGCCCCCAACGATTATGGGGGATGGGGTATGCCCCTGCTTGCCCTCCCTTGTGCACACTCTTCACTTGAAGAGCTTGATGAGGGAATTTTTTTTTTTTTTTTTTACCAGTACCAGACAGTTTCTGCTGAAAGTTTAACTAGTCTTTATGTTTGTTCAGTTTTCTGTGGGTGGGATCACAGGTAGGTGAGTGGAACGTGTGGAGGCAAAGAGGGAAGGCTTAAGGACTGGAGACTTAAGGTTTACCCACTTACTAAAATAAACTATCAGTCTCCACGCTCCCTCTCCCCCCTGTTAGATTATAACCGTTATTCTCAGAGATGATAGTTTTTACATACCAAAGCAACAAAATGCAGTAGATTCATCCCAGGTTTGTTTGCTTTTGTGTCTGCAAGCTTGAGCAGTGACGAAAGTTTAAAGCCAACTGCATTGCCAGCATAACCCCCCTAAACAGAAAGAGATAGAGAAGGCATGTGACATCAGTGGACTGCAATAGTGGATCAGACCTCTCCATTTTGATGCTCACTTACTGCATTCATAATATTCCCAGCCTGAAGGACCAAGTGTAATATAGAATGTAGTTCCTCACATGACATTAACTCTGTAGAGAAACAAAGAGAAAATTGCTGTCTAGAGGTTGTTTGTTTAGAAAGATACACACTGCATAGATTGTACATAGAGCATCAGTTACCAAAGTCCAGTTCACCCCCAAGCTCATAAAGGTGCAAATTTTATTTCACAGGAAACTACAATTAACTGAAACGTGATAGGAGAAAATGATATTATATAATTCAAAGTCACAGGCAGAGTCGGCAAATCACAAGTATATGTTCAGACCTTAGCTCTGCAAGCATAATGTTTCCATGGCAACCACCAGCAGCTCATGAAACATTGAAGTTCTAATCTTGCCCAGTGCTGAGTGTCTCATGAGAGTTGCCAAGCCCCCTTACTTCCCACTAACTCCAGAGTGAAGCAAGCGTGCTCAGCACCTTCCAGGAACTGTTCAGTGTCTGACAGGATTGGGACCTTGATGACTTAAAGTTTCTATATAAATAACTGGTTGGGTCTGAAAAGGTGTAAGGAAAATACAACTTTCCTTACTAACTCCACACCCCCACTTCCACCCTGCAGACTTTCAAAAGACACTGAGTTATAATAAAGCCAACTCAGACACCAAAGATAGACCATACAGCTACATTAAAACATGAGACAGGCAGTAAAATGAAATTAAACTTCTTTATAAAGCTCTCATAATAAAAGCTTATTTCCTACATATTCTATATTTGCAAAACACAACAGTACTTTCTATGAAAATATATATGAACATTTTCAACAAAATTCAACTTCACATGTATGTATGTGCTTAGAAACCATCATAAGTACCAAAGAAATAAGAGAAACAGAGATATGAAGCTGTGAAGAATAAATAAACTAGTATTCTACAAATGCTGTAGAGGTAACAGATCTTTGCAAATTTGCAAGAGATTCATAGCATGGGAATAAACACTATCAAGCATTTTAAATGGTTTGATGAATATATAACCATTCATAGTAAAATATGGAACCCTAAAATTATAGAAGCCTTAAAATAAACACATTTGCAATCACTGCACTTTGAACACTCTCCCCCCTCCCCCCCTTTTTTAAGAGCAGGCATTATACTGCTCCAAAATTAGCATTATTTAGGTTATACAGTATTTAACTGTTTACTGCAACATGCTAATCTGTCATTATGGAAGCAGTCAGCTCCTCATACCACTTTGCTTTCAGTGTTAGCAGCCTGCCAAAACACAAGTTAATTAAACATGTTTTGATATAACAAGGTTTATACAAGGAAGCATGAAGCACTTGGAAGCAAGAGGCAGGAAATACAGATGTTCATAAACTAAGAAGAGAAGTCAGCCTACAAAAATGGCACACAGGAAGAGCCCATCTACACTACAATTGTTACCTGTCAAGTGACCGTTAAAATATAGCTCCATTTTGCAGTGTAGATGGGTCTTTAACAATCGATTTACTTTTAAGTCCCTAGTTCCATCCTCAGCATTAGCAAGATACAGTAGGCTTTTTCTGCCAAAAATTAACAGCCTTTACTACCACCAATTCAGCTTTTCCAGTGGAAGCATTAATGTAGACAAGGCTCATGCAACTGGACACTGACTATTGTGTTGTCTAACCCTGCTTGGGGCAGGTGTGAGCAATGCTCCTGTGGTTGTCAGTATGTTTACAGAACTCCTACACTAAGGGTCAGAGTAAACGGGCAACATAGGGAGTAGGTGAAGGACAGAATGATAGGATAGAACAAACCAGAAAGTTAATTATTTTACAATAGATTGAGAGAGATAGGAAGCCAGGAAGGTGGCAGAAGGCAGGACTTAATTAGGGTTTGGGACCAAAGAAGCAACATGTCACCATCCAGTGCCTATAAAGTTCAGAGAATTGGGAGTTAAGAATAACAGAAGGAAATGGAACTATAAGAGATGATATGAGAATTCATTATGATAAGGATTGCAGTAAAGCAATATTGCCATCTTACCAGATAGCCTTTCCATAGAGAAACATGAAAGGGATTAAGATCTTTGGCTCTGGGAGCAGAGTAAAGATTCAACAGACACACCCTTATGGAATGTGTCAGAGTTAGCTTCCTTTAAAATAGCTACTATGTACCTGAAATTCAAGATCTGGTCTCTATAATGCAGATTGATTAATCTGCATGCAAAAACAAGAATATAATGCATGTCACAGCATGTTTAATTACCTTTTGTAGCTGCTCTTATAATTGCCATGTCTTTCTGCAGAGTAGTACAAGAAGGTGTGAATTCTCTCTTTAACACCATAGCTTCAATCCGAAGAGCATAGCTGGAATATAAACACACTAAGCTTTAAAACAGAGAGCCAAAAAGAGAGTTTGCCATGAATAGAATAAACCTAGTACCTCCTTACTTTGGCACCTGGATTAGTAAATACATAAAGTAATCAGCTTGACACAGTTTTGCTACATCTCCATCAAAGGCTTTTAATTTCTTTACCTAGAAAAAAGACAGAGACACTAATAAACAACTTAATCAAAGGTCAAGATTAAAAACAAAAGTAAAAAGATGCACCTTTATGGAAGAAAAACAAATTAGAGGCCTTGTCTGCACAAGCACTTGAAAAAACACCCCACTCCCTCCCTCTCCTCCCCCCCGCCCAAGCGACATAAATTTTGCCGACATAAGCACTTGTGTGGACAGAACTATCTATGTCAGCTGGAGACATTCTCCTGCCAACATAGCTACCACCACTCATCCAGGTGGTTTTATTATATCAGCGAGAGAGCTCTCTCCTATCAATCTAATGCAGCTACAGAAGTGCTTATGCTGGCCAAACTTATGTAACTCAGAGGGGTGTTTTTTCACACCCTGGAGCAACAAAAGTTTTGCTGGCATAAGTGCTAGTGTAGAAAAGGCCCAACATAAAACATAACAGTCAATTCAGTGATTTGCCTTAGGGAAGTCTTGAAATCAGAGCCCCCTTTCAGAAAAATTAAAACCAACTTCACCTCCTTCAATCCCAACATGTTAACAGTGCAGCACAGGGGGAAAATGGCACACTGACATTGTCAATATGCTTTATGCACCTCCACAACTATTCCTTTGTGCCATCCAGCCAGCGCGCGCTCACTGATTTAGGGCAACAAAAAGTCAAAGACATGGTCATGATGTTTGGGAGAGTGGTGCCCTAGTTTCCACAAGAATTAGGTTCTTGCATTTTGATTGTTTCATCTGCGATTCTCCTTTGTAAGTGGGTGAATTTCCTGTCTGACAGGTACTGGCTATTCAGGTGATCGCAAGTCTGGCGTGCTGGATGCATGCTTGAAAGTTAGTGTTCAATGCTCACAGAACTAAAATACTCTAGCAGTTTGTAATAAGCATTATAGTTAAGTGCAACATGTTCTCTAAAGTTCTCTTTTGGGGTGAAACCTCACATGCTCGGTCTCAGTCCAAATGTGAGGTTTTTATTTTTTGTTTTATTGAAGCCAAATCCATGGAGTCATTTTAAAGTTGTGTGTGACTGGAAAGATTAAATTTAAATTTAAGGGAAAATCCAAAAAAACTCAATTTCAGTTCCTCACAAGGCTAGCCCTCCATGAGGACTGGCCACCTACACAGGTTTGAAAAAAAAAATTGAAGATACAGTGGTACAGCCAGGGCTTCCTATCAGAGTTATATCTGAGGCATACCAGGGCCTTAAAATATACTACATAGTTTAAGTGTCAGAATTGCATGGCACTGTGCACTCATCACACAAATATCCAGAACCATCCTTATTCCAAATGCAGACATTATTAAGAGTAAACACAACAGATACCCCGATACACATTTGTCATCTGTACTCCCCTCTTCCATCATGGCCGCATCAACACCCATATGCACTCTGGAAGCCACAGATATAGACACACTACTTGTTTGTAAACAAGCACCCACACATGCAGTGCAGAAGTACACGTACCCTTGTTGAAGCACAACAGCAATTTTGTCCAGGTAAGTTTTAAGAATGTTTCACAAAGTGTAGAAATCGTGCATAAAATCAGAGCCCACATCCAGTTATCCTTATCCATCTTCCCCCACACAAGCTTCAAATTTAGTCTCACCCTGACATTTATCTCATATCCCACATGATTTAGACCTGTCTTTAGACAACTCCATCCTCTTTCCCCCTTCTCCACTCACTGCCAACCACATGTAGACACCAAGGACAGCATTCAGTTTTGTAGAGACCACCATACCTGTCATGGAGAGGAATTGTTCAGACCATAGCAGACTCTCTTTTCCATTCCCACTGCCACATCAGGACATCAACCATTCATAGGCTGCCATGATTCAGTACAGGATCACAAGCCTCTCAGAACATCTAGGCTCCAATTGAATCATTTCAAAGGCTTTTGCCTAAGGTTGGCACAGCTGCATGTGAATTACACACCTGCCCTTCAGACATTAGCGTTCTTTTCTTTCTTTTTTCAGGGTAGGGAACAGTCTTATTTTTAATTTTAAAAGATTCTGTATGATAAGGATCTTAAGCCTTCGGTCACTCTACTTCTTTATGACATTAAGACAAAGAATCCTCTCTCTCCAGAAAAAGAAAAAATAGGGGGGAGAGAGGAGAGGTGATTATCCTGCTTGTTTTCACAGTAAAATTTGAGATTTGTTTGTTGTGGAAGTCATTAGAGCTTTAACTAAATTATGGACTTTTACAAAAAACAGATTCCCCACCCCCAAAGTGACAGAAAAGACTCTGTAGCTGGACCCTTTTTCATCACTGTGTTAAGCTTGCTGAAGAGCTGGGTAAACTTAATATAATGGTAAACAGACTGGAAGCTGCTGGAGCTTGGTCTACACTAGAGCTCGCACTATAATACATACCTTGAAAGATTCCTCCTTCCCCCACCCCACCATCCCAGTACAGTTTCCGTGTGAAGACACAGCCATACATGATAGAAGAGCTAATTATCTTATGACACCACAGAAATCAAGAGACTGAAAGCGGAGTAAAATGACAGGTGAAAAGATATTTAGTCAGATGTTTATTTTTGTGAACTCCCAGTGGCTAATGAACAAGAGAAAGGACTGCTTTGTTCAAGATTTAACCTGTGCCTCTTCAATTAAAAACCATGATTCACCAATAAGCCGATGCCCAGGAAGTATGTTGTTTTACTGCAAAAATATAGGAAAGTATAAAGAGCTGAAAATACAGAGGAAGCAGAATTTTAAACATCAGAGATGCAGGCTCTACCTAACCTGAAGGTGGATCTGGTAAAAGATTTTTTTACAAAAAAAAAAAAAAAATCAATCAGTAATTGTAATTTTGTTAAAAATCAGCATTTTCTGCAGATAAATGTTGATTTCAACATTTTTTGAATTTTAAAACAAAGATTTGTTTCCAGTCCACATTTCAAAATGAATTTTTTCCTTTTATGACTTTTGGAAACTGAGCACATTCTTACTCCTCTCCCTGACCTGCACCATTTTTACACTGGAAAAAGAAATAGGAGAGTAGATGGCACATAAAAAAAAAAAGTGTGCACAGTGGAGAGGAATCAAAAGACCAAGAATGGAAAGCTAGAACTTTTTTTTTTTTGGAAACTGAGAAGACATTTAAAGTTGAAACAAAATGGAAAAAACCCCGGTTTATTCAAATGCCTATGAAAACCGCAAAATGTGTGTGTCAAAAAAGCAATAAAGCTTCTATTTCTTTAGTTACGACAAAGAGATACCAAGAAAGTGAATCCTGATTAGAGAAGTGAGTTGCATCCACACTACTTAAAATTGTTTAACCCAAATTTAACTCAAAAACACAAAAAAGAAAAAGTTCCTTCTAAAGCCCCCGATTTACGATTGCAATTGTCCAAGATGTCAGCCAACAAAAACAGAAAAGACCAGACTCAGGAGTCTTAATATTTCTAAGGTATTAAACAAAAAACCCCAACTATTCTAATACATCAGAAAGTAACCAAAAAGGCATACCACTTTGCAGGTATCCTTTAACCTAACCCTCCAGAGAAAATAATTCATAGGTGAGTTCACAACTCTGTTGTTTTGGCTATCTATTTCAAAGTCTCATGAAAAGCATTTAATGATATGGCTACACAGAAAATAAAATCCCATGGCTGGCCCGGGCCAGCCAACTCAGGTTCACAGGCTTCGGGGCTGAGCCTAGACATCTACACCGCAATGAAACAGCCCTGCCCCGCCCCAGCCTGAGTCAGCTGGCATGGTCCCGCTGCAGGTTTTTCTTTGCTTTTCTTTGCGTAGACATACCCTTAGTATGGTTCAGGCAGATTTCCCTCTTCAAAATAAATAAATAAATAAAAAAGGACAGGACATTGCAGTTGAAGACTATAAATGCAACTTTAAAATGTAAACGCACAAAAGCCAGGAAGCAAACCAGTTTTGTTCTCAGAGTAGCATCAAGTCACTCCAATTGTTCACATGGTGTTTACAAATAAATTATCCGGTGCCTAGCAACCAAGGTTATCCATGTGGACTGTTAATGTTACAAGGCTAATTTAAAATTTGTTTCCTGTTTAATTTCTCAAGACATTTTTTGCAGATATTGGGCAATATCCTCACACCTTCTCTAGCCCCATTACACTAGGAAAGAGGGCTGAAGCAGTACCAGGGATTCCTAAAAGCCCTGGTTCCAGCCCAGGGAGGATTAGTTTTTCAGATGCACTTTATTTCTTCTGAAGACCCACTCACAAGAGCTGGCATTGGAGGCAGGACTGAAAGAGGAGTGCTGAGGAGGGGCTACAACTGTGCAAAGATTCTGAACAGACTTGTAGCTCATAGGCAGTACTAGTGCTAACATATTGGGAACCCTAAGCAAGAATATTTGGGCCTTTTCCTACACACCCCTCCACACACTAATAATTAATAGGAAGCCCCTTTGAGCTTCATGGGACCCTAACCAATTGGTTAGTCTGCTTTGCCTAGCGCCAGCTCTGCCCATAGGGCAGCCAGACTGCTCTAATTTAGACAGCCAAGATGTCCCGCTCTAAACCCAGGAGACCAGCCCCCAGATTAAATAGCCCAATATTAGTCACCTGAGCCCATTTTCCCCTGGACTTCATGTTCTTTGCTGCACTTCTTAGGGAAAAAGCACAGAATCTCACCCATTAAAGTTGCAATATCCATGCAAGGAAGATATTAGTAACCAAATTTTACAAATGGGGAGGACAAAAACACAAAAGAAGCTAAAAGATCCTCTCTGCATTTTATAATCTACTATGTTGTAAATAGGTACCCACATTTCATATAAGTCTTGCAGTGTAGAAGACTGGACAGTATATTAACTGGGTCATAAAATTATAACAATCTGGAGGAAATCTAAGGCAATAGCTGAGACAATTTTATCTGTACACACGTTTCTTTCCTATAGCTGTTATATATTTTCCAGTTTTAAAAGATTCAGTCATCCTATAATGAAGCAGAAAAAACGACCACGACTGGAATTACTAGTCCCACTACACACAGGCTGAAAATTGTTAATCTACATTGTGTTGCCAACCTCAAGAGTTCAGGAATAATGAAGTCCAAATAACAAGTAATGATAATTAGCTTTAAGTCTTGAGGTTTAAAAAAAACAAAAACAAAAAAAAAACCCAAAAAACTTTTTGCCTTTTGATTTTTGAGTCACTAGGCATCATATTTTCAAGCTTCTCCCTACAATCACAAGGGATAGAAAAAATTTTCACACAGAAGTAAAAATGCTCCCTTAGTCACATGACTCCAGGAGATGAGGTTCTAATTAAATATTCTATTCTAATATCCATGATGAAGTAATAAGAGGGGCAACACCACACACTATTAGTCATATACTTAACAGATACACCAACAGTCTTTGGATAGGTTCACAAATGATCTGAGAATATAAAAGCTAAAATGTAAAAAAAATAAAATAAAATAAAATAAAATTACATTACACACACACAGGTCAGCCACTCTGTCTAAGCACAACAGAAGGTTTTCTGTCAATACTATGCAGTCACATAATTAAAAAGGATATTTTAATGCACGCGTACAAGACAGCATAGTTAAACTTCATGCTCAGTTTTTCATTTCTTGAGTTGCACACTGAGATGCTGTTAATTTTTCATTTGTTTTTTAGATGGATTATATGTTTGCAATGGCCATGAACACACAGATTTCACATACACACAGCTCTTTCATTTGTACTCCAGCCTCACGTTAAAGGTTGTTATGAAATGTAGAGAGTCTGACCTCATTTGGTTTGAAGACATCCACCACAAATATTTAATTATTTTTCAGAGCCAGGATAGTCAGTACATGCAACTTTCCATCAGCATCATGCATTACACTAGCAAGAAGCTAAAGTTTGTCTTATGAACACAGGACAACTATGCAAAGCTCCTGAACAAGAGTACAGAGTCCTTAACTGAAAGTGTTTCAGTACCACTCATCTTTGGATGCATATACTTGTCATAAATCAGAGTAAATTACTCCATCTCAAGAAGAGGCAGCAGTACACAATGAGATGGAAAAATGGAGGACACTTCTCCTCTTCATCTGTGTTTCTTTATCACTGTGAACATACATGGCACTTTAAAAAATGAGGCCCCTTTCCCACGGTGTTTACAGGCTAGTTCAAACAATGACACATGGGAAAGCAGCTAAAGTGCAAGGAATGGAGACACCACATGTGAAATGGCCCTCCCCATGTCTGTGCAATATAGCAAGGAGCTAAGAAAAGGAGACAAAGGGTGAAGTCAAAAGAAGACTACACCCGACTGAAGGGGTAAACAAGGATGTAGGAGGAGATGACAGCTATAAAGGAGAAGCAGAGTCATACACAGCACTGAAGGAAAGGAAGAAGAGACTGAATTTTATGTGGAAATGGAGAAAAGATTGAAGGGAGTGGAGCAGGCAGAGAGAAGTTTTCCAGGAGAGAGATTACTAGTGTTTTAAGACAGAACAAGCAAACAACAATTTTGTAGGAATTATAAAGAAGGATTAACAAGATGCATTGATAAACCTGGGCAAACGTGTGTGGGTGAGTTGATGAACAGGCTAGACTATCCCAAAATGTGTACTTGTAATACAGACAGAACAGAACGTAGCATGGCAGTGGCCAACAACTGTGTTCCGTGGACCCCTTAACCCTTCCCAATTGGGGCCTATTGAGCAATGTGGTGGTAGTCAGTATGCCAGGAAGAGTAATGGGAGATGGGCCCAGCTATGTAGAATAAAGGAAAGAGTGTTAGGGAGGCTCTTTTCTAACAGAGATTGTTACCAGTGGAGAACCGCACTTTTCCATCGATAAACACGCAGAAGACTGTCCTGACAGGAAACAGGCTGGGGAAGGAGGAAGGGTTCCCAAGGGTTCCAAATACAGACATTTCTTTCTTCTCCAGCGTTGAGAAATACGGTAGGGTAGTGAATGAATCATTCCAAGATGACCTATGGTAGGCAACTGGTGATTTGTTGGGTTTTTTTAATTACATATCTAGAAAAATTTACACTTGTTTTTGAACCAAAACTTCTGTCTTTGAGACCATTTTCTGTGGATGTCTGGTAACCCTGCAAATCCTCAGTACTTCACAGACTGCTATTTAAAACTACAAGCTTTTGCTCAACAAATTTGAGAAATTTCACAGCTTTATCTGACCTTGAATTTGTCAGTTTTGCAAATCACAAATTTGAAAATGTTCAAATATTTTCTGTTTTACAGAATCCTTCACAACGTCAATATTTCAATAATGCCCATATTTGTAGTTTCACAAAAAACAGTGAACACAGTGCTATTTATACATCATTCTAACAGCTCCTATAGGGCTATTTTATCAACACTTTCTAGGACAGTGATAATATTACAGCATAAATCAAGTGTTTATTTGTACAAGTGCTGGTAAATTGTAAAGGTTGTAGATCAAACTGAAAAGACCCCTGAAAAGAGAATTCAGAGTGGACCCCCTTCACAGCTGTGACGTGGACTTTCAGTGCAAGGTTTGTATCACTCATCATGGAAACTGCAAAAAAAGCTCTGAAGTTCCAGCTCGTTAGAGGATGGGGATGGGCGGGACAGAAGACAGTGCGGGACACACGTGAGGATGGCTCCTCAACCTAACACAAGACAAAATCAACAGTGCCCACAAGAAGGCATACATCAGGAATTCTAAGCTAAGAAGAATGGAAAACATGTTCTGCAAGGGACAGGCAGAAAATAGGATAGTGTGTTGACTTCCTGGAACCAAGACAAAAGATAGGACTGCAAGATCAGATAGGCTTCTGAAGTCGGTCAGCAAAGATCCACTAACATGATGCATGTTGGTATTAATGACACTGTTTCAGATGATACCTCACAGGGTATAGACCAGTATTGACCAAGTTTACTGATCCTCCTGAGACCTCCAATCCTCAAGCCCCACCACTCTGCCACAGGGAGGGAGCTCCGAGCTCCCCACCCCAGCCTGGTAGGCGGAGAGGCATAGAGGAGGGGCATAGAGGGCTCCGTGACCCACACTTTAACTGTAAATGAGCCATATGCAGCTCATGAGCCACATTTTGCCCATCCGTGATATAGACAATGTCAGAGAAGACAGAAGGATACTGAAGGAAAGGAATGCAATCTTTCCTGTCCCGCAAGCAAAGGAAGAGAGAAGGCAGAAGATTCTGGAACTCCACCATGGACTAAATAAGTTGTTTAAAGGTAGAGGAGATTTGATTTTATGAAAGATTAGTCAACCTTCTCTGGGAAGAGACAACTGTGCAAATCTGCATGGCCATCTCAGTAAAAGGGAAATCAATCTTTAGGTGACAGGCTGAATAGACTAGTCAGGAGGGTATTTAACAAGAGATGCAGATGAAAAAAGGAATAAATGAGCATTAATTTAGCACAGAATCGAGAACAAAATAAGTCAAGACACCAAGAGATATGAAGGGAAGTAATTCTTTAATTGCCTATATACCAATTATAAGAGTTTGGGTAACAAACAAGAGGAATTGCAATTGCACATTTATAAGCACAAATTTGACATAGCTGGTATTACTGAAATCTGCTGGGAAGAGTCACATGACTGGAACATTAAAATCACTGGTTTTAATGGCTTTAAATAGAATTGAAAGGGGAAAAGGGGCAGGAGACTGGCACTCTGTCAGAAGCAGAGTCACTGACCACTTGGAAGCAAATGACCTTGCAAGTTTATGGATCAACATTCTAATAGATAAAGTGCAAGATATGATACTAGCTGGCGCCTAGTGGCACCAAATCACACTAGAGAAAAGGACCAAGGCAAAAAGCTACAGTATCATGGGGGACTTCAATCTAAGTGACTTATGCAGGAGGTCTCATGTGGCCAATACTAAAATGTTCTTGAGTTAGGAAACTATTATTTATAATATTTATAAATTCCAAGAAGTGCAGCATCCTACATGGAGGAATTAGACCTCATCTTGACAGATGAAGAGAATTTTGCTTAGCTGCAAGTATGATGACTAGATTACATTTATTATGTGTAAACAAAACAAAGTCCAACCTAGTAATGTGTGATGGAATTGGAGTTGCTCCGTAATAATGTATGAATACTGTATGTTGACCTGGTTATTGGGACACCTACTGTATGAATACATGTGTGGTACAATAGGGGCTATAAGGAAAAAACAAACGGGAAGGAGAAGAAGAATAGTTCAAGATAAGCTACTTTTTCGGCAAACACTTGACAGACAATGCCAGAACCAGAAAAGGCCTGGGAACCAGAAGATCCAAAGGACTATAGTAGTTAAAAGAAAGAAACAAGAAAGGGGAAGGAGGAAACCAGATGCAAGTGACCACTGGGATACTTGAAGTTAGGCCTGTCTACATTACCACTGGAAGATGGTCAGACTTTAGGTAGGATAAACTTGTGTAGACTGTTGTTTTAAAATCTCTAAGTGCCTTGTTCCTACTGAAAAAAACAAACAATACTTTGGTTTTAAGACGACTGCTTTGCCATTATATACACACACCACTAGTCACAGACTCCTAAAAAAAAGAATACAGGTGCCAAACCCAGACAGAGCTTCTAAGTAAGCATGACTAATATACAGGGTACTCAGGACCTAGTCTAAGGGCATACCTATATTATGGGGACTAAGCCAGCATAGCTATGGTGCCACAGCCATGCCAGAATAACCCTGTATTGCAGATGCAGTCAACACTGATGCAAGGGGCTTTAATTTGGTGTAGGAACACCACTTTCCTGAGTAACGGTAGCTAGGCTGACAAAAGCATTGTTCCATCAGCCTAGCTACTACACCACCAGGGATTTTCACACCCCTGAGCGACATAGCTACGTCAACCTAAATATTAAGTACACACCAGTCCTAAGAGTAGGAGAATATCACCCAGGATGAGTAAATACATGAGGCTTGACACTGGAATGGCACACCCCAAAAGAGGTGCAGCTAGCTTTGCAACTGTGACAACCCGTACTTGGTGCTTTAAAAGGTTCGGTTTCTAAAAGCTGAAAACAAGTCTGACCCAAATCACCTGGGAGAAAATTTAAACAGAAAAATGTGACTGATAATTGGGAACTGCTTGATAATATTTTACTAGATGCTCAAAAAGATACAATCCCACAGTCAAGAAATAAGGCTCCCTCTAGTTAAAAATAACCTTTCCACTCCAACCGTAACTCAGGAAGATGTTAAACAGCAGTTACTGAAGTCAGACATTTTAAATCAGTAGCTCTGGAGAACTTGCACTCAAGAGTTTTAAGGAGTCTTGAAACACTGAAGACGTATTTTAAAAAGGTAAACAGGATGACACAGGTAATTATAGGTCTGTCAGCCTGATATGAATCCTGAGCAAAAATAATGAATGTCTGATATGAGGACTGATTAATAAAGAATTAAAGGAGGATAATGTAATTGATATCAGTTAACATGCATTTATGGAAGATCAACTGTGTTGAACTAACTCAATATCTTTTTTTGATATTACAAGTTTTGCTGATAAAGGCAATAGCATTGATGTACTCTGTTTAGACTTCTGAATCACGCAACATTTTATTAATTAGAACAATACAAAATCAACATGCCACATATTAAATGGATTAACAACTGGCTACCAATAGGTCTCAAAATGTAAGTGAAGAATCATCAGGACAGGACATGTGTTTCTAGTGGGGTCCCAGAGAGATCAGTTCTTGAGCCTACATTACAGGATTTTCATCAGTAACCACCACTGATAAATTTGCAGATGACACAAAGTTTTGAGGGAGTGGTAAATAACAAACAGGACAGATCACTGAAACAGAATGATCCAGATTGTTTAGTCAACTGGGCAAAAGCAGACAATAAGTATTTCAAAATGGCCAAATATCAAGGGACAGAGAATTCAGGCCATACTTACAGGATGGGAGACTCTATTCTGGGGAGAAGTGAATCTGAAAAGGACTTGGAAATCATGGTGGATAATCAGCAGAACATAAGCTCCCAGCACAGTGCTGTGGCCAATAGGGCTAGTGTGTTGCTTGGAAATATAAACAGAGGACTATCAAGTAGGAAGATTATATTACCTCTGTATTTGCCCCTGGTTCAACCACTACTGTAATAGTGTGTCCAGTTCTGGTATCTATGCTTCAAGAAGGATATTTAAAAATTAGAGCGAGTTCACAGTAGAGAATGATTCAAGGATTGGAAATCCTGTTTTATAGTGAAATGTTGAAGGGGCTCAATCTATTCAGTTTAACAAAGGGTTAAGGGGTGACTTGATCACAGTCTAAGTACCTACCCACACAGGAACAGAAATATGATAACAGAGAGCTCTTCAATCTAGCAGACAAAAGGTGTTACAAAAATTTATGACTGGAAATTGAAGCAAGACCAACTCAGCTTAGAAATAAGGCATAATTTTTTTAAGCATTAGAACAATTTATCCAAGGATGTGGTAAAATCTCTGGCACAGGAAACTTTTTAAATCAAGACTGAATTTTTTTCTGAAAGACATGCTCTAATTCAATCATAGCTATTGGACTTAAGTAGTAATTTAATACCAGGAAGTCCTATGGCTAGTGTTACGTAAAAGATCGAACTAGATTATCACAATGGTCCCTTCTGGCCTTTAAGCCTTCAAATTTAATCAGTTTTCTACTGTTGCATAACTACGTCTGTCTTCTTTCTCCAAAAATCAACTACAACCTTTGTACCCTGACACGCCCTACTAATTCCCTTTGCTACATGACAGGCAAGATGTACTTTCACTATCAACAGCAGCTTGACTGGATGTGACGTTCAGTTGTTCCAAACACGGCCAATGAACTCTCAGTATCAGAAACCATGCTGTAGTTAAAGAGAATTACTAGACAGGTCATTTCACTACAGTAAGTCTCTCACAGCATGCAGCTCAGAAAACTATGTAGGAGTTCCATCTGATAACTTAGAAGAGAGTCATGCCTGTCAAAGTTTACCCACCCATGCCACAAGATCCAAGATCTATAGCTGAAAGATTAGAAGGGAAAAATACTTTTTGTCAGATTACTTTTGCATTGACTATGCATGAAGTGAGGTTACGATTCAGTTTCCTCTGTTCTATACAGTTACTCCATCATTTCTGTGCGTTTTTCCCCCACACACAGCAGAAAAACTATTTTTGAAAACTGATATACATACTGTAAAGCCATACAAAATTGGAAGGGAGAAGGTGAATGGTTCCAAAACTATTCTGAACTCCATTTCTAAAATTAACTAACTATGTGTCAAGTTGATGCTGTCCCTTTATATATATATATACCCCTCTAACTTCACCTTCAGATTATATGTTCCCTATAAAAATTGGAGACCTTACCACTATACATGTTATTTGTGCACATGACTAAGTAAGTGGCCTGAATTAAGGTTGTGTGTTTGAGTACAAGTAACTGGAGATGTGTGATGTAGCTGGTTACACGTTTGAACTGAAAGCAAGTTTGTTGCTGAGCAAGTGGTTGTCAGTGAGCATTTGAATATTAGAACATTTAAGTGGTATGGCATATGAGTTAAGGTTGATCTGTTAATTTCCTGGTTTTTAAAAATTGCTTTTATAGAGCTTGTGTGACAATCTATTGAAGTTTATCAGACAAACTGGCACGTTTAAGATTGTGGGTCACTAAGGCAGCACAAAGACAAACAGCACTCTAAATTAAGGTGCTGGGCAACTGTGTTGCTTCCAAATGTAGAACTTCTGCACCTGCTGAAAGAGTGTTTAGCAGTAATTTAGGGGTCATATCCTAATAAAATGCATCTAAGAAACAAAGCTACCTTATCAGTGCTTTAATTAAGAAGTGCCAACAAATAAATAGTTAAACTACTTAGTAGGCAGGGAATGACTAACACTGTGTCCTCAGTATCTCAAGCAAGTATGTTGTCACCCTACAGGCCAAATCTTCACACCTATCTCAAAAAAGTTTTGATGCCCCTTTTAGAAGGAAAGTAAGAGCTATTCTGTAGAATCCCAGGCAACATCAGCTCTGTCACAAAAACAGCCACTAAATAAAACCCCTTACTTACCTCTTCTGCTTCTGGCAATAATTTAAGGAATTCACGCAGCATCTCAGACCCACAGAGATCACTTTTTCCTTGATTAATATCTTCAATTATGGATTGAGCAGGCCTTGAATACACAATTGATCAATTACATGTCAAGTGCTTGAGTAACAGCACAGTAAATGGAGAAAACACACACCTCTTACTCACAAAACTGTAATCAGTCATGTATCAATGTTCACTACACTGTTATTCTAATGCAATGTTCAGCAAAGTCTCGACTGAAGAACAATTTTCTAATTAGTGCATAAGAGGCATAACAGCACCAACTTGCTAGTAAGAAGTTCCTCCATCTCATAAAAACAGCCATACTGGTCAGACCAGTGGCCCATTTAGACCAGTATCCTGTCTTCTGACAGTGGCCAATGCTAGATGCTTCAGAGGAAATGAACAGCACAGGGCAATTACTGAGTAATCCATTCCTGTTTTCCAGTCCTAGCATCTAGCAATCAGAGGCTTTGGGACAGCCAGAGCATGGGGTGGAATCTCTGGCCTCTTGGCTAATAGCCACTGATGGACCTATCCTCCATGAATTCTCTTTTTAACCCAGTTATACTTTTGGCCTCCACAATATCCACTGGCAACAAGTTCCAGAGGATGACTTGTGATGTATATTGTGTGAAGACATACTTCCGTGTTTGTTTTAAACCTGCTGCCTATTAATTTAATAAAATGATCCCCCATTCTTGCGTTATGTGAAGGGGTAAATGCTTCCTTATTCACTTTCTTCGCACCATTCATGATTTAATAGACCTCTATAATATCCCCTCAGTCGTCTCTTATCTAAACTGAACAGTCCCGATCTTTTTAATGTCCCCTCATATGGAAGCTGTTCCATACCCCTAATCATTTGTCTTTCCCTTCTCTGTACTTTTTCCAATTCTAATATCTCTTTTTTGATATTGGGCAACCAGAACTGCATGCAGTGTTCAAGGTGGGGCTTTATATAGTGGTGTTATTATATTTACTGTCTTAGTATCTATTCATTTCCTAATGGGTCCTAACATTGTTAGCTTTTCTGATTGCCACTGTACACTGAGCCGATGTCTTCAGAGAACTATCCATGATGACTCCAAGATCTCTTTCTTGAGTGCTAATAGCTAATTTGGACACCATCATTCTGTACATATAGTTGGGATGTTTTCCAATGTGCATTACTTTGCCTTTTTCAAGAGGGAATTTCATCTGCCATTTTGTTGCCCAGCTTTTTGAGATCCTTTTATAGCTCTTCACCGTCAGCTTTGGACTTAACTGTCTTGAGTAATTTTGTATCCTCTGCAAACTCTGCCACCTCATTGTTTACCCCTTTTTCCAGATCAATTATTAATATGTTGAACAACACTAATCCCAGTACACATCCTTGAGGGACTCCACTATTTACCTCTCTCTGTTCTTTTCTGTCCTTTTTTTCCTGTCTTTTAACCCGTTACTGATTCCTGAGAGGACCTTTGCTCTTATCCCATGACTGCTTACTTTTCTGTAGAGCCTTTGGTGAGGGGCCCTGTCAAAAGCTTTCTGAAAGTCCAAGTACACTGTATCCACTGGATTACCCATGCCCACGTTTGTTTACCCCCTCAAAAATTGTAATAGATTGGTGAGGCATGATTTCCCTTTACAAAAGCTGTGATGACTCTTCACTAACATGTCATGTTCATCTGTGCGTCTAATAATTCTGTTTTTTACTATAGTTTCGACTAGTTTGCCTGGTACTGAAGCTAGGCTTATCCGCCTGTAATTGCCAGGATCACCTCTACAGCCTCTCTTTAAAATTGGCGTTCCATTAGGTATCTGCCAGTCACCGTACCAGAGGCTGATTTAAGTGATAGGCCACATACCACAGTTAGTAGTTCAGCAATTTCATATTTGAATTCCTTCAACATTCTTGGATGACTACCATCTGATCTTTGTGACTATTGTTGTTTAATTTATCAGTGTGTTCCTCTATCAATTCCTCAGATTTGTCACCTAAAAAGAATGGCTTAGGTGTAGGAATCTCCTTCACATTCTCTCCTGATTCCATTCTTTCTTCATAAAGAGAGAAAACCAAATGAAGAGCATCTCACCTTGAATTACATTAGAGTTTACAGCTTTCTATTACTGCATATGAAACTTCAGCTCAACTGGCAAAGCAACAATCAAACTGAGCTCATTCGTACACAAGATTTAAGTAAAATTGGCACTTAGATAAACACGTTTTCGTTTAAACTATGAACTGCAGTTATTTGACAAATTTGTGCAGAATCTAAATTAAGCTAAACAAGCAGTACATTACACATCCCATCATGATAATGTCTTTATTTTCTATAATATTTATTGTGAAACCATTTCACTTGAAGCTTGAATTAATTAATTGTATGAAAAAGGAAATCTTACTTTTTGAATTGTTTGAGAAATATCCCAATATTCATACTCCTTTTTGAATCCAAAAGGGAAATCTGAGGGGGAGAAAGGAAGAGACATGACTCCAGTAATACCCATCTGAACACTTTAAAATACAGAAATCTTCCTTAAATTACTATAAAAAGGTATCATCTATGACTTTTGTAGAGAAGAGTTATCACCAAAACACAAATTAGGTGACTAGACAGATCTGGGTAGCATTCATTCATGAGCAGGAAAGGAGTGATACCAGGAAACAATGCAACCCACCCACAATAGCCTTGGCTTGCAGAACTGATGTCCGAATTTAGTGAAAACCACAGCATGTCAGTGAGAGAATTAGGACAAACTATAATTCTTCATATAACAAGTAAGTTTTTAATCATAGAAATGTAGGGATGGAAGAGATCATCTCATCCATCCCTGTGCTGAGACAGAAACAAGTATACTTTACACCATCCTTGACAGGTATATGTCTAATCAGTTCTTAAAAACTTTCAATGACAAGGAGTCCACAACCTACCTTGGTAACTATTTCAATACTTAACTATCCTTATAGATAGAAAGTTTTTCCTAAAAATATAACCTAAGTCTCTCTTGCTGCAGATTTTAAGCCAATGACTTCTTGTCCTACCTTCAGTGAACATGGAGAACTGATCTCTGTCATCTTCCTAACCAGCCCTTAGCGTATCTGAAGATTTATCGGGTCACCCCTCAGTCTTCTCTTCTCAAAGACTAGTCTACATTAGGATATCAGGTCAGCATAACTAAGCCACTCAGGGGTACGAAAAACTCACATCCCTGAGCAATGCAGTTAAACTGACCTAAGCCCCAGAGTAGACCACGCTGGGCTGACGGCAGAATTCTCCCATTCGTTAAGCTGCCACACCTCAGGGTGGTGGATTACCTACGCCAACAGGAGAAGCCCTCCCATCAGCGGAGATAGCAACTCCACTGAAACACTACAGTGGTGCAGCTGCGCTGCTGCAGCATTTTAAGGGTAGACAAGCCCCAAGACTAAACACAACCAATCTTTTTTAACCTTTCCTTGTAGGCAAGGTTTTCTAAACCTTTTATAATTTTTGTTGCTCTCCTCTGGATTCTTTCCAATTTGTCCAAATCTTTCTTAAAGCCTGGCACGCAAAACTGGACACAGTATTCCAGCCACAAGTAGCATGGAATCAGTTATTTCATAATATATGCACACATTAATGCGGTTTACTAACGATCACTTCAGTGGGACACAGACAATAACAAAGGTTTGAAGTCCCATGACATCCAGGAACATACTAATGAATGATGAATTTTGACATATATTTTTATTTCAGGAGTAATTTATCAAATACCGTGACTACCAGGGTATAAGAACCTAAATAGAAGTCAACACATGACATTGATTTAATTAACATGAATGAACAATCATAGTGATGAAATGGAAGGATTTAAAATCAGTTCATTAATTTGACATCAGTACTAGATATAAGTAATGCTCAAGTCTTCTGTTTATCTGGATGCAGAACCCCATGACACACGCATTTGTTTGTTCAAAAACCCCCACAAATTTGTTATAGAATTTTGTTATATGTAATTCCAGAGACCAAACAAAAAAAGAAGTGTATTTTTTTTCTCCTCCTAAATTTGGAAAGTTCTTTCTAGTCAAAAGAATGATTCAAGGTTTTTTAATACCAAAAAACTGCACCAAATCCAAATGGAACACAGCTAGGAATTTGAAGTTAGCAATTATCTTAGTGAATGATATCACCTCATTCCACTTAAGTTAAAATGTCATCACTGCAAGTTTGGTAATAACAGCCATAAAAAGCAGTCATGAGGTTTACTATAGCAGGGAACTGTTCCATGTTAACACTGTCACCTGGCTGCCATAAAACAACTCCAAATACACAGATGTGCAGGACTCCAATGGCCTCACACTGTGTTTGACAGCTGCACAGATATCTTATACTCAGAGATGATGTTAAAAAACAAAAAACCTAACATCATTTGCATTGGGAACATCAGTAAAAAGTACCAGATATGTGGATTTCTGAAGCCAGCTGATAAACATAAAAATGCAGATGTAGTTAGGATGCTGCCAACATACTTTTGCCTATCAAAGACAATTTCATTTGCCAACTGAAAAAAAATGAAGTAGACTTGAATATTTTCCAGAATTTTGAAATTCCCTCTCTTCTTGATTCAAAACTTTTTACAAGTCTGAAAGAGTGTGATACAGAGTTTGTTACTTTGTTTTTTTAAAGTAGATTATTGCTAGCCTGAATTCCTATCTGTCTAACAAAGGTAAACAGTGAGGTACACCCATTCTCTCTCCTCTAATTCCGGGAGCTGAAAGGCTCACACAGTTCAATAAGTGAAAGCCCCAGCACCTACTGCAGGTTAACCTATTGTTTCCCCGGTGCATTATCTAATCTCCTTTCAAATGTTTCACTGAAGGTACCCCTCAATGACCTTTCAGACTGCAGTTCTATTCTCCAATTATTCTGCTCATTTCTAATCTACATTTACCATCCTTTAAGTACACTACAGCTTGTAACACATTCTCATTTAACCCTTATTAACTTGCTCAAGTATTTGTTCAGGTCTAAGAGTCTTCTCTCCATTTAGTTAAGCTATACATTTTTTTACCCTTCTCATATCTTACATGTTATGCTTTGTATTCCTTTTAGTTGCAGTACTTAACTGTACACAATTCTGTAACCCTAAGCTGTATGCAGTGGGCCAAGTCCTCAGCTATTTAAGTTGGTACAACCTCACTGACTTCATGATTTACACCAGAAATCTGGTTCAGTCATCAGGTGAATTTGGTGAACCAATGTAATTGTTTTATTCTTTCCCTTAAAAAAGGGAGAACATACATTATAACTACTTTTTCAATATCAGCACAGCACTTCAAGTTACTGTTGTAAGCACAAGCTAAAGTACAAAACCAAAATTTAACAGATAATCGGTAGTCACATTTTATTATAGCACCTTGTATGTTTGTTCTCTTTGCTCTGCATATTATTTTACATTCATTGTTTCAAATTTTCCATTAAAGCACTTTACCAAGATTTTCATAAGCAACTTGTATCTTTGGATACCTCACTATTTGTGTGTTCATCTTAAAACTCTTAAAAAGGGACTGATTTTCTAAAAATATCAGTTTGAAAGTCTAGTCCTTTAGGGAGTCTCAGACTGAACACACCCAAAAAAAAAATCACTACTCTCTTTAAAACAATGGCCCTTACTCTGTGTACATGGAGCAAATATAACCTCTCTTTTTAAATACATTTTATCACACTAAACCTTGTTGTGCATTTCTAACATCCATCCTTCTCCCACTGGAGTTTCCCTTTGGTTTTCTTCTTGCCCAAGAAAATAGAATAATAAGGTCACAGAAATGTAAGGCTGGAAGATATGTTGAGGTAATCTAATCCAGCCCTCTGCATTGAAGCATCTTGGCATGTCTTCATATTAAGTTGCCTCTTGTTATTCCTCAAACATTATTTCAAATTCTTCTGGAGTCTGCCTCTATCTTCTGTTTATGCAAAACCTCCAGTATTGGTATCATCTGCAAAGTCTGGTTAACACAACATATGCAAATGCCTCCATCTCATTTATAAAGTTACTAAAATAAGGCCAGTTTCAATGCTGACCACTACCAACAACATTTGATACTTTATTTCAATTGGAGAATTTTTTTGTGGATTGTAACCATCCCCTTCGCCAAAGCAGATCTCGCATAATTTCTTATGACCTCTTCTAGGCAAGTCTCAGGGCCTCTTCTCCAGGCTCATCTTTCTTGACCCTTTTGACACCATTAATTTATCCCTTCGAAACTCTCTACCTTCTGCTTCTTTAGCTAGTGCTATCCTGCTTGTCCAACCTCTCATCTTCCCGTCTCCCCACTCCTGCAATCCTCAAGAAGACTGTTTATAGGACTTTTTTCCACTTCCACCAACCATACCCCATCCTTTCCTTTTAAAAACCTCATCCAAACTTGGATTCAGCTATTGTCTCTACATCAGTGGCTCACAAATCTACTTCTCTACACAATCTGTCCCCTACTTACAAGTTTCTCATGGCTGACCATCTTTCTGAATAATCCTGGCTGTCCTGCCAGCAGCTGAGAAAGAACATAAGAGCTCATTATTAAAACCCATCTTCATTCCCAAATCCCAGTCCACCACCATTAATACCCCTCTCTATTACCCAGGTCCACAATTTCAGTGCTGGCTCTTCTCTCCCACTCTGCCCACACATCTAAGAACTCACCATGCCCTGCTATTTTTCTCTGCAGCACCTCAAAACTCCAACCCCCCTTTCTTTGTCCCTACAACTAAAATGCTTGTGCATATCTTGCTTATCTCATATTGTAGCTGTCCTGGATTCCCATCTCATGGTAAGTCCATTCAGAACTTTGTGGCTAAAATTTCTCTTGCCAGGCACTTAACCCATATATCACTCTTCAAATATGTTCTTCTTACCTTTCCTATTAAAATTATGGCTTCCTATTCTCACATTAAGTAGTCTGCCCAACTCTGACTTTGCCTCTCTCTCTCTCTTTTTCCCATCAATCTCCCTGCAGATTCCTCTCCATACACACCCTGATCTGTAAATGACTCCTACCTTGCCTTTTCTCTTTATCTTCTTTCATTCTCATCTTTGAATATTTTCAAATGCATCTTCTATTATCAACCCTATTTCAGCACACCAGGTATCCATCCTTTCAAATCCCTCCTCAAAATTCACTTAATTGGTGAGGCCCACTAACACTCATCATTAGTATTGAGGCAAATCCCAAGAGAACATCTCTCTTGCAGAAAAAGCGCAGTCCAGCTCGATCTCTAGCTAGGTACTTAACATAATCCAAATGAATGTCCAGTCTATCAGCCACTGGCAAGCTTATATCACCAAAATTTTTGGTGACCATGTGATCGCTGGCTGTGTAGCAGCATTCCTTGGTAAACACGCTTCATAATTCACTGGTTTTCCATCCTAACATATATATGTACCAAGAAAACCATTGAAACCAAACTAGCGCTGATGAAAACAGCTGCTGGGCTACGAATATCCTCATTGCTGATCTTGTTCCGTCACTTAACATAGATCATCTGATGAAGATGACAAGATTAAAAAAAAAAAGCCACAAAACCTCAATACATTGCTCGTCAGCCTTCCTCAGCCCCCACATTTCACTAGGGTACAACCAAGCTGGTATAACTGGTTCTACAGAGCCACAGTTTCAAAGCAAGCTTCAAAGCAACGTTTCCAAAGGCTACTGAAGGGCTAAGAAAAGGAGCTGGCTGATGCTACACAACTGTCCACGTCTTTCAAACATCCTCCAACACTCTCTGTGATTCTTCCCAAACATTTGACAGTTGTCATGGGCACATTAGAGATCTTGAGGCAAAAATGGTGTTGAGCTCAGTGCCATCACCCACTGCCTTCACAAGCTTATCCACCAACCAATCAATGCCGATATTAAACAGTGATGGTGACAGAATGCAGCCTTGCCAAACTCTCCTAGGAACTGGAAACCATGCCACATATTTGCCACCGACCTGAACACAACTTTCTGATTTATTATCCAATTTTCTATCAGTGACATTCTCTTCCCTGGGATTCTGAATCATCTCATCAGAGCTCACAAGTCACTCAATGCACTAAATCAAAGGCCTGATGAAAGTCTATAAAAGTGCTGCACATGGTTTATTAAATTCAGCCATCTTCTCAACAAACTGTCTCAAAAGTAAAGATCTGGTGAAAAGCGGAACCACAAGGTCTAAAGCCACACTGAGTATCCTGGCCTTTGTCTCGAAGCACGTAAGTGATTTAAGACATTAACATGGAAGTGAAGACTTTCCCTGGGACAGACAATAGCATAATATCTCTATAGTTACTACACATGGCCTTGCCGCCTCTTTGAACAGCAGCAAACACATTAGTGCACCAAATGGTCTGAAAAAGCCTATGCAGCCACAGTACCTTCACTTGTCTTCAGAAACTCAGGGGTGAGATTACAAATCCCTGGTGCCTTCCCAGACGTCAGTTTACAGACTGCAATCCAGATTTTTTCATGGCTGAAAGACGACGCCTCTACTTCCTATCCCACTTCAAGCAGAAGAGGGACAGTAGGTGGCAGACAGTTAAGGAGCATCTTGAAATGATCTTCCCAGTAATACAACTGATCTCGTAGACTCTGGATGCCATCCTGATTCCTGACTGAACAGGCAACATATCACCGCAGACACTGTAAAGTTTAATAAAAGCTGCAGAAATCCTACCTGGCAGCAGCCTATACCACACTAGCTGCCTCAAATCAACCACCAGGATTCGTTATCTTTCTTACACAATGACGTGACAATGTTCCAATGTCAAACCCATTCAGACTTCACTTTTGCTCTTGATAAATGTGTCTTTAAAGACAATTTGTAGCCTCACTATTTTCTGAACTCCAACTGCTGTGTTTTCTCACTGAGCCACAGCTGATGTTCAAAGAGTGAGGCCCCAGCACCAACCTGGCAGTGATCAGCACCAATTACCTGAAACAACACCATGCCTTCCTAGATGACAAGGAGGAGAGACTTCAGTCTGTAACGCTTCAATGGCCTGGAACAGCTTGGAACAGAAGCTGACCAATAGCTCATTTCTAATAAAAACTTCTGGCTGAATCCGACAGTTAACTGGGTGACAAAGTCAGAAGCTAATGGTCAGTGTCAAGTTCAACACTGCTGTATATTTGTACCTCACTGACTCTTGTTAACGATTGTTGGTAGTCGAGGACATGATTGATAGCAGTTCTAGGCAAATCATCTGGGCTGTACCAAATCTCCTTGTGAGTCTTCAGGTGGCAGAAGAGAATCGGTAAGCACCAGTGGCAGCGGCAGCCGCAGGTTCCTGTTCTTTTCCCTGATACCAAGTTGCCTGAGCATCCTTGCCCCGGTGTCATTCTTTCCTACCTGTGCTTTAAAGCTACCGAGGGTCATGATGATGTCACTTCTCAGGTTTTCATTAAGGATTATCTGCAATTGCTAGTAGAAATTAACTACACCTGCATTGTTGCCATTGGTGTTGGCCAGCTTGGTGCGATACCAACAGCTGGCATGGAATCAGATTTTGATGAGCCACTTGTTAATTACCCTCCAAACCTGTAATATCCATCAGCATTGGAAGAAGGTATAGCAGCCATGCTTCGCTCAAGCAATCCACCAACATAGCCTCAAAACAGAAACAGAGTCCTCAACTTTCTTTTCTCCGCTTGCTAGCCAGTGCACTTCAGATGACGGTGCAGATATCAACGTTCAGGCTTTTCAGCTGCTTAAGGAGGACAGCCTTGCTGTTTGGGTCAATGTTCGGCTGTTCCAGTCACCAAATTTCACATACGCTGCTAGCAAATGGTCTTTACAAGATTTAATTGATCATTCACGCCTTAGCATCCAAGACAAATTCTTTGCAGTTTCGGCTACAAACAAGGACAATTGACCAGATTGTCACAAGTTGTCAGCTTCAATAGAAACACCCTTACAATGTGAAAGTACCAACCTTAGCATCCAAACCAATAAAAAGGCTATCATTCATCCATCATATCAAAAACACCAACAATTCTCCACCTATCTGAAATATAAACACCTAAAAAATTAATTTCGTCTTGTATCCTGGACAGCCAAGAATTTTTCCTGCACTGAATAATACTGTATCTTTACAGTATTTTATTGATATTGGACCTGCAACTTCCATTAATGTTAAAAGGAGCTGTAAGTCCTTGGCATCTCAAAAGAGATGGAGGAAGATTAAAAAAAAAAAAAAAAAAAAAACAACACTCAGAACACCACATAAGCAGCTACATACCACCTCTGAGCCAAAACAATTCCTTTAAAGGCTGTAGTTTTCTCATTTCAAAGACAATTTCATGTAGCAACACTTTGCTCAGTTGGAATATCTCCTAGGGGCATCATGTTTGTTATTATATTAAAGAAAGCTACTAAGCTTTTGTTAGATATTTGGGAAATCACGTTGGCTGATGCTCATTCATGATACTTAAATAAGCAGATTCATTATTCCACCCTTTGCTTGGTGTAAAGTTACTCATTTAAGTCTTTAAAAAACAAACACAATATTTGCCTTTTTCTAATCATCTGGTCCCCCACCTGTTCACAACGAAGTAATCAGATCTCTAATTTTTATGTCTATTTTGTTAGCATTCACAAAAAATTAGTTTCATTTTTCTGTTATCTGTACATTTGTTTGTTTAAACTTTGTTTTGGCATCCCCTTTTCAATTCTACTGAAGTTACAAATGTATATTGTTTTAAATCAGTGTCAATGCCTTTTTATTTTCTCACTAAAGTTTGATATAAAGCAGTTACATTTCCAGCGGTCTCTTTTATTTAGTTGTTGAATTAATACTGGTTCTGTTCGTTGGTCCTTTATGCACATTTAACATTTTCTCTCTAGTATTTCTTTTGTCTACCAGTACTTAAATTCGCATTTTTACTTCCAATTTTGCAAAAAAAAATTAATAGAAACACTTCCAAGCATTTTAGCCCCAAAACATAGGTTGTTTGTAAGAGTTTTAAAAAAACAAAACAAAACAGAGATGTTATTGAGCTGTTCCTTGGAAAGTGTTTTAATCTAAACATTCCCTTGCATAAATGGAGGAAATGCTCTGCTCACCACCACCTTCAACTCCCAAACATTGTGTTGGTTCCAGAAAGTGAAACTAGTCTATTTTTATTGCCCGATATAAAAACGGTGAACTTGATAAATAAGCAGCATACATGGTGAACAACTGAAACAAGATTTATAATTCAGTTTTAATAATCTAAAATTAGTAGCAGATGCAGTGAAACTAAGAAAAACATTTGTTGTTTCAGCTCATACTTATGCCCTCTCCTTTACATTGTCCCCAAACAGTCAAATTAAGAACAAAGTTTCATCGTCTTTTTACATTTGTGTTAGGATGATTCTTTTATCCTCCTTCAAGATACATCAGTTACTTTTACTTTTCCATACTCATGGAATGCTGCCTACTTGATCCCTTTAACAACTTGAAACATGTTGCATTCAGAAGTAGCAACTGAAGAGGAAGACAATTACATGGTGCAGTTATGTATATAAAATGTGTGTGGAGAGAATTACTGTATTTATACTCTTTGTGTATCCCATGCCCTGGAATGAAGATTTACCAAAGGCCAGCCAGCCAGAATCTGAAGTAATAACTGCAGTCCCTCCTCATATATGGTTTTTTTGCAGATGACCAAATTAAGGGGTTTCATCGAGATAATTTGTAATAATAGAGCTACCCTTTCACAAACAAAGTATCTTTAAATAAAAGCATAAATCTAACAGCCTATGCTCTTCAAGTTTTCTGGATAAAGTAAAAAGAAAACATAGGGGTAAATGGCAGCTGGTCAGGTTTCACACCAGTTTCTAAGACATTACAGTGAATAACTCAGAGACAGAGAAACAGAATTGTCAGGCTACTTCACTCTGCATTCTTACCTCTTCTTTAGTATCTTTAAATGACGATCTTGAACTTCGACTTCTGGGACCCAGAGGTTTGGTTTCCTCTTGCTGACCAAAAAGTTCCTCGATTGTCTGTGTGTCAATCTGGAATTTCGGCTGTCTTGCAGCAATAGTCCAGATATTTGTTTTACCACGGACTTGCTCTTCAGGAATTGTTTTCCAAAAGAAACTCCGCATCCGTTTTTTTTTGCTGTGGGGGCCATGCCCATTTATAAATTCTGGTGGAGCAGGTGGGGTTGGTCCTGAAGGAGGAGGTGGTGGTGGCGGCGGCACCCCTGGTGGTGGAGGCGGAAAACCATCACCTGTGAATGAACGCGGTTGAGGCAGCGGCGGTGCTGGAGGAGGTGCTGGTGGCACTTGCGGTTCTGTTGTCGTATCTTCAATCATTAATCCAGTTGCAACTGAAATAGCCCCATTTTCTTTATCATTGACCAAGGAGAGACAATTCATAACATGCATTTTAGTCTCTCCTATGAGGAGAGACTTACTTCCCTGGATCTCCTTGAAACATTGAACAATGAAATAGCAATTTGTGTCAGACACTTTCCAACTCTAATCTGCCAGCAGTGAAATCAATGCAGGAGCCCTGTACCATCTTCATAACCTACAACAAAAAACACAATGGTGAAATTCAGATCAAAAGGACTGGCTATTTTTCCCTGGAACAGGCGGCAATGTATTAGTAGCAAATATACGAAATTAATGTAAAACAATAATTAGTCATTTTAAGTTTGAATCTAGATGGGAGATTTTCTGAAAAACCAAGTTCTCTATAGTCTAATTTTGTAAAATGAATGTACAGCCATAATAAAATATCAGCTAATTATGGGGAATTATATTTAGATAAAATTAAAAACTTGAAACACATTCCAACTATTAATTTTAGATTAAAAATATAATTATACAGATTTCAAAATGCAGGTATGGAATGTAGATCCTAGACTATTCAACAGTGTAGCATATAGCTTTTTTGCTCCACTGTTTTTCATGCAATTTTCATGAATAAAGTGTTTGGGGTTCCAAAACTCTAGATTCTTAATAAAACTGTGAAATGTTTCTGGTTATTGATGATAGAAGTGCATCTTAAAAAAGCCCAGCACCTACATTTTTTCATTATCATTAATGGTCGCATTACAATACATTTACCAAAATTTACACAATAGAAGAGAGACTGCAGTTTTATTCACTCAGGTATCTAGATTACTGTAGTAACCTCAGTAAGCACAGATCTCAGTACGGGTAGAAAAAAGGGGAATAAATATAAATTGGAATTATAAACTACACAGCCTAAACTCTACACGTATGCAAAGCTGTAAATATTTACTTAAAACAATTTGTATGTCTAGATGAGAACTCCTGTTAAGCTAGGAGATTTTCAAAAACAAAAGTCCTGTAGCACTTTAAAGACTAACAAATTTCTGGTTGGCATAAGATTTCGTGGGCTGCAACTTCGACGAAATGCATTGCAGCTCATGAAAGCTTATGCCTACAGAAATTTGTTAGCCTTTAAAGTGCAACAGGACTGTCATTTTTGCTGTATACAGACTAACTCAGCTGCCCCCTGCAGATTTTCAAAGTTATTTTGACTACTATTTTTGTAACAATTTATTTTTTATATTGCCACCCTTCAACTAAAAGTGATGTCAATGGCAGCAATTTTAAAGCTAGTTTGTTTTTGGAAAAGACAAAAACTAACCAAAAAAGGCACAATTTAAAAGTCTGTCAGGTCACTCATAATAGTGAACAGATTTACACTGTAGATGTTTTCACTGAGAACACACCAAACTAAAAAGTTTCAAAAACAAAGCCAAACTAAGAATCCTATTGTTTAATCTCTTTATATGTTAACGGGAGGATGTGATTGAACAACGCTGTTATCAGAGATATAGATACTACCAAACTGAGTGGTATTGCACAGACAAGTCAGATGGAGACTGAGGGAGTACCGGGCAAAGAATGGTAACAAACCTAAACAAGAATTTATAGCAATGCACTTGGGCAAGAATAGTACTAACTATTCTAACAGTTAATTAGCCTTATCTACTTGGCATTATTCCTCCCATTTGACCAAATGTATAAATAATTACGGGCAATGCAGATAAACCTAATATTTTGGAACTAAAAATACTGGGAGGGGAAGAGACACCTTCACTTCTGTCGGACATGAACCATGACAGCATACATCAGTTGTCCCCAAAGTTTTTACATTGCCCTCCCCTTGCCCTTGTCCACTCCCACTCAGGAGCTGTGGCCAAGCTGAGGTTGGGGCCACAGCTGGAAGCAGGGCTGCGGTTGGGGGTGGGAGCCAGAGAGAGGGGCCAGAAGGCAGGTGTGGGGCTGAGGCCAGGCTAGGAGCAGAGTGAAGTTAGGTGGCACTCCTTCTCCACCCCTACATGGGATCTGAACCAGGCCCTGCTGCCCATCCCCTCCAATTGTTCCTCTGTGTCCCCCTAGGGGGGCCCACCCCAGAGTTTGGGGACCTCTGGCATACATGCACAGAAGAAAAAAAGCTACAGAGACAAGCTATGGGGCAGATCTTCAGCTGATGTTACTTGACATAGCTCCACTGGTTTCAACAGAAATTGAGAAGACACGTCAATTTCACTTTTGCTCTTCAGAATCTTGTGGGCAGCAGCCAAACAGATACTTATTGTTTCAAATTTGATAGTCTTATTCATTTCACTTTTTTGAAGTACTGAAGGTATTAATGAGTGTGGGGAACCCAGAAAATATAGGATCTGGGAAGCATTGAGGAGGATACTTTGGTGGAGAGAAAAAAAAGAGAAAAGAGGAGGTGGGAGAGAGATATCGGACTTAAATTTGAAGCACTATCTTCTATATAGACAAACCTTGATGTATTCATTTTCTCTCAGTGTTACACAAGAATTTAATTTGGAAATTTCTAATAAATCCAGATGCATTAGGAAGAACTGGATCAAATCCTAATCAAACAGTCTAGGATATGCTGGTTCATGAAAATCCCAACCTTAATCACACAGGAGTAGAACTTCAAATACATTAAAGTATTGTGAAAATGTGTTCAGCTTGCAACTTCCAGAAACAACTTCTAGTTGTTGAGTAATATCTTTAGATTTCTTTAAACTTGAAAAATTTGATTTTTATAAATTATTTATGTTCAAACTAACTTTAATTTTTGGATACTCAAAATGCTATGGAAAACTGAATAGCTATTATGCATTCATTAACAACTCAGAATAGTCTTGGACATTAAAACCTGTTCTATTGAGACAGGAAATGTTGACAAGAACAGAGCAGAGACTGAATTTTCTGAAGAGTGCCATGGGGCATTTAACTTCCTTTTAGAGAGCTCCTACAAAATTCAGAAAGAAGGTACATTGTTTCCTGTGGATGAAATATTAAAGCCAAACAGATCATTGCATTACCAAGTGGCATTGAATTTCAGCATTGGGCAAAGCCCTTGAACAGACAGCTTTCTATCCCACAGTAGAATATTATCAAAAGCACTACACCTCCCCAAATGTTTTGTTCATTTCTTGAGATGGGACCTATGCTAGAAGCCCCAGACAAACCACCCCCAACTTTGGAAGAGTTTGAGTTTTGTATCCAAATGTTGAGGCTTGTGTCCGATTCTAATCATTTGAATAGCTCTACATAATCCCAAATGAAGCTTCTTACTCCCCAGACTGGCAGGAGTGTTGCAACAGCTGCTACACTCTTTACAGATGAGTATAGGAGATGGATGCTCCAAAAAGGAAGTGAATCATACATTCTATTGCCTTCGTTGGGGGAATTAACAGGGAACAAAAGACTCCTCTCCACTTCTGTAAATTTAAATCTATAAATAGAAGAGGGAAAAAGCCCAGAGAGTAATGGTACACTTAGTAGGAGAGACAATTTTAAACTCAGCAGTACCTCACACTGCTTTGGATGGTGGCAATGCTAATAAATGTAATTTTTTCTCCATAACTGAGATGTGGGGAGAGTCTGGAATGAATGTGTGAAAGGATGAGCACAAAAACACACACACACACACACACAAGCCTTCAGCTATTGTTTTCCCACAGATAAGCACAGCCAAATAAAGAAGGTCACCTGCTCTTAACATAAGCATAAAGTACCCTAGTTACGAGGCTGAGGTACAGAGGAATGTCAAAATTCCTCTCTCAAAGAGTCAGTTTGTGGATGCACCATAATACCAGCCACTAATGTGGGTGTGTGGAGGGGGGGATGGGGAGATAAACTAGGAGACTGGGACACCGTCTGCACAGTTTATCGATATCAGCAGGTGTCCCCTAGCCCCAGCAGGAAATAAAAGGGAGGGACGGGGAAAAAAAACAGCAATTCCCACTGCTAACCAGAGATTCCTAAAATACACTGGGCACAGGATAGGGCCCTAAACACTTAATCTGATAAAATTCAAGAAGAGTTGAAATTTCAGAAGGAATTATGGAAGGGAAGACGACATGAGACCTACACTTTAAGGCTTCCAACGTTACAATCTGCACTTTTGCACATTTGTTACGGCCAAATCAGTCTCAGCAGCAAGTGTCCATATTGACACTACAGTACACATATGGAATACTATCAAATCTATAGATTGTACTTGTCAAGGTAAAGGAACACCAATACTTTAATTCAATGGAGCATTTTTTCATCTCACTCATGGTTTTACTGTACAGAATTTCACCCATAGCCGTGCTTCAAGGCTGGAGAGCAGTAAAGAGTTTTTCCTCAGGTCAGAAGACAAGCATTCTAAAAAAATGTTGTTTTCCAGCCAAAGTAACTGCCACCGAAACAGACACAAAATATTGTATTAGTTTACACACAAACTAACAAGTGAAATGTTTAGTGTACAAAGGGAGTTTTAGAATTCATACTTGTTCCCTTTAGTACATACATTATGTTCTCTACCAAATATATTTGTGCATTAGATATCATCCAAATTCACACTAAAAGAGCCTTTGACTGCCCACACACCACAACCCTCACCACAGTACTTGGATGTCTGGATCCCAACAAAAGCTATACAAAGAAGTAAATGGAGCAACTAGTTGCTAACCATCGATTACAGCAACAGAAAACAGTGGCATGTCTAAGTAGAAATCAATCCTGTCAAAACGGGAGTTGTAAAAGTAGAAAGGCTCATATTATCACAACAGTTTAAACTATGACCATTGTACACATCCTGAGAAAATTCTCATCTGAAACACATCTCTTAAAAGTACAACCAAAAAAGACAAAGTCCTTTTTAGTTCAATGCATGAGCAAGACAGACAATGAAGACTGGTGACCCTGTGGCCACTGGACAATATAAAGCCTTTTTCGTTTTAAAACCTAGCCTTTTGATTCCAAGGATACTTTTAGATGATGTTAAAAGAACAAGAGTAAACATTTTATTCTTGATTGGGGAAAATAAACCCAAAAGGTTGGGGGGTTTTATGCAAATAAAAAGATCTGTGTGTGTACACAGAGAACTGCCTTAAAAGCCCATCCAAGGGGCAGTAAAAAAATGGGTTACTTACAGGTTGGTCTTTAACTGAAGGTCGAGCTAAACAGTCCCGGAAACTTAGAAGAGTCGCTTAAACCTGAGGTTTGGTTTTGGAGGTAGGCAGCAGGGCTCGCCTGTCCCGCGCGCGCGCGCGCACACTTGCACGGGAAATACCAGTGACTTGATGCAACTACTTACAGCTAAACCAGCAGCAAGTGTATCCCGTCGAGTGAGTCTTCCTCCCCCTCCCCGCTCAGCTGCAGCCCAGAGAGGAAAGGGTCAACCCCCCCTTGCCTCATGCTCCCAGCCTTTGCTGGCTGCTTGTTTCGCTGGGCGGATCCTGAGAGAGGCAATTAAAGAAACCCACGGAGGGCCCAAGTTTGCTGATCTGTGTTGTTCAGTCCTGGAGCCAGGCTGAGGTGGGGAGAGGCGGGTCCGCTCCCTCCCCCGGGAGATGCTGCCTGCGCTCTCCGCTCCCCTCCGCGGCAAGGGCTGCCGCTGGAGGAGAACCCGGCGGGGCTGCGCCCTTTCCCACCCCCAGTGAGCGCAGGACACCGCTCCTCTGCGCCCCTCCAGGGACCCCAGGCCAGCAGCCGGGCTCTCGCCTTCCGGCCGCGGGCGCTGGGGCAGTGTGCGCTCTGCCACCGCGGGCACCGGGCGGGCGGGGAGCCGCCTCCGTGCCAATTCCTATTGTTTCTCCATCCCGGCCCGGAGACGGCGGGGGGCCACAGGCGGGGGTCCCTGGCTCCTGGGGGCACCCTGCGCGGCGCTGCCCCCCTGCCCTACGCTGACCTCAGCCCCCAGAGGCGGCGCCGCAGCTGGGATCCGCCCCCCGCGAACTGGCCCCGGCTGCAGCCGCGCCTTCTCGGCAGCGGGCAGCCCCGCGCAACGGCCGGGCTCCGGCTCAGCCCGCCCCGTCCTCCCGCTCCCGGGGGCAGAGACTCGCAGACCCCGCAGCATTTCCAGCCGCCGCCGCGGGGCGGGCGTGGAGAGCAACCCCCCCGCCCCGTGTGAACGCGGCAACGGGTCAACGCCGCCCCGGGCCCCCGAAATCAATGCGTGTCTTGCTCGGCAACTGACGGGGGGGGTTGGGGTGGTCCCCTCCTCCCCCTCCCCCTTCTTCGTCTCCTGGGGACCCCCGCACTAGTCCCCAGCCGCACGTGCGGCCCTACGCTCCCGCCCCGCAGCACCAGGTGCACGGCGCTGCATGTATTTCTACGGCAGCGCGCAAGGCGAGCGGGAAATGCCCGACCCGGTGTAACGCCCGCAGCAACGTTTCCAGACTCCAGCAGAGCCCCCGGGGGCCCGGAGTTCAGAGTATTTGTTTCCAGGGCGGGGGGGACAGGACCAGCGTTAATCGCCGCGCGAAGGCGCCTCTTCCTCTCCGCAGGGAGCCGGGGAATTCACTCGCTGGAAGGGGGTTTTCGGCCGGGTCACTGCTGCTTTTCGGCCGTGCGGGGAAGAGAAGCGAGATCTCGCAGCTGCGGAGCCGGACCCGGCCGCGAGCGCAGGGCCAGGAGCTGTCGCCCCTGAGCGGGCCGGCTGGCACTGCCCGGCACGGACCCGCCAGCGCCGGCTCCCAGCGGCAGGAGCACGCAGGGGCGACGAGACCCGCGCGGCAGCTCCCGCGAACGCCGCTGCCTTCCCTGGCCCCGCGCGGCCGCGCATCGCCGGGTGCCAGGCGCGAGCCGCCCGCCCGCAGGCTTCGGCGCCGCTATTCCCACGTCGCTGCCGCTTTCCGGGCCTTACCGTCCCTCCGCCCGCACCGAGCACCCCGCGGGCCCCGTCCCACCGCAGGGGCGGCTTCAGGGCGCGCGGCGTCCGCTGCCTCCCGCCCGCCTGGCTGGCGCTGCCGCTGCTGGGCGCTTCCCCGGGCCGCCGGGGTAATGCCACCGCCGCCACCTCCGCCCATCTCACTGCAGCCCGCACCAGCAGCGGGGAGGAGGTAGCACGCAGGCGCGGCGCTAGGCGGGGCTGCCTCAGGTGACAGCGCTACCCTAGTCTCCAAGCCCACGGCAAAGGGCGGCAGAGCCCGGGCCTTTTTCGTTCCCCCTCATCCCTGCGCCCCGGCAGGCTCCAGCAGAAGGCAGTGGCAACCCCCCGTTACCTGCAGCAGTACAGCATCAGGCGTGCTCTTGGCCCGTGCCCCTGTGTTCTTCTAGCTAGTGCTGTGGACAGAAAGGACTAATGATGAGGCAAAGGTTGCGGCTGGCGCTAAACCCATTTCATTTATAGGGAAAGGCGGCTGCTCACACACCAAGGCTTCTTCCCATCCTGCAAACACCTTTGCACCTGCTTAATTTGCGGTACCTGAGTAGTTCCTCTGTTTTCATGAGGACTGCTCAAGTGCCTAGTTAGACAAATGTTTACAGGTTTGCTGCCCAGTTTATTAAAACTATTACATAGATTAAAGAAAGAGGTTTTACCCTTTGGTTCTGTTCAGGAAGCACAGTCCGTGGGATTTTTGTTTGTGTGCTTGATTTTTTTGGTTTGGTTTTTTTAAAATGAAACTTCTATAATTTTCCCACTGTGACCTTCTAAAACTTCTCCATGTCTACTGATTTCACTGGAGTTACAAGATGTCTCCATATTTTTCTCCACAGAAGTCCCCTTTTTCAAAATTCAAATATCTGTAGATATCTGTAGATATCTGAAGGGGATTGATGTTTGAGAAACCTGACATGACAAAAAGATTAAGCCAATATTGAAACATTTTAAATTCAATTTTATAAGTTATTTCTTTCATAATTGCTTAGAAATGTCTACATTTTCCAGTAAATAACTGCTGATCATTCATCTGAGACAAAGTAATACAGTGTATTACAAACAATAGGAAAAATGAGTTGTCTTTGGATATCTAACTGGTAAATCTGGATAATGATATAGGTCCTGATACTATGAAAATAATGCACATTCTTAACTTTCTGTGGTGGGAGTACTGCCATAATCCATTGAAGTCAATGGTACTATGCATAACGTATAAAATTAAACACTTGCATCTTTGTAGGATTGGGGCATTTGTCTAAATAAATTCCTCTTTGGCAGCATGTGACAGGGTCAGCTGTGTCTTAAATGCACCTCACCCCCTTGCATAGCTCTCTAAGAGTTAAAGGGTCTATTATGGATACAAGGACCTGCAGAAAGAGGGCTGAGCAAGGCTCTCCTCTCTCTGAACCCAACTGGAGATTAGCTGAGAGAAGGGGACAAGCATAACTGCTGCCTCCTTCTACATAGCAGAGCAGTTGCTTCTAGCTTCCTGCAGGACCCTGAGTTAGCAGGGAGTGATACCAGAAGGAAGAGACCACATAACCTTTGGAGCTTGAGGACTTAGTGGAGCTAGCTGAGGAAAACAAATTGCAACCCAGCTCCAGGAAGAGACCTGGGAACTCCTGCTATAAGGAAAAACGCGAAGACAGAGAGAATGTTAAGGGGACTGGGAAGGGAACATAAAGGGCAGGCTTCAGAGGAACCCTCAAAGACAGAGGCAATCTTTTATTTATTTGGGACTCTTTGTTCTCTCCCCTCCTCCCCCCTTTATACACAAGCCCTAAGGAGAGTATTATTGAGTCAAGCATCAAGAGTGCCTGAAGTGGAGTTACTAGCTTCCTGAGAAGGGAAACTGAGGCAAAGAGTACATACAGTGCCACAGTAACTCAGCAGGGGGTGCTACAGAGCAGGCTTGCACTACAACAAAGCCATTTCCTATTTGATAAGGCCTGGGAATCCACTTATCACACTTTATCAAGAAAAAGTGTGTCATGGGAAAACATAATCTGTGCAGGAGGATTAATCTTTTATTAAATGTTATTATTATGATGTCATTGTAACTATTTATATAGAAACAAGGTAAAAGCCATCTCTAAACAAACTTAACATAGCATTTAGAAAATAGTGTGTTCTGGAGATTAAGCCTTTGCAGACTCTATTCTTGCTTCCAAATAAGCATCACCCTTTCCATTCCCATCTCAGTATCTCATCTCCAGTGAGTCAATACCCAGGATCTCAGCAACCTGTGACGTCTGAAAGTGGGTAGGCAAAACATGCATGTAAATAAATGGTCAGAGCCAGTTATTAGAAACAGACAAAAATCAAGCTATATCTTATTGGGATAGGAGGTACTTCCACAATCCCAACCATTGAAAAACACTCTAAAGGCTTGGCTACATGGGGAAATTTGCTAGGGGTGGGAAGGTACATATACACACTGTTCTAATCCATATGGATATTCTTATCCTGGAATAAGGGTCCACATAGGGAATCATACTGGTGAATTTCCCCTTGTAGACAAGCCCTAAAGTCCTAATCTTGATTTTAAAAGGACTTTAGCACAATTTAAAATAGGCTAGCACTGTCTGAGTCTGTCTGCTACAATACTGAACTAATATTGTGCTTCTCAATTTGCTGCATTTAAAAGCTGTAAAATAGAGGGAAAATAGACCCCACACCTTTTTTATAACCATTAAAATACACTGACAAGAAAAAAGTTATTTTTCATCCCTGCCTCTCTGAAACAAATTTACAAAATAAGGCTCTGATTTTGCAAACACTTACGTCCATGAATAACCTTTTACTCAAATCTGTATCCTGTTGAGTAAAACTGGTACAATGGGGCTCAGGGCCCATTTTAGTCATTATAAAGACAGAGTAAGACAGTCACTACATCCCCAAAAGCTTACTATCTAAATACATAAGACAAAGGATGGGGAGGAAAATGATACAATAAACAGTTACATGTTGCTGAAAATTGGCTCAATGCAAATATTCAGACCTAGTTTTGCCTACCCACTTCCAAATGTCATTGGCCTCTGTGGGGTGGGGGATCCTTGGTTTTGAGTTCAATAAGTACACTACCAGAGGGAGAGAAAGGATTTCAAGAGGAGGTCTCCCACTTCAAAGTGATCTACCCACTGAACTACAGGATATTTTAATATTGTAATAATTGGGCCTACAAATTTACCCTAATTGTGAGCTCAACTGTAAAAAGCATCTGAAAGTTGATAAGATGTCAAAATAACCTAGAATGCTGACAGGAAAAGTTGCAAAAGGGAGATGGATTGAATTAGTACAAACGAAAAGCTCTGATATAATTCAAGGACAGCTATAATCATGCCTGGTAAACAAGAAAAATGTGGAACCAGAAATCAGTGAATCAAAATTGGCGTCTCAGAAACTAGGCTTTAATTGGTGAATGAAATAATAACAGAAGTTATCCCATCACTCCCTTTTGGGGTCCTTAAAGAAAGAGATCTTGGGGAGAAAAATTGGCTACTGGAGCAAGCTTCTCCACCATGGCTGACGCTGTCACTCCCACCATCTCCTGGGACCCTTGGCCTTCATCATCCTGAGAGATGCCCTGACCAAACTGGGCTAGAGAGAGGGCTCCAGCTGAATCCCAGACACCATCTGGGATGAAATGGGATTGGACTTCAACAAGAACAACAGCAGCTCTAGCCAGTTTCAGTTGACTTCTTCTCTCCGCCCCTCCCCCCCATTACCATCTTTGATACCATCTAGGAGACTGTCAAACAAAGGGGGTGAAAAGGTGTTCCTCCTAAGAATGCTCTCTAGCAAAGGGGGACAAGGGATGTTGTTAAAAGGAAAGCGTTATTTATTACTTTACATTTCAAATGCTCTAATTATTTTTTCCTTCTTTATTTTAGCTTTAATAAAAGTTAAAAGAATGTTTAATGGTGTGTTTGCCATAGTACCACACAGGCCGAGGTCTCTGTACACCAAACCCCGCACCTTGTTTAAAACTGAGTTTAATGTTGGACAATGACTGGGTCATGTTAATACCTTTAGCTCACATATTCCATCTAAGTTAATACAACAGGGCTCTCTCAGTCTCTCCTGTTGAAGCTATTCCACTATGGATAAATAATGAAAGCGGGCCTGAAGCAGGAATACTGGAGCCAGCGTCTTCCCACTCCCAGGTGTGTGCTCTAACCAAGGACTAAAGGGTCATTCTCACACTCTCCAGTCCATGACTTATCCACTGTGGATAAAGATTCTTAAATAGTCAGTGAGAGAGAGAGCAAGAGAGAGACACACACATACTCTGTACTTTAGTGGCTGGCGCACCCACCTGGGAGGTGGGAGACCCCCTGTTCAAGTGCTTGCTCCCCATCTGGCCATAGGGGAGACTGGCTCATTGAAAAAGCAGTACTCCTCTTCCAGCTTAGAGCAGGTTTTCATTATGACATGAGGGGAGTGTTTATGTTTTTTCTTCAATACCACTTACCTCCTTGCTAGCACTCGTAAAGCTGCGTTGCTGCTGGAAAATGGATGCACAAGAGGAGAATGATCAGGGGATTGGAAACACACTACAAACATCTCTACATGACAGGTTAAAATCTGCCCCTGTAAAGCAGGAACTGAAAGGCTGTTTACAGATACCAGCTATAGAATTAACCACAAATACTGCATGAGCACTATCATAGGATTTTGCACCATTAATGTAGTGGGGGGGTGTTGTTTTTAATATGGGTTACTGTGCGGTTTTTACGTGTTTGTCGTCTCATTCCAGGTACTCATAGATAAGTGTCCATCTCACACTTGGTGCTAATTCTAACTGAGGCCCTCATGGAAGATTCAGCAGAAAGGCCTAGAAGCAAGTGGGCCTGCTGACTGAACTTTCTGACTCCTAGTCATGTTTCCTTTAAGTTGAAATTGAGGCTTATTAGCAAGGGAATGTAGAAATTCCAGTCAGTGCCTTGTTTGTGGCTAGCTGGAGGTCTACTATTTAAGGGGCTCATTAGCTGGCACAGCCATTTGATTCACTTAATTAAAAAACCCCAAAAAAGCTACCATCCAGAAGAAGCTTTGGGAACATGGTCAAGTTTAGCTTTAGTTCTAAATGAATTTAGTGGAAATATTTCAGTCCTACTGAACAGCAATTCGTATCACACAACACAGCACATAATTTGTACTACTAACAGTAGCTGGAGCAGGAGGACAAGCTCAAGTCTGAGCCATCAGGGACATTCCTAGAGAATATGAGGACAGGGTTGAGGTCACCAGCAAGGAAGTGCAGCGCTGCTTATGCTGTAGCAGCTTGTGTCAGAACTAAAAAGACTTTTTTCATTGCTGCTAGTTCTAAACACAAATGTTCACTCAAAATGGTTGAAAATCCAAGCCCCCATAAGAGACTTCTATTATGTCATTGTATTGATGATAATCAAATCCCCACCCAACAGGGCAAGTTAGGGATAGATCACCAGCTTGGACACAAAGCTTAAACTCTGAACTTTCTCTCGCCTTGTGGGTTTTTGCCAAATTTTATAGTACACAGTTTTTAATAGCTTGGGTTGAGGACAGCTGTAACTGACAATTTCAGAGTATCAATGAACTGTTGAGAAAATATGAAATTCTTCTCATCCTAAAGCATCTTTACAGACACAGGGAGCTGTACAGCCTTGCCATTCATTCCTCTCCATAACTTTTTCCTCCTTTAAGCCCAACCTGGTCATGTCCCACTATCTAGTCAGTGGTCAGCCTCTAGGTTGGACTTTGCTTTCATTTGCTCTATTTTCTTTGACATCCTACTATGTCTTTGTCTTTTACAGTGTCCTCACCCTCATAATCTCTTCAATTGCAGCCAGTACCTTATCCTGATTTCACATCCTACTCCTTTCGTTTGTCTCTAAAATCATTCCACTTCACACTTGCTGTCTTCCAATGAACTCTCATCTCTACTTCTCCAGCCTTCTGATGTCTGTTTCATTTAATGCAGCTGCTTCTAGACCATACAGGAATAATTTTAGCACACTGGTTTGATATATTTTTACTTTGGTACCAAATGTAATGTTTTTATCAGTTCATAATTTCATCAACTTCTGTGCAGCACTTGTATCTAAAACACACCTTTTTTAACCTCATCCTTGGGGAACCATCTAGGTTCAAGCTTCCTAGGTACATAAGATTTTACTTATTCTATAACTTCACCGCTGCTGCATTTCAACACTTTATCTGTTGTCACTTTTCCAAGATACAACCACTTCATCTTCTTGGTATATATTGTAAGTCCAAGTCAACTACATCATTTATCCAAGGTAGCGAAGAGTAACATCACTAATTCAAATCTGTCTGCAAGTTGTTCAGTTCAGAACATGATCAAAAGTGACAAAAAATTCCATGACCCCTTGTCTTACAACAAACTTTGTCGTGAACAAGTTGCTGAATTGTCCACCAATTCTTATGGCCCTGCAACAGTAATTGTAGATGGATAACTGCAATTATAAAATCTTATCTGGAAGTCCATATGATTCTACTATTTTTCATAATGCTTCCCTTCAAACTGAACCAAAGCCTCTTGAAGTTGATGAAAACAGCACACGTCTTTAATCCCCATTCTTGCTTTTCTTCCCTCACCTGTCACAGTTTGAATAGCAGCTCAATGCAACTTCAACCTAATTTGAAGCTGCAAGGAACATGTAATAGTAACTTATTAAAAAGTGGATTTGACATGATAAAGCAAAATAATATTTTGGCATTCAAAGGCCCATTACATCAAGAATTCTAGCATTTGCAGTTCACCCAATAATGAGTTAATGCTTGATCAGAAGAGTTTTTGTTCTTACAGTCTCATCTATCCTAAAACACATGGACGCTTCCATAGTTAGTTAACTAAAAATCAAAGTGAAACATCAGGAATGTAATTTATTTGGTATTTGTCCTAACTCATTTTCATAACTAAATTGTATGCTTTATGCTTACTACTCCCATCTAGAGGAAGAATTAACTCACATTATGTAAATCATACCATTATATATGGTTGCAATGTTTTGTTTCAAGAAATAAAAGTATTTGCAATTCCAAAACCAAATGGCATTTGACTTAGATTTTTTTTTAAGTGTGACAACTGAGTTTGGGCATGGTGCATCTCACCTGGGTTTTTGGGGAATCTGCTTGCTAGACTCCATTAAAATGAGGATTTGTCATGAAGGCTGCTACAGCCTTTGTTCAAATGATGTCAATAGCTTTGTTCTCATTAGTGAATCTTAAGTAAGCCACACTATTCTGTTTGATCATTAAATTAGCGTGATCAGTTGAATTCATTAGAAGCCTTTGTGCTCTTAAAAAGAGCTACAATAATGGAGGATGAAAGCACTCAGATGTTTTTCTAGAGTGAGATAACAGTAATGTGTTAAACTAAACAGCAGCATTGGAAACGGGCTATAAACTTCAAACAGTATTTTTGCTGATAGCATACACTGTCCCTTCTCAGCTTTGTCTACACTAGTGAGGTTCACTTAACACTTACATTTTTATTATAGGTGAGGCTGGTAGCCTACTAAGGTTGCCCAACACTTAACATTAGAGCACACTGATTTCAGTTGCTTATAACTTTGCCAAAGTCGAACCATTTTGCTGAAATTTTCCATTCTGGGTGTCTGCCTCTAGCTGAACTTTTTCCCCAGCCATTTCAGAGAACAAAGCTAAGGTGGGGGGAATTGTTTTGCTTATTTTTTAAAAAACCCAGCAACCTTTTCGTTGAAAAGTCCAGGTGTGTCTGCACTTTGGAACAGGGGCTTGAAGTTTGGGGGAGAGGGTGGCCTTTGGATTAGCAATGTGCCCTTTGTCATCAGTACAGAAAATTCTGCCCAAATCTGGCAGGTGATAAGCCTTTGAGAAATCACAATTTGCACATGCTCTGGAGAGACTTCTTAGTATGAGCAGCTATATTCCCTGAAGATTCCGTCTGAAGGGAGCATGCTCCAGCATGGCTCAGAGTCAGCAGGATTTTCCCTGCAACTGCAGCGCTGGGCTGCTCTGGGTTTGGGCACCTGAACTGAGAGTAGGGAACCTGTCTCATGCGCTTTCAAGGTGTGTCTACGCTGCTGGTGGGAGCAAACCTCCCAGCTCACGTAAACAGACACACTAGCAGAGCTCAAGTTTGCATGCTAAAAATACCAGCAGCTCAGACAGGATAATAAGTAAATGCAGCTCAGGCAGAAGCTTGGGCTGTCAAGCCTAGGACACCATGTTGTAGTCCAAGCCACAATGTCCACAGTGCTGCTTTTTCATGGGCTAGGTCAAGCTCTGCTAACATGAATCTGTCTCCCCAGGCTGGGAGGCTTGCTTCCTGCTGCAGTGTAGACCAGTGGTGTACCGTAGCTCTCCAGTGCCCAGGAACCAATACTTTCATTTGTGTTCCCTTGTTGATGGCAGTAGCAGCAGCGCCCCACAGGAATGATCTGTGGGCCCATTTCTCGCTCTCCTCCAGTCTCGCTACCCACCCCCCAACTGTGGGGATGGTGGGTGCAGCAGGAAATGGGTCCACAGACACACACCCTTGTGGGGCGCTGCTGCTGATGGTGTGTGTGTGCAAACGTAAGTATAAGGGGGCCACCTGGCAGCGGTGGGAAGTGGGGAGTTAGATGGGTTCTGCCCCAGAGTCTGCCTTTGGCTGCCTGGCCCCTGTGCAGCCAGGATCCTTGCAGCTCCCTCCATGCGCCTAGCGTGGGAGCAGAGGGGCCAGTAGGTGAAGGGACTGGGTTAGCATGGCTGCCAGGGATTTCAGCAATCTCCTTCTGGGCCCAGGCAGCATGGAGGAAGAAACTGATTAAGATGCAGAGGGGACAGAAGCAAGGGTGCAAGGAGAGGAAGGGGGGGCAAAAATCAGACCCCATAGCTGTAGGAAGACAGACCAGATGAGGAGGAAAGGGGAAGGGAGACTGGAATTAACTGGGCAAGAAGATGGAGGGAGGTAGAGACATTGAAAGTGAACAAGGAGCTCAGGCAAGGAGACTGAGACTCCACTACGGATAAAGAACTTGGGCCAGTGGTGAGACAGATTAGATGAGAACCCTGTGGGTAAGGGGGTGGGGAGGGGACTAGGAATGGCTGTGCAAAGGGACCAGGCTGAGGAACCTGAAGCGTGATAGTAGGACTTGCTCAGCAAGGAGACTGAGACTGGGTTGGGGAGTGGAGACAAGGGCAGGGTAAGCAAAGGGAGTGGGATTGGGATGACAAGCCTGGGTAGGCAAGAGGGACAAGATGAAGGGGTTGGGCGAAGGAAAGGGTAGAAAATCTGGGTCCACTGGAACACACTCCCCTCAAAAGTCTGAAATAAAACCCAAGATTCCAGAGTCTCATCATTCCAGTGTTGAAAGCAAATATATGTGAAACCCATTCACAAAATGCACGTCTCATTCCTCTCTACCGTTGGTCTGCACATAGGATGACAACCTGTTACTGCTATCCGTTATTCAAGTGGCAGAGGTTTGTGTGGTGGATCAAAGGTTCCAACCCTGCGGGTGACCCATGGGGATTTTCATATGATGCCACATGATGGAATTTGTTTTTTCAGTTTGCATTTTTTAAGATCTAGGAAATATGCACAAAACTATATTACACACATTATCGCAAAGTCAAGCACTCACAAGTTAAAAAAATGTCAGAATTAAAATAGCTGATTCCACCTTAATTCTCCTCCCTTGTGTTAATACATTATGATACAGTCTTTAATGATATGATCACTCACTATTTTTTCCACAGGACCCCTGCCTCACTCAGAGCACAGGATGGACCTGATCTGGACATGAATCAGGGTTGTGTTGTGAAGAATGTTCTCTGTAGGATCTCTGCTTCATTTGTTACAGAAGTAGCAAAGTGTATAGTGAGGCAGTGTATTGCAAGAAGAGTAAGGATGGTCCTATGGTTGAGACAACTGAATGTTGTCCTTGAGAATTGGATTTTCTCCCTGTCTCTGCCACAGAGTTCCTGCAATTTAACTTTTTTTTTTTAAATCAATGACATGGAATAATACATAAAACCATCACTGATAAAGTTTGCAGATGACACAGATTGGGAGACTCATAAATAATGAAGAGGACAGGTCATTGATACAGAAAGATCTGGATTGCTTGGTAAACTGAGCTCAAGCAAACAACGTGTGTGTTAGCATGGCTAAATGTAAATGCATACATCTAGGAACAAAGAATGTAGGCCATAGATACTCAATGGGGGACTCTATCCTGGGAAGCCGTGACTCAGAGAAAGATTTGAGGGTTATGGTGGCTAATCTGTGGATTACAAGTTCCCCGTGTGATGCTGTGACCAAAAGAGTTAAAGCAATCCTGGGATGCATAAATAGGGGACTCCTTGAGGAGTAGAGAGGTTGTTTTATCTATTTGGCACGCGTGAGATTACTGCTGGAATATTGTGTCCAGTTCTCGGGTCAGCAACTCAAGAAAAATGTTGATAAATTGGAGAGGGTTCAGAGAAAAGTCACGAGAATGATTAAAGGATTAGAAAACATGCCCCGATAGTGATAGACTTCAAGAGTTCAATTTATTTAGTTTAACAAAGAGAAGGTTAAGGGGTTACTTGGTTACAGTCTGTCACTAGCTACATAGGGAACAAATATTTAATAAGGGGCTTTTCAATCTAACTGAGAAAGGTATAATATGCTCCAATGGAGGGAAGTTGAAGCTGTGCAAACTCAGACTGGAAATTAGGCATACATTTTTAACAGTGAGAAATTAACTTTTGGAACAATTTACTGAGGAACTTGGTGGATTCTCCATCGCTGGTTATTTTTAAATCAAGATCTGATTGATTTATTTATTTGTTTAAAAATTGATGTTCTAGGAATTATTTTGAGGAAGTTCTGCCCACATGATCACAGTGGTACCTTCTGGCCTTTTAATCTATTAAATCATTTGAACCCAAGTTTTCAGAGTTGGTCATTTTCTGGGTGCTTGATTTTAGACTCTGGGGTCTGATCTGGAGCCAATCTGAACACTCCGATACAACTAAAGCCAGTGGGAGCCATGCTATAATGCTAAATACACTGAAAAATCAGGTGCCAGGTATCTCAAATTAGGCACCCAAAACTAGTGGAAACTCTTCCCCTTAATTTCTTTGTGCCTCAGTTCCCCACATGTAAAATGGAGATAATACCCACATACTCATGACAGGAGAATTGTGAAAATATATTCATTAGTATTTGGGATGCACTCAGGTACTACTAGGGATGAGCAAAACTCAAAAACCCTATGAGGAAATTAACAGTTCTGTCTTTAGAGCAAGGCTTAAATACTGTGCAGTCAACAAAGTACAAAGACACAAAGTGAACAAGGAGAAAAATAAGTGCTTAAGTGAACATTGTCCTCCTGGGCACCGAGTGAAGCAGGAGTCTCAGGGGAAACAATTGCATGTGATCACATTGTTAAAGGCAATATCATAATATATATGCACAAACGGACAAATGCTCAGGCAACCTAAATTTTGGAATTTTCTAATTTTGTGCTTGACTTTGTGCCCTTTAACAGTTTTGTGTGTGCAACTCTTTATATTACAGTAAGCACCAACACCTTGCTAAACACTGTTCAAGATATAAGGCTTAATCTAAATTTCACTGAGATTCAATAAGCTTCAGATAAGGGGCATAGTGAGACACTATCCCTATCCAGAAGACCTTTCAATGGACGCATCTACCCAAGAGAATTGTGTTGTTACTAATACTAACCATTCTCCTTCAGGTGCAATTCTGCTCTACAAATACAGAACTTTAGTAAAGCTTTCCAATTGTACAGCCCTGAGGGTACCTATTCCACAGTTCTCAACACACCTTCTTCCAGTGGTGTCCTGTAGAAAGAGACTCGGCAATCCTATGGGAACTGTGGGAAAAGGAGTCAACTTTCTTTACTCATTCTCAGAAATGCAGCCATATTTGCAACCTTCTCATAATGGAGACTAAGGCCTGATATATATGAAGAAAGTATATCAGCATTTCTACATCACTCAGGTGTGTGAAGAAACCACACTGCTGACCAACATAGCTATGCCAAAAAAAAAACCCTATTCTAGCCACATATGTCGATGGAAGAGGGCTTCCATCAACATAGCTAACTTTGGTTAGGGATGCATGTGGAGTTCTACACTGACAGGAAAACCTCTTCTCTTGGTGTAGGCTGTATCTATGTTATAGGCTATGGTACCACAGCTATGCTGGGATAGCCTCTGTAATGTAGACATACTCTAAGTAGAATGATCAATCTTTGTTCTTTACTCAGAGAGCAGATTTTCTCTTGTAAGTTTTAAAGATTAATTGCTGAGTATTTAATAAGGCCTAGGTGCATCAGTATAACATGGGCCTGGGGAATTAATGAAAATCCTACAGCAGCTCAGGAACATTGGCTCCCTCACTTCAGCATCTGTAGTAACTGGTTACACCTGTTATTTGAAAGAGATGTTTAGTACTGCTTGGGGGTCAGTACCACAGCCACATGCTGGTAGGGTCGAGTTGTTCAAGACTTGAACCACCAGCATTTGCTATCTACATTAATACCACGTATGCAAATAGAAAAGTTAGCGTTGCTAAGAAAACTTGGAATCTGAATGATGGTGCAAACAGCTGATAACCACGGATAGCAATTTAATGCATGATAGCAATTCCATGCATGTAGCATTGGTTTAAATTTCAAAATTCTCCAGTAATTCTACAAAATTTTCCAGGCTACTGTGAAAAGGTAAGTGACAGATGAGCAGGGAGAGGTATAAAGGCAGAATCAACATTTTTCTGTGTTGTTTATTCCTGTTTAAATATTAACAATATAATCCACAACGTAGCCTTTATTAGTTGATTCATTTCATGGTGGCCTCACAACAGAAGAGAACTTCAAGAGCTAAAGAGAAGAAGATAGTTATAAGATCCGCTCAGCAGAACTGCTCAATGTGGAAAGAGTGGAATGGCAAAAGGGGTGAATGGTTGTAGGAGAAGCAGACAACTTGAAGGAAGAAAGGCAGATGATAAGGATAGCGTCATGGACAGATCAAAGGGTGATGCTGCAATAGGAGACGAGCTGATGAAGAGGGGTGCAGAGTTGTAAATGGCCTGGAAGGTCAGAAAAAAAAATCTTGAACTCAGTACAGCACCAAATGAAGGAAATCAAAATAGTAAATTCTCTAAGGCCCACTCTACACTTACCTTCCGGATTCGGCAGCAGTCGACGGGAGATATGTAAGTGACGTAAATCACTTGCGTATCTTCCGTCAACTTCGCGGCATCTCCTCCGCGCGCCATCCACACTGTGCTGCGCCACTAACTGGGGTGATTTTCCTGTGTCGCTTGCTGGATTGACTGAGTGGATCTACACAGACCGCTCAGTCGATCCAGAGCAATCAATTTGATGGCAGCAAATTTGCCACCATCAGTGCAGACCCAGCCTAAGGACTTCCTTAAAAACAAAGTCAGAGCCAGTATATGTAAAAGTGCCCAAGACACGACCTGAACCCACCCTCCAACAGCCAAATCCCGCTTCTTAAAAAAAAGTTAAAGTAAATCAGTTACCATAGTGTGTCTCATCCAGTGGTGGAAGTGAGAATGATTGTACATGACAGTGTATGAGAGTGATATACATGTATTCCAAAATGTTGCACTTGGTGGCCTTGTGCATAGCCAGAAAGCAAAGTGGAACATGGGGACTCTTCTACCATTCCCACCCCTTTGGCAACAGAATTAACATACTGCGTTTCATTCCATTGGCAGGCACTTCCAGATGTGCTGGGCCAAACCTCCCACTTAGGACGCAGGATGTTACAACTGGCCAGAAGTGGATTAAGAAGGAGGGAACTGAACTTTTTTGGGGGAGGGGGAGCCTACTTTATTAGATAGGAAAGGTAACTATTAATAAAGAGTAACCCTAGTTCACATTTTATGATTTCATTTTATGCTGTAACCGTTTGTTTCCCTCACACTTTCTTGTTTCTAGTGGAATTTACTTTCTTTTGTTTAATTACAACTGCTGTGTGTTATACACAGGAGAAGTGGTTTAAGGTAAAACTGGGAAATGGGGGTACATGGTTCTTTGGGGTCAGAGGCTCTGGAATTTCTGAGTGTAATCCACATCAGAGCTGAAAACCACAGGGGAACGCTCCAAGGGGAATCACTTGCACCTTTTGTTAACATGCAAGGAAAAGACAGGGCAAGAATAGCCCAGAAGAAAGTGCTTTAATGGCTGAAAGATTGGTGGTATTCGAGAACGAAGAGTCAGTTACAACAAGTAAAACTCACTCATGCTGGGGGCAGAGGCTAACAAAGTGACTCTGAGTCCTGGATACCTTAAGAACCATCACACAGGTCCTCATTTTCTGCCTCCTCCTCAGCCACAACTCCTCTTCCTGTGCCTGCCTCCCCCCATTTTCTTCCCTGCCCCCGTCACAGAGAGACAAGTTCTCTAATTCTGGCTCTTCCCCACCTGGTTTAACAAATTTGGGGGAGGCTATTCTGCTGGGATCATGGTAAACCTCCCCCTAAAATAAAAACATGGTGCATTATAAACAGACAACTTGTAGGAAGCAACACAAATTTTTAAAGCTTTCTTGCACAGGTGTCCAAAAGGTTCAGAATAGAAATGTCAGTGTTCACAGAGGTGATGACATCAGCACATTCCCTCAAACTATTTAGGCAAGCATATAGTAATAGCATAGTAACCCTCTCCTGGTCTTTTTCTTTCCTTTATTGATGCATGTGCCATGTAACCCTTCCAGACTGCATATCTACTACACAAGTGACAAAATCAACGTTTTCTTAAATCCCATTCATAATTTGGCTCCCAATGACAGAGTGGGTTCCATACCATGGGTAAAAATTGACTGATTATTGCTGTGATGCAGCTCAAAATGGCTTCAGTTTTAGCTCTAGCCCAGCACAACAAAAAAATCAAAACAAAAAACCCTGCACAAAGGAACTTATGCAAAATTGTGTTAGATAACTCATTAACCTAGATGTGTTACACAGAGAAAGAAACTACAGAGATCCTTGAGATAGCTTGTCATGGAGGGTGCAGGTTCTGCTGACCCACCCATTCAAAAGGAGTGTTTGCTTACCCTTGTGGAGTCCTACATTTGATAAACTTTGATGCCTCGAGCTGTAGCCCATATCCTTGTACCGTGCCACATGCAGCAGATTACTATCAGCACTATTCTGGTTTTAGATGCTGCTGGAAGCCAGCCACAACATGACTGTTAATGGTGAAAACCTGGCTTGAAGTCTGAAACTGGCTTGTTCACTGGCAGTATAGCCTCAAAGACGGTATGAGATGGGCCAGTTAGACCTTCTTCATTAACTTGCAAGCTGTGGAGAGGAGTGATATTGGGCAATAGTGACCGCATCTGTTGGTTTCCAACATTTGAGACAGGCAACAACTATCAACCTCATGCCAGCTTTCAGGGATCTTCTCCACAGAATACACAGTAATGAACAGGCCTGTCAACAATGCTCATCTGTTTGGCCCTAAATTCTTAAGGAATCTGGGATAGATGCTATCTTTCGCAGCAGCTTTTCTGCTTTGAGTAGTCATGAAGTTCTTGTTTATTTCTTCTATAATAAATGGGGATAATAGTGGGGGATGCTGTTGGACATTTAAAGAGATCATTCTTAGCCTCCTCTCCAGTCTGTTGTGGACTTTGATGTGAGATGATAGCTTTAGCCGTCACTTTCAGTTGATAGAGTTTTACCAGATCAGTGACTTAGCTTTACAACTGAATAAGACCACCACATGGAGATTAATAGAAACTGAAACAATAGCTCTGAGATGTGTGAACTACTCCATTCATCTCTGAGTGTTCCCATCCCCCTCTTGATTGCTTTAAAACCTGTGATGTGCATGAAGTATGCCCCTTCTCAGCCCCCCCCAAGAAGCAGGACTTCCCTAGATCTTGGCTCACATGGGGGGCAGGGTTTGGGGGAGTCTCAGATCCTTCCAGAAGGGCTAGCCCACCCAAAACTGCTCACATGGGTGGGGGCCCAACCTCTGCAGAAGTCTTGGGCTCCCAGATCCTGAAATACACATGGGGGGAGGGGCAGAGCAAGAGGGGCTCAGGCACCCACAGAGGTCCAAGGGCACACACCTTGAAGAGGAGAATATGGGGTTAACAGGTGCCTCTGCCCCTAATCTCCCCATTACTCTGCCACTCACCCTACATTCCCTCTTCCCAGAGTCCCACCTCCACTCCAACCCCCACACCTCCCTCAACTGAGCCCCCAACCTCTCTCCCCTTTCCTCTTCCCCATCCTTATAAAACCCCTCCCATCACTGCAGCCCCACACTCCTCTCCGCCAATTTCCCTCCCAGGAAGTAGTTACCCCCCAAAAAAACTGATTGCATACTCCCCAAAATAAAATTGCTACCCACCACTCACAAATGGAAGCAACCTCTGGCCACTCAGAGTATGTCTACTCTGCAATTAGACGCCCATACCAGCTGACTCAAGCTTGTGGGGCTTGGACTAATGGGCTGTTTAATTTGAATATAGATGCAATAGCTGGGCTCTGGGACCTTCCCCCTCACAGACTCCTAGAGCCTAGGCTCCAGTTTGAGTCCTAATGTCAACATTTCAATTAAAGAGACCATGAGCCCAAGCCTGAGTCAACTGGCACAAGCCAGCAGCACGGGTTTTTAATTGCAGTGTAATAGACATTCCTTCAGTCCAAAATTCCTTTTGTCCTAGGGAAGTACCTGTGATTAACATCTTAGTTATGTTAATCGAAAAATGAGTTCACAATAATCAATCTCACAAAAGTCTGTCATTCATCCAGACATTAGCACCTCGCCAGTTTAACAAAACAAAGCAGCAGGAGACTGGTTCCTTTGAGGCTGTAACTTGGGAACCCTACAGTCAAATTACCTCTAATATAGATCATCCTCCATTGGGTTCCTCACCTTGTAGTGGTAGAGAAGTTTGCGTGTTCCAATGATCCTGAGAGCAAGGCCATCTGGAGCTCTATGCTCCTGGGAGGTTGACCCATGGCAGCAAGGACGAGGGGGCGGTTCTTGACTAACAGCGATCCAGGACGACCTCAACAGCAGACCAGATGGAAGAAAAGTGGAACCCAACAGCTATGAAGGTGGATGAAGGCTGCAGTAGATCACGGGTCTCAAATTGTCTTGGATTCCATGCCATTGGACTCAGATCCTTTATCTGTCAAGGACCGGGTGTTTGTTGGTGTGCAACAATATCCCCACTCTAAAAGAAGTCATGCACAGGCATCTTCTATATTACTGATTCCCATATGGTTCATTAACACTATCCTGAACTCCCATGAGGCATACCCAATTTCAAACCAACCTGAGCATCTATTTGGGTTTTAGACCTCTTTCAAGTGTCAATCTTTAAAGCATATAAAGTGTATCTAGCTCTGTGCAAAAAAAAAAAAAAAAAAAAAAAAAAAAAACCAAAGCAGAAAACCCACCAAAAATCACCACCCCCTAGAAACTTGTTAAAACAATGACTTTTTCAATGTTTCCTCTTTGGAACCTCTTGCTCAAATGATACTAAATTTGGGTCACTAAACCTACCCTATACCCTCCTGAGGAACACCACATTTCAAAGGAATCAAACTAAGCATATTGATTTTAGAGGACTTATCCCTGGTCTACACTACAAACTTATTTCGAGATAATTATGTCACTCAAGGATATGGACATAGTTATACCAACTTAACCTCTGGAGTAGACAGCACTAGGTCTTCTCCTACTGACATAGCTACCACCAGCTCTCCCTTCGGTGTAGGTAGCTTTGCCATTGCAGTGCTTTAAGTGTAGACAAACCCTTAAAAAAGTTAATCTTGAAACAGCAGCCTTGATACCACTTGAGCTATAAAGACCCTGCTGCACCATTAAAATCATTAAAAGACTTAGGCCTGGTCTACAGTACGTGGTTAGATCAACAAACTGCCTTATGTTGACATAGCTATGGAAAAGTCTTTACTTAAATTTGACTCCTGCAGGCGTAAGTGCCTCTCTATGCCAATTTAGTGACACCACCTCCCCAACCGGCATAGAGTCATGGTTGTCGTAATTAGGTTGACACACTATCACTTATCCTTGATAGTACCAGAAGTACTGGAATGCCATTCAAAAGGGCTGGGATGGTGTTCCGGTGATTTCTGGCATGACTGAAGCCTGCATAACAGTAATTATGAACACGGAATCCAAGACATTAGCAGTGATGAACATTCATCCTTAATACGATGAACATTATCAGCTCACATTTGTAAATGTTGGTCGCTTCAACATTTAATCACTGATGTTTATACACAAGTAGATTTGTTTGCACTGGATTTTAACTTGCATTTGTGAACTCACTCTGTGGTGGTAGGTTATAAAACTGTTACCAGGCTCTCAGTGCTTATTTACTGAAACTTAACTGTCATGTTCATCTGGTGGTTCTCCTAGTTTTCAATGCAGAGAATTACAGCAGAATTCTATTTTTAGTCATCAAAGAAGAAAAAGATACTGCAGCAAACACCTTTAATATGAATAAAAAATTCACAATGGAGGTACATTCTGGGGAATGTAAAAGGAATGATTACAATGGAAATTCTGACAGAATACAAAAATAAAGGCTCTGCCAGACTATGAATCTAATGAGGAATGATGTAAATATGTTTGAATTACAGTTACATTACATTGTGTTAAGCACTGAAAACAAACTTTTAAGAAACATCAGCTGAAAGACACTTGAACATAGTACATAAATCATACCATCCACATAATTGTAAATAATAGTTCTTAATTACTTCATTTTACATAACAGAACACAAAGCAATGGAATATGTGCAAATGAGGACTTTGCCATATACTGAATTTAATATAACTATGATAAAATTAACATAGTTACATTTAATAAAGGATTACACTACTGATGGAGAAATGAAACATACAAATATCAGCCACTTTATCCTTGCTGCTGAAGTATGCTCCGTAGTTATTCATACTGGCCCTGTTTTTCTCTCAAATAAAGTTAATGTCAATCCATCTACGTTAACCGAAGTTTTAACTTAGTCTAAAGTGTAGAAAGAAATATAGCATTTATACAGTGGCCTTCTTCCCTTGCTGGGAACAAAGACAAATCATTATCTAGAAAGGGCTCTCTTGTGGATTATGTACACTGGTTGAAAGGAGTATCTTATGAAAAGGCACATACCTGTGATTTAAGGCTAGTATGGTATTTGTTTCACACAAAGTAACATTTAAAAATGAAATTTATTTGGTAAGTGGTTGGCTTCACATAGCTAACCACATGGTGCAAAGCTAAAATGTGTGCTTAGAAGCCTCAGACTGACAGTGATTCTTGCTTCTTTAGAGTTTTTGTTTTTAAATATACAATGGACAAGTAAAGATCTACCTTTTAAAAAGGTATTTGCCGCAATTCCATGAGTCAATCAGCCATCTATTACAGCTGCTGCCTCTATGCAGGTGTACTGCATGAAGGCCTTATACTATTATTCTGCAAAATATTCTTTTTACTCTCCTTTTAAAAACACAATTACATGAAAATGAATCATTAAAGATGTTTAATATATTCATATATAAAATATCAGATGTTGGTACAAATCACGTAAACCTCCCTTTGGAAATATTTTGACTAGACACCACAATGACCAGAAACCACAAATGTCTCATCAGTGCAAATCTATATTATTTTTTTTAAAACTACAGAAATAGCCATCAACCTTCACATACAAAAGGAGTACTCAAAATATGAAATGATAGAAACTATGCTTGGATACCTTAAAGCCACCCATCCTCCCACTATATTCAATTACAGTATTACAAAAGGGAAAAAATTAAAGCTGTTTGTGCAAGAATCACTACAACAGTCCTTTTACCCCAACCCTTTAATTTTTTCAGATGTACGGATTCTAGATTAAACCCCTCTTTTCTGTTTGATTACTGTTCTTCAAGCCAGGAGGGAGCATCTACTCCAGGAGTTTTCAATTTGATGTGGAACTGTTTAAGCGTCTGTTCAAGCTGCTTCTGATTCCCAGCAAAGTAGGCTGCAATGGCATTGTGGAACAGAACAAGCTGATTGTGCAATACTTTAACCTGTAGACAAAGACAAAGAGGCACTTGATTGACACTTGAGGCTTTAGAGATAATAGTGAATTTATTAGATGCACTAATTTAAAAAAGTTCAGACTCTAAACTAATGGAGAAGAGTTATTCAAAGATTTAACATTTTATGTGAAAATCTTTTTTTTGTGATGCCATCTGAGTGTCATCACAGTCTATTAATTCAAATAAGTCAACTCCCCACTTCAAGATTTTGCCTATCATAATAGAAGCTACAGTAATGTAAGAGAATATTTGTTTTAGAATATTTACACTCTGCAACCATTTATTCTAAGTGTCTGAACATGTTCCTGTATTTAGCTCTACTCTATTTTCCTGTAGAAAGCAGTGTACAGATATGCTTATAAGACTTTAACATTATTAGCAAGAGGCCTACATTCTCACCTGATAAGAGGCAAGTATATTTGTTGATGCCTGAAATACAATCTCATTCAGATATTATAAATTCAACCCATACTGAACACTTTTTGCAATAAATGATACATACTCACTTGCCAACCCTTTTAAGCTTTATTAGTTCCTGACAGTCACCAATTTTTCTCAAAATAAATCGTGAAGAGATGGGCTTAGTGCTTGTGACAATGGGAATACAACCTGTTGCAGCTAGGCCTAGCAAAAGCAAGATTCCTCACACAACCAATGCAACTAAATTCTGAAGTGCATCAATTGTTATTCTAGTTTGTGGCTTCTCTGAAAACAGAAATGGCAACACCACTGAACTGACTGCTAAGCCTGTGATACATTAGGGATTAGGCACACACCAGATTCAGTTTCACTTGTAATTTAATCAGCATTTGATTCCAAGGCTTTAGGGCTGAAAACATATTGCACAAAATCCTGTTGCACGCCTGTTCTTCCTTTTTGCTGAGCTGACACGAAGGGGGAGATTTTCAAAAGTGCACACAGAGCAGTTTGGCACTTAGCTGCCCTGTGTGCCTTTGAAAACCTCCCCCCCTAAAACTTACAATCCTTTCATATTACGTCTACCACAACCAGTGTATGGCTATGGGTGTCTAACATAGCATGTGAACAGGAATATGCTCACAAAACAGCCAAGCCTGACAGATTTGAGGTCTAGATGGCCCCCTAATTTGTCAGATAGTGCAGTGAGCAGCCCTTTCTGAAATGGACACTTCTGGTCTCAGGTATCATCACAAAGCATATATTTTAACTGTATCTTCCCCTAATAAATGTTCACCCCACAATATACCCGTTTTGCCCAGGATCTGGCATCCTGGGTCTGCTTTTGAAATACTAGGTCAGATATGATTAGTCACTGTGCCAGCAAGCAATCCACTACACAGCATAATGATAATCAGACAAACTCCAAGCACTTGCATAGATAGGCTAACAATTAAATAAAGATGTCATATCTGCGTACAAGTTATAAATGCTGGTGAGCCAAACCTACTCGCCAGTGACATTCTTCCCCTCCGAGATAATGAACACAGCAACTCTTTTTTTTAAAGTGCCTGTCTTGTGTATGTGACCTTGAGGAAACAAAAAGCCATTTTCTGATGTATTCTGCTTCATTGGAATCATAGGGTTTTTTTTCCATCAGAATGCTGTCAGGTCACCCAGTCCATCTCCCTGACAAAAGTAACATAGGGAACAATTTGTTTTAAAACTCACTTCACCTAAAAGTTTGTGCAAAATAGCAGCGCAGCCCATGATTCAGAACAGTAACAGATGGTATATGTCTACACTACAGGCTTGCTGCATGTCCTGACGTGTTTTAGCCCAAACAGCCCTGTGTGTCTTAAGCATATGTTTAGGTGCACTACTGAACATGTGCTTGTGTACTCGATTGGGTCATGGGGTAAAGGGAACTTTATACTCCAGCATCAGTTTGAGCCTGCCCAGTGAAGATGCATGTGAATGTAGTTAAAGCACATGTTGTGCTTATCTTTGAATAGTCTGCCAATGCCATCTAGTAATCTGCAGATAGCCACAGACCATGTTTGCAGATCACAGATCGGATTTGGATACAAATTTTGTAACTGTGCAGGGCTCTACCTATAGGTTCCAACCCTTCTCCTTACTGAACTTCTTACTAACCTCCCCTGTACCAGAAGCTACGTGATGGTTTATATACAGCCAGTCAACATTTAAGCCTTCAATACATATGGCCTGCTCCAATTTCAATACAGCTAAGCCCAGTTCAGTCAAACAAGGTATGTCCAGAGCTGGCTACTAGCTGACCACAGGAGCATGTGAGGTTTCTAGTTAACCTGTGGTGGGAGGACTACGGGGGCAATGATTTTGGAAGAAGCACCAGAAAAAATGAAAAGCTCTCTAAGAGTGGTGGGGATCCAATGGGTTGCTGACCAGTGCAGCAAGCTCATTAAGCACTTTAAGTCTGGGTACAGAAAGGCAAAGGATGGGAATGACAAGTCCAGCACCCTCCACCCACCTGTCCCTGTTCTGACAGCTTCAACTGAATATTCACAACTGCCTCCAGCCCTGCTTGCCTGAGCAGGGATAGCATGCCTTCCAGGCCAGAGACGAGGACAGCCCAGCAGCAGAGTCACAGGAGCAGACTCCAGTGCTGGAACTAGCCCCGGATCAGGCCATGCAGAAGGACGGCTAGAAGACATCCTGGGGCCAATACTGTGAAGATCTATTCAGGGACAGGCCCTTGGAGCAACCAAGAGAGGAAGCAGCATCTGCAGCAGGACTCAGAACAAGAGTCTAGTAAGCAGCATCTGCCATCTTTATTATGCTGGAGACTGCAATGGAAGTGGGAGGGATTTCAGGCTACGACCAAGACAATTATTATGGAGAATATTACATCCAGAGGGTTGGATTTAGCATCTTTCAAGGGAAGAAGCTATTCCATTTCCCTGGCCTCCCTCACCTCCCACCCCCAGCATGGACTCCAAGTGGGGAAGAAAATTAAGCAAGCAACTAGTATTCATTTTTACTAATTATACAGTTGTTTGCTGAACCTATAAATCCTGAGTTTTTTCTAACACAAGTGCATATTTTGGCATAGTCTGCTCTCTTTGTGAGTGTCACATCTGTATATTATTATAGTTAGACTGCTGCAGGCTGCAAATCCCAATGGCTGTAGTAGAGCAAAAGCACTCTGGGGGTGGCAGTACCTGACCCCGTCTATCTGCAGCATGCAGTCTAGGTTGGAGACAGAGGGTGTGGAGGATGGTCAGTTCTGCTGCTAGCAGGCCTCCATATCCTAGTTGAGCATCTTGTTAATGCTCATCCAAATTTTTCACTACTCCTTGTTAGTGATACTTGAAAAGTTTTCACGCATGGGAAACTCAAGACAGCAGATGAGAAGTCTGGGCAAGACAAACTTGCAGCAGCTCTTTCTAATCACAGATGTGCTGTTCAGTCACCATATGCTTAAAACAAACTGTCTTTTGTACAGATAGATGGAATCTCTCTATTGGCCGGGGAAAGTAATCCCCTTTTCTAACTCTGGATCTCTAACAGAGATGTCATCCACGGCTTCCCCAACCTGAAATTATGTTAAAACCTATACTGGTAACATGCTTTGCATATTGGCCTTGGCCAGATGCACCAGCCCACATACGGGGGAATCTGTAGCTACGGCAGCAAGCATCTGGTGCTTCAGCTGTGTCATGGCTGTATTCCCCCACTTGGAGACCCGTTATTTTCTGAAGGACAAATGGCTGCCAAAATATCTACCATCAGCTCACAGACCCTCCCGCAACAGGGCAGTACAAGCAGGGAAAACTCCAACCAGTGCTCGGAGCCGGGGCTTAGCTCTGGCTGTAACCAGCAAAAGCAAACACGCGGCCACACAGCAGCTTGAGAACAGCAGACCAGTTCTCCCACAACACACCACAAACTAGCCTGATAAGCAGCTCCAGCTAGTGAGGCACTGTGAATCCTGGGATACACTCTCCAGAAAACTAATGCCAAACTCATGACAATACACTGCCAACATGGATGCAGCCACACTGATTTGGGGAATGTGCAGGTCCGCAGAGCGAATGTTCAGCAGGCAGGCGAGGCAAGCATGGGTTCTCATGCTTGGAGCCTGGATGCAGGCAGACTGCAGTGTAGACGTGACCCAGGCATCAGGGAAAACAACCCAGAGGAGCCTGACGTAGTCAGCCTTCTTAGCTTTTACTGTCAATCAGCTCTTTGTTGAGTACAGGCATAGGGCATAGGCTAACAAAGTTAAATTCATGATTTGATTGCTTCTGTCACATACTGGAAGGTTTGAAGGTTGACAGATATGTTATAAGGCACCGTTTGGATGACAGGACAATAAACATGCATTTTTAAAATGCTCAGCAAAATTTGCTGTTTCCTTCATTAAAAAATGCTGTCCCTTTTTTAGGCAACACTAACTTGAAAAATCTATATATTAAAAAAAATAATCGTAAGTATTACAAGACCACCTGTCGATCTGAGGCTTTTATAGTCTCTCAATTTTAAACTGTTTTATCACATTTGGCTGTGTCAAAGACCAAACATCACAAGAGAAATAGATAAAATGGAAACTGACAAAAGAGCTCTCCCTACAAGAGCCCATGCTCTATTGTCTGATACAAATATGGTCCATTAAGGACACGTCAGAAGCCTAATCAACACTGAGGTCTGGTCTACACAAAGTAGCTTGCGTATCTCCCTATTAGCACATGTTTCTAATACTCTATTTATTTTTACTCTCCTTACCTCAATTAAGTTTAAAATATAGTGTCACTGTATAAGTGTTTAAATAAGTATTTATGTATAAACATTTATTTTGATGGCAGCAGTACAGAACACAAACTGTGTACTGTACTGTTAAGAAAAACCATACAGTTCAAACCATCATAAGAACAAAATATCTACTGTGTAGAAAGCATGGGAGCTCAGAAATTCTGTTACTAGATCTTGTGTCAAAGGACATTCCCTGTACAGAGGTGGTGTTTAGTCAATGAAGGATTCCCCCCCTTCCCCTCCAATGCTAATTCCTACCCAACCCACACAAGCACAGAAATGGTTTTGGCCTTTTTACTGCAAAATAGGATAGGGGCTTACTTAAGATCTCAAGTCTCCTGGTCCCAGAGCAGTATTAACTACAAAGCATCACTAGGCAATTCTTTCCTTCCCTATTTCCAATCCAAAGATGGTTTGCAGTTGCTTCCACTGTTCTCAGCCCTTGTTTAGTAATTTGTCCCCCTTGTTTTAACAGAGGGAACCAGTGGCTTGTGGGGATAGATCTGCGGACTGCAGGTTGCAACTGCCAACACAATTCTGCTTTTACTTAAGACTCTGTGAAGGAAGGAGAATTCATCAGGGTTCTCTGCAACATTCAGTTTCACAAAAAACAAGGTGGCAGTAAATGGAGTCTTGTTGATCAATTAAATCTCAAGATTATTCCAACTCCTCATAAGTTTGGCTGTGTTTGTTAAACTGCAGGTGGGTGGTGTGTTTATGCGATTTGTATTTACACAAACATGAAATCTGCAATATGATATGGATATAGAAAATGCAAAAGTTCAAAGGAAAAATTTCAGCAAGTGCTAACTTCAGCTGTTTTTAAAGTCATACATCAGTAACTCCTTTACTAAAGTTGAATCATTTCAATGCAGCAAACAACACCAAATGCCAAATGACATCAAGTACATTAAAGCCTTAATCACAAATGTAACAAGAAAAAGCAGGGAACAATGAAAGAAAATAATCTCAGTGCACCAACTGGCAGAAACAAACATTTATATACAGTTTCCAGATCACCATACACTGAAAGTTCAGCTCTTATGAGACTAGTATCTGCATTAGCATCGGTATCTGAGATTCACATTGCTTCACGAACATAAATTATAGCATAGTTCTTCCATTTGCAAATAATGCATCAGACACTTTATGGGCCAGGTGCTCATCTGGTGTGAACAGGAAAAATTCTGATTATCAACTGCTGAAGATCTGACCCATTAAGGGTTTAGTGTGCTGTTTATTTGCAGATAGCAGAGCTCTGTTCTTGAAGGAATCAGAACCTCTGATCCTAAAGCGGATGCCAGTATGTTAAGCACTTTATTGCTCAGAAGAGCTGAATTTTCAGTGGATGCACAGATGAAAACCAGAGGGAAGTGGTACTTTTTGTAAATGTATGTGTTGAGACTTTTTCCTCAGTTTCCCCCCTAGTTTAGTATTCTCTACTACCTTTTCCCCTTGTGTTAAGGGCTTAATCTAATTTAAGCTTGGTCTACACTACAGAGTTAGTAAACTGTCTCACATCTACCTAACTCTGTAACTGTCTACACTACAACATTGCTCCCATTGATGTCGGTCGCTCACTACAGCAACATAATAACTCCACCTCCACAAGAGGTGTTGACCATGAGCCCCTGGCATGTCCAGGCTCCAGCTGGGAGCTCCGCACAGGACTGACAGCTTGGACTGTCAGCTATCTGTACCCCACAGAGTTTAAATCCACGGAAGCGCTCCTGGTGAAGATGCACACCATGACAGAGGGGGAGTAGTGTGGATATGAATCACTGCAGTAGTTAATGTAGTGGTTGTATGACTACCTATCTTTTGCAGTGTAGACAAGTTATATTGACTTCGGTGGATCTAAGCTGTTTTGCACCAGCTGAACATCTAGCTCAAAACACTTTCTCTCCAAAAGTGAGAGACCTGAAAGGGCTTTAGGATTTTTTGGTGTGTTTAAGAAAACAGCCTGGGCCAGAGTAACAGGTAATGTTACCAATGTCAAGGTTTTGCAATATGAGCTGGTGTGCTGCTGAAAATACTCATCCATTATTACAGATAAGAGTTTATCATCTTGCCTATCTTAATATACCTCAGGTTGCTAACTCTCCCTTCCCTGTGGGCATATGCAGTAGCTATAGTCATAGGAAAGGACTCTAGCCATTCCAGGCAAATATGAATATGCTTCAGTTTAGATTTAAAAAATTGTTCTATTTTTAGATCTAAGAGGAAATAAATTTGATAAAACGGATATGTCCTATCTTAATTTTATCCTAATCCTGACATTATTAACTTCCAGTCCATGCAGAGAAGAGTATATGTGATGTTACATATAGGTAATAAGATGTGAACTAGAAAAATAAAGGCTTCTCATGCAAACAAGAATGGGGGGTTGGGTAGGGAATACCCGTGACTCCTGCACACCCAGAGTATGTGAGGGAAGAGGACAGGCAGCAAGGAAGGGAAGCAATCCTGTCTAGAATCTATGAGAAAGGGAAACTGTTCCAAGAACCAGCCACTCGCACAGATTTGAAGTCAAGGGATCCAGAAGAGCTTTGCTTCTGGGTTAGAAGAAAGCATGTAGAACAATTGTTGCAGTTCTTTCAATCTAATGCTCATCTAATATTGATTTCAAAATACTGGATTAAACACAGACATTTTGGCTCCAAAATTAATAATTAAGAGAAATTACTTTTGAAATGGTCTCTTTACTGCCTTCCTCCCAACTGCCTTTACGCATTTAAACACTGTAATAATGCTCTGCATCTTGAACCTACAATCTAATCAGAGAGATCACAAGTAGTAAATCGATGTATTGACCACTATTATGTAGTAACTGTGATAAAGTGCAGTAAAAATACTTTCATATATTCAAGTCATCTTTATTATATGCTTTTTCCTCAGTGGTTTAGAGTGAGGGACTCTTGAGGTCCTAAACGCCATTAAGATATCCTTCAATAGTACAATAAGAATCTAGAAACCAATCCAGTTTACTTCTCTTTCTTGCTTTACATTATGAAGTGGACTGTATTTTAAGAAAATGTGCTGCTACATCAGATATTGATCTCCGGGGACGGAATCTAGCAGACAGCAACTCCACTCCACAGTAAGTTGTAACTTACCTTGTTTTCCTCCAAAAATTTCAATTTGATAGATACATCATTGCGCATTTTGTCATATTTCTCTTTATGCACTTGGAATAGATGCTGTGACTGCTCAATCTTTGGCAGAGTGTTTGCATCACGGGGACCAAGATTAAGTTCTTCTAGATCTGTGCGATAGGCATCATATTCAATCCTAGGAGGGAAAAAAAAATTAAAGTGAGTCACAAACATCTCAAAACTTGCACAAAAACCCAGCAGATTAGAAAGAAAGCTGGACCAAATATACATGTAATGCTCATGAAAATTAACAGAATGACAACCCTGGACAGAATTCTTTGTTTAGCCATCAAAGCAAGTGTAAAGTAAGTCATATGCACATTCCCTCATCATTACAACTCAACCACATTATGAGAGTATGTCTTCACTGCAGTTAACTCAGGTGATCAGCACCTGCATTTGTGCATGTAAGTTAGCCTAGAACAGGTATGAGCGGCTGCACTATAAAGCCATAGCCCAGCATCCTCATTGGTGCCACATTCATCATAAGCATTGCTGGGGCTTCAGGGGTATATCCCATGGTTATTTGTAGTGTAGTAAGTGGATAGGCCAGGAAACAGTGAGCTGAGAAAACCAGTTAAATAGGGTGGGCAGAAAGTTATGCAGGTCCTTTAAGGCAACAACAAAAAGTTTATACTTGTTATTGCATAGAAACAAGATCCAAAGGAGGGGTTTCAAGAGGGAAGGATGATTTAGTCAGAATGCCTGGCAAGTAGAATCATTTTAGTGGCTGTTCTTATGCATTTTGTATGGTTTCAAGGGAATAATGTATGTTAAGGCCACCAAAGAGGATATATATACTCCTCTGATGGTACGCCAACTGCAGACAGCAGGCTGGAGGGAGGAATCAGTCTAAGAAAATATTCAAACTTTTGAATGACACAATCTTAAGCAGAGAGTTAGTGCATGTCTACACTACAGTCTCCGCAGCGACTGAGCGGGTCCTGTAGACCTGCTCAAATCAATCCCAGATGTGGTCACCAGTAGATGCTGGTAATCCAACTCCCTGAAAGGAGTAAGGCTGCATAGACAGGAGGGAGTCACCTGTCAACGCAACACTGAAGGTGCCATGGTACTCAACGTAAGTGAATTGATGGGAGATACGCAAGCTACAAAACGTTATGTAGTTTGCATATCTCTGCAGACCATTGCCACCAGTGTAGACCAGGCCTCAGTGTAACCCCTTTTCTCTATCATATCATGCACAAGTGACTTGTCTTTACTTTCAAGACCCTTCATGATCTATTCCCTCTCATCTCATTCAGTATTGAAAGGTCAGCCCCACTTCCCATCAGGCCATGATGTCAGTCTCCATTACCCACTTGTTACACTTTCAAACAAGCATGTTTGTGCTTTCTCCCATCCTTCCTTCACACTTGAGAGAAGCTCCCCATGAACATCTGCAAAGCTATTCTCCTTCAAACTCTCCTCTACCATGAGGCCTACAAAAAAAAAAACTTAAGGCTGCTGATATGCAGAAACCACTGCCTATCATGCTCACCAATACTGTCATATTGTTTCCTTGTTCTCCCTATTTCTGTCTGTACCTATAATTTGTCTCATCTTATATTTAAATTGTAAGGTCCTTAAGGCAGACACAGTCTTTTTGTTCTGTGTTTGCACAGCACTTAGTACAATAGGGTCCTAGTCCATGACAGGGGCTCCTAGGCTCTATAGTAAAACAGACAATAAAAACAGAGGTCTTTAGAGAAATCTTTCTGGAGAGCTATAATTCTTGCACAACTCTCCATGGTGAATTAGTAGAACTACTAAGTGGATTTATGAAAGAGTAGAGGAGGAGGTAGAGGAGAATATGGTAAAAGAACAGCAAGACCAAGAGATGTAATAAAACTGTGTAGCAGGAATCATTCCTTCATCCTTGACTGTACATGAACACTTATACCACTATAAGATCACTGATTTGTATTTCTTAACATGACTAAGTGACTCTAAACAAAAAAAATTTGTCCCATTATTTGGGACCTACTCCTGCTGCTATTGAAATCAATGGCAAAATTCTCTTAGAAGCAATATCAGGCTCCCATGGAAGGCTAAACTCCAGTACAGTAATATCCAGACTGCAGCTTGCAAGCCACAATTGCCTCTTTAATGTGCCTTCCGCAGCTCTTTGTAGCACATATTAAAACACTGATTTAATTATTAATCAAAGTTATTAAGCAATCAGGATGCTTTTATTATGTTATTAAGCAATTGAAGTTGATCAAATACTACTACTTTGTCAATCATTTTGCTGTGAGAATTGTATCCCTCCATCTGGTAACACGGATCACTAATTTGGCTCCTAAAATGTTGAGGTGGTCTGAGTATCTTTGCACTAGTATATGAGCACTAAGCACTGAATATTAGTACAGTGATGCTCGTCGTCTTGTGAACTGCACTACATCATCCCCTGCATGGAAACCATAAAAAAATAATTGGGGCAGTCTTTTAAAGTCATTTATTTATAATTCCATTCAAAAGTAAACTTTTAATAGATTAAAGACAGGATACTGAATGGTTTAGGCATTCAGTCAAGAACACAGTGATCAGATGTCCTGATTTTATAGGGATCGTCCTGATATTTGGGGCTTTTTCTTATATAGGCGCCTATTACTCCTCATCCCTGGTCCTGCTTTTTCACACTGGTCAACCTAGCCAAGAGGTTAGAAACCTGTTGCCTCTAGATTGTCATTGTGATTCCAGCCCAATTTGCATGAAATCTAAATGTACTATCTAATATCTGTTTGATAGAGATCTTACATGAAATTAAGTTAGCTTGTACCTGCCACCATATTAACTAGGCACTGAATTACTGCTGTCAGTCCAATTCATAGCAGATAGGTTTTCATACTATAAAGCCCTATCATTTCAGCTGGCACCTAGTAAGCAGACTCCAAAGAATGGTCAGGGACTGAAAGGACCACAAATCAAGGACGCACAAGGAAGCAGACTGAGAAATGTGGCTTTATTGCCACTATGCTATACCTTTATTATGCATAAGTGTCTCCAGGGTGAGTAACTGGTCATCTAAAGAATGCACTAAAGGGCACTGGAAGAACATTTCATTTCTCATTCATAAACATTACTTTATATATGACTAATTGTAGCAACCCAGAAGTCTTAATTTCCACTATTATTCTACCTGGAAAATGTATCTTTACCCTACAGGAAACACTAAGTGGCATGATTTCTGAAAGATCTGAGTTTAACAGAAAATTTCCTGGAAGTTTAAATTTCAAACATCATTTTGAAGTACGTAAGTTTAAAAACTGAACATAGCCAGGATTTAAAATTTGAAAGCTCTGTTATATTTACAAGTTTTTCAACTCTGTTAACCAGTTCAAACGCAAGGACTAAACCTGAAGACTGCATGTTAAATGAAAATAATGGATGACACAGAATAGCTACCTGGCACTTTCATACTGTTTCACAGTCATTAATGTATCTTCAATTGTTTTATTCACGAGGGTGTTCACACTGGCAATAAAAAAGTTAATAGCACCAAGAAGGGTCTCTCCATTTTTAGCTAGAAGTTTCTGAGTATCTGCGTTGTATCCAAATTCGTCCTATAACAAAGAACAAAA
>ML675624.1:16741426-16843806 GCA_007922155.1 Mesoclemmys tuberculata | reverse complement strand
TATGGTGGACCATGTTCTATGCAATTTTGTCATTGAGGTTTGAATGTGTGCATCTTTAAACAGACATGAGTAATTACAATATTTTAGGCAACAAATTAAGCAGAGTCAGAACCACAACTAACCCTTTGTTTTATACCTTTAGAAGCAAGCCAAATTCTGTTCAAGTTTCTCCCATGAAACCCCACTGATTTCAGTAGAATCTGTCCCAATACTAGAGATGACACCTAGTCTTGGTACCAGTTCTATGGTGTTTTTTTTTTTATATAGACTGTTACAGATCTTGGCTAAATGCAAAAACATTACTCTTATTACCACTTCAAATAACAGTACCAAAATCTTCAGATTATCATTTTGTAACAGTTTAGGATTAGTCTCAATTCAGTGTCTCCCTTAAAGTATTGTTACCAAGAGCAATGGCTCTCAACCTTTCCAGACTACTGTATCCCCTTCAGGAATATGATTTGTCATGCGTACCCCCCACATTTCACCTCACTTAAAATGACTTGCTTACAAAATCAGACAAAGATACAAAAGTGTCACAGCACACTATTACTAAGAAATTGCTTACTTTTTCATTTTTGCCATAACACTATAAAATGAATCAACTGGAATATAAATATTGCACTTACATTTCAGTGTACAGTATATAGAGCCATATAAACAAATCATTGTTAGTATGAAATTTTAGTTCGTACTGACTTTGCTAGTGCTTTTTATGTAGCTTGCTGTAAAACTAGGCAAATATCTAGATGAGTTGATGTATCTTGTGGAAGACCTCTGCATACTCCCAGGAGTGCATGTATCCCTGGTTGAGAACCACTGACTTGGACAACTGTAACACCATGAATTATACCAGTACAATAAGAGTAGTTAACTAAATTCACAGGGGGTAAACAGTGTTAATTAATTAACAAGGATTATTATTATTATAATATCCTGGAACAAAATGCTGAACGCCAAGATCTGATACTTATTTTAACATGTTATAATTAATTGAGAAAGCAGAAGGCACTATTATAATGGGTGGAGAGAGAAAGCAATAATAAAGAGTAGCTACAAATTTTAAGGGGGCCTGACTAAAATGGAAATTATTGCCAAAGAGCATTGCAATCAAGTTTGACAAAAGGCAATTCATTAATAGCAAAAGATTTCAACATCCAATTACAATTATTCTTCTTCTAATGCCAGGGTATCACACACCAGCTTCACTGATGTATTGATAATGAAAAGGGGGGAGGATGTAAGAGTAAGGATATTTCTGAGCTTTATAGCCTCTGAAGATAATTATATTTTTGGGAATCATCAGGAACCAGGATACTGTGCCCATCAGAAAGACAGACTCTGGATTTGAGACTGGATGGCAAGAGTGAGTTGCTTTAGATATGAGGAAAAGGATTGTTCTCCCTCTCCCCTCCCCATCTGTTCTTTTTTGCATATGGCACCTGGCTTCCCCTCTTTATAAGATCCTGACTGTAAAGTCAGGAACAACAATATTGCATAAATCATATATGATGAACTCCGAACTGAAGAATTATCCCAACCTAAATCTAAGATTTCTAAATGATAACCTCAAACTTCCTTGTTTGGAGAGTTTTAACGCTGTAAAAGGAAATTGTTCTCATTATACTATATAGGTTGCAAAGTTCTGATCACAAATGGTGCTTTCTGGAACAACTGAACTCAACATTTTAGTCTTAAAGAAAAATGATTAATCCATATTGTTACCTCACCTCTTTTGCATGAACCCTACTCTATTCCCAAATACATACATCACACACAGGCTGTTGTATTGTACAGGAAATGATGATCTACAACAATTCTAATGACATTTCATTAGTGACAAAAGAGTAGTAAAAGTGTTTACTATATAGAGGAAACTTGCATTTTAGTTGTCCCTTCAGTCCAAATTCCAATTATAGACAGACATTTAAAACAAAAAACTATTGGATGACCTTATTGTAATTTCAATGATTTCCCTCAGTCTCAAATGCTATTACATTGCAGCTATCTTCCTAAATATTGAAGTGTATCTACAGTGCAATATGCACAAGCCAGTGAAATTTATGCTCATAAATTTATATTTTATTTTCTAGTATTACTGAAGTCTTACATGGAGTTCCAATGATTTCAAACTCAGGTCTGCAAATGCATCTCCAAGTTGCCTTTGGGTATGTACCATCTGGTAGAGTTGTGTGGACAAAGTCTGTGCCAGTCTCAAGATATTTTCATACTTTTTTTTGTTGTCTCTCAATATTTCTATTTGGGCTTCCAGTTCCAGGTCTACTGTTCTTGAGCCTCGGCCCAGCTTTTCAGAGATAATCTGACGAGTACACTGCAAATTCATAACAAATAGTTTAGAATTATTATAAAAGCAAAAAAAAAATCTATATTCAAGAAGTACAGCATACACCCTTTCTTGGCTTCAAAGAGTACATAATTATAAGCAATTCTTTCACAATTACTCCTCCCAATTTAAGTTTGCACAACAATCAAGAAAAATGTCAAGCTCTTTAGAAGTTTATCAGGACTCAGCAAGAACATTTGCTGAACAAGTCTCAACTTCTACTAATACAAAATATTTAAGTTAACAAATCAAGAGCAGAACTAATTACAATTCTCAAATGAGAGATTTCAGATCTTCACTTTTTAAATTTGGTTAATCTCATTAAGTAAAAGCAATTATTATTTAATTCAATACATTCAAGGCGGTTCATTAAATACAGCATAAACCAGAATATTACTGTTTTTAAGTAACTATTATATTATATATATATTCACTCCATCTTCATCTACCCAACCATCCAATCCTATAGGCATTACGCACGTAATTTCAAAGTTAGACCTATTAGATACAGAGCATCTGCAAATATAAGTTTCTATATTTCAACGTTTAGAATCTTACTATTTCAGGAAACACAACTGCTTCTTCCCATACAGTGGTAATTGGGGGAACATTTTTAATCTACTGGGAACTTTTGCTGAGGAACATATAAAGAAGAGTCTTAAGAGTGAATGTGTACTTATCTGATTATAAAAAAGTGTGTTAATTATCTTTATACTTTAGGATTTAAAAAGTAAAGTTTACTATATCCTGCCACAGGAGTAAATTCCTAAATTGACTTGCAGTTCATTGGTGTAGGGAGCAGCAAATTCAGCATTTAGAAAGGTAAGATATGTGAGTGTAAAACAACGGCTTATTGTGTGTGACCTGTGGCCCAAAAGAGAAGGTCAAGAAGTCAAGATAGAATGGAGTTGCACAAGCAGAGCAATGACCTTACTCTGAAGAGAGTCCTGATGGAACTGAGATGATCAAGGTCACAACTACACTGCTGAGAAGATGGGACCCAATTACAACAGTTTAGTCTTCCAGTGTAAATGGAACCAAACCCTGTTTCCGAAACATTACACTATTGGAATTTGCAGGTCAATAGCAGGATTTGGAAACATGCCTTGAGCCACACTACACTTCAAGATCAGTGTCTTAACAGTGTCCCCCAACCTCAAAGATTCTTTCTCGAAAGACAAATACACTCAGAGGTTCCCTTTCTTGTATATTTCAGCATATTTTTGCTGTGCCAATAAAAGATTTTTAAATTGCACTGACAATGTAGATGACACCCAAGAATGGAAAACTATAGCAAAATAGTAGGAGAGCTGGCAAGTGCAAGAACAGTGGGGTAAAGGTGGAGTCAATTCATAGAATATTATTCAAAATGACCAACCAGGCACATATCTCTGATTCCAACTGAAAGTTATGAAGGTAAGAGAACGAAGGCAATACAGTACATTTCTGGGATGGCACGAGAGAAACAGCGCACATTGTGGAGAATGGAGTTACCACAAGAGGACCATAAAAAGAATTGTAGTATGAGAATGTGATTAGAGCATGAGTAAGTGTTCCAGTAGAAGCATATTGTAAGTAAGGATAAATTCTGGCTACTTTCCAAAGATGATGATATGCAAACTTACAAAGAAGGGAAATGTAAGAAGAAATCTGAGCAAGGAATGACAAAATATTTGGGATCAAGTGTAAGTTTAAGAGGTAAGAAAACTTATCAGATATGACAAAATGGTTTTTAACCTTAAAACAAAGAGGATTTTGAAGCATTCAGCCTCAGAAATATACAGTCCAGGGGAAAAAACAAACTTAAGCACCAACATTCACAAATGTGTGAGAAATGGAATAAAATTCCATAGAAGTGGTCCAAAAGCTTACATTAGCAATCAGCTTCACTGAGTTGCCCCTCCAAAGGATAAACTATATGAAGAGGAGGTTAAACAGAGAACCTAGAGAGATGGTAGATGATTATCCTCTTTGATTTTTTCTTTTGAGTGATTTGGTCCAGCCAGACATGGGGATACCCTATCCTCCCACCAGCAGTTGGAGACAAGAAACTCTAGTATTTAGAAAAGTCAGGTGCCCTGTATAAAGTAGATGGCTTTGGCTTGGCATCCATGATATGAATCATGAAAAAAAAAATACAACTTACTGATAAAGAACTAAAACTGAGCATAAAAACCCAAAAATCAACCTGAGACTAAAAAAAGCCAACATCCAAGGTGAAAAGAGGGATTTCTGCAAACTGCTACCTCGGCATTCATGACAAGAGAATAGTCTATTAGAATACCAAGGTATCAGATTACTTTGACAAGTGGAGACCCAAATCATTCCTCCTTAACTTCGAGGGGATTTTTTAAACTGAGAAACAACCAAGGACAAGGCCGCTGACCTACAACTGAACAGAAAGATATATTACGTGGGAATAGAAACAGATTGGGTATTTCTTATGGTTTAATATTAATACTGAAACCCAGTAGAAGTCAAAAGCTACATACCCCAATAATAATATTTTTTCTTGGAAGTGAATATACTTCCTCCTCCCCAGAAGAAGTGGCTCTTGCCACATGATCAGGAAGAGAGAATAGGAAGGGTCATTCATTTACAGGGCAACTCAAGCCTCCACATAGGAGCGTGAGATGGTGTGATTGGAGAGTTACTTAGTACAAGCAGCGAAGAAAGAAATTAAAATTTTAATTCCCCCCAGCAAAGAAGCACTTAGTTAAAAAGAGAAAGAATATTAAATACTACAGACAACTAAGACTCTTGAACAGAAGAGCAATTTCACTGCCTTGACTACTCAACTAGATACAGCCTCTTAAAAAGGAGACTGATTTCTCATACAAACAGCACAAGAAGGGTCTGTATCCATTTGTCTGAAGTGATCCACAAGATGAAAATAAGTTTCAGAACAAAGAGGTCCAAGAGAAGCAAACCCTCCAACTGAATTTAAAAAAATGGAGCAAGTAGAGAGGTACAACTTAAAAACTGAAAGAATGTTGGAGACAATGGCTTGTTGTTCACAAACAAAAAATACTGACTGATTTCTCTGCAAATTTCTCTACATTATGAGGAGAGAGAAGGATACATGAAAAATGTGAAGGAGAAGTTGAGTAGCTATTCACAGAAGGGCATAAGTTCTGTATTAAGAATGGATTAGAAGCCAAACAGGTGAGGAATTAGCATGTTCTCAAGAACACTTTGTTGAAAAAAAGAAGGAAGGTGAAGACATGTTTTGTTTGTATATATTTTGCTTTGAACAGCTAATCCAGAGGCACTGAGCAGAGCATCAGTGATTTCCTTTGTCCTGCAGATATCTGGAGTCAACAGTAAATTAAATGTTTCTGGCTGTGTCTTTCACTAGGAAAAAAGGTGTGGGTTCTTAACTTTGGCTAGGTCTATACCGACGGCGGCAAATTCGCTGCCGTCAGATCGATTTCTCTGGATCGACCTCTGAAAACTACCTCAGAAAGTGGTGCAGCGCAGTATGGACGGCAGGCAGAACTGAGGCAGCAGAGTTGACGTGAGTTACTCAAGTTTTTTACGTCACTTGCGTATCTCCTGTCAACTGCCGCCAAATCTCAGAGGTAAGTATAGACCTGCCCTTTAAGTAAGACAAGGCCTCAGAGAAGGAAGTTCTTTCGTGATGCAGAGAAACTTTTGGTTGAGGGCTAGAACTGTATCACCAAAAAGGGGATAAAAATGAGGTAAGATCACTTTGAGTTGCATGTAGGTCAAAGGAAAATGAAGTCCATGGGACATAGCAAAAGAGTAAGGTATCTTTACCATCTACAAAACAAGAACTCAAGCAAACTGCTCACAAACCTCTGTTCCATGAAGGGGATAGGATGGGCAGAGTTTGGGTGGAGTAAAGAAGTAATGAATCACTGATAAGGGAGGAGAGTCTCTGTACTCTGGATCTCACACTCTTCTTAGTAGATTCTGCCATGCCAGGTGATTGTGACCCCCCCCCCCCCCGCACAGGCAGGACAAAACCAAGGTACATCTTCTGAGACCAGGACTGTAACAAGATTTGAAATTATCTCCGCATGTAAAACTATGTTCTTCTGTACTATCAGGGCATACCACTTTGTAAAAGGATACTCTGACATGAAAAAGCCCTATATCAATGGCCCTTCTCCCTTTTTGTGGCACTGGTTCTCTAAGTACTAGCATTTGGACCGGATACAAGTTTCCCATCTAAAAATGATGTTGTGATAACTAGCATGTTGGGGAATTCTTGTTTCCTGACCAACCTGCTCAAAAGACAGAGTTGAAGGCACTGATTAATGGAAAAAAGTAAATAATCTCCTGATCTCTTATTTATACATCCTCCCTAAGATCTTGTCTACACCCAAACAGGAAGGGGAATAAAACAAACATTTTTATACCAGACATACTTTTATACCTTTTATGCATCCACACTAGGGAGAGTACTGGTATCAGGATAGACTGATTTAAATTGAAGAGATTTAAATCATCAGCATTAATACAGATTTAAATCAGCAACCAGGAAACCTTGATTATTAAAAATAGATTATTTAAATGTTTTGTATTTGTACTTTTTAGTTATTTCCCTAAATAAAGGTTGATTCCCATTTGTTGGTTACAATTAAAACATATTTAATTGCAACTAAATATAGTCTTTACCCAATTTGGAGCATCTTTTTGCTAACCAGGAGGATACACTGTAGTTAAACAGCTTTATTTAAGCAATTATAGATCTTAACTTAGATTTATTCAGATTCTTAATTGTACATTGTTAGAAAATTGTTGATCCTGCATTTCTTAATTACTAGATTTTTTTTTTTACTTGTGATTTATGTCAAACTATACATGGATGAAATTCAAATTCAATTAAAAATGCATGAAAATAGCATTTTATGATTTATCAAATGAAACTATCTTGTATGTGCTGGATAAGAAAAAATTAAAACATTTTGCATTTAAAACTAACTACTTTAAGTGAATAAAGGACATATTATCTGTAGTTAGTGAAATGAAGTAATTACTGAACAGATTTCTTCTTTTTATCCACAGATTAGAAGAAGGCCTCCCTCAGCCCCAGGTCTTCAGATTCCTGTGTGTGAAGAACACTCTCCCTGCCATTTTCTCACATGTACAGACAAAACCACAATCACCACAATCACTAACACTCCACCTACTCTCCATTCATGTCAAGATTCAATTAAAAATTGCCCTGCTTGTTTCTAGCATGTGTTTCTGGGACCTGATCTAGCCAGTTTCAGACTCTTCTCACTCAAACTGGTTACTTTAGCTAGTGTATTGGAGTTTACTTTAGTTTTTATTACCAATTTAGGGTCTTCCAAGCAATGGACAAGAGAAACCAGCCTTGGGTAAGTCCACTTTCCATTGCTTAGGAAGGTGCTGGCTCTACTAAGCTCAGACCTATACTGGTATACTTTAGAGCTACTCCTCCTCCTAGCCCACAAACAAGCTGAGCTTGGGCATGGTGGAGAATCTCTCAGCGTCAGAATGAAAGAAGGGAATTTCAATGTTCAGAGTATGACCCCTGCAGTAGTTGGGACAACTGGTAGACACCATCAAGAACATCTGGGCACAGAAAGGAAGCTAAAGGCAAAATGGCAGGTGTGACATTCTCCTTTGCAATGTGGCCCGGCACATAGCTTTGTCACCCCAATTCCTCAGTGCTGGGGCCCATCTTGCATTTGTTCCACTGTGTGAATCCTCATTCCTGGATCAACCCATGCACAGCCTCCTGCAAGCAAGCAGCCCTTCACTTAGTGAGTGAGTGCTTCTAGCCAACCAATCATGGGTTTATGCAATAGAATGATACCAGCAAACATCACCAGTCCCAGATGCAACCCTAGAAAATTCCATCTTGCAATGTTCAATGCTGCCCACTGAACCTTGCAAGCTTGTATTAGTTTGTCCATTTATCAAAGAAATTGATATGCACCAGCTTTGTCACTTTAAATGAAATCTCTATGAACACTCAAACCATATGCACTGATTTAGATAAAACAAACAAGTAAGTTGATTAAGTACAGAAAGAATATACAGAAAATGATTATAAGCCAGAGGAATATAAATCAAATTTGATCAGGATGAAATAAAAGCAAATCGCATTCTAAACTAATCTTAATACTTTTAGTAACCTTACAGAGTTAGGTAATGCTCACCACAGGTTGGCCGACTTTCTTCAGACAGGCCCTCCCCCTGTGAACAGTCCTTCAGTTGCTCAATGTTGTTTTGCAGATGGAAGAGGCAGGGAGAGGGGGCAGAGAGAGAGAGAGCAAAATGTCTCTTTTGACATGTTCCATAACCACTCTTGGTGAGGCCACATTTGGAGTACTATGTCCAGATTTGGGCCCCTGACTACAGAAAGGAAGTAGACAAAGTGGAGAGTCCAGCAGAGGGCCATGAAAATGACTAGGGGGCTGGAGCACATGACTTATGAGGAGAAGTTGAGGGAACTGGACTTGTTTAGTCTTCAGAAGAGAAGAGTGAGGGGGGATTTGATAGCAACCTTCAACTACCTAAAGGGGGGATCCAGAGAAGATGGAGATAGGCTGTTTTCAGTGGTGGCAGGTGACAGAACAAGGAGCAATGGTCTCAAGTTGCAGTGGGGGAGGTCAAGGTTGGATATTAGGGAAAACTCTTTTTACTAGAAGGGTGGTGAAGCACATGAATGGGTTAACTAGGGAGATGGTGGAATCTCTATCCTTAGAGGTTTTTAAGGCCCTGCTTGACAAAGCCCTGGCTCGGATGATTTAGTTAGGACTGGTGCTGCTTTGAGCAGAGGATTGGAGTAGATAACCTCCTGAGGTCCCTTCCAACCCTAATCTTCTATGATCGTGTGTCAAAGGGCCTTGGTTTCATCCCAACGTAAAAATGGGGAAAATTTTGAAATCTTAAGAAGTTTTGCAGGACAGGAACAATCTCCTGTCCAGCTCAACTATAGACCCTGGTAGTCAGATGACTGTGGGGGAAGCGTGGGAGCACCTTGGTATCTTTGCATGAGTTCTTGGATTTGTGGGGATTCTCTCACTGCAAACAAAGAATTCTCCTCTCCACAGGCTGGAAGAGTGATGAAGAGTGTGAGGTGGCCCAATACACATAAAAACCCAATTCCTTCCCTCCAGCTGTCTGATAGCCAGGTTTCAGGAGGAATAAGGAGCTGCTGCTCTGAACGGGGCTAAATTTAGAATTCTTGGCAGTGGTAGTGGTAGTTCACTGCCACAAGTGTACTAATATATCCTTATATCAAGGGCCTCAAAATGGAAGATGGGGGAGTAGTCTGCTATGGTCACTTTCAACAAAGTAAATGAGCTTTATCATCACCATTTTATTACTTATTCACTTGTTTTTACATTATTCCACCAAATTCATGTTATTGGGTGCACCTGAACACAAAGAAATGCCATGGTAATATGAAAAAAATACCAGTGTAAACACACTCAAAGAAGTCACCTTGATACCAGATGTAATCTCAAATCCAAAAACTGAAAAAATCCAGCAGGGATGAAATGTCAGAAGACTGACAACAATGATTATGAGAACTTTTAGATAATTTGTAACAGTTTCAAATTTTTATTGCAGCTAATTCTACCCAATGACAAAATCATATAAAACTTAGAAAACATGTGGCATTTAGCCATTAGTGAACTTCAAAATTAAACTTGTTTTAGGTCAAATAAGTATGTTAATGGGGAAAATATAATCCACCCCTTATTTTGTCATGTTAATAAAGTCTAAAAGCTATCATTGCATCATAAAAAATTAAAATATCTAATCTTGCAAAGATGTGGATTCTGACAGAAGATTCTGGAGTTCTAACAGACTAAAAAGTCTGGAGGGAAAAATTAACCATAAGAGGCCTAGTTAAACAAGTTATATCTACATTAGTTCAGAATATATATTTGTCAATAAGAATGGCAGTTTTTAGCTATCTGTAACAAGCTGCATCCTTATATCAGGGCTCAACAAACCCCAGGTGTCAGGTCACCATTGCGCCAGGGAATTTAATTCTGGCGCCTAGTATTTCTTCCAGTGAAAGACTGGGTCTCGGGGGAGCGGCCACTGCATTCTGGCCAGGGTGCCACCATGTCCATATTGTGGGGTTAGGAGGGGGAAGCGCTGTGGCTCCTGCGCTACAGTCAGGACGCCCCGCAACCGGCCCATGTTGTGGGAGAGGGTAGTGGGAAGGGGTGGAGCTGGGAGGGGACAGCAGTTGCTGCACTCTGGCCAGGGTGCCCTGCTGCTGGGCCCATGCTGTCGGAGAGGGGAGGGAGACAGGTGCGGGGCTGGGAGGGGAGAGCAGCTGCCACGCTTTGGTCAGGGTGCCCCGCTGCTGGGCCCATGTGGTGGGAGAGGGGCAGGGGGGCTGTCACAGCCAGCTCATCAGCCCTTGAAAGAACACTAGAGAAATATCCTTGAAACTAGATGGGCAGACAATTATGAAAATGCAAAGTTTTATGTATTTGAGTTTCAGAATCCAGGAAAACGGGGAAATGGAAGATGAAATTAGAGAAAGGATGATAAACTGCCCCATGGTAAGTTCGCCCACTGACACAAAACAATACAAATATGAATTAGGAGTTTCAGGTAGAGGTTATCAAGCAACAATCTAGCGATCACGCATTCCAATTACTGCTCATATCTGGCAGCACATCCGAGTGCCGAATACTTGGTTTAGCAATCATGTGTATCACAGTGTATGGTAGGTAGACATTTTGTTGATACATGGCACAAAGAAAGGAGCACAGTGATTGGCTTCTGTGGTCATCTGTGTTAAACACATAATAGACACGAAACGAACAATGCTTTGTAGTCTCGCGGTGTGTATAGATTTTATACACAAGTCCCACCTTTAACTTGTTTACCATTCAATAGTGGAACGTGAAATTTTTTTGGAAGTTGTTAAAACATAAAACCCTGAAAGCTGAAAAATTCATCTGGCTCCTTAATTTTTGGGCTGGCTCCTAGATACAAAGCAAATTTGTTGAGCCCTATCTTATATTGCAATATGAAACTTTTATAAATTTGAACTTGCATTAGTACTAGACTGGAAACAGCAAAACAAATTTAAACATGCAGTATAAGCTTGCAAACCTTGTAAGTGTTTAGGCTCCATTTTCTCACAAGCTCCAATTTTTCCATTGCTGGATTCTTTACTTCATCGGCTAGAACAACTGGCCCACTTTTCTGCTGCATTCTCCCTGAACAAGTAAAATGCAAAAAATCTTTAGGGCCCATATTTTTAAGACGACAAGATTATAACTGCATCTCAAAAGGGCCATAGAACTGCACTTGTGCATGGAAAACCAAATTATGTATCTAACTAGATTTTATGTGAACAACTGGGCTTGGCAAATGGATATGAAAAACGAGAACAAAACTGCTTTTGAAAAGCCAATCAGGCCTACAAGTGCATGCAATAAAGGGAAGTAAATCTATATTGATTTTAAAAATCAATCCAGAATATTTGTGTATGTAAATAATTTACTACTCAATTTAGTGTTAGTTTACCTGAAGTATGATAAAGTTATTTGGGTGTTTCTGTATAGAATTTTTACTACCCTCAAGAAGCAATTGAGGTATTTGTTTAGTTATTTAAACTGTATTAAAACAACAAATGGGCAGCCTCAACAGTTCAACATCTTGTTGGAATTAGCTAACCTAAATTTTTTTTTTTAAACACCCTACAAGCCATTGTTAATATGTTACAGAAGTATACAAAGTACACCCAACTTAAGGTGTACAGAACTGTCAAAACAATATTTATTGTTAACATAAAGGGAAAGAATTCATGACTTTTTTCCAGATCATGCTATTGTTAGTTTCAACATATTTAGTTAAAATTGACAGAAGAATCTTAAGTTGCCTGTACATATAAAAAGGTTGGTGTACTTCATAGTTTTATTAGGTCCTTATTCACGGAGATAGCAGAACTAATTAGTCCTCATTCAAAATCAGCTATAAAGAAACCATAGCAAGCAATGAAATAGAATGAAGGGTCACCATCAGTACACTGTATTCAGTCACAACTTTTTGCAGATAGCAGTCAGTATGGAATGTTATTCAAATTGCACATTTTGATTTTGAATCGAAAAGCTGATTCCCAATGTCATAAATTGTAAAAAAAAAAAGCGTTGCTGACATTTTGTTGGCAGCATCCCGCACTACCACATATGCACTGATTGCCCAAGTTATGCCAAGTGCTCTTTAGTATCCTACAAAGGAGAAAAAAAGTGAATGAAGAACAAGGTAGTTTGCTAGTACACGTATGAATTCCCAGAGTGTTACTCCGTGTGGTTATTGATGCTATTTTAGCATACTTAATAGTATACAATGAGACCCATGCAATTTCACTTCTAAAGAGAACTGCAAAATTCAGTGCCTGCCAAGTGCAAGACAGTCAGCATGGAAATGTTTTTCTTCAAGGTCCAAAGGAAATATTACAAACATGGCAGAGTTTAAAAAGTTAAGTCATTTAAAAAAAAAAAAAAAAAAGGTACTTGACAGTGTCCACCCTTAGGTAAAAAAAGCAAGTTATATAAAAGAAGGAAGTTTAATCATTAGGCTTTCCAATAGAATTCCAAGATAAAAACTGAATTATTAGCAGAAGACCCATAAGCATATGAAGGTGCATTATTCAGAAGGCCCATATAAACTGCAGAGAGAAAGACTATCCCTGTGTTGGCCCTGAACAGAATCTTGCTCCCCCACCTTCTACCAAGAGGCACCTCGGCCTGATACATTACCCTTTTAAATATTATTTCAAATCTGTCTGTACTTGGTATAATTTTGAGATTGTTTGTAAATGTCTGTACTATGTCCACTGGCCAGTTTCTGTTAATTTTACCTGCTCCCAATATATATTTGTAAAAATCCTATTTGAAGTACAAAAAGCCACAATGTGCAATGTAATGTTTGTATCTAATTGTAAAAGACACTGTCAAAATGAATATGTGAATTCTTCAGCTAGGAGTAGGCACTGAGTGTGTGAATGGCTGAGCAATTGAGGTGGGTGCGGACAGAGAGAGTGATTGAACAACTGGTCTTCGTAAGGGATGCTGAAACAAACAAGAAAACACCAGCCTCACCTAAAAACATTTGAAAGAAGAAGAAAGGAGTGAAGATAATAGCAACTGGCCAGAGAGGAGTCCACCCTGATACTTTCGGAGTCAGCCCACTCTCAAAGAACAAAATTTGATCATGCTTGCAACAATGTGAGTGATTAAGGATCACACCAGATGCAGTTGCAGCATGACAGTGCAAAACCACAGAGTTACATGGGGTCTTTTCCCTATAAAATGGGGCAGAAAGATGAAGGCTGGAGGTTTGGGTCTACATCATCACACCAGCCAGGAGTACCGATGCACGTCGGCAGAACCTTGCTCCTCACCCTCGTGCTACAGTCACCTGGCCAGTGACTACCATGAGCACCTAGAAGCTGGTAACTAACATCTGAGAGACCCCATTTATGTTTTTTTGTCTCCCTGTCTGTGTATGCCTGTCAGTGTGTATGAGTGTGAATGAAAATACCAACTGGAACATGTGTCAATAAAGTCTATTCTATTACTAACAAGAATCTCTGTAATTATGGTATTGATACAATGTTAATACTATTTTCCTAGTGTTTACATCATTGATACTATTTCATTAAGTAAAGCACAATATTGGTATTGCTATAGTGTTGATCCTATTTTCTTGGTATTTGCATCATTGATACTATGAAGAAATTTCTGTATTCACAATAAACATGGCTTGTTGCCCTATCCCCTGAAAAAGATCCTTTGGTATTTGTTATTTGAGTAACACCTGCATCTGCCACATATCATGTAATGTAGAGCACTATGTTCCTCATCCTAACCTCGCCAGGTTATTTGTGAACAGTAAAAATAGTTGACTTCTGCGTATGTCTCGAGACTTTCCTTTATAACAGTGAGCACTAACATATGCTTTACATTTTAAAAACCACAGTATAAACATTAAGTAATTAATCCTCACAGAACTCCTCTGAGGTAGCTAAGTGTTTCCCCCATTTCACGGAGGAGGAAACAAACACAAAGGTTAAATAACTTGCCCAAAGCCACAGGGGTGTTATGAACTCCAAAATTCAATCACATATGTGGACTATTAGAATATGCTCCTGCTTTAACTAGCAAAACAGGAAAATGCTGACTTCAGTAGTGTTAACAATTACACCTAGAGTACTTCTTATATGTCATTTGTTTTTATTTATTGTTGATTAAAAAAGTAAGAAATTACAGATTATACTTAATGCTTTGGAGCAGGAAGAGTTGTTCAGAAGGAAAAGCATAGATTACTTTGCAAACTGTTGAAGCCCAGAGGTGATAGAAGCACCAAAAAGCAGGAATTACACACCCAACCTAGTAAAAAAGCCAAATTATTATAAACAGTATGAGTTAGTGTAATTTGAGCAGCGACAAAGATGTTATTCACAGTGTTGTGAATACCTGTGGGAATAATTAAATCATTCCCTTGTCCAGCCAGTCTGCTAGCTGCTGCATTGCTAGGAGATATAACAGATGATATAGATGATGCTGAGTAACCTGAAAAGGGGACATATTTAGCCATGAAAATCCATAACATTCTTTCCTCAGAAAAAGTGCAATTTTATGTACAGAGATAGCTTATAATATTGGAGTTATATCTGTACCATCAACACATTAAAACTAGAGTAATGTGTGGAATCGTTCTTGGGATTTCTGGTAGTATATTAAAAAGATGCACTTGTGAACATGAACATCTCAAAGTTACACTTGACTTAATCATGTGTTTTCTTTAAATGAAGCTGGCAGTATGACTGGAAGTAATCAACCAAAATACAAAATGCCAGATGTAGGGGGCAGAAAAGAAACCAAATAAAATTACTTTCCTGTTGTTCATTATGGGTGCTTTTCAGATGAAATCTGATTTTGCTTATCTAAATATAAGTCACTCTGTCGTTATCATGCTATACTCACAACCTTGAGGGTTGACACTAGGACTCTGGATTCAATTCCAATTTCTGATAAGCAGGTGCAGGAACACATTTTAATGAAGTGCAGTAGCTGTATGTCTATAATATGCATGGCTCACTGTCTAGAAGAAAAGGGCCTACTAAAAACATTCATCCTATTAAAAATATTGAGTTATAGGAGTCGCTGTGTTGACAGTAAGAGTGGTGTGCTCCTAAAATGTTTATACATATTTTAACAAGTCATTCAGCTCATGGCTTTTATATTCTTCCACATCAAGAACATTATGTAATAAAACAGTCCATTTAATTGTACAAAGGCAACCATGAAAACCGTCTTATTTGCCTAGGATAAAATACTTTTTTTGGATGGGTAACTAAAAATCAGTACATTTTCTCCCCCAGTCATCACGGTGAATGGCATTTCAAGTCAATTTTGTGCCTGTGCTGGTTAATTTTCATAAAATTTTTTCAATGCTGCATAAGGATCTACTGGGTCAATATATCCTTCAAAATTTCTAATGTACTCTTTAATGGCTTCCACAGAAGTTATAATTTATTAATTCTGTAATATCCCAAAAGAGCTCTTTATATAACTGAAGCAACACTCAGCATCTGTTTATTCATATAGAAATATATATGGGTTCCTGTAGCAAGGAAAATTTGTTTCCCCTTGTCATTCCTACTGTAGAAGTAAAGTATAATTTCTTTTTAGCAACATCATTAGTACATGTGTATACACACACAAGTTAAGACTGAAAGACATCCATTTAACTTGCCCTATCTTGTCACAGTGTGATATGTTCTATGAGATTTGCAATACCTTAGATACTAATGTCCCCAATCCTGCAACTAGATTCATGCAGGCACAAAGGTCTGTCCACAAGGATCCAATTGCAGGAGCAGTGCCTAAACATGGAAGGTAAGCAAGCTAAGAGCAACTTTTCATTCTTTTAAGTTTTCTTGCCTTTTGGCACAACAGTATTAAATTTTGTTTACACTTCATTTTTCACAATACCCATTCCTACTAATCTTGCTTTTTTTCCCCTATGCATTCTAATGAACAGAAATCAAATCTCTTAACATTTGGCATCAATCATATTTTATTTTTTCATCTATCAGCTTATTCAAAGTTGAATTTCCATCTTCTCTCATTTGTTTGGCAAAAACAGAATTAGAAATCTGACATAACTATTTGGCAAAAGATCAGAGTATTGTTTTTAAATTCTAGTTAGTTAATAATATTATCTATATTTCACATAGAAAGGAGTACAACGTTCCCTATTTGTTTCAATATAAGAAAACTAATTAATGTTATTGCCTACATTGTAAAGCATCTATGACATTTCAGAATTATTAGCATAGCTTGCAGTGTCCTGTGCACTTTATTCTGGTAGTAGTTAGGTTGTACCTGCTCTGTTACTCTGGTTTATTGCTTCCTGTCAGATGGAATAGAAATGAAAAAGATGACAAGCAGTGTTTATCATTTACTCAGCTTTTTGTTAGCTGTACTGATAAGTTCAGACACTCAAGAGCCACCAAAACATTTTAATTATGTAACAAGTTGTACTTCTCATTTTGCTTCATTTCTGAATTTTAAGGTGTTACTTATAAAAGCAATTATATATGTAAATTATGTCTCCTATCACAAAGACTATTTCAGAGCTGATCACTCAGTTGAGTCATTTTCTAAATTCATAATCTTGCTCTGGAGAAATCGATATATAGCGGCTTTTTAACCCTTCATTCATGTACGGTTTCCTGTGTTCTTTATTATTTAGACAGTAATTAAAGAGAAAGTGCTGTTACCGGCTTGTTTAATAATTTTGCATTTCTCAAGATTAGCTTTTAAATAAATCCACTCAAATTAAAGAAACCTGCAACTCTATGCTGAGCAAGTAAAATGGTGGATCAATCTTCAATATGACCAAATTCTTATAGTACTTTTAGGACTGATTCTTATGCTGTGTGTCTAAGAAACTTAATGAGATATACAATACACCACAATAAAGAGGAAACAATTTAGTCTCATTGGAACACCTGTTACAGAGCTAGGACGAGAGACTGTTACTGTAATTCTATTTGCTTTAGAAAAGAGAAGTGGAGTGACAGTTCAAATCAATCCCACTATCAGTTATTAAAATTTGAACAATATCTCCAATTTGTTTACTTATATAGCTCTAATTATGTATGGAGTTTTTACTATCAATCTCAATTTTCCCTTCTTAATATAGCAGTTATGAAATTATCCGTCAAATAGCATACATACTTTTGTAACACCATGAATCTTTTCATTAAGAAATACAACATGATACATAGGAAAGGAGCTATTAAAATTATCTAATCTGCTCTGAGTTTTTATTAAAAACCCCTCGACAAATGGATATCAATTTCTCATTTTAGCAACCCTGTTGTTGAGAACACACATTTTACACCTTAGATATACATGACACAGAGTAATTGCTATTTATGCAGAAGTGTTTAAAGCAGTTACACAGTTTGAAAAATTCTGAGAAACTTCATAGCTGTTTTAAGAGGCCATGCTTTTAAAAATACACTTAAAACAATAAATTGTTGAAATTTTAAGTGTGCAGATATACAAGTAGTTTTTACCTTGAAATGGCCCTGCTTCAGTTACTCCCTCTTTGGTGCTGTCAAAGCCATGAGATGTTATTTGGGTTTCCGAGAGACCAAGTCCAACTGGTAACGAACGTTTCAAATCCTTGGAAATATTTGAATAAAAGGGAAAATCCATATAAAAAACCTAAACAATGCACTTACAAAGATACTATAATGCCTAAAAGTTTCATCTTAAACAATTCTGTCTATAGCTTGGAACTTGTCTTATGGTGTCATGGCATTCTATTGTGATGCATTAGTAGCAAACATTTACAAGAAGATACTGTTTTACAGTGTGTTAGATAAAACAGTTTGTGCGCTCATTTTAAAGAGAGTGTGTTGATTTGTTATGTATATGAAAAAAACAATCTTTTTCCTTTTCTTACCAATGTACTTACTGAAGAAAAACAAGACGGTAAATTTTAGTTTTTTAAAAATGGTTGCGTGCAAGATAAACTCATAGAAACTAAATAAATAGTTAATAGTAATTGGTAAGCCTTTCCTGTTGTCCCAATCTTCACTTAGACAAAGTTTTTCTGGATTGTGCATCATCTTACTTGTTCTGTAAAGTGCCAAATACATCATGATGCCATATAATACTTAGCACGTATCACATTTTACTCATTCAAAGCACTATGAAAAGACGAATAAATCCTTAAAGCTGCTCTGAGGTGGGAAACTGGGGCAAAAAGATTCAAGTACTTCCCAAAGTCTATGCAGCCAGTAAATCTGGATTAGAAGACTGAATGTTTTCCTTCCAACCCCACAAGTTTTCCTGTTCCACACTATGTACCAAAACAAAGTATTAAAAACAGCAAGCAGAAGGCATAAGCTAATAAATCAGTTACATCATAGTTCACACAATCAGAAAACCTTAACTGCTGACATGGAATTCTGAATCTTTCTGATCTTAGCACGGTGAAAAGAGATAATAAGGCAAAAGATGAGCAATGCATGAAGTATGTGGAGAAGAAGATACTTATCTTCAAGAAGCTATTGCAGGGCATCTGCAGTAACTATTTCTAATATAGATACACACTGAATACTAAGAATTAATATCTTTAAAACCCAAAGTATGGTTTGACATATTACAGTAGTCACTTAATCTGCAAGCTCCATGGGAGTTGATGCATAGGTGTGATATTACCTATAGGCTCAAATTGCTGGTTAGAATGTGGCTCTGAATAATCCCTGTCCACAGCAATACTTTCTTGCAATAGAAACCAACTGGCAGGAAAAGGGAACCCTACAAACACGCACACTCCAAAACATTAAAAAGCATCCTTAGCAGAAGAGATGCTATACTTTGATTAAACTTACCATGATTCCGGATTATTGCTCATGTATTTATGAAGGGCCAAACACAAAGTGAATCATTGAAGCACAATAATAAATAAGCAGCATCACCACCACTAACAGCTTCTCAGGGCACGTCTACACTGAAGCTTAAGACCACCTATGTTAGGTCGACTTGAACCACTGCAGTTGTCCACACTACCCTTCTTCTGTCAGCAGTGCACGTTCCCATCAGAAGCACATGCGCCGACTTAAGAGGGGCAGTAGCCCAGCTCTCAGCAGGCCGAGATGTCAGCTGGGCTTTCTTTTTAATTTCACAACTCTACCATGGACTACATAAACACTGTTCGGCTAACTGCACTGACATCAGCCTACGCCTCTTGTGGAAGTGGAGTTACAATAGTGGAGTAGAGAACTTACATCTGCAGGAGCAAGGCTATAGTGTGCACACTGCCATAATTAGGTCAACGTAAATGGCTTTACATCAACCTAACTCTGTAGTGTAGATCAGGGCTCAGTCTCAGGGCTTGTCTACGCTGTGGGCTCCTCAGCGATCAGTACAGCGGGATCAATTGAGCAGGCCCTCCAGTCGACACCATTAATCCCCCTCCCCAAAAGGAGTAAGACTGCGTCAATGGGAAGGCATCGCCCATTGACGCAACCCCGTGTAGACGCCATGGTATGTCAACGTAAGCATGTTGATGGGAGATATGCAAGCTACATTATGTAGCTTGCGTATCTCCCATCAACAGCCAGCGGCAGTGTGGATTAGGCCTCAGCTTATGTATGGGCATTAGGCTCCTATAAAGCTTTGTATTTTAAACTCAATTTCTAAAGGCTCTGAACTCCAGCCCCCACCACACTCTCTGGCCCATTCTTCTCCAGAACATGTAGAAGCCAAGCCTCTTTCCTGTGAAAGTATTAAAATTCTCAGCTACTTGTCAGCACTTTTAAGGCCCTTCAAAAACCTATTCTCACCCTGCCTATTCTCTTCTCAATAGCATGTATACTCTCACCTTCACTCTTCTGATACCAGCCTTCATTGTCTATTTGTTAAGTTTTGACCAAAGTACCTACTTGTTTCTTCTCTCCAACCCTATGTTGCTCCTCTTGTATAGGAGGAGCTCCAGTAAAATCTGCTATGTCACATCTCCTCCTAATTCTTCTTCAGAACTCTTCTGCCAAATGGCTATGTACACACTGACAGTGGCAAATTCACTTTTGATCTTTCTGGATCGATTGAGTGGTAAGTGAAGACGTGTTCAATCCATCTGGGAGCTGACGCACTAAATCCATCTCCTCAAGTGGCATAGTGCTGCATCGATGGGAACACATTTCCCATCAGTGCAGCACAGTAAAGACGCCATGCACAACAGAAATTAAGAAGCTGACAGGAGTTATGCAAGATAATCTGCCTAGTTTGCTTAACTCCCATTGACTGTCGCCGTATTTTCAGGTAAGTGTAGACTTGGCCAATGCCCATGATTGCCTCAACAATGGTAAGGCAGCCAGCATGCTGTGATCATTGTCTATCATAGCAAAGTGTTTTCTCATTGTTTCTTTGTGCTCCCATCTGTTTATCCACCTGCTGCATCACTTCTTATTTTACAACCAAAAGTATAAAAGATGGGCAGGGACCATCTTTTTGTTAAGAGTTCGTACTATGTCAAGCATAATGGGACACTGATCCAGGAGCAGTAGCACATAGGGGGGCCCTACAGTACAAGATAATAAACCGAGATCTTACCATAATTTATTCTAGCTGTAAACTGCATTATTAAGATTTGACAGATTATAACCTGAGGCAGGATGGATAAACACCTATGATTTTTTTTATCATATCTTTATTTAAATCAGGTTATTTAAATAAAATACTTTTTAAAAACAAGCCTATTTAAAATTTGAGAGTTTAATACCAAATATTTAAAAGGATTTTTATAGATTATATAATAAATTAAGACCTTAATATAAATTGTCAATTTCAAAATTGAATTTTAAAGAGGTGAAGGAGTAAAGCTTTAATTATATACAAAAACAAGGGAAAAACCATCTGACTTTTCAGGTCAACTCAAGCCTTATAAATGTTGAAATATGTTCTTCATTAGGTAAGTATCTATTATTTTCAGTCTAAAATGGAGCAAAAGCCGCAAGCTGGTTCTTGTTGTCACCTCAATTAGTAATTTCAGTTTGTTTTAAAGGAAGTTTTTGCCTTAATTACTTTTGGTTTCAGTGCAGAGTATTTTCTTCATTTGGACTAGTTCAAGCAAAGTTGAAAAGTAAATTGGGGACTGGAAAAAAAAACAGGAAAGCTTCTTTTCCTCTTCCAAACTATAAATAAAAATCAGGTGGGAGAGGATGAGATCTACTAATTCTAAAAACTTGGAAGAACATGGGACCACTCTTGCAATATACTTGCACACCAAATGATGAAGATAGGTGCCTAGTAGGATTTTCAAGAGTACCCAAGTAGGTTAGGCACTTAACTTTCTTTGGTTTAATGGGAATTAGGCACTCCTAGCAATCCCATTAGGCACCTTTTGCATTTTCAGATCCTTCGAAAATCCCATCTGCATAGTAGCACTTAGTGAAGACTACCAGCAGTACAGCTGCACCAGTGCAGCTCTGCCTCTGCAGTGCTGTAAGCAGACAAGCTTAGTCTTTTCTTATGCATCCAGCCCACTTAAGACAAAAAAACCCACAACTATTAAAAACAAATTTAAAAATGCTATTTTTGTATATTTAATCAAAATCCAATTTCCATCCAAGTGCAGCTTGACACAAAGCCTGAGTAAAAAGTCAAGTTTAATCTACCTAGCTCAGGTCCTGGAGCAATGAAGCTGCTTCAGCACACACTACAAGCCCACTCAGAAACCTTCGTAATTACTCACAGGGCTATCCTACATTGCCATGGCTTCACTGCTCTGGGACCCAAGCCTACTAGAGTATGTCTACTCAAGCTGCAATCAGACCATATGAATGCAATATAGACATTTCCTTACTGTAAAGACTATACAGTATTTGATTGCAAAATCACCATGTTTTAATGGCAATACCAACCAATGATAATTAACTTTTTTTTAATAAAAGATAGTAACTATAAAGTACAAATACCAAACAAAAACAGAATCAATTATTTCTATCAGTGATCTTGCTTGCTGATTTAAATCATGATTAAAATTGGTGATTTAAAAATCAGTCCTCTGAGACTTGAAGGTTTTTTTGTTTAAGTAAACAAGAGAGGTATTTGTACTGGACATACGAGTTCTTGCATGAATATTTGGGTTTGGTTTTTTGGCATACAATCTCAAGCAGCTAATTATGATTTATTACAAAACACACCTAAATAAGAAGGCTGCCAACAACCCGTAATGGTCTTGATGAAGGGATTTAGCACTGACAGCTCATATAGAAAAAAAAAATGGAGACAATTTGGAGTAAATTTAAATTGTGGAGAAAAAAGGAGGCACACAGTATTCACATTCACATTTACAACAGTACAGAATTGATATGTGTGGCATGGGAGATACATTTTTTAAAGGTTTAGGAGCGAAATAAGTGGCTTTGATTTGCATTCCCTCAGAAGTTTGTTACTTGGTACAAGGTGAGCAGCATGGGCAGCATTTTAAAGGAAAGTGACTATACTTTTTCTCATTTTTACTTTTTTGTTAGCTCTGGGCCAAATTCCTGGACTGCAAAAGAGCCACTTCGAACTTCATGAAGTTGGCCTTCACTTCGTCAGTGTAGAACCCATGCAGTTTTAACAGAATGAGAAATAATTATAAACCATTTATAAACCACAGTTGCTTTAAGAAGGTATTGTACATGTTGGTCTGTAAAGCTTTTTGTGTTTTTCCACCAATGGAAGATCCAGTTTTTGGTACAATACATAATTCTGCTGCTGCAAGTATGCTATCACATTCTCAAATAATATTTAAGGCTAATTACAAATCACAACATACAATATTTTAATCATAAAACTATAATTAGCAGTTGGAGAGCTGGTGCATCATATTGGTGAAGTAACTCAGTACATTTAGTAACCGTTAAACACAGGCTAGGCACAAAGTATGCACTTAGTCTACTGATGACATTCAGTTATATGAAAATAAAATCTATCCAAAGATTAGACAGTCTTCTTAAAATAACTGGTCTGGTCCACTAGTAAGTTATACAAAGAGGTTAATGTGTTATATGCAGAAGTCTGCATCTGTGTTCATTTAAAGATATTCACTCTTTTCAGAAGCAAAATAATTAGTTTACAATACCATTGTATTCTCAAATTAAACCATTTTCAATGAAACCTGTTTCAGTGATGAGAGTGCAAGACATCTAATACTATATAACTTAAAAACCACTGTCTTAAAGGGGCTTTTAAACTATCAAGTCAGTTCCATGGAAACTGAGGTTAGTGTATAACATTCTGACTCCATTACAGAAAGCAGTGGAATGCAAGTGTGCTGTCAAGAAGTAGGCTCTTATTCAAGAAAAAAAATTAGGATATATGGATCAGAAAGTGAACGTGACTAGCCAGTTTAAAAAAATACAGAAAACTTATTTATTTAAGTGCACTCCAGTGTGAAATAGTCAGAGGAAATACACATTTGCCATAGGTGACCTATTTATAGGAAATTCATAATTACCCTACTCTGAACAATAACTGCTTTATTAAGTATGTGTCTGATACATAGAGACAATACTGACACTGTGCTATATGTTTCATTTGCTGATGACAGTTCCACTGCTGATAGACGTATTGTCCCTTCGCCCAAGCAGTTAGCTAACCTGTTCTTTCCCTATTCTGGCTTGTGTTATATTAAGCAGCTTCTAAGGGAGGTCGTGGAATCCCTATGATTGGACGTTTTAAAAACAGGTAAGACAAAACACTTCTCAGGGATGGTCTAGGCACTCTTTTCTGCCTCTGCACAGGGTGCTGGCCTAGATGACCTCAAGGTCCCTTCCCGCTATGCATTTCTGATTATTCATGTGACCCTGGGGAGCATATCAAAACCTAAAGAGCACATGGAGATGCTTATGATAGTTTTTATAACATCAGACCTGCGAAACATTACTCCTTTGTCTAAAAAGTATCTTTAAATAAAAATAACTTTCACATCACTGCATTGTAAGGGTGGGACAAGTAGATTTGATACTTAAAATGGCATATTTTCAGGATGATGTCACAAGATTGGAACAATATGACTTAGTCCAATCATCTTTTGTTATGGATCTTGCCTGGTCTGTTTCTTTTCCATTTAGAGTTTTATACTCTCATATTCAAAAAATCATAGAAATGTAGTGCTGGAAGCAACCTCAAGGAGTCATTCGTCCATTCCCCTGAGCTGAGGCAGGACCATGTAAACCTAGACCTTGCTTGACAGGTGTTTGTCTAGCCACTTCTTAATTATGGGGATTCCACACTCTCCCCTAGAAGCCTCTTCTAGAATTTATTTATCCTTACAATTTGAAAGTTTTCCTAATATCTTATCCAAATCTCCCTTGCTGCAGATTAAGCCAATTACTTCTTGCTCTGTTTTGAGTGGACATGGAGAACAACTGAGCACCATCCTCTAACAGCTCTTAACGTATCTGAAGACTTACCAAGTCCCGCTCAGTCTTCTTTTATAAAACTAAGCATGTTCCAGTTTCTGTAACCTTTTCTCATTGGTCAGGTTTTCTAAACCTTTTATCCCCTGGACTTTCTCCAATTTGTTCACATATTTCCTGAAGTGTGGTGCCCAGGACTGAACATAGTACTCCAGCTGAAACTTCATCAGTGCCACATAGAGCAAGACAGTTTCCTCCCATATCTTACAGATGATGATCCTGTTAATACCCCAGAGGATATTTGTTTTTTTCACAATGGCAACACAGTACATATTCAATTTACGATTCACTATAACCCTCAGATCCTTTTCTGCAGTTCTACTGCCTAGACCAGTGGTTCTCAGCCTGCTGCCCAGCACACAGCTGTGGCCCATGTGACATCCTTAGGGCCACACAGGTAGTATTGGATGTGGCCCACCACACATTGTGAGCCACATATGCAGCCCACAATGGTATATAGGTAGAGAACCACTGGCCTAGACTGTTATTCCCCCCTTTGTAGCTGTGCATCTGATTTTTCCTTCCTAAGGCCTGGTCTACACTATGAAGTTAGTTTGACACAAGGCAGCTTACATTGCCCTAACTCTGTAAGCGTCTACACTAAAATGTTGCTCCCACCGAGGTTACTCACGCGCTATGCCAACTCAATAACTCTGCCTTTACAAGAAGTGAAGCACTTAGGTTGACGTAGTTAGGTCAACGCAGTGTCAGTGTGGACACTATGTTACTTATGTCAACTTCTCTGAGCTCCAGAAGATTTCCCATAATGCCCCACTATGACCTTTCTGGTTACCATTTGGAACTCTGCTGCCCAAAGGCCAGGTATACACCCCATCCCGCTAAAGCCCTGTGAATTTTTGAAATTCTGTTCCCTGTTTGTTCGGCATGGAGAGCCCACTTAGCAACTCCCAGATGACCATACCAGCTCCATGCTGCAGACATGCTCCCTACTGGAGTACACAGGGGGTGATGGATCTGCTAGGTCTAAGGGAGAAGAGGCTGTGCAGATACAACTTGATCCAGCTATAGAAATGTCTATATCTATGAGTAGTTCACGCGGGGCTTGGGGGAGAAGGGCTACAAGAAGGACCATCAGCAGTGCCACTTGAAAGCCAAGGAACTGTGGCAGGCATACCAGAAGGCAAGGGAGACTAACAGTTGCTGTGGTGCAGAACTGCAGACATGCCACTATTACAAAGAACTGCATTCCATCCTTGGCAGAGACCCCACCATCACTCCAAAGGTCCCCATAGATATTTCAAAGGAGCCAGAGTCACAGGTCCCTGGAGTGAAAATGAGAAGGAACAGCTGGACAAAGAGAAGGAAGAGGAATAAAGGGGAACCAGGGGCAGAGCAAGCCAGGACCCTTTTTTCACTCCAGAACAGTTGAGCCAGTCCCTACAGTCTTGTATCAGATTCTCCCATGCTGGAGAAGGACCTCCGGTAAGTATGCAGTTTGTTTTGATACTGCAGGGACACATCTATTTATATACTCTTTTTTAATCATTCTAGAAGAGGTAGTGAAATACCAGTAGAGGTAAAGTCGCTATTTACTTCTCATTCCCTTGTAGAGTTAGGCAGAGGGGGCTCTACAGAACAGTTTGTATAATTATGCACACCTCAATGTCCCACAAATACTCCATAGAGATCTCGAGGAAACTTTCCTGAAGGTAGTCTGGAATTCTCTACCAACACACTCTGGGGAGGACAACCTTATTTCTTCCACTGCAGTAGGACACGCTCTCACATCACCCTGCAATTACTTCAGCAGGCACCATTGCAGCACACAGGCTAACAGCATATAGCTCTGGTTTGCAGCTGGATGCCTGCAGGAGCTGCTCCCTTTGAACTTCCTGTGACCCATCCATGCCTCAGGTAGCCCATCTGAAAATGCCAAGGTCAGGGCAGGCGGCAAAATGGAGAGCAGATTTTCCAAACTGGTGGCAAACACTGCAGTTAGATTCACCAACCAGTCACAAACGGTGCTTCTGATTCCCCACACTGGTTATCAAGAAGCTAAAACAAAAAAAATACACAGTCCCCTTTATTACACTTCAGTCTCTGGCTCCCAGTCAGCAACTAGGTCCAGTAAAGAGATAAGTTATTTAAAATTCTATTCCCTTTACCAAAATGTTCTCCTGACCCCAAAGGGTCAGCCACATTACCAGATCAATACAAGTTTGGATCTCACTCTAAATATCACACTGCCAGTCAATCCTTTAGTAACTAAAACTAAAGGTTTATTATAAAAAGGAAAGAAAGAAATGAGAAGAGAAATGTTAAATGGTCAAAGCAATTACATATATGTGGACTTTACAGTCATACAGTATCAGATTCTCAGTAGAACTGTGGAGTTTGCAGGCTTCTACAGTTTCTCTGGTGCACATCCAGTATCTGGATGAGTCTCAGTCCTTTCTTTCACAGCTTCAGATGAGTTGATACAGAGGTCAAAAGGCAGCTGCACCATATCCATATTGTCTTCTTTCCTGCTTTTATGTCCTTTTGCCATGTGGCTTGTTCCAAACATAGCCACACAGCATTTGGCATGGAAAAGCCTCAAAGTCCCCTGTCCATAGGGTAGGTCCTGGTGATTCATAAGGTGTAGCTCTGGCTTCTCTCCATGGGCTCACTGTACCTGTCAGTTCCTTAATGGGCCATTAAGCAGGCTTAGTGTTGCTGCCATCCTGTCTGGGGTGTCACCCAGAAACACAGCACAAGATGAAATGGCAATGTATCATACATTTTTAAAACTTAATATAACACTGATACATAGATATAAATGTGCTTATTCATTTTAGTGAATTATAACCTTTCCAACGGCACCTGACATAGCATATCTTATACAAATTATTGTAATTTTACAATATTGATATTAAATATTATAAAATGATCCCTATATATCACATACCTCCATTACCTTCCCCAATGAAATATCTGCTAAAATCACCACCGCCTGTTGAAAACGGTGCCAGTATTCAGTTCAATTGCCCTATTACACTCCTCCTACCCCGGTTATTGTCCAAACTCGCCCCTTCCCCTCCAGACCAAACCCATCATGGCTGGGACTGCCACCATGCTCTATGAATCCCAAGGAGATGTGACAATATAGTGATGACATCTTCTGTGGATCAAGGAGAGTGAGCTCAGTATACCACGTTTCTATTTATATTGTGAATACACTCACAATAGTACCTTTATGCATTGTATCTTTCACAGCTCAAAATGTGGCGTTGAGGGTTTCTCCATCCACACCAGATGAGTGCCTCAGTCAGATAAGGAGAAGAAGAAAGAAGACGATGAAGGATGACATGTTCCAAGATATCTTGCAAGCCTCTGGTGCTTTCAATTCCAAGCATACAGCATGGAGACTCACCCTCACGGACAGAATAGAAAGAAATAGCAGAAAGGAGAAAAGCACAGGAAAAGGAGAGAGAGAGCGATGCAACAGGAGATGCTAGTGCTTCTCAAGCAGCAGACGTGCTGGAGACTCTCATTGATCTTCAGGTTCAACATACCCGGGGTTGCCTCACTCTGTAGCCCACAGAGAACTGCATTCTGGCACCTCCTTACACTCAGTCTAATTCACTTGGCTTACTACTTACTCCCTGTATCTCCTTTTCCTACTCCTGGCCTCTTGCCTTACATCATGCTACAAGATCTTCACTTAGAATGCTTCTTTTCCTCCTCCACTAAGCAGCGTCCATTTTTCTCCCACACCTAACCTTACAATCCACTTTTTTGACCAATGTCTTCCTCAGTCTTATCAAGAATGTCCAGACTGATCCTCTTTTAAACTGTATGAAATAAGCCACATGGCAGCAGCACAAACAAACAAAAACATACGATACCTTTCTGAAGTTTTTTTTCTGAGAGGAAGCAAAAAATGACTTCTCCAAATAAGCCATTTTAGTAAATTAGAATATAATTGCCCAAACTGGAATTTGGCCAGGCCAGAGATAAACATACCTCAATTTAATAAAGGTGAACTGGTATCTTAAATGACTACAGGTGATCAGGACTTTGATTTCCAACTCATCTAAAACAGAGCACTAAAAGAAGCACCGTGAGTTCTACCACCAGGCTGGAGCACTAGCTCAATATTGATTTGGAAGGCATAAGCACTTCCTAAAGTACCCAAAGTTTCCTTTTGGTAGTCTCCCATACCAGTGCTCTGACATTGCATGGCTTATGTGATATGACAAGATTACAGCTCAAGATGTTATGGGAGCAGCTGCAGTAAATAACAGATACTCTTTATTACGATAACACATATTAAAGATGCACATTGAAGCTCAAGTTTCCCACATTGCCTGATCTCCTTTGCTATTGACAGTATATAAAGGTACTTAGAGTGCTTATGCTCTTGGAGCGGGGAAGGAGAGATGGGAGAAGAGAGCATGCCATGGGACTCAGAGGAAACAAACAAGATATACAAAGGAACTTCAGAATACAAAATGCACACTTCGGTTTTTGTATTTTCAGAAAACATTTCAAACATGTGAAAGCAAATTCATAAGATAACATTTGGGCTCTTGGGGTACAACAATTTGAGAACATTACCGAATTTTAATTAATTCCTTAGAAACTCTTTTTGGGCCAAACGCATGGTATGTTTCCAGATTATGAAGAATAACGCACTTCTCCCCCATCTCAGAGTCCAGTTTGTTAAATAATGGTAAGTATTCTGAAGCACATTAAAAAAACCTGAAAGCAAGTATTTTATGACAAAATTGTAACTTTTCCCACACTATTCATGTTGCAAAGATAGTGAACTACACTACCAGCAAATTAAAAAACTGCAATCTGCTGAGTTTTCTCCAGCAAACAATAAAGAGGCTGTGCCAATTAGTCATCCCATTAACATTGTTGTTAACAATGGACTTTTAAGACCCACAGACACTAGCAAAACCAATAGATTTAAGCATGCTTTAAACTCTTGCTGCCTAATGAATCCCAGTACTGTACAAATAGTTCAGCCTCAGCCATACGATCTATGCCATAACATATATAAACAAACCTTTGGTCCAATACAGATCAAGGCCACAGCCTAGTTCAGTCACTGAAAATTTACATCTATCAGTGGCGGGACAAACCAAGTTAGAATTTCTATCATATTTGTTCTTAGGTAGTTCTTGAGAGTGCACATGAGGACAAGTTACTATACAGCAACTCTTTAATAAAAGATTTTAATTAACCAAACAGTGGTTTCTGTTGTCTTTCTAATTATTATTTTGGATTTTATTACAGAACCAACTGTTTACTAGAAGAGATGCAAATAGTAAATAGTGCTGTATTAACATGTTACCAAACATTTTTAAAAAATCAAGTACATTTGGTAACTCATGTGTTTTATTTAACAATATATTCCTCCATGGTGCTGTATGCAAGGAAGGGCCTTTTGGTACAAAAATTAAATATCCTTACCATAATTTTACAAGTACTCAGAAACAAAATATATATGCAAATGTGTATTGCAAAATTAGGTACTACATTTGCTTTTGCATGCATAGAAATGGATTTATGCAACAATGTCCACTTCTATGTTCAAGAGCAGAAGAGAGCCTCAAGTTGGTCTCGGATTTAATTTGTTCCTAAGGGGTCTATTTCCAAAGCAAAAGTTGGTGTGACATTAGCACACCAGGGAAAGAGAGTTGAACAGCTAGATCTCTGTGAATTTAGCTGAGAACAAACACTCCCAAAGCTGCTGAAATATCTGTAGCCAAGTTACTACATTCACACATGAAAATTTGGGTCAAATGTGGGGGTCCTGGATCCTTGAGTGGGGCATTACCACAAGTTTAAAAAAGCCAAAAATATATTAAAATATTTCTCAACTGAATCCAACTTATTTAAAATAAAAAAAGATTTTCCTGAAATTTACTCCATTTACTCAATGTAATCACTTCCATCACCCTCTTTTGTTTATGAGCACAGTGTAATTGTACAATTGAAGTAATAAATATTCCTTCCCCCCATCTTAGATGAACTAGTTTGGTTACTTATCTTAGGTGCCTTTACACCTAAGCCTGGGAAACAAGCTAGAGGAATTGGAAATCCTGGCACACTCAAGGAACTATGATGTGATTGAAATAACTGAGACCGTGGGGTAACACAAACAACTGCAGTACTGTTGTGAATGGGTATAAACTGTTCAGGAAGGACAGGCAGAGGAGAAAAGATGGAGGAGTTGCACTGTATTTAAGAGAGCAATATGATTACTCCAAGTTACAGTATATTAAACTGGAGAAAAAGCCTGTTGCAAGTCCTGGGTTAAGTTTAGAGGCGAGAGCAACAAGGATGATGATGTGGTGGGCGTCTGTTATAGACCACCAGACCAAGATGATTAAGTAGATGAGGCCTTCTTCAGACAGCTAGCAAAACTTTCCAGATCACAGGACCTGGTTCTCATGAGGGACAATCAATCACCCTAACATCTGCTGGGAAGGCAACAACATCAGAGCACAGACAATCCAGCAAGTTTTTGGAGAGTGTTGTGGACAACTTTCTGGTGCAAGCACTGGAGGAAACTACTAGGGGTCATGCTCCTCTTGACCTGCTGCTCATGGAAGAATTGGTAGGGGAAATAGAAATGGGTGGTAATCTGGGCAGCAGTGACTATGAGATGGTAGAGTTCAGGATCCTTACAAAAAGGAAGAAAGGAGAAAAGCAAAATATGGATCCTAGACTCCAGAAAAGCAGACAGACTCCCTCAAGGAGCTGATGGGCAGGATCCCCTGGGAGTCTAATATGAGGGTGAAAGGAGTCCAAGAGAGCTGGCTTATTTTAAAGAAACCTAATTGAGGACACAGGAACAAACTATTCCAATGTGCAGAAAGAATAGCAAATATGGCAGGCAACCACTTTGGCTTCACAAAGAAGTCTTTGGTGGGCTTAAACACAAAAAGGAAGCTTATAAGAAGTGGAAGCTTGGTCAGATGACCAGGGAGGAATATAAAAATGCTGCTTGAGCATGCAGAAATCAGGCCAAAGCACAACTGGAACTGCAGCTAGCAAGGGACGTGAAGGGTAACAAGAAGGGGTTTCTACAGGTATGTTAGCAACAAGGTGGTGGTCAGGGAAAGTGTGGGCCCCTTACAAAATGGGAGAGGCAACCCAGTGACAGATGATGTCGAAAAAGCCAAAGTAGTTCATCCTTTTTTCGCCTCTGTCTTCACAGACAAGGTCAGCTCCCAGTCTATTGCACTGGGCAGCACAGAATGGGGAGGAGGTGATGAGCCCTCAGTGCTGAAAGAACAAGTTCAAGACTACTTAGAAAGGCTGGACATGCACAAGTCCAAGGGGATGGATGCAGCGCATCTGAGGGCACTGAGGGAGTTGGCTGATGTGATTGCAGAACCACTGAAAACTTGTGGCATTTGTGGGAGGTCTTGGATGATTGGAAAAAGGCAAATATAGTGCCCAGCTTCAAAAAAGGAAAGGAGGAGAATCTGGGGAACTACAGACTGGCCAGCCTCATGTCAGTCTCTGGAAAAATGGAGCAGGTCCTCAAGGAATCCATTTTGAGGCACTTGGAAGAGAGGAAGGTAATCAGGAACAGTCAGCATGGATTCCCAAGGGCAAGTCATGCCTGACCAACCCGACTGACTTTTATGATAAGATGACTGGTTCAGTGGGTGTGGGGAAAGTGATGGACATGATATACTTCAGCTTTAGCAAAGCTTTTGATACGATCTCCCACAGAATTCTTGCCAGCAAGTTACAGAAGTATGGGTTAGATGAATGGATCATAAGATGGATAGAAAGCTGGCTAGATCATTGGGTTCAACAGGTTGTGATCAACAGCTCGATGTCTAGTTGGCAGCCAGTAACAAGCAGAGTGCCCCAGGGGTCGGTGCTGGGGCTGGTTTTGCTCAACATTTTCATTAATGATCTGGAGGATGAGGTGGATTGCACCCTCAGCAAATTCGCAGCTGACACTAAGCTGGGGAGAGTAGTAGATACCCTGGAGGGCAGGGATAGGATACAGAATGACCTAGAGAAATTGGCGGATTGGGCCAAAAAAATCAGATGAGGTTCAACAAGGACAAGTGCAGAGTCCTGCACTTAGGACAGAAGAATCCCCCTGCACTGGGGATCGACTGCTAGTCAGCAGTTCTGCAGAAAAGGACCCAGAAAAGGGGTTACAGTGCACAAGAAGCTGGATATGAGTCAGCCGTGTGCCCTTATTGCCAAGAAAGCTAACGGCATATTGGCCTGCATTAGTAGGAGCACTGCCAGCAGATTGAGGGAAGTGATTATTTCCCTCTATTCGGCACTGGTGAGGCCACATTTGGAGGATTGTTTCCAGTTTTGGGCCCAAATACAGAAAGGAGAGTGCCTAGCAGAGGGCAACAAAAGTGATTAGGGGACTGGAGCACATGGTTTATGAGGAGAGGCTGAGGGAACTAGGCTTGTTTAGTCTGCAGAGGAAAAGATTGAGGGGGGATTTGATAGCAGCCTTTAACTAACTGAAAGGGGATTCCAGGGAGATGGAACTAGGCTGTTCTCAGTGGTAATAGATGACAAAACTAAGAGCAATGGTCTCAAGTTGCAGTGGGGGAATCTAGGTTGGAGGTCTAGATGGTGAAACACTAGAATGTGCTACCTAGGGAGGTGGTGGAATCTCCATTCTTAGCGGTTTTAACGTGCAGCTGGCTGGAATGATTTAGTTGGGATTGGCCCTGCTTGGAGCAAGGGGTTGGACTCGATGACTTCCTGAGGTCCCTTCCAACCCTAATCTTCTTTGATTTTTTTAATCATTGCTATGCTGGCTCTGCCTACAAATTAATAGTAGCAACAAAAGTGCAGGAATTTAGCAGTAACTAAAACATCATTTTACATTAAACACAAAAATAATGACCAAAAATACAAAAGAAAAGGAGAAAGCAAAAAGAGGAACATTAAAAGTAACGAAGATGAAGCATGACTAATAGTACTTTAAAAAAATTCAAGAAAAATAATATTTAATTTGGAGACTGACAACAACCTATGAGTTTTTTAATCTTTTTGCTATAATTCTCATCATCATACATCCTAAGGTAAGAGAGCATCTCAGGTGTGAGTGTAAAATTGTACTACCCCTATCAACCTGCTGGTTTACAGTAAATATTTTAAGAACTTTTCCTTACTGCAGATAGAAGACATTCAGATCTCAAGTCTTCAGGTTCCAGAACACGGATGTTAAATACACACTATAACAGTGGTTCCCAACCTTTTTGGCTAGAGGGCCACAGATACCATTTTTACAACCCTTACTCCCTCCTTACTGATCTCCCCTCCTCCTGCAGCAGCAGGGAAACTGCACCTGTCCCATAGCCCTATCTGCTCCACCTGGGTCCCTAGACAGTGGGTCCCTTGTGCAGCCACTGCCAGGGGGACAGTAGAACAGTGCTCCCCTCCCTCTGGCTCCAGAAGGGACCCCAGTGCCTAGGGATCCAGGCATAGCACTTTGCTATGATCCCTGCTAAGCTAGGGGGAGAGGAGTGCTGATCTCCCATCCCCTTGGCTGCAGCGAAGAGCTTGTACCAGTCTTGTAGCCCCATGGCAATGTGCTCTGCCAGGGTCCTTAGGCACTGGCTCCCTATGCAGCCAGCGGGAGGGGAGCGGTGGGCCACTCTGTATTGCTTGTATTTTCTACTGTCTAGGTTTCTAAGAACCTAAGTAACTTCTGAAAGTCACTGAACAAAAAACCTAGCCACTAGGATACTAAAAATCCACTTATTTTGCCTGCAGAGTGAACTTAGAACTTACCGATTTTCTGAACACTGTACATTAGCATATATTAAATTTTTTAATATTTTTAAACGTTCAATAAAGCTTCCCTGAAGGTTCTCAAATACCATTCTTACTGTAAATTTGATTTTAAGTTCAAAAATTTTTCTTCATCATCTTTGCACACTCATGGATAAGTTACAAGAATTGCAATAGTTGCACAGGTTTAAAATAGGACAAAATGTTTAAAACTACCCTTTTTAGCCTGCACACAGTAATTTCAACAATTTTGGTTAAAATATATATACATAAAACAATTTTTTGTGTGTGTTTTCCTGAACTATGTATTAGTCAACATCAAGAACACAGCTGATACTTTCTTTGCGCAACTGCAGATCATACCCTTTGAATGTAGGTATAAAATACCATGCTTAGAAGCAAGTAGCTCCACTTGGCACCTGACTAGATGAAAGTTTTGTATTTTTAAGACAAGCATAAGTCATTTGCTATATGCACCACATAGCAAAATAAAATCAAACTTCTTAATCATTGTGTCTTTAATTTGAAAGGCAACTATGCAAAAATGTCACCATGTTACTATGCTCCCTGTGAGCATTTGAAGCCATATCTGCTTAAGTACTTGCTTTACTAATAAAAGCAAGTTTCTACTAATTTTTACCTGTTAGCCCTGTAGAGTCAAAGATACAGCAGAGTAAGTTAGAATTCTGTTCAAGCTTGCGCATCCTATTAACCTTGCTCCAACTGTGGGATCTTTAGCATAAATACTATATGATCATAAAAGAACTTGACTTGACTTTGCAGATCTGGTAGTTAGTGATTTTCAGATTGTATTTACTCTCTCCAAATAGGAAATTATCTGAAACATCACTTTTAGTCAACCTTCATTTAGTCTATTTTACTACACTACCACTCTAGGTGTCCTGCTGCAATACTAAACAACCCAGGACTGAGAAAACTTCTTATAAAGCCAATTAAATTCACTCCTTAACAGAATACAAGACCACTGCTTCTCCCTATTGCACAAGGCCCAAGTTCACAGCCACTGCAGAACTCTAAGTTGTTTTATTTACCCTAATCATTCACAGTTACCTTTAGGATACCTGTAATTTATTTTTATTACATATATCCAGATTCTAGGGGCCTTCTTGAAGTTCTTATTTGATAGCACAGATAGAGTCACTAGTGTGTATTAACAATACAATACACAATAGTGTGTATTAACAGCATAGTCACAGTAACTCAAAAGGACATACATCAAGGATGATTAGGAAAAATACTTACGACAGGGGATAAGAGTAGTAGAATCTTTACATCTTTATTACTGGGCACCATATTTATGTTCCACCCCCAGAAAGTTCCATTCCTTTTGTCAGGCAGTAGGTACACTTAGCTGATGACCACAAATGCAGATTGCGTTATCTCTGAAAACAATTTTTCCAGCCAACAAAAATCAGTCTCTCCCTCACTCAGGGATCCAGTAGGGATCTACTAATTTCTAGACCCTACCCAGTAACTAACAAAAAAAATTATCCCCAGGTCAGTGTTGTATGGGTGTAATTCTAAGTCAAGTTCTACTGGAAGATCTCCCTTAAGTCTAGGCCATGAGGGTAAACAAAAGTGAGGGTAAAGCAGGAACCAGCATTTGTTTTCACAGTCTGCAAATGAAAACACTTAAATCTCTATGGCTTATACCACAGCAACCCCTGCTGGGCAGCCAAGGAACAAATGAATAGTTACCAATTAAAGTGTCTGGGGGAAAATAGAATGGGTGTTGAAAGAAACAGCATGCATGCACACAAAAATTCTTTACCATTTAACATAAATGTTACCATTTTTATATTCCATTTTAAAGAATGGAAAGTATTGATACCATACAGCGTTAGCTATATCTCATATAGATACGTAGCAAGAAAACTTCAGTTACCTAAATGAACAGAACTATTACATTCCTCTACGTTTTGCAACATTACTTGATACAGTTGCATGCAGAAGCCAAGGTGCAGTTACATGTAATTTTAAAGTTGCCATCTCTTATTTTAAGCCTTTTGAAGTGGCCTGTTTTGGAATAAGTAAAACTTTTAAAAAGCAGCTAACTTTTTAAACTAGCTGTCTGTACAATATTTGCATAGCCACAAAACTAACCATTTAAAAAATATGTTTTGAAATTTTAATGAATAAAAACCTGGGGGCAAAAACCTAATGTAGCCTTTTTTTGAGAGAGAGAGATGTTATAATGAATGTAATATTTACATGCTGGACTGTGAGGTATATAGTACATTACAGTGGCAGTTTTGTGAATGTACATTAATGAAAATTGTAAAATATTTTCAGTACAAAGTTACGTCAGTTTGAGAGATCTGCTTGATATTATCCCGTTTAAACTTGAATTTTTACATAACCTTTCTATCAAGTTTTTCCCATAAATGCTGTCAGAGGACTGCCAAGATCACAAACATCCTCTTACCTCCCCCAATAGACATTTCATCCACAGAGAAATAAAATTCATGAGGTACTACTATTCACAAACTAATTTTTTTCCCATCAAATTAAGTTTACAAGTAGGTTAGAAGTGTACCAAAAAACCCAAACAGACATCAATCTGAGAACTAGAGAACATTTGTCTAATGGGAGAAGCTAAATTTCAGCTCATAACTTTAGTAGTAACTATAGTTAGAATTTGGGTGAATTTGTGCATAGAAATAGTGCATACCTACAAGTACATACATTTTCTTAAGTCTCTGTTAGAAACGCTTAAAAGTACTAAACACATTTATAGATGTATTTTAACAATGTGTAAGGGTGAACAAGTCAATGCACAATCTAGGACCCATAACCAATTTTATGGTATGCTCATATTTATCAAATAGACAGAAATAAGGTAGACCGACTACTATAATGCCTTTTCATCTCATTTCATTCAACAAATACAAGCTTGAAGACAACATCTTTATGTAGCACAGTGATACTCAGACTGAGGCTCGTGAGCCACAAGTGTCCCTTTAATATGTCTCCTGTGCATCTTTGTAGCACATGATATTAAAATACAGATTGGTTAATAATTAAAGCACAAAGTTATTATTCAATCAGGATGCTTTTACTATGTTATTCACCAATTGTAGTTGATAAAAATAATACTTGGTCAGTTTTGTTGTGAAATCTCACACACACACACTTTCCCCTATCATGCTGTTTAAATATGAATATATAGTACTATAGTAAATGAAACAATGAATTCACATTACTATGGCTCTTTTGGGTAATGCTGATCACTAATTTGCCTCCTGAACCACTGAGGTTTGAGTATCATGAATGTAGCAGTTTGTATTCTAACATTCTTCCCAACCACAAGAATATGAAAGTGGTTAATACCGCATCATATCAGAGGTGAACAATCTAGCCATCTGTAAGCTCTAGGGAGTCAACCCAAGCCAGGTTCTGTCTACTACCTATTACCTCATAACCTCGCATTTCATCAACTGGACTTCTGATAGTGATTTAGTGATAATTAAAAAGATTGAAGAATTTTTTTTTCACCTTATTAAAATTGTGTTCACGTGACTCTTCAAGTTCTCCATTACTGGTCACAGGAATTTCTGCTGCTGAATTTTTGGGAGACTCTTGAGCCATTGCAAACTCCTATAGTGTAGAAATAAACAGGTTAGCATTTACCGAGACACCACAATGATTGGCACATTATACAAGTGCTAGATAGAATATTCAACAAATTGATTTTACATACCAGCTGCTGATACAAAACAGGACTAATTCTAACATTTCATTGATACACTAAATCTGCATTGTCAATATTTTAATCACACAAAAACAAACTCATTGCATGAGGCACAACTTGAAAAATATCATCTAATGCAGTTCCGGGATTTAAGAAGACAAGTGAAAAGTTAGGACCTGACCCATATCAGAGTATTCGATGATTAAAGAATTTAATTCAGCTTATCTATACACCCAGGTCAGAATCAGAGAGGTAGAATTAAATTTATAAGGCCCTAAAGAAATAAGCTTTTCATACTTTTAAATATATGCCCACAGAGGCTGATGGTACATACCTATTTAAGAGTACTTAACAATGAAATGAGCCAGGCCTGAAAAAACCCCACTCACCATGGCAAACAGCAAGTATTTCCTGGTGAGTGAAATGGCTTTAATCATCAGTTGCTGCAGAATTTAAGCTCTCATTTTTAAACAAATGATGATTGTTTCAATCGGGAGCAAATTATACCCATGAAGCATACACAGTGTTTCTGTTGGTGTTCGTGACTCTGCCAGAAGCAGCAGAGTCAAATTAACAAATCAATATTCCTGCTACACAGAAGATAGGCAACAGTGAAATTCAAGAATCACTTCAACATCACACTACTGTTGCCTGGTAAAGCTATAAGGAATAGCTGACCATTACTGGAGCCATTTATGTGGAAGGAAGACCCAAAGAAAAGAGGATAAGGAGCAGATGATAATCTTTTCCCACTCCCACCACTACAGTTAAACAGTTATGAAGAGACATGACAAAAAGTATCTCATCTGTTCCAATAACTGGGGAAAGGAAAACTGAATGTTTGAGACAACAAATTAAGCCTTCATATAGAGTTAAAAGACAACATCTCTCCTGCCCCAACACAGAAAATTTGGTGTAATACAAAGATTTTATTGACACTTATTTCAGATGGCCAGCATAATTCATACTAATAAAACTGTTACCATGCATATTTTTCCTCTTCCACCATTGTTTCAGTTGTGTTGCTGACATAGGATATATCTGTTTCAACAAGGAATGTTTTATTTACAACTTGATACTCTCCCTAGACTCAGATAACCATTCATCCACTTTCTAACCAAGCACTTAATGTGCATGTGTCTGAAGAACAGACTTGAATCTGCATCAGCAGATGATTTTCACACCCAAATTAATGTTACATGAATTACACCTGTTCACTTAAAAACAAGAAAATCACATAATAGTAAAGATTTTTCACTCCACTCAGTCTTTTGAAGAAAAGAACGAAACTTAATCTTATTGCAAAGTAAGACAGTGAAATATGAAAGAGTAAAGTGAGATATCCTTCCTCAGCAAGCTATATGTACGCTGTCTCTTCAGTATTCCCAACCTCCGCTCTCCTGGTGGAATGGCACAGGACCAAGGAATAAATCTTAAGCTTCCCATGTGGATCAGGGAGTGCACTGCATGAGTCACAAAGCTAGAAGGCTAGCCATTAAGGATGGAAACAGTTGTAACCGTCATTAAATTGGGTTAAAATGTGCAAAGGATTGCTCACTACGAAGTGCTCTGCTCTTGCAGTAAAATATACAGGATTTTGTGTGATATCTGTAAAATTTGGTTTAGTAGCAGCAATTTGCTTTAATAATCTTATACTTTTTGAAAGACTTCACATTTTGACATTGCTATCAAGCAGTAAGTATAAGAACAGAGTAAAGGGTGTGGAGACAAACAAAAGCGGCCCTTAAACCCTGATGAAGTGTTGCTTTCAAATACATAGAGGGGGTGGCAGCATAAAAAGAGAAAAGAATATTTACTGATTCTTAGCCCTCTTGCTTACAGACTATAATCTTCCTTTCTTTTTGACAAATTATAGAACACACTGCAAGCAAGTGTACAGGTGCAAGAAAATCTGAAGTTTTATATTCTAATCTCATTCTCCATTTAGCCCACAAAGAATCAATGAATTTCTATATTTAATTGTCTCTTAGCAGCAGTGAAATCAAGTTGCAGTTGTAAAGCAGGTGCCCTTTACAAAGCTTCCCCAAGATAAACAGGCTAAGACACCAGTCTGGCTTTTCAAAGAACTCTCTCAAAAGCATTTAAAAACAAGGAAGAGTGGATTACAGATGCTTTAAATTAATTATGCATTCAGAAACATCTACTGAAAGCAGGATGTGACTGTCCAAAAGAAATTGAAGTTCATTTTTGTGTTTGTTTGTTAAAGAAGTGTTGTGTTAAATAAAAATATTCAGAAACATCCATGGGAACATGGACTAAAGTTTTTTGTTTTTGAATATTTCAGACTTACTTTGTTGTATTTCAGGAGGGCTCTTTGGGCTGAGGGGAAGAAAGGGAGACAATTTACATCATCTCCTCAAAACATTAGTTAAGGTGTTAGCCTTTTTCCTCCAAATTAGTTAAAATAAATCCATTTCAAAGCCTTTGAGATCCAAATAGCAAAAGGTATTTATAAATCCTTGAGTTGGGATAGTCTAAAGGCTAACACCAAAAATGCATGAGTATTGAATAGCAGCTCTTCTATTCTTCTGAGCACTGGAACTGGTTATGTTAATAAAACAAAGGTTGAAGCAAAAAAAAAATATATCTTTCAGAAATCTATAGATATGGTAGTGATCATCAAATTTACATCAGCAAAATAAAGCTTTTTCTGTAAAGATTACAAAACAGTCTCAATTTGCAAAAACCAAAATAAAGATACCGAGCACATTCACAGTGAATAATAAGCAGTCTCAAGCTACAACATACCAGGTTGTTTTTAGTTGATCATGTAAAGAATCAATGAAGCAAACTGTGAAATTATATATTTTTAACCAAGTGAACTATGAAGTGTAAGGGTGCTCCGCCACAGCCCCTCCCCTTTGGCCACACTCTAGTTCACACATCACTTGAAGACCTTCTGTTTTAGCAGTCGCCAGTGCAGTATATTTACAGTACATTTATGCATTCACCACCTTCATGCACTGCTTGGCTAAGGCTAGCAGCCCCTGGGGATTCTCTGCTTCCTGGGAGCAGAGTACAGCCTCTTCACTTCCCCCGGCCTCCTCCCTTTTCTTCCTCTGGCCAGCATATAAATCCTATTTAGCCTGGCAGCTGCCTCCTATGTGCTAATCAGGCACAAGCAATCACTCAGCCCAGTTAAGCAGGCAGCTGTCTCCCATTCCCTAATCAGGTAAAGGTCCTCCTAACTAGCTCTAATGCCCCTTAGTTAGCTGGGACTGGCATGATGGAAGGCTGGCTAGGGAAGGTTACCACCCAACACTCTGTCACATGAAGTAGAACCAAAAATATCCCCTAATTTTAAAATGTTTGGATTTTAGGTTCAGATAACCAACTAGGGAAAACACTGCATCACCAAAGCAAAAAATCGTATCTCCCTGTTCCACTTCAGCTGATTGCCCATGGAGTGCTTGTTTCCACTTGCTGGCATCTCATCAAAAGCTAATAAATAAACCAAATGCTTTCCCAACATTTTTCCAGACAAACAATTACTGTGGTTCTTACAAGTATGTTATTCAATTCTCAATGGGAGGAGGAGATGGTCCAAGCAATGATGAATAGCAGGGAGGATCTGTACCACAAAAACACTGTCTCTAGCCACAAAAACACTGTCTCTATTAAGATGTGGTGCATATGATGAACAAGTTTAAGAATTCCTGTCCCACATGAAATCTTTGTGGCCAGTTAAATAGTATGTTAGTCTAGTACTACCGCAATTAGGCAAATATCCATACATAAATTACACTTTAAATTGTTATACAAAACCATTCATCTTTTAACAGTAATAAGATGGAAATGAGATTTACAATGTATTTCACTATCTTAAGGTGCCTCATCTAGCATATACACATTTCTGCGAAGATGTACAAGCATACTGTCTCATTCCTTAGGAGGTGCATGCATAGGGAGCACAAATGGATGTTATCCTGCCTTGCTAGGGTACTACGGTCAAGTAATTTTTGTCCTAATTCTGCTGGGATTTTGTTTTTTAATGGGATTTATAGAGCTCTAATGACCCTTCACATATGCAACTGCCAGAGTTACTCAGGAGCCCATACACAAAGCAGTGCAGGTCCCAGAGCATAAGCCCAGCTTGTGGGAACAATTCTGTTTTTAAGCAGGAGAGAATGGCTTCCTGTTTTGTTTGTTATATCTGATGTGGGTGTGGCAGTTTCAAATATTTGGCATTATGAATCCTTTAAACCTTCTTCAGCACCATCTTCCTACTTACCCTGGTTATATGCTTAACTGTAATTAGTTAATTTCTCTTTTTCTGCTCTGAAGAAGTGTCACTCTCCATTTTGTAATAAATATATACAAGGTAGCAGAGTTAAAATTGCACATTCCCTGTTTTGAAGGGTATAACCAAGATGCTCAGGTATCACAGCAATGCGCATCTACACACAATGCCTAAATAGTGTTAGCAGAACAAGTCCTTTCTATGGAAATTATATTGTACTGATGACCTAAGGTCCTGGGATTTCCTTAAACAGAATTATTTCAGCTTTTTGAAAAATTATCAGAGCACTGAAAATATTTAGTGTCCCAGATGCAATAACCTGTACTGTCCCACGTGTGCTTCAGAAATCTGAAGCATAAGGGGACAGAAATGCTATGGAGATACAAAGATACTCTGTATGACAGGCACCTTAGAAATACTTAAGAGTCAGCCTTTTCAGCCTTCAGGGGAGTTTGAGAGAAAAATAAGAACAACATATAATTCAAATTGCATCTTCTTGTTAATGCCCAATGCAGCCAGCACTTTGTTGCAAGAGAGTCACCCTGAGAATTCCCTCCCTCTTCAGAATCTTCACACATTTCCTTGAAGTGGATCAAGCATTGTCCTCCATTTTTACAATACAGTATGTCCAGCATGTACTGATTAGCCAGTTTTTCATGATCACATATCCCTGTTACAAACACACAGAACCAAACCAAACCCAACATTGTTTATTAGGTAAACATGGAGCTAAAAATACATTAAAGTACACCACAAGCCCTATGGCTCTGTAGTTCACATTCAGGGTGTGTTTTAAAAGCACCAGAAGTACTCGGTGGATGGACAGAATCTGTCCCGTTCCCTAGGAAAAAACATTAGGCCAGAGGTGCTAGTCACCTCCCAAAATTAAATCTTATTTTAAGAAACCTATGAACAGCTGAACGGTTTTTAAAAATTGCTCCAAAACTGAACTCTCATATGCTATATCGCCATTCACACCAAATTATGATAGAATTATGGCCTACTTCAACTTTAAATGGAAGACAATCAGTTATATTGGCATGATGAACCCAATTGTTTGTACATGTGGTACTGCAGTTTCTGGGCAAATCAAGATACTTTAATTTGATATCTTAACAATAGTAAAAGAGACTATATTCTTCATATAGATAGTTAGGAAGTTAGGTACAATGTACAGAAGGTGGCAGTTGTCCCTTAATGTCACGCAAGAGACATTAGTTTGACAGTGATCACATTTTAGATTAGCAACAATTTTACTAATAAACGTTTTGCTCAAATGCATTCCATCAAGGACTTCAAATCACTTTACTCATATTAATGAATTATGCCTCTCAACCACTATTATACATATGGTGGAACTGATATACAATTATGTTACCTGACTCGTCCAAAACAATACATGAAGTCAGTGGCAAAGTCAGGAAGCAAAAATGGCATGGAGTAGATGTATCTTGCAAATTATTTCAGGTGGAGGAAAACCAAATGCATTAGAAAAATAAAATGAGCAAAATTCCAAACTAGTACTCAGTGGAGAATAATTTTTCTGGAAGGAGGGGGAGAGGCCGGTGCAGGAAAAGAATATATGAGGAGCTGAAAAGGTTCTGAAGAGTTCTGTGAAATTACAAACTTTTATATAAAACTAAATGCAAAAGGTGATCTAGATTAAATACCACCCCATTTTAAATTGGCTACTTTAGTCCAAAAAAAAAAAAAAAATACTAATCCATAAGTAATTTCATCAATCTTTAATTACCATATTCTCTCATTTATCTATTTATTAATTTGAATACATTATAAATTGAGGGTGAAATACAGAAGCAATGCCTACAGAATGAGCTGTTTTCATATAAGTAATACAAATAAAAATATAATCTGATTTATGGTTTGATTTTCAGCCACACTACCCACTACCATGGACAAAGACTTTCAAAGAGACAATTTTACAAACCTATCGGTATGGGATACTGAGAAAATGAACAACTTATTTTCACAATATTTGCCACAACACAGATCTCCTTGTTTAAATAAAACAAAAACAGTTTTCAAATCACTTCAAGGAATTCTATTTCATAAGTCACTACACTGTTAAAGATATAATAAGCTGGACATGAGCCCTCACCTGGACAGAAAAACCTTCTACCAACTGAGTCTAGCATTTTATGCATACATGCCTGCATAAAATGGCCTGAACCAGAAAGGTGCTGAGCCACCCCATTATTTCCATTTAGGTCAGTGGGAGCAGGACAGAGCCTTAGAGGAGCAGTCCCAAGAAAGTGTAGGTGGCATTATCCCTATCTTGAGGGAAAAAGATTGTACTAAATTACTGTTTTAAGTTTACAGTGTGTTTCAAAGGTTATTAGTCCAATGATGCATCTGTTCTTTGAACAATCTTATGTATTAACAGGGAAACTCTAAAATAGACACATTTAGGAAGCACATTCATTCTGTGACAGTGGTTTTGCCTACCAACTGATGCACTCTTTTTTCTAAATTGTATTTGCCCCATTCTGTGATGGGGAAAGTATGTTCAATAAAATCATCTAATTCGCTATGGAAGCACCTTTATACACAGCTAGCCGCCCATTCAAACTTCCATATCCTCTCTGAGTCAGTGTTTGACAGGTACTTACACTTTGTGGTCAAAGCCACATCTACATCAAGTGAAACTATTGCACAAATTCTCTGGTTTTTCACTACCAACTTTGCAAGATGAAAGACTCCCAGGAATTGAATTAAAATTTAACTTTATGAAAAGTGCATTTTAGGTAATGGAAATATAAAAATTAAGTATATTTTTAAAGTTTCTCAAGTTAGATCAAACTATTCCACTGTGGTAACTCTATGGACCATAAAAATTATCTTCCCATGTCAGCTACGTGGGAGAGGGATTGTACTACACTCCACCAGTAACAATGGGATGTGCATCACTAGTTCGCTCAAGTGCTTAAGACTGACAAGTATTATAAGACATGCATAAGATGACTATACACAAACTAAGGCTATTTAGCCCCTCAAGGCCTTTTCTTTCTATGTCAAAAGGAAAATTTTCCCCAAGATGTTTGTTTACTTCTTATCCAAACTCAACTAAATAGCATTTTAGTACTTTGACTAACGATGTCTCATATAGCACTTTTCATCCTGAAGAATGCTCAACCACATCAACCACAAGTGGTCAGATTCTCTGTTTTAGTTTTCACTCTATGCAATGTCCCCTACTATCATACTGAAGAACTAAACAAGACAGACTGAAGGGAGACCACCATCTTTTAAATTACCAATCCCTTGTCATTTAGTATCTGTGTGTTTTTTCTAGAACCTTAGCCTACCTAAATCCATTTAGCTCATAAAATCAAATAGTACCACAGCACAGTGGGACAGCTGATGGCTGAAATGATTGTCAGTTATGGACTAAACTTAATTTCACTTGCTTCAGGTGCAATAGGACAGGAGTCGGCAACCTTTGGAAAGTGGCATGCCAAGTCTTCCCCTTGCCTCACTCCCATATGCCGTGGGCCCAGCGCCCTGGCCAGTGGCATAACATGGGTATTTGGCACCTGGCAGCCACTATTTGTATTTGCATCCCTCCCCGGTGGCAGCAGCAGTGGCGGGGAGAGGTCTGCAGACCCGTTTCCTGCTCTCCCCCCTCCAAAGGGGTGATGGGAGTGGTGTACCAAGGGGACCATGCCCCTGGGCATCGGCCTGGGGAGAGGGAGCTCTAGCTGGGCCCTCCTCTGAGGAGCTGCCCCCCCGCTAAAATCGCTAGTGGCCCTCCAGAGGAGAGCAGGAGAGAGAAGGGGGCAGATGCACCCAGGCTGTCCAGTGGCAGGTGGGAAAGGCTGCCTGGCCCCTACCTAGCTAGGATCCCCACAGCTCCCTCAATGTGCCCAGCGCGGGGGCAGAGGAGGTGCCAGGAGGACAGGAGGCTGGGTCGATGCGGCCACCGGGGATGTCAGCAGGGGCGGCTCCTCCTCTTATGGCCCGGCCTGCACCACCCCACAGACCACCCCAAGCCTGTCCCTGCCTCTGCCCCTTCCTCCTGACGTGAGTGCCATGCGGCTGCCCCTCCCAGCCCTGCCCCTTCACCCCTCTCCCATGTAATGTGGGCCCAGCGCCACTCAAAATCATCTCATGTGCCACATTTGACATGTGTGCCATAGGTTGCCGACACCTGCAATAGGACAATCTGAAACCAGACCCAAAGTTAAAAAGGCCGGAATATAAATCTAGAGATACCACATGCATGCGTGGACAACCAAGAATTTTATTACGCATTACATAAGCTTTTTTTGGCCATCTGAAACTGTTACTGGGATTGGTTGACTTTACAAAGTTACACAAATATCACCCAATCACCTCAGAGTCAGACAGTACCTCTTCTGCGGCTGGATGGGATTCATCAACTGCTGTGGAATCGTTGCTGTGTCCTGACATACCTGAAAATAAAATATGTTGAGCATGCATTAATTCTTATGCAAGTGATTAGATGTTATACCTTACAGACATTACTGATGAAAATATCAGAACTCTCAGAAAATATTAATGCCATACTCTTCCTGTATTATAATGTAATTTTTCTAAATTCACCAGAGTTGCTGCTGTTTAAGTGCTTCTACAAAACTAAGTGTCACATTTTATAAGTCAAAGGGATAGCATCAATGATTGTTTAGCAGATTAGTATTATCTCTTAGAAGTTAGATATGATCATAGACACATTACAGATATCCAAGATAGACAGCATGGTTTTGGTGCCCACCATCCAGGAAACCACATAAAACATTAACGGTATGTCTACACTGCAATGTAAGCCCAAGGTTAGTAGAAATAGAGTAAGCAGATCCCTGAGTTTGTTAATCTAGGGCTTGAGTGCCTACTCTCATTTGTAACTTCAGGTTGGGAATTCTTGAACCCTCAGACCCAGTCTGGGGCTCCAGAATCTACACTGCACTATGCAGGCCCCAGGCTAACCACTCATATGCCAGACTCCCTAGCACCCTCTTAAATGTGGCAGCTCTAGCCCTTCATTTGTGGTGCAGTGTGGGAAAACTTGCCTGTCCACCAAACTTGCCTGCCCTTAGGACAAAGAAAGTCTGCCATGGGATTGTGGATATTTTGGCAGATTCCCAGAGCATGAGTCCAGTGGGGCTATATCTACCTTGCATAGATGTAATAAGGCTTGAACCCAGGATCCTGGCTTGACTCAGACCCTCCACCCCCATGGGGGCCTGGGTCTGTGCCCTAGATTAGCATCATGTATGTGAAGAGAGAGGAGGAAGTAGGCCCGAGCCTGAGTTCAAGCCCTGGTCTTACGTTACTGTGTAGAGACACACTTTAAGATGTTTTGAGGTAATAACCTAGTATTTAAGGCCATGTCTACACTACAAACTTATTTCGATTCATGGTATGCTGGCATACAGCTGCTGCAGTTAGTACATTGCTTGTGTGCGTGCATACTTGACTCCTTGAGTCAGAGATGCAGGTACTCACTAGGAGTGCTGTCATCAATGCAGCGTGTGGTGCACCACGGGCAGGCATCCCTCTGTGCATCACCCCACCATCTGGCACACTGACTTTTGGGAAGTTTTGACAATGCAAAATGTTGCCAAAATGAGTTACACAGAAGTAACTGGGAGCATGCAATCAACTTTCCAGTTTGCAATTGTCTCCATCCCATAATGTTATCTGTATCCCATAACATTTATGCCTTTTTTCAAAATCCCACAAACCTGCACAGCCCTCCTCACTGGCTACCATCTCTGACAGAAACATGGAGCGTGCACAGCTCTGCACTACTGTAATGAGCGTTACAAACACAGGGCACACAACCCTGGAGCATTTGCAAAGCTGCAAATAGAACTGAATGAGTGGGAAGCATGAGGATTCCTTGGGAGGACAGACTGCTGTGGGACATAACGAGAATGAATTCAAGGTTGCTGGTAGCAGTCACAGAGCAGCTGCAGATGGTGGAGTGCTACTTCTGGGCCCAAGAATTAAGCAGACTGGTGGGATCGCATCTTAATGCGGGTATGGGATGATGAGAAGTAGCTGCAGAACCTTCAGATGCACAAAGCCATATTGCTGGATCCGTCCTCAGAGCTTGCCCCAGCCCTCCAGCGCAGGGACACCAAAATGAGAGCTGTGCTGACAGCTGAGAAGTGAATGGCAACTGCACTGTGGGACCTTGCAATACCAGATTGCTACCAGTCAATTTGGAATCAATTTGGCATCGGAAAATCCACCATGGGGGCCATTAATCACCTTCTGCTAAATAGCGTTATGACTCTCAGCAGCGTGCAGGACACGTGGATGGCTTCACAGCTCTGATGTTCCCAAACTGTAGTGAAGAGACAGATGGTACGGATATCACTATTTCGGCACAAGACCATCTTGCCATTCAGTACAACAGAAAGGACTTCTTTTCTAGTGGTAGGTCGTTCAGGACACTTCACAGATATTAATGTGGGCTGCTCAGGGAAGGTGCATCTTTCAGAACACAGGACTACTCAGAAAGCTACAAGCAGGGAGTTTCTTTTTCGACCAGTAGATTACCATTGGGAATGTTGACATGCCAATAATGATCTTGAGAGACACAGCCTATCCCTTGTTTCCCTAACTCATGAAGCTGTACACCAGCCACCTAGAGAGCACCAAGGAATGACTGAACTATCGGCTCAGCAGATGCAGCTGAATGTGCTCTTGCTCATTTGAAGGGTCACTGCTGTTGCCTACTCACAAGATTGGACCTCAGTGACACAAATATCCCAATGGTTATAGCTGCCCGCTGTGTCCTTCATAGTATCTGTGAAGCAAAAGGGGAAAGTTTCTGCCGGCGGGGAGCGCAGAAGTGGAGTGGCTACTGAATTTGAACAGTCAGACACAAAGACTATTAGAAGAGCTCAACATGGAGCTATATGGCTCAGGGAGGCTTTGAAAGACCATTTTAACTGAGAGCCCAAGTAATGTGTATTATTGTAGTGTGTACTACCTAGCCCTGCTCTTTTGTGGCCTGGTAGGAATTGTGTGGTAATTGCTCTACACGTAGGAATACAACATTATCAATGAACCTATTATTTTTGTGTGTGACTGAGTCTGCGAGTTGTGTGACACCATGCAGTAACTAGTAATTGGCTGCCTTCAGAACTGCTGAGCACTCAGCAGCATATGTTGTGAACTAATAAAGATTAATTATGTTCCAAATAATACAATTTTATTCTGTACCAAAAGCAGTGCAAAAAAGGTGCAATTTTAAAACAAATACATTAAAAACTTAATAAAATAATAGAACAGAATTTCTGAATGGGAAAGTACATTCACGTCCATTTCAGCCATGGGTTTCACAGGTCTGTGCACGTGAAGCTGTGATTGTCTTTAATGTCTCCTAAGGTTGGGTGGTAGAGGTAGTGCACCAATCCCTCATGCCACATGGAATGTTGAGGGGAGGTATAGAGAGGTCCTAATACTGAGTTCTCATTGGGCTGCAAACGGCAGCGAGACTGGGATGGTTCAACTTGCAGGTCCCCCACAGTCTGCATCGTTTGTGTTTTCTGCCATTATCCTGATGCATCTCTCTCTCTCCTTTTCCTGCTGGGACTCCTGGGCCTTCCCCCTTCTTCAGTCTGTCCATAATGTTCATCCTCCAGGCCCTGTGCTCATGGTTCCTCCTCTAATTTGCCACTAAATATAATTACGTTCTCCATGTTACTACAGTCTTGAAGAAAAATCATAAGACACCAGGAAAATAAATTTATAGAATCAAGTTCTGCATTGCATCAGTATTCTGGTATAGAACATGCTGAACTGTAATATGAAAGTATGTACATAGTAAAACCTATACACTCAACCCTTAAATTGTCAAGTTGTGTGTTCAGAGATTAGCATTATAAGCTTTTGTCCTCTGCTGACTTTGGCCCATGAACCACTCATTAGGCTGAATATATAACAAATTCTGTGACGAGTTGAAAAGTTGTTCATAATTCTATATTTTTATAACAAAGTCTATCTTTTTTAAGTATGGTTCTACTTAAAAATTTGACTAAAAATGCAGTTGTACCAGGTTCAACTTCCAGGGCATATATGCTCAGTTTACAAACAAAAAGGTATTTTTACTAAATGTCAGCCCTTATTATTTATACTACGGTAGCACCTAGGGATACGAACCAAGATCAGGGATCCATTATTTTAGGCTGTAGATTAAATATGAAATTAAAGAACTAGCGTTATATTTCTTTAAGCAAACTTCAGCCAGGCGTTCTACCTGCTAGTCAGGGACTTTCTTTAGGAAGAGGCCTAGAAAATAAATTAGTTTTAAAGTCAGAAGGAATGGAGCAGGGATAATGTTTCGTTCAAAGAATAACTAATGAGAAAAGGAGATGTTTCTAAAAAGAAGGCCTCCTATGGATACAAGTGACTGCAGATGGTTTTAAATAGGACAAAAAGAATCTGTATTAAAAGGAGACAACATGGGCCTTCCCACCCCGCATATCAGTGTTAACAGAAAGAGAGAAAAGATAAGGAGGAAAGACAATGAGAAGAAAGGAGATTGTAAATCTTACCTGGATTAAAATTTGAAATTAGGGTGAACTGTCTCAAACTTGTTGTTACCTAACAAGTTTTAATTGGCTAGGACATCAGTTGCTTGTCTCAGGGCATAAAAAGCCCTGAATTTGAGGGTTCATTGTGAGACCCTACATGATCATCCTGGAGCATGCCAGGACCAGATGGTTTCCCCTAGGTCTGGCTTGGCAGGAAGTATCTTGATCAGATGCTTATGAATACTTTGTTACTTTATTGGGGGCGTAGTAATAGCTTATTTTATAGGCTGTTAGACATGTTTAGAGCAGTTAAATAAAATATCATTTGATGGTTGGATTTAAAAGAACTTATGGTTAAATTAGTGTTTTGTGGTCTCCCATATTAATAATTCCAGCATAGGCACTGTAAATAGAATAAAATAGCCCCTGTCCTGAAAAGTTACCGTCTAAATATACAGGAGATGAAGGGATATTACATGCAAGTAGGATGAACAGATAGATGATGGTCTGCAATTGGAATGTTAGTTCCAAAAATTATGTTGTGTTAGTTTTTTACTATTTGGGGTGAAGTTTTTGGGAGGTTGTCACATTCTGGGAATGCAATTCAGACCAGTATAAGGATGGGTCACCTCTTGTATTATTACCCTGAGTGCCCCCAAATGCTTCCACTATTTGTGACTGGGATACACACACAGCCGGAAGCCAGCATGTCCTTTGCATTCTTTATGCTGTACAGATCTGATTCAACCACTTTGAGTCCAACAGCCTGCCAGCAGTTTATCACAGACACACTGCTGTCTTTACCAGACTTGGTTAAGGTTAGCAGGTGACCCTAACACACCTCCAGTCCTGAACTTCCCCAGACCTATTTGTATATGTCCAGCCCTCTCCTGCAACATTCAGAGGAACAATGAGATACATTTGTTCTTGAAAGAGACTAAAGCCCATCAACCTGCCAATTTAATTGTAGTTAACATTCACTTGTTACAGACACAGGACTGTTGGTTTACATTAACAGTAAAACAAACAAAAAAAAAAAGATAGGATTTTAAGTGAGTTAATGTATAACAGATGAAGTTAGAAACAGATGCAAATAAAAGTGAACCCACATCTAAAAGACAAACTTAATCTAGGAGGGTTTGGTTCAAGGCTTTGTTCAAGATTGCTTTTCTCTCACACAGTCTTCCAGCAAGATGGTGGCTGACACCTCCCAGCCCCATCCCCATCCCCCAAGTCAGGCTCTCTTCCAGAAGCTGAAAGTTGCTGGTTCCTTCATCTTCTTAAGTGAATTAAATAATTTGGAATTTTCTGCCCCTTTCTTTTGTAATCCGGTGAACATCTGAAATCAATTCTTCATCACAGTAAATTTTATTCAAGAAGTGAGGAAGGCAACATGGAGCCTGGTAGTGAAGGAGGCTCCATGATCTATTTTTCTTCCCCACAGCTTGTGTATGCTAACATGCAAATTGTTCAGTTTCCTGCAATCTCCTCCCCAACACTGTCTTGATTATTCTGTTTACTACTAAAATATAAATTGAGGTAAACACGCAATCCTTTGCTGAGGTAGGCTTGTTTAACAACTTTTGCCTACGCAGGGCTGTCTCATTTTCAACAAGTAATATCATACTGGGGGAATTCACAACTTTACATGTAATATTGCTACATGTATGATACATACATCATGATACTATTAACCAGGGAGTTCAGAGTGTTCAGATAATACCTCACCAAGTATATTTTGTACAAAGACTGTTACAATAGTGTGTAGGGTGTGAATACAGGGTGCCTTGAGTCATAAAGGACATTAGCTGAAAAGAGTAACAAAGTAAAGCATAGGAGAAACTGAAGGGAGGAAGAAAGGATGTACATGGGGACTGGTGGAACAAGGGTGAAGAGAAGAACTGAGGGAACTGGAGCAAATATCCACTCAGCAGAAAGAAAAGAAAATCCAGAATAAAAGCTGTAAAAAGCAGCCAGACACTGGTGACAGGAGTTGCACCTGTTTCTCTCTACACCTGCCAGCTCAGTTTCTCATTGGCTCTTCTCAGAAGTGCCTCTTCCCCAACCTCCCAATTCTGTGAGGAGAGCAGCATGGAGAAGTGTCCTCCCTGCAAAGCAGACTAAACTTGAAAACTAAATCTGGGATCTGAAGTCAAAGTAGGTTCTTCACCAGTCACCTCTGTAAACCCTTAGTCACTGAGGACATAATTTGAATATGTGTACAAACTCTATTTACATAGGTGTAAATTATTGGATCAGTAGACACTTCTGCACTGTGCACATAAGTAGAAATGAACCCAGCTTTCCCTTAGCTGTGTTGTCTGTATAGCCTAACAGGAGTTAAACCCTTGCTTTTGACACTAAAGCAAGCAAATGATTATCTGAATACACACAAGAAACAGTTCTGTTGAGTAAGGTCGTGCTATTCTTACATGATCACTTTTCATAACAGAACTGCACTTTAAGTCTGTAACCTGAAAAAATGTCCAGATAGCTGAAATCTACAAGTGCACTATTTAGTCAGCCTCTGAGGTGGCCAGCTGCTCTTTTAAAAAATAAATCAGGACTGCCAGTAATCTTCAGTATAATGAAAGGTGGCATACCCTGTGTAGAGTAAGCCTCCTAACATTCCATATTTACTTACTTTCACACCAGACGCAGAAAAACCCAGTTACATAAAGCAGCTTTAGTTATCTTCAGATTACATTTCAACTTTCTGATTTGTGTTTTATGTTTTATTTACATAAAATCATGAGGAGTCAATTGGTCCATGTGATGTGTAAAGTAAGATAACAAGATATAGAAAACCTAAGAAAGTGAACTAGATTATATTACCTAGATTATGTTATGTTGAGCTGACTCGTTACCTTATTTTAAAATGGTAAACAAATAGAATTATGCAAGATGACCTACGAAATGAGCAGTATTCATGACAAAAGCAAGAAGATTGCTAGCTTCATCCAGAACTGTCTTTGTAGCAAACCAAGAGATTATTTTTGCTCTTACTAATCCAAAAGCCATATGACCTCTTTCAGTAAGTAACGCAAATAGGTGCTTACAAACAAAGGACTGGCCATTAGGTGATCACTACGTAAGTGTTTCCCCACAACTCTGCCAATACTTAACTTTTGGCCTGTAACATTTCTGCTATGTCTGCCCTATGTGAATTTCTTCTGATGGGGATAAATTTCCGCTAGGGACCCATTTTGAACATGGTCTTCTGGCTAACACACAAGACTACAAATCCAGAGACAATGCTGTGCCACCTTGGTCAAGACAATTTCTGTGTCTGACTTTCAGCACATATAAAAAGGAATACTACTCACCTCAAAGATATGCTTCAAGTCTTGAGCCTTTAATATATATATTAAAGACATGTTAATATCCTTGAACATACTTGGATTGAACCCTTACCTATAAACAGACAGCATATTGTACTAACCTTGTTATTGGTCATTACTATTACCCCTCATAACCTAATAGAAGACAAACGGCTACACAGAAGTAACAGCATAAAGACAATATATGTGGATTTAAAAAACCTGAAATATATACCCATCTCTAAATAAATGTAGGAATGCAAATAGTGAACTATTCTCTCATTACAAAAAAACAATTGATATATATTTCTTGTAATACCAGCAATAGGTTTGCTCATTTGAGAAATGGCTGCAGGATTATTCCTGAACACTGGCACAAACAGTGGAAGTTTGCGAATAAATAGTGCAAACTAAAGGATTAATGTTTCCCCAAACTCCTTTGTACAAAGCTCATCCTCAAAGTTCTCACCTGAAACCTGTTAAAAAGGCTCTTTTGTGCATTGCCAAATAAATGTTAAATTTAAGGTTTAAAACCCATATGTATCTGAACTATGAAAACAAAGTTAGTTAACTTTGATTGTTCAGATACTATCTACAATAAAGTTAATCATATGATATACACATCTAACTGCATAAAGAGTACTGAAAATTACTACTACACACAGTGGCCAGGTTATTATTACTGGACATGATGAATTTTGTATTAATGAGATTTCTTGCTTTTAGCAGAATTATATTTCATACTCCTGTAATCCAGACACTCAAATTGCTTGTTTGCATCCTTAAGACAAACACAACAGCAGCATTAAAGCTTTATTTCAGAGTAACAGACAAACTTGTTACTTAGGGGTTGTCTACACTTAAAACACTACAGTGACACTACTGAAGTTGTGCCACTGTAGTGCTTCAGTATAGGCACTACCTACGATGACAGGAGGGACTCTCTCTGAGAGGTGGTAGCTAAGTCGACAGAATAATTCTTCCATTGAGCTAGTCGTGTCTACACAGGGATGTAGATTGATTAAACTATTCCGGTCAGGGGTGTGGATTTTTCAAACCCATGAGCGATGTAGTTATGCCACCTAATTTTCTAGTGTAGACCAGGCCTTAAAGAGATAAATGTATAGGATTTTATGCCAAGAATTGTTTTTCTTCCACCCCTCCTCCTTGATGGTGGGAAAATAGGGCTTTTCCATCAGGCTGCAGTAATTTGGCAACACGATCTTTCAACAGTTCTTTACTTGCACAAGAAGCTGCAGTTTCTGAATATGTGAAGTGACAGTTCAGTCTACCAGAAGAAAGCCCATCAGTATCAGCTTTGCTTCATTAGGGTAATCATCCTTGTCTAATAGTATTTATCATCTCAATGTCAAACCCACTGTCCTGTATTTTGACACTCAAACTGACCACACATTTTTGCCTTTTTTAAAAATATCCAAGCAGTTGCATTTATCACTGTGCCTGAAGCAACTTCAAAATGCGCTCTCTCAAGCAGGTGTAAGGGCACATAGTTTTTCCTACAGCAGTAATATGGGAGCTTGGCAGCAAAACTATTCCAAAAGTCTTTCCCTTCAAATATTTAACAAACAACTAGCAAATCTACCCAGTAGTTACATCCACTGTTCTTTTACCTTCTTCTGCAGCAAAAACATCACAATAAAATTTCCAATATGACTCTGGTGAAGTCAGAACACCACCATTGCTTAAGAGAAAAGTTAAGATAGTACATACTCAATATTATCCATTAAGGAGCATGGTACCTTACTATGGCTTACTCAAGCACCCTCCTATGACCACAACCCTTCCTTCACAAATGATACATGAGTATCATTTTCTTAAGTCACAAGTTCCTAAAGTAAAACCCTTTCTCTTCTTCAGTCAGAGTATGGTGTTTTAGAAAATGTTTAAAATCCACTTTTACTAAATACTATTTTATTTATAGTAATCAGGTTCTTAAACTTGAGATATGAGATACTCGATAGCAATTACTTAGATTAGAAGGACCTTGGGGATATTGACTAATTTCTCCTTGCAGCATTATATATATGTACACACACACCCCCATGGCATTACATACAAGAATTGCATACTAGTCAACATTTATAGTTACTAATATATTTGGACATTTACAATATTCCTGAAAAGTGTATTCAACAACTGTTGACTAGAATAGCTTCTAGATCAAGATATTGATCTATCATTAAAATTATGTTTCTGGTGATGCCTGAACACCTCACTTATAGCCATACTCCAACCATATAGGTTTAATTTAATTTAAATAGAAAATAATCAGAGTTCTCCATTTCAAACAAGGGATCTGCCCTCAATCTAGTTGCATATTTCTTATTGGAAAGTGACCGACACCATCCCCTGTAGTGAGGAAGACTGGACTCCAAACCACTTCTTTGTTCTCTTTAAGAAAGTGACCACCAATTTACCAGACAAAGACTTCACTAATGCATGAATTACCAGATTAAAATAATATTACTACCTCTCTGGCTGAATGGTGCTTATTACACAATACGTTTTTATTTGAGATTATTTTCTCAACCTGCTGTGCAAAGAACATGTAACACTGAAGCCAACATAACATTTGTAAGTACTAATGCAAAGTAACTGATCGACACAGCCCTATTTGATCAGATTGTTCAACCCTTCTCTCTCATAAAAAAATTGAGAATCACTGAAAAATGTTTTCCTCAAGGAACCTTTTAAGTTTCAGATATTTGCATTTCAAAGTCCATTCTTCAAAGTGCAGTTTGTCAAAGCAGGGCTCCTATACCTTTCCAATAAACTTTGATATGCCAAGACTTTCAGAGCACAGCAAGGCCCCCAGTTTACACTGCAAATACAATAGTATCAGAAGAACCAACCTGGTTGTCCCAGACATGATTAAAGCACATTTCAGTTTGACTGTATAGATAGAACCTAAATGCTTAAGATCCCATCTAAATTACCAAAATGAAGCATGAGTTAACACTGTCCAGGACCATCATGTTCTAAATAGACACTGGTGTATTTGCAAGGTAAACTGTGCCTAAGTACTCTAAACAATGCTTCAAAAGTATTAGCTTTTGGGAGGGACTATGGCTTGCCTTTTTTTTTTTTTTTTTTGTTGAGGGAGAGAGAGAGAGAGGTGTGTGTGTGTGTGTGTGTGTGTGTGTGTGTGTGTGTGTGTGTGTGTGTGTGTGTGTGTGTGTAAGAGGAAATATAAAGTTTGGCTGTCTCATGAATTATTAACAAATTCACATCCCTACTTCAACTGGGCCACAACTGATTCATTCCACTGTAGACAGCTAAACTAATTTAATCACAGAACACCCTAACTATCTAGAAGAGTATGTATCAAAAAGAGCATGATGCCCTTTGGTTAAATGAACTGGCAATAAGACTGATGCACAATTACTCCTGAAAAACTAGAGCACAAACAATTCTCAATCCCCAAAGAACCATTCACTTCTTCCTACCCAACACATGTCAAACACATGCCAATTAAACATACTGCTTGCTGTCCAACTTCATGATCCTCTCCCAGTCACTGTCCATCCTTCCTTCAGATAACAGGGATTGAAAGTGTCAGCCTGCAATAAAATGGCTTTTAAACACAAAATTTTAACTAGAGTTTAGGCCACAAGATAGGAATATCATCCAGGATTTTGTTTCTATTTGAAATCATGAGTGATCATGTGAACAGACAGACCATTTAATACCATACTGTAATCCTCACCCCTCCCCCATTTTGTTACTTTGTAAATGTCAACAGTGCTATAAAACAAAACAAATATTTGTTCTACATCTTCCCTGTGGCTCAGACAGAAAGTGTGTTGTATATTATGCTGTGACCAGTTTCACATTCTACAGTCAAGAGACATCCCCCTTTCTATATGGTTACAAGTAGAGTCTCAATCACAAGAGTGCTCCCTGTATCTTCCAACACATGTGAGAAAGCTGCAGAACTTCTGAGCAAATGGAAGATGACAGAAGTCGGCAACTCCTATCCCTCACAGGAACTAGGAAAGTTGAAGTGTCAAGACCATCTCCATACAATACCAGGACACTTCACCATGATCTGTGACTCCACCTTTTGACAAGGTGGCTCTCTAGCTCTTCAAGACTGAGTATGTGTTGTACATTTAGGTGAAGCTTTTCTTTTAAACAGAAAGCTACTGACAAGGGACTTGTAATAATTTCCTCAATAATCCATTAAACACACACAAAGAGAAGGCAAGTCTCATTTAAACCGACTTTTGAAAGCGTTAACATGCCTTTCACACTGTCTGCTGCAAATTATAGCTTGTTATCACTTCCTCTTCATGCTTCCCACACTTCATTTCTTACTACTATTGGAATCAATGTGGTAAGTGGCTTTTTGCGTGGTTAAACACAATGTGGGAACAAAGGATCAAAACAAATGACTACTTTTAAAAATCTTATTTCTCCTTTTCTCTTACGCTTGTTTCATTTTTAACGAAACAACCCGTTCACCACCCATTTACTCAGTCATTTCAAACAAGCCGGTAGATGCCAACTGTTCCTGAAAGTTGCACGCTAAAAATAAAAACGAGAGGCAAATGCCGACAGCAGCTGAGCACCGGAGTCCCCGCGCAGACGCTGGGCAGCAGCTGCGCCCACCCAGAAGCTCGCGGGCGGCCCCGGGGGACAGCCCCGGAGACGGGGAGGGCAGCTCGGGGAAGGGGAGGGGTGTCGGGATCAAGCTTTCGCTCCTGACAGGTGTGCGGCGGCGACAGGAAGCGGGGCCTGCCCTCTGGGGAGCGACGCCGCTAGGAGCCCGGGACTCCCCAGAGCCTCGCACGGGCCCCGCCGCCGCCCAGGCTAGCGCCGGGGGCGAGAGACACGGGACCGGGGGTGGGGCGGGCTCCTGACCTGTCTCGGGACAGGGAAGCAGCTTCCCGTTCCCGGCCTCCGCGCCAAGACGTGACACGTACACGGCACAGGGGGACTGCGGCCCGGCTCCCCGCCCGCCAGCTGCGCCCTGCCCTGGCAGCAGCCGCCGTGCGCGCCGGGGTCGGGGCGCCCGCCCGCCCGGGAGGCTGCCATCGCCAGGGCCAGTCACAGTCCCGCCCGGACCCCCCCCCCCCGCCGCCAGCAGCCGGGCCGCCTCCTCTCACCTGCAAGCGGCGCCGCTGCCGCTCGCGTCCTGCTCTGCGGCGGGCGGGGGAGGAAGGGAGGGGCCGCTGCTGTGGCACCCGCCGTAGGGGGAGGGGTGACACTTACGGGGAGAAGCGCCGCTCGTGCCAACGTCTGCACCTTTATTTCTTCCGTCTCCGGCACCAGTGCCAGGGGGAGCCGGAAGTGCTTGGCCGGAAGTGGGGACCTCTCTATGGCTATGACGTGGCGGGATCGCTCTAGCCAACTATGTCCATTTCTATGGTGTCGCTACCGCCAAGCCGTAACCATAGCAACGAGAGCCGAGGCGCCGGTTCGCTGCACCGGTTCCGCTGCGCCCTGTGGGCTCCGCAGGGGAGCCGAGGCCCGCTGCGAGAGGAGGCGACCCGGGCCACGGCCAGACGGCGTGAGTGCCCCTCCCCCGTCCCGTGAGAAAAGCGGGCCCGGGTGGGACGGGACAGGGCGCGGGTTGTGGCCCGGAGGCACTGACGACGCGCTGAAGGGGGTCAGCGAGACGGGGCGTCCCGACGCGCCGGGCGGCGAGCGAGCTGCTGGGGCTGCAGGGCTAAGGGGGCCCCGCGCCGGGCGCAGGCCCCGGCCCCGCTCGCCAGCCCGCTAACGGTGACACGGACAGAGCCGCGTCTGCCTCTTCCGCCTGCGCGGCGCGGCGGCAGCGGACAGGGATGGGAAAGCGGCCGGAGTTTGTCCTGCTCTCAGGGGCGGGCCCAGGCGGCTGCTGCGGGGCTCTCGGGTTTGCAGCTTGAGAAAACATCTCCTCGGCGCCCCCATGGAATCCGGTGTGCAGGGGCTAGTTACATGACAGCCAAATGCTGCTAATGCGCTTTCTCTCCTCTTGTTGTAGTGGCCTGAGGTGAAGGCAACAGTTGGTCTCGGTTCCAGAGGGGTAGCCCTGTTATCCAGCAAAAACAAACCAGAGTCCTGTAGCGCTTTAAAGACGAACAAATTTGGTTTCTGTATAAGCTTTCGAGGGACCTGCGCCAGCAGCGAACTCTTTCCTAGGGTTTCACATGAAAGCAAATTTAGCACCATGGGATGGTCCCACACAAAAGGAATACCGGACAGCTCAGCATACATAAAAAAAGATTGTTTATCCACGCAGGAAAGGGCAGTGGAGGCCACTTGCTTACAGACTTTGTTGCCTTATTTTGGATTAGTTCAAAAAAGCAAAATAAGTATGAAAAGGGAACTAGTGAAGATAAGTAGGTGTGGTCAAAGATTGGAACCCCACATATAAATCAGCAACACTGAAAGGTGTGGCCATATATCTATACACACACATCCTTTCCCTCCTCCCCCCTTGCTTTTTCAGCTTTATTGGGGAAGGGGGGAGAGAGCAGTTTTCCAACATGAACCTGAATGGAACTTGTAATAATTGTGTTAACTTGTAAATGCTAACTTAGTTTTTAGACTCCTCTTTCTAGATAAAGACATTTAAAGAATTAAGATAGGCTAAATTGGTATTAATGTACTGATAGTATCCAGGAAGATAAAAGTGACATTACCACATCAGCATTCACAGCATGATGAGTCTGACTATGACATCAGTATATATACTTGAAAACTAACCTAATTAAAGAAACTGATATCAGAAACGAATAGAAAGAGTGTTTGTGTGTATAGAGGAGTGCAGGATACCATGGCAGAGACTTCAGTGGATCCCTCGCCTTTACCTGTAATAAGGAAAAAGAAAAGTTTATCTATTGAGGAAAAAATTGACATCATAAGTGCTGTGGAAAGTGGCAAGAAAAAAGCAGACATTGCAGCAAAATATGGCATAAAGAAAAATTCATTGTCTTCAATTATGAAGAATAAAGATAAGGTTCTAGAAGCCTTTGAGTCTTTACGATTTGATCCTAAAAGAAAAAGACTAAGAATGGCTTTTTATACAGATCTGGAAGAGGCATTAATGAAGTGGTACAGAATTGCTCAGTGCTTGAATGTAGCCGTAAATGGCCCAATGCTGCGCTTCAAAGCTAATGATTTTGCTCAGAAACTTGGACATAGTGATTTTAAATGCAGTAACGGCTGGCTTGATCGTTTTAAATCAAGATATGGTTTAGTATTCAGATCTCAGCCTATAGAAGCTGCGGCTACTACAGTGGATACTTTAACTGTTTGGTATCAAAATGTTCTTCCTTATTATTTAAATGATTATCAGCCAAAAAATGTGTTTAATGTAAAGGAGACTGGATTGTTTTACCGGATGTTACCTAATAATACTTTTGCATTTAAAGGGGAAACTTTTTCTGTCGGCAAACTAAGCAAAGAGAGAATAACTGTAGTGGTTGGTACAAATATGGATGGCTCTGAGAAACTTCCTTTGCTTGTTATTGGAAAAAATAAAAATCTGTACTGCTTTAAAGATGTAAAGTCACTGCCTGTGGATTATGAGGCAAACAATATGGCATGGATGACCTCAGAAGTGTTTGAACAATGGATGCATAAACTTGATGGGAGGTTTCAAGCACAGCAGCGGCGAGTAGTAATTTTTATTGATTCTTTCCCAGCTCATCCAGAGGTAAAGAATCTAAAGTATATTGAACTGGTGTTCTTTCCTCCATGCTCGTCCTCCAAATGTATAGCTATGAAACAGGGAGTTATCAGAAGTCTGAAAGTCAAATACAGGCTTCGTCTTATCAAGAAATTTGTAGACTGTGTAGAGGGTAGTAAAGAGTTTACTTTGACTCTGCTTGATGCAATTGATATGTTGCACCTATGCTGGAGGAATGTAACTCCAGAGACTATTGTTAAAAGTTACAAAGAAGCAGGGTTCAAATCACAAACCGGGGGAAATGGTGACACAGACGTAGAGATTGAAAGTGGTTTAGATTTGATTGCACACGCATTGGCAGCTGGGATAGAGTTTCCAGAAGGTTTATCTTTGGAGGAATATGGAGCTTTGGATGATGACTTGGCAACATGTGAAACACCCACAAATAGTGAAATGATATGGACAAAAGAAAACACTTCAGTTAAAATTGATTCATTTGTTTATGATGAAGAGGAAGATGAAGGTGATGGATCTCCAGGATCTGAACAGCCTTTGCCATCAAAAAATGAGGCTCTGACTGCTTTGGATACTCTTCGAAGGTTTCTCAGAAGTCAAGCCATGAATGATTCTCTTTATAATTCCCTAGCAGATTTAGATAATTTTATTCAAGATATAGCATCTAAATGAGGTTTTATCGAAGTATGAAAGCATTGTATTGGAAAAACTAGTTATTTAGCCAGTTAAAAATAAAACAAAAACCTGATAGTTGATAGCAAGTGTTGCTGCAAGGTTCTGTGGTTTGCCTTGCAAAAATGTTTAGGTATGATTAAAGAAATTTCAAATAATTGACAGACAGGGCTCTGAATTGAGGTCTTCCAAGGGGATGAGAAACTAAAAGTGGGTGGGGAAAGGGGTAACTAACGTTTGCATATTCTTGGGCCTTTAACTTGATAGCTTGTGAAAGGTACATGAGAAGTAAAAATGATTCTCAAATTCATAAATGTAGACTGATATTGAACTGGCAGTCATTTTGTTAATTTTTTATTGATTTTTTCCTACATAAGTAGTTCCGCTGAAGTTAGTGGAAGTCTGTATAGTATTCCAATAAAGATGTATAAGATTGGACCATAGGGCCTTTACTCCATGTTTTAAAATACATGTTTTAAAATATTAGATGTTTGAGCTCTTAGAACAGAAGATTATTTTAATGATGATATGTAGCTATCAGAATTTGTTTTTGAAATGATAAACAGTGGAAAGTTGGTGCCTGTTTTATTTTTAAAAGATATGTTTGACCTGGATCTATATGAATAGTACAACCATGCACCAAAATTTAAACCATCAGGAACAAACTTGACTCTGATGAGTTGTATATCAGGGGTCAAAATGGAGGACCACTTAACTCCATTTCAACTTTTGGATATCTGAAACTAGGGTTTGATATAGATCCTTTTATACTACTTTTATATTTTTCCATGGTAAATAGAACAAATAAGGTTAGATTATACAATATCTGCATTTGAAATCTCACTAAACTCTTGTTGTATTTACTGTAGTTAGTAACAATATCGATATAAACCAAGTAAAGTACTTAAACTTGTATTTCTGGGATATGTAACACAGAGGCTTTAACTCTGTGTTAAGGATTTTATGCACCAATGCAAACTCATAGTGTACATGTGGTTTGAATTGGTGCTACTTACAATGTGATAAATTACACTGCATTCATGTAAACTGAGCCTAGAGTAGAGGCTTGTAGGAGTGTAGCTACACCAGTGGCTAAAATCCCACTGTAGATGAGATTGAGTATTTGTGAAACTTGTAAACCACAAACAAAATGTTCATTTTAAAAGTATACTGTAGATATATTTCTTTATCAAATTACCTTTTTTAAAGTCAACAATTTTAAGTTTTTCTGATTTTTTGAGAAAATGCCATATTTTACAGGAGCACTTTAGAAAACCTAATTTATGTAGGATCTGTTGTTGGAGCTACTATCTAAACCTTACTCCATTTTTTTAAAATTCTTGGTTATTTAATTGTTCAATTTGGAAATTAATAGATTGAGTAAGACTATATTTATTTTACTTTTACAGGATACTGTATCCAATTGTACAGATTTCCCTACACCCATAAACATTGTATCAAAATGTTATAAGACATGATGTTCCTTTTCATGTGACAAAATTTCTATGGTTAAATTGCATGAATTTTTCTTGAGAATTGTAATTATCTACAACAATATTAATTATATACTTTCTGATTTTCTGTTACTAAATGTCTAATATGAGTTATATCGAAAAATGATTGGGCTTCTTTTTGGAAAGGCAAATACTGCCAACATCTTACCCAAAGATTTATAGTTTATGTAAAAAATGCATCCCCCTCCATCATCCTTTTAGAATACTATTGGAAAAATATAGATTTTTTTTTTTTGGCTTGTAAATTGGGAGGATGGATTGTGTCAGTCACTAAATGCTTTAGACTCAACTTTCAGAAAACATTACTTATTATTCAAGCTAAGGCTATTTTAGAGCTATAGAAAATGAAATGTTAAATACCATAAAACCTGTGACTAACTTTCTTTTTAATATTATTATGATTCAAAGCTCATCAAGTATTTTGTTGGTACATTTACCTTAGTGTGACTTAAATTAAAGGAAATTCCTAACAAAAGGTAAAATAAACATAGCTTAATGCCTGTGACCCTGATCCTGCAAGCTAGTCTACCTAGCAGATCCCTGCACTTGTGAACCATTGAAGTAAATGGGGCTCCATGTGGGTGCAGGGACCACATGCCTGAAATGGCTGTCAGGACTGGAGTTTTAACTAAGGAATAAGTCCTTGCTTCCTTCTAAATCAATGGCAAAACTTGCAGTAACTAATGGGAGCAAGACTGCACACTAAATAGTGAAGATGAATTATCTTTATTACCTAATGTAATAATTGAACAATATAAAGGGGGCATGAACACAACAGAATCTTGATTGACCAACAGAATCTTGTGGAGTAGCTGGAATCTTTGGAAACAGAGTTAGGTTGGGTCTACACTGACGGCGGCAAATTCGCTGCCATCACATCGATTGCTCTGGATCGACTGAGCAGTCTGTATACATGTGCTCAGTCGATCCAGGAAGCGATGCAGGAAAACCACCCCGGTAAGTGGAGTAGCGCTGTGTCGAAGGGAGCGCTATTCTCTTCAAAGCAGCGCAGTATGGACGCCGCACAGAGGAGACGCTGCAAAGTCGACGGGAGATACGCAAGTTATTTACGTCACTTGCGTATCTCCTGTTGACTGCCACCGAATCACAAAGGTAAGTGTAGACCGGGCCTCAGAAGATCAGGAGAAACTCAAATAAGCAGCTCTGTGAACAACGAAACAAGCAAATATCATGGATAGCAGTAGGAGGTATACTCTTACTGAAATAATTCTGGGCTATGTGTTACAGCAGGAAATATCAGAAATTCAGGGGCTTGAAAAGTCTGAGTTTATTCATGCTAACAAAACAAGTTAGGAGCAAGAAATAACTTACTACTTTGGCCTCACACATTGAAGGAGACTTGTAAAATGTTCATTTTTAAAAAACCCTCTCGAGTCCGTATTTTTTATATAATATACTTTAGAACTCAGTATTTTCAAGCCTCTCCTTTCATGTTGAGGCCATCTAGAGTACTCTTACACTGAAATATTTTTGTAGTTAACCACATTAGATTCACGTAAAAATTTAAGAAGCAACTAATTTACTTAAGAGCCTATGTCCCATTTTCAAAACAGACTTAAGCTTTTAAATCAATTAGATGCTTTTGAAAATTTTATGGTTGCTCTCAGAACACTAGCCAGCACAAAGTGGGAATGCTGCCACTTTCTAGCAATAGGCTAGTAGCAGAATTTGCCAGTCAGATTTAATTCTAATTAGGTCTACCACAGTCAGTACCACATCCTCACTGGTATATTGGGTAAGAAGGGAAAATGAGCAATCTTAAACACATAACTTCAATAACTTGCAAACAAGACCAGAAAAATATGAAAAAATGATATATTTGAAAGCCGTCTCCAGCATAAGTCACTGTTTAAACTGTATTTCAAGTTAAATTTACTTTCTAAGGCAGTATCTGCGTTAAAAAAATTTCATAAAAATAACCCATTGGGTGGATTTTATTCCTGTGGCACATTAATGCAAGGTTTTAAGCATGTACAACTCTCTTTGAAGCTAAAGCGACTAGAAAATATTCATCATCTCACAGGAGGCTGTCAATATCTGGACTCTAATGCTTATGGGAAATTACTTAGATAAATTTCCTGTGCATCCAGGAATGAACAAAAGAGAGGGCAGAGTTTGTTTGCGAAATGTAGCCATATGCTCCATGTACCAGAAAGATGTAATATTCTGACAGCTAAATAAACTGGAAGGAATAGACCAGGACTACCGATTTTTATTATTTATTAGCATTTATGTATGTTTGAGAGGCACGTTTTCAAAGGTGCAAAATTTCATCCACCCTGTTTTTAATTGAAAAATACTACTTTAAATTGTTAGTCCTTATGTATACAGTAGAAAACATCAGTTATATGCAAGTATTGATTTGAGTGACTTTTATATAGTTTTTCTGTGTACTTTGAGGCACTGGAAAAGGAGATATTTCAGGCAACCAATCTGTATTTTTACAGCAAAACCTCACTACATTTGTAGCTATGATTATGAATGTTTTCTTAACTGTAAATAAGTTTAAATTATAACAACCACTGAAGTATATCACTAAATACTGGTTTTGCTATACTGAAATATGTCAAATAGCCCACTCCAATAATATTACACTGACTGGGCAACCACAAAGACATTGGGGATGAGAGGGGAATGCCCCACAATACCAACGGCACTTGAAAAACACATGAAACACAGTGGTGATATCTCACTTTGAGAAAAGGAAATTTGGCCAAAAAAGTATAACTTTTTAAAAGGAGTTTTATCAAAGCTTCTCCATTCTCTCTCTCTCTCACAGAACCTTTAACAATTAAAATCTGTTTCCCCCCACTTTAGAGCCAACACTCTTCTGCCTGAGAAATAGGTGGGACTTCATCCAGAGCCTACAACTGTGTCTTCTCAGTTTCCTGGAGTGCTCACTATTGCATGAAATGCGGCACTCTTTATTTTCTGAGATAATACCCTATCTCCCATCCCCTCCCAAAAAAACCTGTTCGGTGCAACTGCTAGACCACCATATTAATTAAACCTAAACCATGTTTAAAATTCAGATGAACCAGTGGTAGTACAGTGGGAATTCTATAAAATTCCCCAGTATAGGGGAAACAACAGAAAATGTGAAAATGGCAGAAGTGCTAAATGACTTTTTTGTTTCAGTTTTCAACAAAAAGTTTAGTAGTAACTGGACATCTAACAGGTCACTAGGACCTGATGAAGTACATCCTAGAATACTCCAGGCGCTGACTGAGGAGATATCTGAGCTATCAGTGATGATCTTAGAAAAGTCATAGAAGATGGGAGAGATTTCAGAGGACTGGAAAAAGGAAAATACAGTGCCACTCTATAAAAAGGAGAATAAGGACAACCTCGGAAATTACAGACTGGTCAGATTAACTTCAGTACCCAGAAAGATAATGAAGTAATCAATTTGCAAACACCTACAAGATGATAAATTCATAAGTAACCATCAGCATGGATTTGTCAAAAACAAATCATATCAAACCAACCTAATAGCTTTCTTTGACAGGGTAACAAGCCTTGTGGATGGGGGGAAGTGGTAGATGTGATATAATTTGACTTTAGTAAGACTTTTGATGCTGTCTTACATAATCATCTTATAAACAAACTAGGGAAATACAACATAGATAGTGCTATTATAAGGTGGGTGCATAACTGGTTGGAAAACCATTCCCAGAGAGTAGTTATCAGTGGTTCACAGTCAAGCTGGAAATGGGGTCCTAGAGGAATCAGTTCTGAGTCCAGTTTTGTTCAATATCTTCATCAACGATTTAGATAATGGCATGGAGAGTACACTTATAAAGTTTGTAGATGATACAGATCTGAGACGGGTTGCAAGTGCTTTGGAGGATAGGATTAAAATTCAAAATGATCTGGACAAACTGGAGAAATGGTCTGAATGACATTTGACATGCAAATGACAAATGCAAAGTACTTCATGTAATAAGGAATAATCAGTTGCAGACTTACAAAATGGGAAATGACTGCCCACAAGGAAGTATTGTAGAAAATGATCTAGGGCTTATAATGCATCACAAGCTAAATGCGAGTCCACAGTGTAACACTATTGCAAAACAAGCAAACACTATGGGATGTATTAGCAGGAGTGTTGTAAGCAAGAAACAAGAAGTAATCCTTCCATTCTACTTTGCTCAGAGTAGGCCTCAACTGGAGTACTATGTCCAGTTTTGAGCATCACATTTCAGGAATGATGCGGACAAACTGGAGGAAGTCCAGAAAAGAGCATCTAAAACAATTAAACTTATGAGTGAAGATTGAAAAAACTGGGTTTGTTTAGTCTGGAAGAAGAGAAAACTGAAGGGGGGGACATGATAACAGTTTTCAAGTACATAAAATGTTGTTACAAGAAGGAGGGAGAAAAATTGTTCTCAGCATCTGAGGATAGGACAAGAAGAAATGGGCTTAAATTAGGGCCATTTAGGTTGGACATTAGGAAAAATATCTCAATTTTCAGGATAATCAAGCACTGGAATAAGTTACCTAGGGAGGTTGTGGGATCTCCGTCATTGGAGATTGTTAACAGCAGGTTAGACAACACCTGTCAGGGATGTTCTTAGTCCTGCCTTGAATGTAGAGGACTGGACAAGAAGACCTCTTGAGGTCACTTCCAGTGCTACATTTCTATGATACTATAGGTTTTAAGGAATGAGTGAAGAAAGACATTCCTTATGCTGGGATTGAATATGCTGCATCTGCAATACTCCATACTGAGGCTTCAATAAAACCCAAAATTAGGAATTGCGCCTAAGACTCTTGCACCGTTTGAGCATTGGGGAATTTGTGGACATAATCAGCATTTAGTCATTTGTGTTAAATCGACTGATAGTCTGCTAATTGATTTATCCAATGTAGATAAAGTCTTGGGCATCAGGCTTCCCATTCCCCACAAATTGCCCCTTTGACTCCACTGTTATAATGCACAGCCAAAATTCCTGTTTTGTTCCTTATTGCACATAAAATTAGCCTCAAAGGTTCTGGCATTGTTAGTTTGGGTTTTTTTTTAAACACATTAGAAATAGCCCTTGACTACCCTCATATTATTGGAGGACATTATCAAGATCTGAGTAAGAGCTGAATGGTGATGTCACAGGAGGAGATAGTTTATTTAAATAAAATATACATAAGGCATTACTTCTGTCTGGGTATATGGTATCTATGTGCAATTGTTCTTTACACTCTTTGTACAGTGAGAAAATCCATAACTCCTGGTTATCTTTGAGGTGGATTTCTTTGGGGTTTTATAATATCATAGAAATGTAGGACTGGAAGGGACCTCAAGTGGTGATCTAGTCCATCCCCCTGTGCTGAGATAGAATCAAGTGCACTATCCTAGACCATTGCTAACAGGTGTTTGTCTAACCTGTACTTAAAAAAAAGCTCCAGTGAAGAGTATTCCACAACTTCCCTTAGTAATTTGTTTTAGTGCATTAAAAAAAGAAAAAAAAGAAAAAGAAACCCAGTCAAATTGATCCTAAGGGAAGGGAACACAAATTTTAAACAGGTATCACCCCTTCGGTTCATACTCTGGCCTTGCCATAGACATTTAATTTATCTGTCCAGTTAACAATTGTAATATCTGTGGATGAAACAGTTGACAGAGCAGGATATTAGTGACTCTTTTCTATACCTGCCTTCACTCCTGTGTTCTGACAGGAGACTCATTTTAAAAAATCATTGTCAGGTTAAGTTAGGTTCAAGATCTGCCTTGTGAAAACATAAGATTCTACATTGCCCCATAACAAAAACAAATGTTTCCATTAAAGAAATAATAAAATTGAAATTGATTAGAAACTGACTAAAACAAAGAAGTAAAATTGATTTGGGTATATCCATTGTTGCTGGTGAGTGAAATGAATGAAGCAAAGAAACAATGTATATGGTGGAAACTACATTAGATTTTTCAAACTCCTCCACTTCTAGTGAGCTTGATGCTGCCAGTTGTACATGTAAGGAAATCTGAGTTTTTGTTTTAAATACATACTTTTTAACTTGACAGTTTCCCTTTACATGTATTAGCTCTGATTATTTTTCACCTTTAATGTCATTGACACTATAAAGGTCTAATTTTCTCAAGCAGTAAAATCTTTTAAAGTTACATTCTCTCAGTAACTCTACTTGTCCTACAAAAACCCAATAAAATGTCCAAACTGTTATGTGAGCAGTATGGTTTTCCAGCCACACCTTAAGTAGCTGAAGATAAACTTAGATGTCCTAAAATAATATTGCTTAAATGTTGCTTGATCCTTTTTTAGATCATGGTATTTCTCACTTGATCCTCTCATCTACAACCTTAAATTCAAAACATGTCAACTCTTTTTCCTTTGCTACAGCCAATTCCATATTAGATACTGCACTATATAATACATAGGCAAACAGGGTTACAACTGTGAATACATTAGGCGTTAAGAATCAGATTTTTAAACTAAGTTATTTAGATGCCTAAACACCCTTAAAAATCTGGCTCCAGTGACTAATTCTTCTTCTCGTACTTACATTGAGTGATATTTTACTCATGAGTAATACCTTTGAAATTAAGGGTACTACCTCCAATCCTGCAAATATTTATGTATATTTAAATTTGAGCATGTGAGTAGTCCCACTGGGTTAACTGAGGGAGAAGTCCTATGGAAAAAATAGTATGTGATCATGTAATTAAAGACTCTATCATAATGTAAATGCACAAAGGAGCTGAATTAAGATGGCACAGGTAACTTTGAATCTGGCATTTCCAAACTTTCAAGTGCTTGATTAATAACTTAAGGCCCTCACTTAGGAAAGCATTCCTATTCAGCAAAGCATTTAAACATGTGCTTTAAGCATGTGCTTCAGTCCCTAACACTGGAACCTAATACTAATATTATTTAGCACTTCCACAATAATTTTCAAAAACACAAACATTTAACTCATGGATCCTCACTACAAACCTGCAAAGTGGTGAAAATTATTTTTCACATTACAGATCAGAAAACTGACCCAACTACATTTTAAGATGGATTCATTCCATTTCAGTGTTTGTCATTGTCCTTTAAAGATTTGGATGTAAGAGATTTGTAAACTACCATCAAGGTAGTAATATCATAAGAATGAACAGAAATGGCTGAAAATTGATTTCCAAATTGCATTATAAAGATCTTAGTTGCCTGTTTAGACTGGACAATAATAAAAACATTCTTAGAGTAATTAGCCATTAAAACAGACTGCAAGTGGTCATGGCCCTTTAGCTGGAGCTACTTAAAGCAGTTAAGATAAGCATTAATGAAAAGATAGGGAATTGTCCTGCAAAATTCAATGTGTCAGACCAAATAACCTAAGTACACTTTTTAGGTCTTATACAGTATTATCTGCAAATCTAAATCATCAGAATACCTGCCCTAACAAATGGTTCTCTCTGAATTTGGAAAAATTGGGTGTCTAATTTACTTCCAGTGGAGGCTGTGGTTTAGACAGGACTCAAGGTTGTTTACCACCATGTCATCTAATCCTGTGCTGAAAACAGCCTCCTTTGTTACTACCACCCGTGGAGATGTACCAGTTGGTCTCAATTTTAGCAATGTAGATTCAACCACAGAATCTTAGCGCAATTGGGAAATGTAGGCTCATCTGTTATATAGTGTTAAATCCCAGTTTTACCAATTGTGGCTGTGCTGCGAGAAGAGAGTGGTGCTAGTGGCATATCTGGCATAAAATTATCCAGCTGGCACAAGACAGTATGAGGGATAGGGTGAAGCACTTCAAGATATGACCAGCGGCCCCTAGGATAAGGAGCATTGTCATCCTGCTAGCAGATGCTGATGTCCTCACCATGCACAGTAGCTAGCTGTGGCCTGGCCATGCCTTTTGGAACCATGTTCCAAATAGAAGCAGACTTCTGCCATGCTGCTTTCTTCCCCAACTATTACATCTGTGCAGCAGAGAGCAGGATTTGACCTACCAAAATTATTAGACTAATTATTATAACACTATAAATTAGAAATTATTGTTAACGATACTTGGCACTTCTACATCTTCTTCAATTGGAAAATGCCAAAGCACCATGCAAACATTGACAAATAACCCTTCCAAACACCTGTCTATTGCAGTGCTTAATTTGTAATGAAAGAGGTGTGGCGGCTCAAGCAATTAGGTGTCAGGGCTCAAGCAATTTTTTTAAACTTTCATAACTGATGTGGCAAGGCCAGCAATGCTCGGGCTATGAACTGCCAAGCCTAGACATGCTGTGGCTCAGCTCTGGCAAGCCCTGGCACAAATTAAGCACTGTTTCTATGGCAGGACATTTGTTTCCTGCGGAAGAGATAGGTTAGAGGCTTAAAGAGGACTCCTCAAAATACTTTTAATTAACTTTTCATTACTTTTGTAACTCAAAGCTTCTCCTTTGTTCCTCACATTGTACTGTTTCCTTTTCATTTTGCTCTTCATTTTTCACTGTTGGACAAAGTGTACATAACCAATAATAAACAAGAGGCTCAATTGTTAATTAAGAGATTAATACAAGCATTGCAAATGCATTAATAAGTTGGTCATTAAATGAAGCACTGACCTATTTCTCATAGATAATACCTGAGAAATCATAACTGATGATCTATAAAGGCAGGAATGTGTTATGAAAAATTAAAAGCTGCAACAGCAGAGCAAAAGATTATTAGTTTCCTCACAGGCTTCCACCAATCAGAACACCTGGCTCATCATTATGTGCTTATTAATTATTTGTCAGCCACCAGATTTTGACTAAGATCAATTTTGTAGTACGCTGAAGCTGCTGCATTGATGGCTGTGTGTGCGCCTCTCTTTTCCCTCCCCCCCACTTGGTTTACTGCTGAAGAATGCTATGCAAGTAACTTAATATGATTTACATCCAAGATGGTCCAGAATAAACACCCTGGATCCAGACACTCCTAGACTTAGGGAATTATGGTTTTGAAATCTGGGACTACCACTTATCCCTAAAATCAGGAAAAACAAAATTGTGGATCCAAACATTTCCTAATTTAGGGAGATTTGTGATCAAAATACAAACTTTTTGACTTGAGCCCAGATTAGGCCCATCATTGGAATTATAAAAGAGAAGATGTATCTTTTTCACAAAGAAATGTATCCCTTCCCCCATTATAAGCAGTTCTAGAAACATGCAATAAAGGAAAATCGTGTTGTTACCCTTTGTGTATGTCTAGAGTGGGGCAAAATGACAAAAAAACCACAAAGGAACTGGTAACTAGAAGAAATGTTGTGATGCACACACCATTGTAAAGAGGCAAATGGTAGTAAGCTCTTGCAGCTAAAGTCACATTTGCTTGGGGAATGGAGAAGGGACAGTGGAGCTTCGCAGAGGAAGGGGAGGTGAACAGCAGATCCGTCATGACTGTGAGAGGAAGGTAATGAGAGTTCCCACTGTTGGGGAAGGAGCGGGAGCTGAAGAAACTGCTTCTCAATTGCCATCTCCCTTGCTTAAGAAGTGTACTGTAAAATGTGTGTAAGTCAGGCATTGACCCCATAGAGAGTGCTGTTCTGTTTCTGCTTACAAATGTACCTGTTGTAAAGCTGTTCTGTTAGGGGAGTAATGGCAGTGATGTTCAGGCATCACTTGCCTCTCCACCTTCATCGTCCTTAGTTATAGGGATTCTCACAATTAGCCATCTTTGCTGATGTTCAAACCAAATCCAGACAGGAGAATAAAATTACCTTACATTTTGAAGCATTGTTCTCCAATACTCAACCAGGGCAGCCTTCAGGGATTTTGCTGCCCAAGGTAAACTGTTAAATATCTGCCTGTCTTCCTTAAGGTTTTCTTGAGCCATCACCACTGTATTTGAAAACTTTCCAATAAACTGAATCTGTATGGTGAAGCACCTAGTGGACCTGATGGAGTTTAGCTTTCCCCGTTTCCTGGTTAAAAGTGAACTAAAATGCTTAGCTAACTGCTCCACGGACAACCACTCATCCTGCTTTTTTAGCAATGGTTTAAAACATTTAGAATCTAGTTTTCAAAAGTGTGTAGGGTGCTTCTGCATGTCCCACAACTTGTGTTTGTGCATCAGAGTCTGTGGGCAGAAGTCCATCAGCTCTTCTGAAAATCTGACCCTAGGAGGTCATCTATTTAGAAAACCAACAGTGGAAAATGTGGAGTCCTTCATCCTGATACAGATACATCTTATTTTGTGGTAGGGGTCTACCTATCTAGGTATTTAAATCATGCTCATCACCATGACACTGAATATAAAAGAATAGACAGTATGTTATAGGCATAGGTTTTGAGAATGGATAAGAGTGGCAGGGCTCTCACAAACCAATTACATAGGTGCTCCAGTTGAGTCAGTGCTTGAAGAATAACTTTTTTTCTCTTTTGCAATGCATGCATGTCTGACAGGCCCAAACTGAATTACATCACTTCCTAACAGCAATCAAATACAGCACATCTTCTTAAGAAATTTAACTCATGTACACACGGGCAGGAAACAGGAACTGTACATGTTCCTGTAAAATAGGAGAAACTGAAATCGAGCATCATGCCGTGTCACAGAAAATGTAACATACAGAAACAAAAAATCATGCTGCTTTTTGTCCTGTTTCTCACTGCAGGATCTGCCAGTTATGGTAAGTAATAAAGTGCCTTTCACATTCTGAAGTAAAACTATGCAGACATGTTTTACGCCTACAGCAACAGAACTGTGTTAGAGGGTAACACCCTGAAAACCTGATCTCTATGAATAAAGTTTGTGAAAACTTGTTTTAGCTTTATTTAACTTTGCTACTTTCAGCTGTGTGTGTGTGTGTGTGTGTGTGTCTGGTTTTGTTTATTTTTTGTTTAATAGAGATCAGCTTCAGCTGCAACATTTGAATCCAAACATCCTTAAAGCTCAGGTGTTTTTAGATACATGGGTTTGGCTAACACCCATCATTTGTTTCTGTTATGATTTCTACCATTTGGTATATTTTGTCTGTAAAAGTCTGTAAAAGTTATCTTTCATAACTCATAAGTTACATGTCTCTCACAACAGATAATGGATAAAAAATGTGCTCTGCTTATATTAAAAGTTTCCAGCTTAATATTTCAAACAGCTACAATGAACAACTTTTGTTACACAAAAAATTTTGAACAAAAAATCATTAGTAAACTTATGTGTAGGATTGTGTGTTTCATTTGTATTTTGCAGAAGGAACAGAGGCAGTAACTGAACAATGTTGTAGCTATTTTCAAGAAAATGTATTAGTTGTTTTACTTATGTGCCTTTGGATGTGAAATAAAGCACTGTTGAAGTGCTTCAATATACAGTGGTATTATTAGCTGCTATCAAATTGCTGTATCAAACAACAGTTCTGCACAAAATAGGGAGAAAGTATATTCACTCTGTTATTGCTACTCTGCTTTTATTATGGTTTTAATGACCATCATGAAAACGGATTTAAAAAAGAAAAGAGTGTTATAGCCATGCTGTAAGTCTGAGCTATAGGCCCTGTCTATACTGCAAACCTTATCATGGTTAAGAATAATGCTTGTACGCACAAGTCCTATGACTGAATCATAATATGGTTTGGTCTTGCCTTGTAGATGGAATCAAACTGTGTTACAGCCATGCTAAGGAAACATGTTCCAGACCTCAGACTTATAACCCAAGTTATAGAAAAAAGTCCTGTCCACAATTATCAGGAAAATTGTACTAGAACAGGAAGTCTATTTCCACTTTTGGTCTTAGCAATGATGAAGGATCAGGGCTCAGGTGGTGTCAGGTTTGGGGACCATTTACACACAGTAGGCATTAAAGATGCTGAAAGCACAATTAGATTTTGCAGTATAGGTAGGATTATGTTATAAATCATGTTTCCAAAATATATTAGAGTCCTGCAAAGTCCAAACCTCACAAGTTGAATTACACTTAAAAGAAGATTTGGTCTCAAGTACAGTATAAGACAAAGCTGTAACAATTTCTGGGAAAAAATCTATTGTAACCAAATCCCTCACCAGAATTCACAATGCAAATAAAAATTGTACCCAACCTATGCTGGTATTCCCTGGAGTGTTCCATGTCCCTTTGTACTCTGTTTAACATTGAGGAAATTACAGAAAAGGGTTCCTCACTTATGCCGAAATAACCTTGGTCCGCCATAGTGATATCAATATTCATGTCACAGACTGTCAAAAGCTAGAAGGTGATAGAATTTGTGTTACGTCCCCATGCTCTTATCACTTTTAGCTATTATTCAAGAGGACTTCTCAGTTCAAAAGCCAAATGTGCTGTAGCTTGTATGAACAGCATTCACAGACACCCTATATTTTGCTGAAAAGAGCTCTTTGGTGAAGTCACATATATAGCTAGGACCTCTGGGGGATTCTTGTTATTGACCTCTTTTCCTCCTTATAATGATCAATTTCAAAATGGATCTGAACTTGCATCGTTTGCAGACATAAAAGCTTTTTTTCATCTATGAGGAAACTTAGTATAATTGCTAAAACTAGAAGTAAAATCAGATTTATTTTCAGTCACTATGAAGCTTCCTCCCTTTAACCTATTTTGAGACCAAAACTGTGCATTTTATAATCTTCTAGCAAGGTGATAAAGCAAGAAATGAAGATTTGCTAGGATGCTTCAATCTGGCACGGTGCAGCAACTGCTATATTGCAGCATCGTATTTTTTCAAAGATGCATCAAAGTGCAACAGATCAACTCTTTGTGTGTATTCAGTGAAATACTCCCATTTGAGTCAGAAACAAGTTACTGCTGTTTACTCCTGCACTAGAGAATCATCTGAGACACACATAGAGAGAGTTCTTATTCATCAGCTAAACTGTATATCAAATTCCAGTCAGTGACCCATGTGCGGTGTTCCTGAAGGTATCTTATGAATGCTAGTGATAGAGGCTTCAGCACATTTGGTCTTTAACTCAGAAGTCCTCTTGAGTGATGCCTGAAGGTGAGAAGATTCACATCACAAATTCTGGAATGCAATGGAATTGCACAAGGTGTCTTTGAGGGCAAAACTGGACGACAGTAAGGTTAAACGGGTGTAACTAAGTGCATAATTTGGTCTGCAGAGCCCTTATTACTGTTAATGATGAATGATCCCAGCTTGACTCCTAGATGCTGGGCTGAATTTTCAGGACTGGCAGCTAGAAATATCAGTTAAACTGGATAGAGTTATACCAGGGATGAAGTTGTTCCATCATCCAAGAAATAAACTCAAGTATATTTCCTGATTCAGCCCTATCTGAACAAGGCTTTTTGTAAGCCCCCATTTACTTTATAGCTTTACCTCCACAAACATGAGGCTGTTTTACCCCTCAGGACAGCATATCTATTAATCAGCTGTTCTTCAGTTGTTTTAAGGATTCCTATGTGTCATATTTGAGGCATGTTACAACATGTTACCTGGACAAACTTTGTCCATTCAAGGAACGACAGACCAACAGTTAAATGTAATCAGATAAAAGAGAGTAGAAATGATTTAAAGAAAAGTTACTAGGTAGAAAGAAACATTTGGGAAAACTGTAGCCACTCATACCAGTGTTATTAATAACAAGTCCAATAGAAAACAAAAATCCTGCCTGTACTCCATAAATAATGCCACCTGGAAGAATTTTTAAAACAATGTTATGAATATAGGGAGTATACCTTCTTACATCAATGTACATATAGTATCTTAACTCTGTTTTATAACCCTAAATTGACTTTTCTTTCATATTGACCATTTATATTTTATAGGGAAGTTTGGAGAAACCAAATTCTCTTTTAAAAAACCTGATTATTCCATTAATTGATTTTTTTTTCTTTTGTGCTTAAGTACAAAGCAGTAATTTTAAAACATTCCCCTTCAGGGTTTCCTTTTATCAGAACAATCTAGGACTGTTCTGGTAATTTTATAATAGAATATATTCGTCTTCATTAAAAAGAGGAAGCTGATTGCATGATTTTTGCTTTGTCCTCTGCTTCAATTAAAAAGAGAAGTCTGTTTACCTGCTTACTTCATCAAGAAGGCAAACCACGCCGAGCAGGAAATGCATCAAGCATTGTGTTCAACTATGGCAACAAAAAAATCACTCTTGTTTTTGCGGGGTAGATATGTGGTCTGGTTTTCAAGGCCAACAGATTCACCAGGATTTCAACAGGAGCTTTAAAAAGGAGAATATGCTAATCATGGCTGGATTTAGGGGTAGGTGACTGCCTGGGGTGCCGAGTTTGGGGTGCTGCTTTTGCTGTTGGTGACAAAAGGGTAAATAAAATGTTTCAAGTAAAATGTTTCTAGTATTCCATATGTGGATTCCTTTTTCACTAACATCCTAGAATGTTCTGGACCTTTGTAGAATCTTGTGGAACCTTCCAGACTTCCTGAGAACTACATTTTCCTTGAACCTCCTAGAATGTGATCAGCCATGCCCTTGCAGTATATAAGGGGCGGAGCATCGCGGTCAGTGAAATATAAGAATGAAGTGAAGTGAGAGCCCAACTGAGGCCTGGTCTACATTCACCTTCCGGATTCAGCAGCACTCGACGGGAGATACGCAAGTGACATAAAACACTTGCGTATCTCCCATCAACTTCACTGCGTCTCTTCCACGCGCCATCCACACTGCGCTGAGCTGACAGGAACAGCGTTCCCTTCGACATAGCACTACACCACTTACCAGGGTCGTTTTCCTATGTCACTTGCTGGATCGACTGAGCGGGTCTACACAGACCGCTCAGTCGATCCAGAGACATCGAACTGACAGCGGCGAATTTGCCGCCGTCAGTGTGGACCTGGCCTCAGATACTGTGAACCTTGTTTTATTATGTAATTGTAAAAGTGTACTTTTGTTTTAAGACTTAAAGAGCGTAGGCTTTGTCTACACTACAGAGTTAAGTCGACAAAAGTTACACTTATGATAATAAACTGCAATAATTATATCGCTTATGCATGTTCACACAATGCTCCTTCTGGTGGGTGAGTGTATCCACAGTTTCTGCTCTAGCATGAACAGTAAGAGCAGTGCATGGTGAGTAGTTATTCCATTATGCAACTCACCACCTTCTGCAGCTAGGAGTTGTGGGCAGGCAGAGAGGATTGCAGTGCAACATGGGTGCGGGCTCAATGTCCCACAATGCAGTTTTTTCTGTCTCTTCATTCCATGGGCTTCTGATTATGTTTTGCACTTTTTTCAACATCCCCTGTTACCTGATTTCCTAGATCTTCGATTCCTCTCCTCCATAGACTCCATAGAATGGGCCATTAATTTAAGATTTGTATTTGTGTTCTTGGCCTATGTATTTGATAGGCCCCCAGGATACAAATTCTTTGAATTCCCTTGGTGCCAAGTGCAAAATCTGGGTGCTGGGTCCATTGAGTTAGGGGATGTATGCAAATAGTCCTAGGGTCATGTGCATAAATTTGAAGTGCCGTGCACAAAGGTAGTGCACTGGGTGCAAAAGTCAGGAGAAGGAAGTATTTTGATTGGTGGATGTCATCATATTTAAAGATGTGGGAACTTTCTCACAGTTACTGCCTGCCCAGGTGACAGCTCCCAGTCAGTTTGAGTTTGTTCTCCTCGCGTGACACCTGTGATAGTTGAACTTCCCTTTGTTGTACCTGATCCTGCTGTGAGTAATCCATTCCTTTGTTGACCCTGTCCTTCGTCATTGTTCCTGTTCCTGCATCCATCTGTTTCTATCATATGGTCCCATCTCTGGCCTTCATCGTTCCTACCTCCTTCATGATCCTGTGTTCTTGATCTGGTTGGTCTTGGTTCTGATGGCCCTTGTCCTCATCATTGCCTTTGTTGTGCCTGATTTCTTTGGTCTTGAGTCATCCCAGTCCCCATCTCATTCCACCTGTAGATAGATAGCTAGGAGGTGTGAATCTTAACCATTTTTGACCCACTGTTTATTACCTTCTACTGCATTTGTTTTCCTTTTGGGTTCAGAGCTTTAAGCTCATTAGCATATTCACCTGTAATATGAGTCAATATTCCCTATGGTGAAGCCCTGGGAAATACAAGCCAGCAGAGGTCAAGAAACGATGAAGGTCCTATTTACAAATTTGGACCTGTTACTTAATTTGCGTTTGAGGTGGGATAAAGGATCATTGGCTCTGGGTGGGCACTGGGATGTGGTATCATTGCATCACACACACACTACCTTCTGCAACACCTGTTTATTTTGTGTCTGCCATCTCTGTGTGAAAGGATGGATCTTGCATTGCTTTCTACTGCTGTGGTCAGTATGGTCAACATTATGTGGCTGATCATGCAGTATATCATGAGCTCCAAATCAGAACAGAAATCCAGTGTGGCAATCACCATGTGGAATATGGCAACTCCAGACTGCTACCGGTCAGTCGCTAATCAGTTTGGAGTTGGGAGGTCCACCGCTGGGATTGCATTCACGCAAGTGTGCAGGGCCATTAATTGCATCCTTCTATGAAGGACTATGACTCTTGGAAATGTGTGTGAAGAGAGTGCCTGGACTGGCTGAAACAAGAGAACCTGGCTCCTCAAGGCACTGGATGACCCCGTCATCTGTCCCATCTCACTTATCCTCCAACTCCACTTCCTCATCCACCACTTTGTCCTCAGGGTAGAATCCACTGGCCAATGTCTCCAGCTTCCCCAAAAGTATCCATGGGGCTCTTGCCGGTGGAGGTGGGTTCGCCTCAAAGGATGGTGTCTAGCTCCTCATAGAAGCAGCAGATCTTCAGGGCAATACCAGAGAGATGGTTTGATTCCCTTGCTTTCTGGTACACCTGCCTCAGCAACTTTATCTTCACATGGCACTTGTGTGTCTCGTTTGTAGCCCTTGTCCCACATGCCACGAGAAATCTGACCATGGATATTGAAGTTCCCAAGGCTAAAGCGGAACTGAGACTGCACAGCCTCCTGTCCCCACAAAGGCAGCAGATCCAACAATTCTGATGTGCTCCAAGTAGGAGAGCATTTGCTGCATGGAGCCACCAAGATTAACTGGAAAGATGCGATGTAAGCTTTTCATGCTGAGCATACAGGAAGTGGAATTTCAAAAATTCCCAGTCCTTTACAGGGGGTGGGGTGGATACCTGTGTACGTGGGTGCAGGGCAGCAGAGTTTGAACTGCTGACCACAGCAGTCAGGATAGGCATTGTGGGCCACCTCCTGGAGGCCATTTATGGCAACATAACAAAGAGTTCTACGCCTCTCATCGAGGTGGTTGTATTTTGTTGGCAAAGCATGAGAATTTTGTTGGCTGGAGGAGCACTGCAGTGTGTAAACCTCCACTGTTTTGTCGACAAAAGCTGATTTTTGTCACTAAAACTTTGTAGTGCAGACAAGGCCTAAGTAGTGACTAATAAAGGACATATTTAATGAGACACCAGAGATATCTATTGAAGCCCTGTCTACACAACAATATAAAAGAAATACTGTTACTTTTTTTGCCATGTTTATCATGTAATGTTTAATGACTTTTTAAGATTGAAGAACATAGACTTTTGCTCTCCCTAACACTGTCTATTTTCTCCAATAAAAAATAAAAGATGCCCCCCGAAAAAGCCTTCAGGAGCTCAGTATAGGAAGTGAAAAGCTCAACTGCAATCTAGCGTGCAGCAAAGGGCAAATTTGGTAGGAAGATATCTGAAACAGAACATAGATTGGGCTTTAGGCGGCAGCAATTGTCCCTGTGCAGAAGAAATTGAGGAACGAAGCAGAAATGATGGAAGTCCTATTACTAAGAAATTAGCAGACATACCTGAAGATAAGGAATGGAAATGTGAGCAAAGTGATAGAAAATCATCCAGTTTCCTGGTGGCATAAAAGACATTGATGATAAAGAAGAATGTGGCTCACATGAAAGGGAAAGTAATGACAAAGAGAAATCTGGCTTACAGGAAAAGGATAGAAATGAAAAGAAGAATCAGCCTCACATGATGACAGTAACAACAGTAAGAAAAACTGTATGCCACAAATCAATAATCAGATCTTGTTTTATGGCCAGTGATCCTAAACTCTAATGATATTGATCGTTCAATTTTGAACAAGCTGGGCAAAATCAAGGATATGACATTTCCAGGAAATGAGCAAAAACAACACTTCTCAAAGTCATACTTCAAAGGAGTGTTAAGGAGTGAGTAACTGAGTGTTAAAGAGTGAGTAACTGAATCGGCGTTGGCTAGTTTACTCAAAAATCAACTGACAGTGTTCTGTTTTTGTTGCAAAATATTTGACAAGAATGCCAAATCATTGCTTGTGCTTTCAGCTACAGTTATGACATAACTTAGCTGATGCTCTGAAGCAACATGAAAAGTCACCCAGCCATTTTACGGCCTACTCGAAATGGATGGAGGTTAAGTTCAGGCTCATGCTGAATAAATGAATAGACACAGAAAACCAGAGCATTATTGATTTAGAAACCCAGCATTGGAGGAACATGCTCAAGCATCTGATCTCAATTACCCTCTTCCTTGCAAAGAATAATTTGGCTTTCCAGGGCTCATCGGATAAGTTGTTCACTGAACATAATGGTAATTTCCTTGGTTTGGTAGAGTTCCATGGGAAATCTGACAATGTCATGCATGAGCACGCACATACAAGAGTTCATAAAGACACTATGGACCATTATTGCAGTAAAACAATTCAAAACAAATTGATTGATCTTATGGCAAGGCAGATCTTGATAATATATTGATGCGACTCAGCAAAGTACTACATTGTAATAATTCACTGCACTCCAAGCATTAGTCACATGAAAAGATGTCATTTATAGATTTGCTGATGACAAGGATGGCTGTATCCAAGTAAAGGAACACTTTATCTATTTCCAGTTTGTGGATGACTCTACTGGAAAAGGCTTAACAGAACTGTTTATGAATGTTTTGAATGAGAATAAAATAAAGCTTCAGGACAGCCATGGCCAAAGCTACGACAACAGCGCAGACACAAAGGGAAGAAAGTGATGTCAAGGCAAGGATCCTTGCACTGAATTCAAGAGCTTTCTATGTGCTTTGTGGCTCCCATTCCCTCAACCTGGTTGTGTCAGATGCAGCATCGTCTTCTTTAGATTAAGTATCTCCGGAGTTCTACAAAGGATATACATCCTGTTTTCAGCATCAACTATCAGGTGGAAGATCCTCACAGAAAATTTTATAAAAGTAACTGTGAAGCCCCTAAGTGACACTTGCTGGAATAGCCGCACTGACAGCATAAGGCCAGTGAGGTACAAAGTGATTGAGGTTTACGATGCCCTGATGGAACTGGCACAGTTGATTAAAGCCAAGGCTGGAATCTGACACGAGGCACAAAGCCTGGCAAACCAGATCACTGACTTAACATTTCTGGTCTCAGTTGTGGTTTGGCACAATATCTTGTTCCAAGTAAATATTGTAAGGAAGGCATTACAAACTCAGTCAGTGGACACTGCGACCGCTACTACTTTGATGAGAAACTGCCTTGATTTTGTAGTGGCCTGTGGTGTGACATAGGCCGGCAGCATTCCAGGGGCTGAGGGCGCTCCGGCTGGCAGCGCTCTGGGGCCTGGCGTGGACCAGCCCGGCTTTGTGGCACAATGCAGGCCAGTGGCGCTCTGTGGAGGACCGGCTGGCCTGGGGATGGTGCAGGCCGGCACTATGCATGGCATGGACTGGCAGCTGGGAGCGCTCGTGCTGGGCCTGGGGCAGACTGGCTAGCCCAGAGGTGGGACAGGGTGTTACTGTGGCATGGCACAGGCCAGTGGTGCTCCGGGGGCTGGGGTGGACTGGCCAGTTCAGGGGCAGGGTGGGTCAGCACTGCGCCACTAGGGCAGACCGGGCCAACACGCCGGCAGTGGGGGTGCGCCTGTGATGCAGCTCCGTGCAGGACAGCAGCACTTCAGGGACTGGGCTTCAGGCAGCTGGCCTGGGGCTGGGTTGGGTCTGCACTTGTGCACTCTAGCAGTAGGGGTGGGGGGCCGCTGGGGCAACAGCCAGCCAGCCTGGGGCCAGGGTGGGTTGAGGTGGGGCAGCACTGGGACTTGAGCTCTGGTGGTAGTAGGGCCGCCCGGCACTAGTGCTGGGGTGCTCCGGCACTGGGGCCACCCAGCTGCCCTGGCTGGTGTGTGGGCTGCCTGAGGTGGGACTCTGATAGGAGAGGAGGTGGAAGGGGCCTGGCTTCGGGCAGAAGCGGAGGGGCCAGGGGGCTACCCTCCCTGAATGGGCAGTTCACGAGCTGCCCATGATGACAGGAGTAAATCATACATGGAAATTGGTGCATCAAAGTTGTGAAATTGGCTACAAATGCAATAAAAAATAAGGTATTCAAAAGTTTAACAAGTAGAGGGGGGGAGCACACCAAAGACGCTCCTTGCCTGGGGCGCCATTTTGTCTAGGGCCGGCCCTGTTTATGCCACAGTGCACACTTCTCCGAATGCTGCTGCTTGTCCTTTCCAAAATTTGAGTGAAGAACTTCATTCATTTGCTAGCACAACCAGTAGTGATAAAAGTCCTATTGTGCAATTTAAAGCAACTTTTGACTGGCTGCTAAATCTTATTCAATTATAAAGGGCCAGACCGTGATACTCTAACTCGTGCTGTGTAATTGCATATTCTGTGGGGAGTCACATTACTATTTGTGGATGGAGGTGATACTTGCTGTAAGTCAGGCTATCAGAATCTGACACAAAGACAGGGACTAATAGCACTCATCTGAGTCCCACAAAAGGAAGGCAAATTCCCATGCTCAGTATCACGAGTGCACTTCAGCTCAGATTCGTAACTCCCATTCCATTGGGTGGAGCTATGCTACACTATGCACTGGCTGTATTATGTTGACCAGTGAAATCATCACAGACATCATCTATCAGCTGAGACCTAAGTCATGCTTAACCCCCGACAGCAATTAAAATGTAATTTCTAAATGCAGCAGTTAAAACATGGGAGGTAATGAGAATATGCAGGAGGCAGCAATGTATAAGTGGCTACCAAACTGCTGAAGGATGTATTTAATTCTCCCAAATTAATTCATTTAGGAAAAAGAAAGTGGAGATAGATGCTGTCTTGTCACTAGAATTAAGTAAACAAATGTACATGTTAATAAGGTCATGCTTTGTTATTTGAAATTCTCTTTGGCTGGAGACTGGAAAAGGGAATGTTATTTAACGGAGAGACAAGTGATCAGAAATCTGCTTTATAGCTTGAACATAGCACATAAAGAGCAGAAGAGACTTTGGAACAGTCTCTCTGGGACATCAAATGAAAGATATATTCCAGCTGAAAGTTTAAGATTGTGGTAAATGAGATGTTACTACTTGTCCTTGCTTTCGAGTGTACATCATGCTTCAGACATTTGAAAAACTTTTATAAATTATTTGCTCCAGAAATAACAGAAACCTAAAGTATTCCCCCCACCTTCCTCATTTGTACTCATTTTAGCAGCGGGTTTGATGCCATCAGTAAATTAGGCAGAGGAAGCTGACAGATTTCAAGGGAAGGATGATCATAGGAGGAATCATTAAGCAAGTGTGTATAAATGGTTCTGTGACACTGAGTTGTTGTATCTGTTATGTCAGGAGTATGGTTAGCTATGCAGAAGTCTGCAGCGCACATGCCTTTGCTTGTGCATTGGGCCATCAGGCCTAGATGATCATGTTAACTGTCAAATGGAATCACTGCAAAGACTGGCGGTGACTATAAACAACTTATGTGAAGAAGAATCAGGAAGAACCAGTTTGCCAGGAATAACAGTGCAGTACAATAGCTCCTCTGCCAGTGGATCCTCTTGATAGGGCTTAAACACAGACAAGAATATAATGGGTTATCAATGCATGCCAAAATAAGAGAATACATGTAAGAGGTCACATGAAAGGTATCACTTGCAAAAGAGGCAGAGATTCTGTTCTGCTGTCGAATGAAGATGCAAAGTACTAAATAAAGAAGAAAGTTAGTTTTACTAATTAATGTTTTGTAAAGTGCTCTGAAGAAGATGAGTTAAAAGTTGTTGTTGCCGTTTGAAATGAAGTCGTCTGACTTATTTTTAATAATAAACATTTTGTGCTGATAATTTTTAGTGAAGGAAATGACCAGGCACTCAGGTGACGAGTACAGCATAAATACCTAGGTAGCTAAATTATTGCTACAGTAACTTAATGCAATTAAACTCAAATTATTTTAATAATTTAAAATTTTGTTACCCTGAAATACAGCCTCAAGAGATACTTATCTCATTCCAAAGATGTAACAGTAAGGAGAAAAGCAACATTGTCCAGTGGATTAAGCAAGAGATAGGGATCTTGAGTTCTAATCCCAATTTTCTCAAGAATTTACTGTTTGTCCCTGGTCACATCACTTTACTTGCCTCCCTTTGTTTCCTCATTTGTAGAACTGATATTATTGCTCCTCTCATACGGTTGTGATGAGGATCTATGCGTTGATAAGGCAATTAAAGTGTAAAGTACTATTGATCCCAGTCCAGTTGAGGTCCTGAATGCCTCCTGCATGGGGCTGAGAATCTTCAGCTCCCATTGATTTAAATGGAAGGAAGATCAGCATCTTGCAGGAAGGTGCTAAGCACTTCACAGAAGCAGATCCTATATGTTATTAAAACAGTCATACAGTCTTACCCTGGTATATTCAGTACAATGCAAGTCACAGAACACAAGGCACTATCTAAAATGGCAGACAACACTGCACAGTCACAATTTCAGCTCATTTTAGGCTGAGAGTTATATAGGGCTTGATATATGGAAATGTACAAAGGACTCATTCCTGCACCTTTTACTCCAACTGACATCAACGGGAGGTTTTGCCTCACAATGGAATACAGTATGGGGTCCACAACTTGTAATTATACAAGTGATAAATACCACAACAGTTAATAAAATCTATCTAGGACAGTCTAGAATCATCCTGCTCACCCAGGACAGGCAGAAAGTTTTCCCATATCACTATGACCAGTGTCATCAACTGTAGCCCCTTTGCTTGAACAAAGAAACAAACAAAAGTCTCTAATGCATTTGAAATGAGGGTAACCAATGTTGCAACTGCTATTTGTGCTACACTGCCAGGCTGTAGGAGGAGTGCTACCCACTGCCTGATGGGGGAGGTGGAGGAATTGCAATTATGTCTACTAAATTATTTGGGTTCTTTGCTCCTCCAGTGCAGAATCCGTGAGGAGGGTGAGTGAAAGTCAACAGTTTGTGTGAGCTTTTTCTTCTCCTAGGCCAGACCTGCTCCCTCCTGCCCCAGGCCAGTTGAGAGAATCTGGGAAGGAAACAATGGAGAACTAGAGAAAATGTGTATTTTATGGAAGGCAGAGGAGAAATTTAATAAGTCAGGGATAATGGGTGAGTCAAACTGATTGAGTGGGTGGAGGGATGAAAGAGGATGAGTCTAGGACTCAGTCAGGAGAAAAGAGGAAAGGACAGTGTGGTGTGGTGTATGTGAGTGAGAGCATTTGTATTTGTAAAAGAGCAAGCGTGGGATTGTGGTTGTATGGAGATGGGAGTTACACGTATTGCTGTTTATAAGAACAAGCTAGCAAAAATGTTGTCTAGATCATATGTTTTCTTGACAAATTGGCCAGGCTGATCTGGTTATATATGAAGGGCCCGTCACTGTGGTCAGTTAATCTGCAGACTTTCAAGTGTGTGTGGTTTTTGATTTGTTTTGTTAACAGGACGGTACTGGAGAAATTAAAAGGAAATTTTAAAACCATCTGCTCTGACTCACTATCTATTTTGATGATCCAAATAAAAAATGAAATTAAGTTGTTTATATATATTTGACAGGCTCTGCAATGGAAGAAACGTCAGATGATTCATCAGCATTGATTGTTACAATATCACCTAGTCCAAAGACAGCTGCTGAAACTTTTACATCTGCTGGTGAGCAGGATCTGAAACCTACCGTCATACCATCAGAGACTGAGATAAATTCTGAGACAGGAAATAATGCAAGTACTGAGTTAAATGATACGAATAATGACAACATCCCAGAAACAGCAGATGTTCAGCCTGCCTTAATGTTTGGCATTCCTGTGGTAATACTAGTCCTACTGATTCTGCTGATCGTTTTCTTTGTGATACGTCATAAAAGGGAAAAGTCTAAGCAAGGTAAAATGGAGTGCTTCTCAAATTTCCCAAGATTCTTTTTAGAAAATATTGAACATGAACAAGAAAGGATTTCAGGAAATGGAATGAAATGTTTAGGGCGTATTTCTCTATTTAGTGATAGTGGAATTTTCGTGTGCAGAAACGGAATGCATTATGAAACTTGTTTTATTTTCCTCACTAAATCTAACCACAATATGCACAGCATATCCCATTTAAATTGTTTTTTTTTGTGTGTGCTTCTTAGCGCCCTTTGCTTGTCCCTCACATCCACGACAGCTATAATGGGATATAGTAAGATCCTCTGGCATCTCAGCCCTCCGGTAATATTGAAGGTCAAAGAGATAACTATTTGACCATGCATGTTCTTCTCTTGTTCTGTTCTGATGCTAACTAATTCACTCTTGGGAGTACTTCTCTAATAAACAACTTACTTTTTATTACTGACAGGGAGAAACTACCTAGAAATTGAGTAAATAAATACAAGCAAAATCTTGATTAAGGGAAGCTTTCACAGTGATCTTGCAGTGCAGTGCGATTGCTGTTATAAAACCACTTGTTCAGATCAGAGTAAATTATTTAAGAATCATGTGATCAGGATAACTGTATTCTGCAATAAGAAGATGCAATTTCAGGAAGCTACAGATTCCCTACCTCAATGACTCTGCTGTGTGAAAGAATAGGAACTGAACAAAGGAAAGGTGTTAAAGATATATAGCGATGTTGGAACTTATGAAGGAGGTGTACTGATTTATTTTGGAATATTTTGTGCTGTTAAAAGTATGTCAACCTACAAACATCAAATGATAAATAGACACTTGGAGCCAAACTTTCAGTAAGCCTCTGAAAATGCCCCTGCATTAGTGTTGGGTATATCACCAACATACACCAAATTGGAAGTGAAGCCCCTGCATGGCTGCTTATATGTGTGGGGCAGTGTCATGTAACTATGTGGGTGCATTTTCAGAGGCCCACTGGAAATCTAATCCTAAAGATTGCTAGAGCACAATTCTGGGTTCCAGCTCACTTTTACTTGGAAGTAATACATGGTGTCTCTTAGGCCTGTAGACACACTACTCTGCCTACCCACTGCTCTTGACAAGACTTCTTGGCAAACAGAGAGACAAGGTGGGTGTGCTGGAGTGGATTGGAGGCCTCGACGTCTGCTGGCTGAGTTGAATTTCAAATGAGCTTATTTCAATCATAAAATAATTGTACAATGTGGATTCTGGAACTCCTAAAGCATTTTGAGATCAGTGCAGAAGAGGTCAGTTCTCTGTATAGTGGCCTGCTATGCCACACTACCTCTCTCTCTGATATTTACATCTGTCTGCATATGCACACTTCCCTTCTGTTCTTCTCACAGTTTCTAGTATTCCTTAATATCTCATCCTATCCACAGTCCTCTTTCATTTTCCATCTCTCTCTCATGTGGGGTCTCAACCAGCTCCCTTGACAAATGTTGTCTCTATAATTTAGTACTCTGAGAATTCAGCTACCTACCATTCAAACCTCTTCACCTTTTCCTCCAATGTGGAAACCAGCTTGTACCTCATGTGTAGCTCCTATGATCTCCATTCATAAATAGATGCACTGCACATGGTCTGTCTCAAGGCTTGCAATAAGCAATTTTTATTCTAGTTGTTACTTTTTCAGGATGTCACTTTCCTTGCTGGAACCTGTTAGATTCAAGGAACAAACTCTGTGTTTGCAGTCCCCTGTTCACTACCAGGCTAACAGTCTGAATGTTAACTCCCACTGCACTGATCTGTATCTTAGGTTTACGTCAGCTACTGATTTCTGCTCAAGCAATCAGCACCTATGTAAACTAAAGGTTACGTAGTTAATGGAAGAAAATACAGAAAGCATTTTAGTTTTAATCTAAAAGGAAACCCGTTATATATTGAAAACTATTACGGGTTTAAAATAAACCTCCTGCAGAATTTTCTAAGCTATTTGGAATGTACATTAAGAGAAAATTATAGTTAAAGGCAATTTAACTATAAATACCAACTTTTTAACTTATTTTATTTCAGATGAACTGGAAAGTGAAAATATCAAAAGGTAACATTTATAGACATTGCTCATAGTTCTAGCTTATTTGCTAAAATAGCCCATGTTAATTTTTAGGCCTTATTGTTCTGGTTTTAAACTTATTGTATGTCCTGCATGTCTTCAGGAGTCTATATTTTGCGCTTTCTACTCCCTAACCTTTTCTCATTAATTAACCCTAGAGGAGGCTAAAGGGCCTAAGTCCCCTCAAATAATAACCCGTTGTATTTTTGGCTGGTATATTGTAGGCTGCAATACTTTCTGCTAACATCTGCAGATGCCTGGTGACTATAGTACATCTGGCTGCTTCTGTGGGACTTTTGATCCTTCAGCACATAGACTGCAGGCAGCAGAAGGAGGGGGGGATTATGGGGTTGTCTCACAGATGCCAGACTGCCTTTGATCCAGCCTGCTGCCTACAACCCCGCCACTTGTTTTGGGCACCAGCCAACACTGGTTCTTTTACTATAAATGTGCATGCCATATTTATACTATGTACGGGTAACAGGGACAGGCCCCAGACTCTGTCTGTAAATTCCACCTTCCCAGAATAAGGTTTATGTCATGTTCAATTATTTTTCAATTTTTTTTGCTCATTATTACATGGATGTAAAGATTCTCTGGAGCTCATGTGAACTGAATAACCCATGTCCAGTAAAAATTAGCAGGCTGAAGAGTAGTTCTCATCCATTTGATAGTTGTTGCCTTCTTATTTATTTTACTGAGATCCTTCTTAATGGTAAGTGCTGAAGTTATTAAGATGGATTTATGGGGGTAAGATTCCCTTTAAATCATGCTAAAATACAAAATAAAAGTTAACAATAATCATTCAACGATGAGGCAGTCTCTAAAAACGATCCCTAAGGAAAGAGTAAAATTAGTAACATGTAGTTAGTATAATTATGTGCTTTTCTTTTTAGAATATTGCTGGTTGAAATAACATTCAACCTCCTGGTTGAAATATAATTTCTAACTTGAGGCTCTATCTTGCTTCGACTGAAGCAATCTGAGTTTCACCATCGATCAGATACCGAAAGATCAGACCCTTTATTTTCTAATTTTCTATAGTTAAGAAATCTGTTTCTTCTATTTGCAGCCAATGATCATTTGTTTCTTCCCTTTTGGGCTGACATACCTTCAAGAAGTAAACTCACTAGCACAGTCATTCTCAAACTTTCCAGACTACGGTACCCCTTTCAGGAGTCTGAAGCCCGAGCCCCACCGTCTGGGACTAAGGCCTGAGCCCTGTTGCCCAGGGCTGAAGCATGTAACTTAGCTTTGTGGAGCCCCAAGCAATTGCCCTGCTTGCCAACCCCTGACTCTTCTAAACCCATCCCATAAGCCCCACCCCTGCCTGGGGCTTATGACTCCCAGGTTGAGAAACACTAAGGTAGATGAATTGACGTACCCTGGAAGACCTCTGTGTACACCCGTGGGTATGCGTACCCCTGGTTGAGAGCCACTGCACTAGACCAGCACTGTTATTGCATAGTTAAGGTCCAGAATTACACAAGATTGATACAAAGCTACTATGTTACATGTCTATTTGAGTGAAACACATTGTCTAACTCATCTTTTGTTTCCTGGATCAAGTCCTATTTTTGAAGAAGACACACCCTCGGTTATGGAAATAGAAATGGAAGAGCTCGATAAATGGATGAATAGCATGAACAAAAATGGTATGTGGTAACCCCTCCATCATTTCTCTCTCTCTGAGCTAGCCTCTATGAATAGAAAAAATACCACAGAGCTATTTTATATTTGTGTTGCTAATTTTCCTAAAACATTTTTAGTTCTGATCTTAAGACTACAATACTAGAATAGTTGCGCAAATGTCAGTAGTATTTTAGGCTGGATGGGTGCTTATTTTTGTCAAATGATGGAACGCTATAGATGTAATACCATAAAGGTTTCAGTTTTCAGCAGATGCTTTTATTAAACTGTGTGTACTGTATTTATATTTATACTGTATTTTTATATAAAATATTTTAGGGGTGCATACTTGCCTCTTTAAAAGATCTGGCGCTCTCAGTATTTAGTGTGTCTGCCTTAGTATGCTGTATGTTGTGCCATTCTGAGAGAAATCACTGTTTACTCAGAGCCCATAGTAATATTTACTCATTACACTGCTGCCAGGATCATCTTCCTGGCTCATCACTATGACTACATCACCCACCTTTGCTCCTCATCCTCCACTGCAACAAACACAAGCTCCTTCTCTTTGCCTTTTAGGTGTTTCACCATTCAGACTCACTTTATCTATCAGATCTACTGCTTACCAAGCCATCAGCCTCCACCTTTGCTTTGTCATTAATGGCAGCCTCAATTTCTCAGTCATCCACTTCTCCCCGAAGCACCTCTGTGCTTTCTCCCCGATGCATAAGAGCTCCCTGTCAAAATCCTCAATATACCACCTAAGCGTCCTTCAAGTCAATTCTCAAAATTCACCTCTTCCTTAATTAACTGCAACCTGATTACAGCTACACAGGTGGTACATTGTGATTACTGCTCCAGATTGGCTTAGAATTATTCTAATATTTTTGTTGCCCATCCTTTGCCCCAGGCTTCAAAATGCTTGTTTGCTTCATATATCTTGTTATATCTTGTCTTTCAGATGGTAAGATCTTTTAGCAGACACCTGTCATTTCCTGTATGTTTGTACAGTGTTTAGCAGGATGGTGCTGTGCCCTTGTTAGTCTGTAGGCACTACCACAATATAAACATTAAATAATAGCACTACTATGCCAATGGTTTTAAATACTGTAGATGGGGAAATATTTATTATAAAAAAATGTTAAATTTTTAAAAAGTCAGCAAACATTTCACATAGTTCATCTGCAGCAGCACTGCATACAAAAATTCCCAAAATTGCTGGCTGGACTAATCCTGTGAAATAACAGATATGATTGTGAACAGTTGTACAGTGAATAGCTAACAAATAGCCCTTGTAGCACTTCCTATGTGCATACATACATATAAATGCAAACAACTGAAATAAATAAAATAAACATTATCAGGACTTCCACTACAGCCACGAGGGCAGGACACTTAAAAATAGCTGATTTTTTAATTAAAAACAAAAACACATGTATGTGCAAATATTACAGATAAAAAGACCTATAGCTGTACCCAGGAGCTTTATGTGTCACAGTCACTACTTTGAAAGTGAATACAATTTTGAAATGTACGAAAGAATTGTCAAAGATAACTGTGGTTGTCTCTTATCTCCTCTTAGTTGAATGTGAATGTTTACCTACTGTAAAAGAAGAAGAAAAGGAATCAAATGTCTTCACAAGGTATTTTTAATTCTACCATTTTATTTACTCAAAGAAACCTCATCAACATTGGTAGTTTGAAAATGTGATCTATTTTTTCTCTTCATCTACTTGTAACATCTATCTATTTATTTTTATATATGGACTTTTATTTCTCTTCAAATGCCTCAATGCTCTTTTTTTTTAAAGCTAAAAAAGGTCAGCGTCACTTTGTAGCTTGGCACTCACAGAAAATCCTGCAATAAAAAACTTGTCTGTGAGAGACAGAGAGAGAGATGGAGCAAACAGAATTTCATTAGTTGATCAGATTTTAATTGCCATCTCCCAAGGTGTTAATATAAGCATTCTGAAAAATCTGTTATTTGTGAGCTGTCAAAAAGAAAGGTCAACATAGGAAGAAAAAAACAAAAAACAAATCAAATCTCATCTTTACCACTAGGCGGCTCTACTTGACTGAAAATGACTCACTTTTTGGCTTGTGTAAACCATTATTATACTTTGCATTTAATTACTAAGATCAGTTATTATGAGATGATAACACATAACTCATTTGTTTGCAACAACTATACTATATTGGGCTCTGAGTTTGTCCAATCTCACAAGCCAAATGGGGTCAAGCCTGCTGGATCAGTAACTTGATAGACCTTAAAAGAAAACCAGCAGTGCAGTAGAAATGGTTTTGTTGCCCCAGGAGCTGAAGCTCTCCCTTCAAAGTCAATACTGAGTTAATCTCCTACATGGTATTAAGGGGAGGAAGGAAACACTGTGCTTTCATTCATATTAGATTTAAAAATCAAAATCCTGATGGCTTGGTAGGCATTAAAATTCTCTTACCAGTTTTCACAAGGATAAGGGTATGAACCCTGGTATCCTGAATAAACTGGCCATTCAGTTCTGCCTACCTAAAATTGTTCCTGTGGCTTCAATTGCTCCTATTCTTCACTTCTTGCCATACTCCTGCATTCCTTCCCTAGAGGTGGCTGCATTTCAGTGGTAAGTGAAGTAATTCATCTGTGTAATACATATAATGACGAACAATGACAGAGGCACAAACAATTCCACATAGATGCCCTGCCAGAGTCCTTCGAGGTGGTTCCAGTAGAGAGGGTGGAGGGATACTGAGGCCAGTGAGGCCACACAAACCCTCTTCTTTGGAGCTCTCAGCCTCCACATATCCCTGGGGATCTAGCAGCTTTGGGGTGACCCACATGAACTGTTTGGTGGGGAAGCAAACCACATATTTGCACATGAGATGCATGGAGGGGAGGGGCAGCAGAAAGGGGAGAGATTCTCATGGAGATTTCTTCCCCCAGAGCCCTGTTCCAGGGGCGGGGTATCTTGGCTATGGATGAGCCAAACTACGGTTACTTCATCATAATGTGGGTGTAAACAACTAGATCCATGGGGCATCTTTTAAAAGCTTGTGTGGTTGTAAGTTGTATTGGTCACATGACTTGTGATCAAATGATGGGTTGTATGGAGGGAGGAAGAGGTGCTTTGGTTAATGGTTACATTTTATCGTGAAATGCACACGAAGCGCAAACTGCAGTGTTTCTGTGTGATCCTGTCTGCCCAACAGAGGAAGTTATTATCCAAACCTCCCACTAGGACTGTGCTCGCACCAAACCCATTCTTGTTTAGGCTCATGTAAGACCGCTTCCTTTATGGGCTTCCATAAACTTTAGTTCAAATAATATATAAAACCTTGTAGGATTTAAGCTTTGTTTCTGCTAGACTCTATGTCCACATTCAATTCTCTCATACTGTGGAACTTCATATATTCTATCCTGCAGGAAAGAGGAAAGCTGATAGTGGAGATAAGGAGTCACAACTGGACTCTGAAACATTTTTAAGAGAAGAAAACAGAAAAGTTTAGATGGCGGGAGCTGGGTCACAAGGAGGAAAGGATTAGATCCATAAGCAGGTCATACCCAAGGATCAGATTGCGGGGGGGCGAAGGTGAGAGAAGGAGTTGCAGATCTCTCCTAAACTCCATCCATTTATGACTCCAAAGGAGAAACCATTTATAGTAGATAATGTAGATCTTCCTAATGTGATCATCCCTTTCTTTCATGCTTTGATCAGTGAAATAGTTGTGTTGACAGTACATCATCATTAGCCTCAAAGTTAACTCAGGCAATTCACATTTCTCTCAAAGCTGTTGTTCCAGGAGGGCTGCAGATGCATGCAGATGTCACTGCATCTGTTTGCATTTGAAAAGTCTCCTTTACAACTATAGAGACAAGAGAATTAGCCTTTTAAAAAGTGAAAGCTTAGATTTTGGGTGCAAGCAATCAGACAGTGATGAGGCATTGTGAAAAAGCATATGTAATAGCCCTCCTATTTCTCAGTTCCTTCCTGTATATGCGCCCATCATGATGGCAGATAAAGAAGGAGGAAGCAGAACTGAGAAGCCATGGGTTGTAAAGATAACTAAACACACTTTCTCTAAGAGTAGATTTATCATAGGTCTTTGTTTGCCAGGACTACTGCTTGAATTAACAAATAAAATAAGATCAAGGATTTCTTAAACACCTGCTAATACCAACACAAGAAGTGCTGCTGCAAAAAATATTTTTAAGGCGTTACATTCCCTAGCATTTTGTTCTCTGAAATTACATAGTGGTAAAATAACAACTCTTTGCATTTTTTTAAGTATTAATTTTTTAAAATATCAGCTTGATCTACCAGTCTGATTTGACGTTTTATTACTATGGGTCTCGTTAGGATGGTCTTGTTGCTAAATACCACAGAAATTTGAGGCTATGTCTAACCTGCCCTGCAGTTCAGACTGGGGTGTCTATGAATACAATGCCCTCCACAGTGCTACACTGTAACTCTCCCATTTGGATGCACAAAGTAAAAGGTTCCCAATTCACATTAATATAGTCCTATCTGAAGAGTACTATACTAGGAAGGTTTTATTTCATTGCCACAGATCCACACGGAGAAGTTACAGCACAGCACTTTTATGTGGACTGCTGTTCACACCCCTGTAGTGCCAGCTGCAGTGCAGTGTTGACAAACCCTGTGTCAGGAGACCTGGGTTTTATTCCTGGCTAGGCCCCAGATTTCCTCTGTGATTTTGGGCAAAATGTCTTTGGGCCACTCATTGCCTCACCTATTGCCCCATCTATAAAATGGGGATATTGCTACCTCACACAGGGGAGCAATGGGGGCAAAAAACCTAGCTGGCTTCAAGACTGAGCTTATTAAGTTTATTGAGGAGATGATATGATGGGACAGTTTAATTTGGCAATTAACTGAGTTTTGACTACTACCAGTAAATATGCCCAAGGGCCTATGAAGGGATATTAGATGGGGTGGTTTCTGAGTTACTGCAGAAAATTCTTTCCCAGGTGTCTGGCTGGTGAGTCTTGCCCGCATGCTCAGGGTTTAGCTGATCACCGTATTTGGAGTTAGGAAGGATTTTCCCCCCAGGGCAGAAAGGCAGAGGCGCTGGGGATTTTTTGCCTTCCTCTACAGTACGGCCTGGCCTGCGTTGTGCAGGAGATCAGACTAGATTATCAGAAATGTCCCTTCTGACCTTAAAGTTTGAGTCTGTGAGTGTTGTTGTGAAGCTTAGGCCCTGAGTCAGGAAACATCCCTATTCAGAAAAGCACTTAAGCACACTTAACTTGAAGCATGTGCTCACATCCCCTTGAAGTCAATGAAAGTTAAGCACATTCCTTATGGCATTCCTAATTGTGGTTTTAAATTTTTTAAATATTTGTAAAACACTGAGATCCTCAGTTAAGGGCTGCTGTTGGAAGTGCAAAGTGTTAGGACTGAATCTTTTAAATTCAGTTCCAAATTCAGGATAACAGACTCACTCAGTTAGGCAGATTTTCTTTTAAAATTCTGTAATTTTCTTTCTAAATTTTATGGCTAAATTCTACAGTGTAGGGAATCCTAGCCAGCTTTTTAATGCCTTCTTGAATAGAAACGGTGGTATTTTGTCAATTTTTTCAAGAAAAATACCATTTTGAAAGTCAAAATGTTTTGAAAAACGTGGCAATTTCAATGAAATTTTGTTTAAAAAATATTAAATGAAGCATTTTTTATTAAGTTGAAAAATCCATTTCAACATTTTTGGAACAGACCATTTCAATTTTTCATTTTGAAAGAATTTTTTAAAACAAAATTAATTGTTTTTACATTAAAAACACTTAAAAATGTAAAAAGGTCAAAATCAGAAGTAAATGCTTAGATTGACCCAAACTACATTTTTTTCCAGAGTTTCCTTTTGTAGGAAACTTCTAAATGTTTTGGTTTTGTTCCATTTTGGAATAAAAATCAAAATCCTGGAATTTTTCACAAAAAAAAAAAAAGAAAATCGGGTTTTCCACGCAGCTCTATTTATGAACCTTACCAAAACAGACTTGTTTTTCTGACAATTCATCCTTGGTCACATAAACAGAGGAAAAAGAAGTACATAGAACTATTTTAACAGCTCATTTGGGGAAGCATGTTATTAAAGTCAAATAAATGAAGTAAAACAGCTATTATTAAATGAAAAAAAAAGTCCTGTTAATCCAACATTAAGGTTAAAGATTTCAGCACACAAGGCAGGAAATTACAGTACAATCCCACCAGGGAGCTGCTAGCCTATGCTGAATTCTGCAGCACCAGGCGTTCAGTGTTGTAACTATTGTTACCCATGCTAGCTAGATCCAAGTTAGCACAGGTATGCCTACCCATGCTGCAATCACAACTTCTCTTGCAGTGTAGACATACCCTAAGTAACAGATAAATCTTGTTGTTGTGCCATAAACAAAACAGGTTATTGAAAAAATACCAGAGAGTAAATTGTTTATATGGAAACAACCGGGATTGGGGTAGGGGAGGGTGTGTTTGAAGGAAACAATTTGTCTTATATAAAAATGGATTCAATAAACAAATTCCATCTGGTTCCCATAGCTCAGAAGCTGGGGTGGGTGGACTGAGGGAGGGAAATATGATTTGTCAAGGCTTGCCTGGAAACAAGAATAGCCTCCTTAACAATAGAGAAATCAAATCAGCCCCCTCCTGACGCTGCCTGGTATCACAAACAGATTCATTTCATGGACTCTATGACCTGTGTTTCTTTTCAGTCCACAAGATCATCATTACAATACTGTCTCACCTCTACCACTGAATAAACTTCATTGGAAAATTGTAGTGACACAAGCTGTTTCTCTCTTTAATACATATACAGTGACTGCGAATCATGAAGTCCAAACAGCACTGAACTGGTTAAAGGGAAGCTGCGCACAAGACTCATGGTCCTATCCCACAGATGCTAGATGAACTGAATGTGAACTTAATTAATCTCAAACAGTGGGAGAAGCAAATGTGTTTGTTGTTTCCTGTTGAATGCATTCTTCATAATGGAGGCATCACCAATAAAAACAAGAAAATGCATTATAGTAAGATTATGGATCTGATTTAAACTTGTATTGCAATGAAATTTCAGCCTTAATATAGAGAGAATAGTTCTAACAGTCCATGTTCCACGTTATCCTCTATCTGTGTGTGGTTGTGATATGTACAATCACTCATGTACCAACATTCCTCCATAAAAGCATCTCTGTAGCCTTAACTCTCAATTTCCTTGTTTTAGTGGGTTTAAAACAGGCTGCTAAATTCATAACCTTGTATACAATAATTGACTTTTTTGGTAACAGTGGAATAATTTGTGTAGGATTTCCATTGGTGAAGTAAAAGGTTGTGACTGACAGAAGAGATTTGATGTCCAATAAAAAATTAAACTGCTGAAAGCTACAGCACAGACGATGCTCCTTGAAGCAGACTGCAGCCTCAAAGGAGGACCTAATGTTCGTCAAATGTTTTGAGAGTTTCAGGAGAAAGGCATTATAGAAGTGGAAAGTATTATTTAAACATTTGCTCTCAAATGTTGAGCCACAGTCCCTCCAGATATTCCGAGCTGCCTCTCAGCTCTTCTCTCCACTGAGGGCTATTTTCTAATAATAATGAACTTTAGGGATTTTCAGTTCAAGGTACTTTCTGTGAAAAGCAGGATGAAAATCATACAACTTGGTATAACCGATTCTGAACACATGCATCAGAAACTGCATGGCCAAGATTTTCAGAAGTAACAAGTTGATTTCAGATACCTCCATTTTTGGATATCCAACTTTCAGATACCTTCAAGGTAGGATTATTAAAGGATGTATGCTCAGTACTTTCTGAAAATCAGGCCTCTTAGAGATGCCAGAAGTTGGCCGCCCAAACATTGTGGAACGCAAAAATCACAGCCAGGGTTTATTTAAAATGTAACAAAGGTCTGGAATTGAATGTAGTTTTTTTGCCCTGTATTTAAAACATTAATCTCAAGTCCTGGTTAAATATACCTTCTATGTGATTTGTATATTATTTGGTACCTTGGCAATATACTTTTGAGACATGTGCCCAAGTTTGTTTTGGGCACAAGTATTTTAAAAAAATTTCCATGTACAGTTTGTTTGTTTTTAAAGTGAGGATATCATCCAGTTCTCACTAACTATTCTAACAATTTAGAGGGGAAGCAACTAGAACTGTGTGAGTAACTTGCAGTGAAGAATATTTGCTCTTTACATTCTCAGATTGCCTTCATGAATTTATTCCTTGTTGAAATTAATTGATGAACAATTTCTACAAATAGTATTGGTTCTGTACGTTGTTCCCAGATAGTTAATTGCAAGTATTCAGCACAGCTGAGCTGTGGTGACTTCATTTTCCCTGACTCGATGAGTTTAATTATGAAAATCAGGTTTATGAGTCCAAAATTAGTTTTTCATAAAAATTCTCCAACATTTCCCAAGTGCTCTTGATAGTAAATTTGTTCAGTAGAATATTTGTCAAAAACAAACACCACCAACACCACAAATAAAACTGAAGCAATTTGATTTTCAGTAACATTTTTTGTAATATTTGCTCAGCTTTGTTTGCAATTTAGTAAACTAGAAAATGGATGTCACGCTGGCATTTTTCACTCCTTGTAAAGCAGTAATTCTGAAGACAGCATAAAAGCAGGATGATTTCTTGAAGAGATTGTGGTATAAGATGCATTTTGACAATTATAATAACTGTACAGTTCCACAGCAGTCCATTCCAGTCTAACATTTTTAAAGGAAGGGCAAGCATTGACAAGACTGCTCCATCTTCTTCATTTCCCATCAATCCCCTTTTTCTTCTTCTCCTCTTCCTGCCTTCCCCATTCCATGAGGTTCCTCTCACACACTCCTTCCTCTTTCCTGTTTTGAAGAAAAATATACTAGATTGCTGCTGCCTCCCAATTCAGCACTTTAATCCCTGAAGGAGGCACCAGGTGTGGCCACTCTGTCCATAGATCTTAGACCACCATAAAGATTAAGCTGCTACTGTTAAGGTGTTTATTTAGGAAAAGACTTTTAAATCCAATAGTAAATCTACACAAAGAGGTCCCAAAGAAGCTGAAAATTCCCAGCAGAGAATTCCCCCCCCCCCCATTGTGGGAATCTCCACTGATGGAAGCAGCATAGCTGCCTTCTGTGCCAGTCATACCCCAGCGTGAGTAGGGGGAAGGGACAAGCTGGTGGCATAACAGAGCTGAATTTCATTGCACCGAATATTCCACTTATGTAAGGGATCGTACATGATAGCCATGAAAGTTGAGTCCGGCTCTAACATGCACCAAGACTGCTGCCTTTGAATCTAGGAGCCACAACCTGCTCTGTGCAGCCACCCTTGACTCTCCAGTATGTCTGAGAACACTTGGGGTTTGTGGAGAATTGGGGCATCCATTTTCTGTTTGATTCTTAAGACTTGTACAATGCAAACAGACATAATAAATCTATTAGTTGCTTTGCCAACAGAACTCAGTACTAATATAAGGTGCCTGCATCCTGCTCTGACCAATAAAATATGGTATTTTGGTACCATAATAATTCAACCCTTGAGTCCATGTGAGAACAGCTCACGAATGTGCTGTGTATGTTCTCTCTCAACCTTTTCTGTAGTCAATATATCAGAGGTGTTTGGAATGCCTCTGGGATTGCTAATTGTATTCTTGGATCTAAAATGTTTGCATACAAAGTGTTTGCAGTTAAGGGCATGAGATTAGGATACAATCCTGAGTTTGATAAAATAAGAAAAAGAGAAAGGCTGTCTTCTTTGGTGATGGAAACTGTTGTTACCAGAGCATCCGACATAAATGAGATAATCTGATATGATTTACCAAGAGTCATACAAACATCATACAGACAGTACAGGTGTTGCCTATGGTATCAAAATACGAAGATCAGTAAAACATTCAATTACTGTGGGCTGGTAGGGAAAGACATTTCTTGGTTTGCCAAGGGCAGATGAATCCCTAGAGTTTTAGGAGAGACTAAAGGACTGAAGCCAATAATTTACTAGACTCTAAGGATATATCTACAATGCAATGAAGCATCTGAGGCTGACCCAGGTCAGCTGACTCAGGCTCAAGGCGATACAACTGCAGAGTCTTGGGCTCCAACCCTTGAGACTCTTTGCGTGAAGAGGGTTCCAGTGCCCAGGTTCCAGCCTGAGCCTGAACGTCTACAACTGCAATTGTATAGCCCCACGAGACCAAGTCAGCTGCTGGTGTTTCATTGCACTGTAGCCATACCCTAAGAGGCTCCTTGTGGCATAAGAGGAATATCAGCAATAACAGCGTTTTTGGTTCTGAAGGAGTCAATGGTTATTTTACACTGTTCCCACCATATTGCACTGTTATCCCTTTCTACCATTTGTACCATAGCCCCCCTTACCTAGCTCCTCTT
>ML675624.1:16660608-16736426 GCA_007922155.1 Mesoclemmys tuberculata | reverse complement strand
CTTTTTATAATGCAGAATCTGAGAAAAATCTATGAAAAATCCATTTTCTATTCACTTTCAGTATATGGAAATGCTCTGTTTGTGCCAGCAAGTTTCAAGTGACCTTTTAATATAAATATTTCAAAGTGGGAATACCATTTTGTTAAGCTATTTATAAAAGTTTCATATTTTTAAAAATAATTTGAATAAAATGTTTTAAAAGTATTCTCAATGTAGAAGATTTCTTATCTTTTCCCCACCTCTTTTTATCCACCCACCCAGGTTGTAACTACCATCAATGGCATTCTTTGGATGTTTACACAGTATTTATTTAGGTAGATTGCTCAGACAAAAATGAAAGGAGCAGAGTCACCTATGGCACATATATAGCATAACCTCATGAAGGATTCAAAATTTGAAAGAGCAATTATCATGATGGGTTAGTGAACTAACCTTTCAGCCTTATTGAATGCTTCAACATCACTTCAACTTTACCAAAAATTGTTATATTGTAATGTGAAACCTCGCTTATGCTGCCTCCTCTTTCATTGCTGATCCAGTTACATTTCTTTTTGGATATTCCAGATAATCAGCACTCAACATCAAATTCTGACCCCCTTGAAGTCAGTTGCAAAATACCTACCGACTTCAGTGAAATCAAGATTTCACCCACTATATTCTTCCTTGGCTGACTTTTTACCTTTCTATTGTATCTGAACTGAGAGATCATCTCTTTAATGATCAAACACTTCTGAAGCTATTCTTATTACCCACCAAAATGGGAGTCTTCAGCCTTATAAACTGCTGAGGTCAACCAAGCTACTGATGTCTTTTAAGGGGAAGCAGTTTCCAAATCAAGTCAGAGAGATTAACAAATAGGACAGTATTTTTGTGCATTATTGTTATTGAAACAGGTTCACTAGAAGGGAAGGAAGTGGTCTTGGGATCCTCCAGAAGGCTTGACTCACTTTCCATTTAGTCTTTTTAAATTTAATATTCAAGATCTCAAGATGAGAGCTCTGAAGACACGGATGAACAAGAATTCCCTTCTCACCTGCCTAAAAATCTGCCATTGGTAAGGAATACAACCCCAAAGAGGGTAGAAGAATTTCCTTTGCTCCTTACTGTTCCTTGAATCGAGTGGATACCCCTGAAATCCATTTTTAGATTGTTTTCCTTTTGTTTATTTGCTTTCTCTTTTCTCTCAAGTCTGAGGAGCATGGATAGAAGTCGACGAATACCTGGCCACCCACTCTGAAGGTGCACACTCATGTTGGCCTGGTCATTTCCTAAGTCCTCCTATGGAGGATTTGGATCACGTTTCCAGTGAGTGTATCAGTGAAAAAGGAGGGGTAGGAGGGAAATGGTGGATTCTCTTTTCAGCTCTCATTAGCGATGAAGGGATATGCAAGCAGCATTCTTACTTCAGTATCTGCACGAGGCTGTCTTATGTCAGCCTGCCTCAATAAGCATGTAAATAGAAAAGCTTCATACACATAGTGGTGCAGTAGTGCCACTATAGTTAAGATTGTGTCATGGCATCTGTTTAAAGGTCAGCCTAAATCCTCTAAAATCAACATGCTTACTCAGATTTATTTGAAATTTGGTGTGCCTCAGGAGGCAGCAGGGTAGAGTTAGTGACCTGTATTCTGAGTCTTTTGAATTTGGGTTTCCGGAGATATAAGCCCCACCAAACATTTGACATTTAAAAACATGCTTTGTGGGTGGGGGGGTTATGGAGAGCTAGAAGGCAAATTTTTGATGAACTATGCATCAAAATTATCTTAATCTGTGGAGTTTGACACCTCAGTGTTTCTCAGAGATGGGATACATTTATTGGATGGGTCAGAGCATCTTTCTCTCAAAAATAAAACTGTCAGGATTTTGGAAAGGAGCCTGTCTTTGATTTCTCTCACAGCCCTGCCACAAACTTCACCCTCCACCAGTTCAGAAACATGACATAGTTACCCTTTGCTCCAGGGACTGCATGTGTGTTATGGATGGGAGGGGATGGAGAATGGGGGGAGTAATGGCAATAGAAAGATTTATATACTAGCGAGCAAAGACTTCAGGGAGATTAATTCTTCACTCACTGTGTGGAGGTCTGTGTACATTAGTGGAGATGGGGCATATTGGAGGGGGAAATGCAATGCATGGGCCAGGGGCATTACTGGAGAAACAAGCCAAAGCAGGGCTGGTGGGGCACAGCTGATGTGTGTGCAGAGTGGGGGGAGTGTGTGGGAAAGGGAGTGTTCTTGTACCCTGTCACACCACCCTTGACAACCAATTACCCCCCCCCCCCGAGATACAACAAATATGGATAAGTATAGCTAGTTGGAAATTCTTTGATAAAATGGTTTTTCAATGAATAAAAAAGCCATATCTGTCAATTTAAATGTTTATAAAAAGTTAGATTTTAAACAACATTTAATTTAGAAAAACACAAAGTGTTTTGATAATGTATGAATATCTTGTTTTGGTGTTTTCAGACTAAAAAGTTTTGATTTTTTTCATATCAAAACTAAATTCATTTTGTGAGAAATTCTATTTCAGAATGGAAAACATTTCAAAATCATGGTATTTCCTGTGAAACAGAAAATCTGGTTCCTGCCCAGCTCTATGGCTAAGCTGGCTATTATCTGCTAATGTTATCAGCATGGAAATAGGCAAAGGTAGAATTTAAATTCTTCTCATTCAGTGTCAGAGTTAATATGCAATGAAGAGTAAAACATGGTGCATGTCTCATGACTGTCACTTCAGGCTGTCTGCAGAGTCAGGGAGACAGTATTAGTCCAGTTTGCATGTGGTTCATATTGCACATATGGGATTTTATATAACATATATATATGTATATATATATATATATAACATATATATATAGAGAGAGAGAAGTGACAGCTTAGAATCTGCCTTAAAATCCTGTGATAAATGGAAGCTTCCATGAATGTGGAATACACTGGGCCTCACTTATAAAAACAAGTCTTTTGTTGTTCCATGCAGTCTGATGTGAGGAGCAAAGGAAATATTTTTGCTGCTGTCATCAGGATCCAGAAAGCATGGCATTAAAACTAGCTCTAGTTCCTAGTAGCAAGAGCCATTTAGTTCATTCTCTATGCAGGAAGATTTTTATTGTGAATCATTTTGATTTTGTACTTGAGTTTTCACTGTGTTATTTTACACTATAAATTAAAAAAAAAATACATTACATCTCCTTGATTGTAAAAATGTCTCTGAATAGTATATGGAACTATTCTGATGCTTTTCTGGTCCCCTTGAGCACTGTCAAAAAGAGCCCTTAACTGGCTTTCCCAAACATATATAAACGTAACAGTTAAACTCAGTCATGACATGGAGTTAAGCCAATGTATCATGTGTTTAGTGGATGCTCAGTTGATTTATTATTCAACTTAAACAGGCATATTTGTGAAATTAACATTCTAGATGGCCATTATGATGACAGTGCTTCTCCCAACACTATTTTTTATGATGCATACTTTCAAATCAGTGAAATAAATTCAGAGCTGTTTAGAAATATTGTGAAGAATGCCATCTTTAAAAGTGTTATCTATTTTCAATTGGAGAAGTCAATCAGTTTTAAGCAGCTTTAAGTTTTTTATTGAAATATCTTAATCTGTATGTCTCCCATTCACAAAAACCTGAAACAAAAACAACAACAAAAAGTTAGACTTGACTTAGGTCTATTTTCCCTTCATAAACTGTAACAACATGTCTGAGTTTTCCATGGTATATTTCTGCAAATGTTTTAACAGTGTTATAAGATCTTACTATATGGTTACATTTGTTGTCTCACTATTGCTGATAACAACTACCAGCTTCCATAGTTTCCTGGGTTTTCTGGGGATGGGGTTGGTTTCTTTACAATTTATATTACTTCACACTATTCTGTGTCCATAGAAAACAAACTTTACAACAAAATGTAATCAGATATGGATGGCTACAAGCTGGTTTATTCCTGGTGGATCAAGGGACAATGTGTTCGGAATACTGGTTGGAAGGATAATTAGGGTCAGTAACGCTCTCACCATCTGGAATTGTTACAGTTGTCAAGATCTGAGATAATTCATGGTGCTGTGGGGATCATATCTCTAATGGCAGCACAAATCATAAGGGAACAGTAGACAGGGATGAAACTATTAAGCGTCATAGCTTTAGGAAAATGTTCATAAAGAAAAAGAGGGAGGGGCCTTCTTTGACCTAATATTTTCTCTCAGACAGAGAATCAAGATGCTCTGATTTTCACCAAATCAGAGGGCTGTGTGATTTTCATGAGTCCCAGCCAGAACTGAGAGTACATCTCCTTATATGTTTTCAGTCCAAACTAGACCTGGTTGTACAGACTCTTACATACAATTCCTGCAAACCTTTGTTTTATTATGGACTGAATAAAAACAAAACAAACAAAAAGAAAACCTCAGGAACCTACAGTAGACATTTTGGTAAAACATCCTTTATAGTAAATGGGAGTTTTGGCAGAGAAAGGACTGCAGGATTTGGTCCTGAATGATCAAAGCAATAATTAGTATGTGGAATTGTTTCAGAAAATTAAGATAATGGGATTAAAATAAATCTTTAAAGGATTTTTGTGTGAAAGTCTAAACTATTTAAGAATGTGAAAACAAAATCTGCAGAATTGCTATGAGATTTTCTGAAGAGCAGCTATGGCTGTTTTGATTAGAAAAAAGGTAGTTAACATTGTAAGGAAATGTGGTTTTTATGCACTGCACCAATATATACAGAAAAATTTAGAGAGACATTTGTGAATGGATTAATTTGAGAAGCATAGGTGCTGTACAACAAAATCAGGCATCTGAGTCTTAACGTAGCAGGGACTGTCCTAAAAGCAACATACATTCTCCTCAAACTGCATATAAGGAAAAGGAAATTGAGAGAGACATTAAACTGCACATCACTTAGCAGAAGTAGTAAGCTGTGTTTGAATGACATTGCTGTAAGGAAATGTGCAGTAGTCTTTGCCATCTCTGTGGAACAGTGACTGTCATATACAAATAATTAAACACAGATAAAGAGAGTAGCTGAGAGAAAATAATTGCTGGGAATAAAATTAAGAGAAAATGGCTGAGTAAAGCTGAGGTTTTATATTCTTGCATTAAAGGATAAATATATTTAGCATTTGATCATAAGAAATTTTTATTTTAAAAGACACAAACACAAAAGAGAGATTTATTAACTGTAGTAAATCAGACATACATTAAGCACACTGTTACACTTAATTTATCCATGGCTATTTCTTCCCAATTTCTACAGTAACATGAATAGCTTTACAGGGAGATTCCATAACACACTAGGAGCTACATAAACTAGGAAGTTGTGAAAGACACAAGCCTAAAAATGACTAATTCCTGCATTATCTGATTTAAAGCCAAATGCAAAGACAAATATTAGAGATGAACCAAAATTCTCTATCTGAATATTCCCTGAATGTTGGGAAAGTTCAGATATGGGTCCAAAACTTTAGACTCTCCCTATTTCTTTAATTTAATAAATGAATAGCTAGCATCAATACATCATATAATAACCCACAACCTTGAATAGACCACTGTAATCTGAAGCATCTACTGATCATTTCTGTTTACTCAGCTATTAGAAAGAAGGTGATGCTTTTGGATCCAATCCAACTTCCTTCAACTCTATGGGTATCTTTCTACTATACTCCTCTTCAACAGGTTTTAATCAGTGGTTCCCTGCACTGGTGGATTCACACATCTACCCATTCTGTCCCAGCCCTCCACCCCCATTTTATTACTGCAGAGAGAAACACTCAGCAAGGCAAGGAAAGTCTTTCTGTGCTGCCTCTCAACAGCCTGATGCATCCACCAGCAAAGAGAAAGCAAACCGTCTCACAATTTTAGAGACATCTGCACCAGGGGGCCATGAGGACAGGACTTTGCCCCCCAAATATCAGAAATTGGTTGGAGGTGTTGGGTTTTTTTTTTTAATTAAGTATCTTCCCCCACTTTCCATTAATAAACTGAATCACAGTAATTTGGGACTCAACTACTGTAACCACTTGTCTCTCTGACTTTTCAGCTACCCACTTTGCTCTCCTCCAGTATATTCAAAATACTGCTGCCAAACTCACCCTCCTCGTTGGCCCTTCTCATCATATTATCCGCTTTCTCCAAGTCTCTACCTGGCTTGGATTCCCTCTGCATAAGTTTCATACACCTTACCAGGATGCACAAGGGGGAGGCAAGCAGTGGCACAAGCCCCTCCAGTAATTGTCAGGGACACAGCACTCCTCCAGCTGGAAGTCTTCCAGGGGACAGTAAGCTCCTGCCAGGGCTGGGGTGGCAGGAAGAAGAGCGAGCTCCTCCCAGGGCCGGGGAGGGCACAAACCATGCCCCTCCAAAAGGAGTCAAATTTAAACTCCTGAGCACGCCCCTGCACATTACCTTCACTTTCAAGGTTCTGCCCACTTCTGCTCATGCCTGCATCTCTGCTACCCATCGTACAATACTTCTGTTTCACCACATGCTCTACCAATTTACTTCCTGGTTCTTCCTTCTCTCACGTTACACATGTCCCTGTGCCTTCTTAATGGTGCTCCTGCCCTGCACACACATCAATTGGACTCTCTAATCCTGTACAGCATAAATCATTCCTTTTCTCTTCCAGATCTCTCCTCAAAACCCCTCCTTTCCCCACCCATTTCTCCAGCAACAAGCCTCTAGTTTGCTAAAAACTAATATTAAAGAGGATGAGAGGTACCTATCTAGCACTTATTTTTTTATATGTTCTTTTCAGTTTGTAAACTCCTCCAGGTTGGGATTCATTATATTTGAGTAAGGTACCTACCACACATTTGGTCATTATAAATGGTAACTATTATTAATATTACTAATTTCATGCTCTCCCCCCACACATTCTATGGACTCTTAAGCTGCATTTATATAAAGAATCCAAACACCATATCAATATGGGCCTTAATCCTTTGCCCCTGTCCTGACTGCTTTGTACCATCCTTAAAGTGGCAGCAGAAGGTTCCTGCTGGCACAGGAGAACTTGGATGGTGCAAAACCAGTGTAGTTGGCTCTGAACCACCCATTTCTCTCCCATCTCTGCCCCTCCCATACACTTTGCACAGGTAGCATGTCAGGGGGTGGGGGGATGGGAACGGGGCATTGTGACAAACTGTACCCCAAAGCAGCATACTGTAAATCCCTTATTAATCATTTCTGTACAGTTGTAATAATTCATATTAAGCATGCCACATAAAATATCTAATGAAAGGTCATAATCTGCTAAGCCCCATTGTGCTGTCAAAATATGCATATTGTTTATATGTATCAAGTTATAAAATTTTGCTGTTGTTACAATATTTTATAAGCTTGTTAGTAACTGCAGAAAAGGCACCTTCGCCTAGGAGGGGCTCAGCAGCCATCAATCAGCAAAGGAGTTGTAAACAAAGGATTTGCAATACAATGACCATTTCACAAGGCTATACAATAGAGATTGCTCAACTCTATGACTCACTTGAATGGGAGAGATTAAGCAATGTGGTGACTCAGCAGAGCCCACCTGGAGATTCCTAGACTAATGTCTAGTGGCCACCTGGTCAAAAAGATATAAAAGAAGGATGAGCGGCTGCATGCCTTGTCCTTTCTCCTCCTCCATCTATGCTGGAAGCAACAGGAATCCTGGAAGACTAAGACTGGACCCAGGTTTAGAATAAGCCTGCATACCGAGAACTGGAACATCAAAGTGGTGTGAGAAAACTTCTGGATCTAGATACTGCCTAGTGTTAGAGGTTTAAGATTTAGATTGCATGTTTATCTTTATTTTTTTTGGTACTTACCTGTGATTTCTTATGCCTGCCACTTATACTCACTCAAAGTCCACCCTTCTGTAGTTAATAAACCTGTTTTATATTCCTAACTAAATCAGTGTGTTTCTGTGAAGTGTTTGGAAAAATCTCCTCAGTTAACAAAAATTGGTGTATACGTTCTCCACATTGAGGGGTGAATAGGCTGATGAACTTACTGGTCGGACTTGTGACCAGGATAGGATAGGGAAACTTCAGGGTGCACGGCAGGGAACTAGGGTGGACTGGCGGGGGCCTTTCTCTGTGAGATTTGTGAGTGGCTCTGAAAGCATTCATGCAATCTAGCTGGGCTTAGGGCTCCATCTACTGTTGGGCTGAATGATAACACCTGGAGGGGTTTGCTGCTTGTCACTAGCAAAGTAGTGTGGGAGTCAACCCAGTCTAGGGAGTGAAGGGGGCACAGCAGCACCCCAGTCCCAGGTGACTCATCACAGGCATATGGTGCTATGCTAGATCCCTGGCTGGTACTACAAGTGAATTAAGCTGGGGTAAATTAGAAACAGGACTCCTCTACATACACAGAAGATGATGCCTGAATTTGGCCACAAGCTAACTTGCACTGAGTGTCACTGTTCTGCAACAAAAGGGTTTATAATGGCACCACCGTAATGCTGAGTTATAAATTCCAGTTTTGAAGGTGGTTGTTTATTTACTGTTTAATTTTTCTTACACACATATCATTTAAAAATCACTGATTTTTTACTCCAGTGAAATATTCTTTCTGGTTATGGCCTAACATTCAGGAGTTCTAGGGAGTTTTCTAACTTGTTATATGCAGCTATTTCTCTGTTACCATGACACCCACTGATGCGCAAGAGACTGGAGTCTAAGAACAGAGAACAGTAAAGTCACATGAGAAGATGGACAACTGACAATAAGACAATGCTAAAGGGTACATACCAGATCCTCAGCTGGTGTAAATCAGCATGGCTACATTGAAGTCAGAACTTTAAGTCATCCCTGGAAGACATCTGTAAATATTTTTAAGGTTCACATTTATTAAAGACCTTTACACACATTGTTTGGTGTTGCAGCAAATATTTTACTACAACTGTCTATTAATTTGCATGGAATTATTAAAGACACAAAAAATTTGGGAATGAGCATTGGTGAGGATTGTCTAACCTGTGACACCTTGATATGCCTCCCACATTGTCATGCTTGTATTTCAAGAAAGCAGGGCAGCTGTATCTTCAAGTGAATCCATGGGAGTTGTGGGTGCTTGATACCTTTAAACACCAAATACAAAAATGTCTCAAATTGGGCACCCAAAAACAAATGGTCACTTTTCAAAAGCTTTGACTTAATGTTCTCTGATATTGACTGGTTGTCTGACAATTGAAGAGCAACAGAAAAGTATGTTCAGAAAAGTAATTCAACATGTTTTAAAATAGCGACATTGAATATTATACTATTCCTCAGTCTACTTCACGTTCTGAGCCTACCCTTTGCTCCAAATTACTGAAAAGATAGCAGGCAGAACATTTGTTGCCTGATGTTCTTGTTTTCCTATTGTCATTGGTGTCCCATGGTTAGTTTCTCTGTTGTATTCCACATTCCCAGTTAAAAACAAAACCAAACAACTCAACAACTTTAATTTTAACAACATCTGAATGCCTCCATTTCCACGTTGTTTTCATATTTGGATGAGTCTTAGTATTTTGAGAATGAGAGGTCTGATAAATGCAGTGTGGACAGATACTGTTCAAGTTTCTCTTCAGACCACATCTGATGGAAAGCCTCCTTTCTTTCAAAATACATCCTGAACGGCATTGATCCCTGACTCTGCAGTGCTGGGCTTTCCTTGAACAGAGACGATTAATTATGTCGATTACAGACCACACTTACTTAATGAAAATCATGTCATTCTATCATGTGGGCCGATCTGAATTAGAACATGGGTGTTCATCAGTAATAAACTAATGCATTAATCCACTATGCTTACTCCCCCCAGCCTGATATTCAATTTGCCATACATTTCTTAATTAAACATATTACAGTTATTTTTTAAAAAGATGATAGACAAGGGTGTACTTTATTTTAAAGCAATGAAAGCCCAATGAGAGAATATTTTTAGTGAAGTAGGAAAACATGTCATACTAAACAATTTATCAACCAACCCTTGTACATTGACACTATCAGTGACAAATACTTGGTGCTTCAAAGACAAAGCTCTCCTGCAATGTATCTAGGTTTCATAGTGTACTGTGGTACACAGTGACAAAAATTTCTTCCTGAATCCAGCTGGTACTATAAAGCATGAGATTTAATTACATAAATACAGATGTTATCCAGTCACCTTAAAATTCTAGCCATAGCTTTTGAGTCTACAAACTCATGGTGCTGTGAATTCTATAGGTTGATTTGAAGGAGTGAAAAGTAGTATTTATTTTAATTTGTTTATCTCAAGCTATTCATTTTATCAAAGAACAATTTTATCAAAGAACGAATGGTCATTTTACTAGGCATTAAGGTATTGAAGGGACTAATTAATTTTTCTTATAATCTTCATAATTTAGAATAACAATCTATTCACATCCTCCCCACTCCAGCCTAAATTAGACTTTACACCAAAGCTAGCCAATAGGACCAATGCTACAGCCAGCTCACTGAATTCTTATGTAATGCAATGTGGTCTGCATATTCAGTACCTACAGAATTCTGCTCTATAAGGAAAAGCTATGACTGAAGAAATTGATTCCTTTGCCTGTTGTTGTTTACATTTCAAAAACCTAAAATAACAAAGACAGACAGAAGGCACCACACAATAATTACTAAATCAATCAATAATTCAGCATTTTGCAGAAGTGATTCAAATGACCTTCCCGAAATGAAGCTAATACTGTATATGAAACAAAATCCTTAAAATCAAGGTATGGTTCAAACCAAAAACACAAATCCAAACTCTTGAGATAGATCAGATATGAATTTGAATTTAGCATCTTAGATACCACTCCCTTGAAGAAACATATGAATGTTAAGCAGATTCAAGTAGGTTCGTAATGCTGAGTTAGTTGTCTTAAAGGTGATCTCACTCCTTTATGTCTAAAGAAGACAGTGTGTGGTGGTTTGTCTTTTACATTAAAAAATCAGGTCTTTTCTATCTTGGAAAACTCTATGGCAGCTGAAAGACAAATGGAATTGTGATATCACAAGCAACAAAAAGAAAAAAAAGAAATCTGATTAAATGAGAGGAAATTATTTGTATTCACAGCAGGTGAAATCCTGGCCCTACTGGGCATCGACTCCAGTGGGAACAGAATTTCAGCCACTCTTCAAAACTTTTTTTTTTGGTTTGTGTTTTAAATACCTATTTAACATAAATGACTTAGAAGCACCTGGAAGAAAGGATGGCTTGAAGATTTAGCACCTCTGCCTTTTCACTTAAGTTGTAAAATGTTCAAACCTACATTTCTGAGACTTCCCACAAGTCTGCTCACAAAACCAGGGAAGCGCAGACAGTCCTGAGAAGAAACCAAGCAGATTTTATGTCTTTCAGCACTTCTTTATGCTGTTCTTCCTAATAAAAATCCTCCACAAATTCTTATCTTTGTAGGTCAGCTTTAATTGTCTTGATAAGCTATCTCAATAGTTTAAAGAAAAAGAAAAAGATAGCTTTTCAATTACCAGTGGCTTCTTATCTACATCCTATCTAGCAACAGCTGCTAGGTAAGACAAGCTTTTCTTACATGGCATCATTAACACAATAACTTGTAGAGATGGAGGTGTTGCCTACCTTATAATTCAAACTCCTACAGGAAAGAGGTGCTCAGCTGTATGATGTTTGGGAGCAGCTAACTGATATTTTGAGATGAGGCCAGGCACAGGTTACTTTCTCTATAATCTTGTCTATACAAGAGAATTTTACCAAAATCTTAGAGAGATTCCTAAATTAGCACCCACTGAATTACTGGGGAAATTATCATGCAATCAAAAGTAACCATTTAATCAAGAAACCCTAAAAACCGAGGGAATTTGTACAATTTTTACTGTTTTAACACTGGTTCAGCTGCATTAGTATTAGCCATATTGGGAACTAGTGTAAACATTTTTCCAGCTCCAGCAATTGTTTTCAACATTGTGTAAATTAGACATGCACCCAGAAGGTATAATTGGCGAAGTGCTGAAAATAGCTGTTGAAGTTTGAAAGTCATCTATATTAGGGCTTTCAACATTACTAATACTCATGCACTGAACCAGTGCTACAACAGTATGAATTTTCTGTACAAATTCCCTGGTTTGTCAGGTAAGTATCTTTCTTGATATAACTTCAGTAATTGGGAATTAAGGGTCAAGTTGCTGATTATTTAAAACATTTGGCATATATAGGTTAGTGAGATATAAAAGTAGGATAGTACTACATACAGAGTCTTGACTATCTAAGCTTTTATATATATATATATATATATATATATGAATATATATGAATATATAGGAAACCTGGTAGTGGACAGTTATGGAATAACCATCTATCCTTAGGGAAAACTTCTGTTTTAACCTCATCAATTAGTGGTTAGTTTATGCTTTGTAGCATGAAACTTTGTATCATTTTTTAAAAATCCTATTTAATGTAATGAGGGATGTTCTTATTTTCTCACTGAACACATGTAACTCAGTATCCTAACACAGGTGCCAAAAAATGGATTAATCCTGTAGTTAGAGAAGAGAGTGGTTACAACTACTCTATATTATTTTAACCCCCATCCTTCTGTCCCTACACATGCTTTCAATGGATAACGTATTTGGGTTACAATGTTGTTATCAGAGTTAGGAAGAGTCACTCCCTGCAAAAAGAACAATGAGTTACTGTATACACTGATTGAGGAAATGTCTCCTCAGGAAATCCTTGTGGTTTGCTGTCTTTATCAAGCAGGAGTAATATGCCTGTAAATTATGCTTGGCAGAATGCTATTTGACAGCACCACAAAACCGTCAAAATGAGGCAGAGTCTTTCAACTAAGCATCTTCATCAGCATCTCGAGGAAAACACCTATGTAATTAAAAAATTCAGTCTAGCAGGGAACCTGCAGAAAATGGCTTGTGCCTACATAAGCTTTAAGAAAATACCCAGTTACTCCACAAAACATGCAGCCCCTCCCTTTTCTGTATAACTTACTGAGTCTTAATGTAGTGGAGGAAAAGCTTGACCTATGTAAGTATTTAAAATGCATCCATCACTGTGACACCAGGATTATAAAAACAAACGGTTATTCCAAAGATTAAAGTCTCTCCATTTATCTTGAGGTGTACTAAGAAATGGAACAAAGGTTTATTTGTTTAATTACATCATAAACCATCCTTGGGAAATTATAGGGGTAAGGCTTCTGAGAAGAGATGGGTGTGATGGAATGCACCCCTGTATTCCCACCCTATATTCTATCGTAGTAATCTTTGTATAAGGCATGCCTTGTGAGGTATCATTTGAAAACTCTTAACTTGCTGATCAGTGATGATATGATAAAATGCATGTAGCAACATTATGTGTAAAGTTATTAACATAAGGTGAAATCAGGACAGATGTGTGTTTCCAAGATAAGTCTGGGAAGTGGCTAAACCAGTTTCTCAACAACAAGGGTCTGGCTGATGCCCCAACCAGGTGTCAACAAAGCTGACCGGCCATCACCTATTAAATGCCCATTCTTTGTCAAGAAAGGAGGGGCAGGGACAAAGAGATCTGCATCTTAGCAGAGAAACAGCATGAGGTCCCCTTCTTCCAACTATGGCTCTCAGATGGAAATGCTTTTCAAAGAGGGACTGAAACTATAAAAAGGAGGGGCAACTACCCACACTTTTTCTTCCTGCTTATCTTGTTCTCTGAACCTGAGAAGACCAAGAAACTAGCCACTGGATTATGGGGAAGGACCATTGAGCTGAAGAGTTTGATCATTATGCTGCTGGAAGCATGTGGTGAGAAACTTTGTTTTAAATATAATATAATTTGTTAAGTTAGGCACCAGAAAGTGTTTTATCTTTATTTTTCTTGTAACCATTTCTGATTCTTGGGCCTCATTACTTTTACACACACAATCGGTCTCTTTTGTAGTTAATAAACTAATTTTGTTTTTTCTAATTGAGTGTGTTTAAGTGCATGGGTAGCTCCATTTAGGGTGATAAGTTGTGTGTATTTTATTCCCTTAAAGGAATAATGGATTTAATATATTTGACCTGTCCAGGAGAGAACTGGTACAAGATATACACTTCTGAGGGAAAATCCAGGAGTTGGGAGTGTGTTGGGACCACCCTGAAGTGTAACCAAGACTGGTGAGAGCTAAAGTGTGATTGGCAGCCTGCAGTTACACAAAAACATCTGGGAATGACCTGTGTGCTGGTAGGCTGTTTGTGAATAGTCCAGGTTGGAAGCTACAACAAGGCATTGTAAGGCATCAGGTTGCAGGGCAAGGGTGACATAGTCCCCTACAGGTCTGGATTGTACCTCAGTATGTCACAATGGGTCAGACATTTTAATCTGAATGTGGTCAGGTCGCTAGTCATTTAATACCTTGCGGAGGGGTATTTAACAGCCATAGGCCCAATTCCTTGCACATCTTGGATGTTTCAATTCTAGAGTCCCTGAAGCATCATGGTCAAAAGAGATCTAACTCCTCTTTCTAGAATAGGATGGGAATTTAGGCACTAAGGCAATGGTAGCATTGATGCTTAGACTTTACATTGTCATTTCTCTACTAGGCTCAAGCTTCCTCGGCTCTGCATGATGGTCTTGTATCTTTGCAATCCCAGAGGCTGTCAGTCATTTTGTAGAGGTACATACAGAATTGGAGGAAGATACACAAAACATGGATTCAGACACTAACTCGACTCTAACTGGATTTCTTTTGCCCAGGACTTATTTTTCTGCACAGCTTAATTTTGTGATTAAAAGTATCATCAGTGTTTCTAATAACACAGTTTAATATTACCAGAAACTTTACTATATTGGCAATTGCTGTGTGAATGTCCTCTGCCGTTTATTATGCTCCACATATTTCAGAAATGGCGCTATGAAGCTACAAGGCAAGATAACTGGTCTTTTGGAGTTTAAACTGTTTGCTACCTACTGGCTAGTGCTACTTCACCTGTCTGAAGTTGAAGTGCACTACAGAGGGGATGGTAAGAACAGTCACGTTACAGCTGTCAATTTGGCTCCTGCTATCTACAATGGGGATTGCTCAGTTGATGTAGGTTATAGCTTCTTGGCTTTGAAATGACTAGATCTGCAACTGATTTAAAAAAAAGGGGGGGGGAAGTATTGGTTTTGTCTGTGTTGGGTTATTGGGCTCAATGAAAAATGTTTTGTTTAAACATTAATATTCAGCATCCCCTTATTCCTGAAATTCTCACATACAGACTCTCATGTTGCTGATAGACGTCTTTGTACAAGAATTGTGGACTTACCTCATGAGAAAAGGTGTTTTCTTTCAGAAGCTTGAGAATATACCACCACACTTTAAATCTGCAATGCAGAGTTCATTCTCTCTTTGTTTGGTTTTCTATTTTATTCATAACTTTCTACTAGTTGGTTATTAAATAATTGGAAAACACAGTTCAAAAACTCCTATCAAAAAATAGCAGTTGGAAAGTAAAGCTGTCTCAGAGATGTGAGAAAATGTAAACTGGCACAATAACTGGTTAAATATAAATATCTACCCTTCCACTGTTTTGGGGAGGCCTAGATGGGTGAGTTCACAACTGAAACTAGGTTAACAGGATAACCACTCTACCATCTCTAAATAAGAATTATTGCTTTAGACACATATAATTAAAGTGTATTAATTCCATTCAATGTATGCTGAAATCCCTCCTTCAAAAGACCCACCTATTCCCTGAGGCATCAGACAATAGTGCATACATGCGACTGTTTTATTCTTATTGTTATGCCTTTTTTTACTGAGTACACCTTTTGCAATTCTGTTAGCATAAGTACAGGAGTTAATTAAAAACATATTTGGCCCAATTAAAGTTTGAGAAGCGTGGGCGTAAACCCACTGACGTTAATGAAGCTGCCCCCTACTTGCATCAGGGTTGAGTTTGTCTATACAAGCTTGAATATGGCCCCATCTCAACAAAAATGATACTAAAACCCATACTGCTCAAATCCAACCACTCAGTAAAGACCTGGTTTAAATAGCATAATGGAAAATCAGCAAGTGGGGCTCTGTAGATGAATGGAAGGGGTAAGCAAATTCCAGAATGGAGGACTCTCATCCACAAAGTGCTGTGGTGTAGAAGCTTGTACTTAAAATGGTCCAAGGCAACACAAACACAGATCAGACTTCTATACAACTGTTTAACAAAAGGGAGGCAGATTGAATTAATCCAAAGAAAAAAGTCTACTGCTCCCACCTAAGGATGGTGTTGAGATCATGACTGATAAACAAGAGGAGAATTGAACTAGAAATTTATGAACCAAAACTGGTGTACTGGAAATTAGGTCTAAGTGGTGGACATAATAATAAGGGACAGGTTATTCTGCCCATCAGCCCCTTTTTAGGGGGACTAAAAAAAGAGACTACCAGTGTAGGGTTATCAGAACAATAGGTGTGTGGAGATGGGTGGGCTGGGACAGAGCAAGATTTACCATCCCCACTGCATCCTGGGACCACAACATGCACTGTAATACCATTGGGCCTTCATGCTGCTGATCCTGAGAGATGACCTGACCAGAACCAGATGACATTGCCACTTCTATCTGTTCTGGCTAAATCTCCAGTACCTCCTAGAATGTGACATTTGGGTTTGTGTTGTCACTCTCATCCCCGCTCCCTCATGTGTCCTTTTCCTTCCCCTACCATATTTCTTCTTTTTTCTCTCTCTTTCCCTTTGCATTCAGCTTAATAAGAGTTTAGCTCTGGTGGCCAAGGCTGTCTTTTGCAACACTGTTGTACGCCTAGGACCAGAAAGCCAGCTAAAAGTAATGCCTTAAACAGCCTGCTACCCATACCAGTTTGCCAGCTATCAGAGGGTATGTCTGTACTGGAACATGACACCAGCATTCAAACTCAGGCTCAAACCTAACCCCCCTTCTGTCTACATTCAAATCACACTAACCTGGGGTTCAAGCCCTACTGCTCTGCAGTGTCAACACAGTTCTACTGGACTTGTGCTATGGGCGCCCAACAAAAGTATTCCACAATCCACTGGGCCAATGTTCTTTGTTCTCTTGACAGTCAATTTTGGTAGACAAGTCAAGTTTTCTCACACTACACCACGAACAAAACACTAGAGTGGCCACCTTTTGGGGAACAAGAAAGTCTGGGATAGGAGTAGTTGTACTGGGGTCAACATAATGCTGTGTAGATGCTGGAGCCCCAGGTGGGACACCGGGTTAAAAAATTCCTAATTGGGGGTTACAAATGAGTGTAAAGGCTCAAGCCATATATTAACAAAGGTCTGCTAATTCAATGTTACTAACTGGGGCTTGCACTGCAGTGCAGACATACTGAAAATGGCTAATAGGACTGTGGGCCTTGCATGTGTTTCTCCTGCAGTGAGGCTGAAAGCAAATAAGAGTATGTCTACACTCAATAAAACACCTGCAACTGGCCTAGGTAAACTGACTTGGACTCGGGCTGTGGGGCTATAAAATTGCAATGTCTTAGTCAACTTGGGCTGGAGTCTGAGGAATAGAAGGAAATGGAAGTGAGCTAGGGGATAATCTGATGTAGGGCTCCCTCCATCGCTCCTGTTGAAGCTGTTCAACAGTGATATAAGAAGTGATTGAAGTAGGGGGACTGAACTCTATGTCTCCTCCCTCCCAGACGGTTGCCCTAAGCACTGGACTACAGTCATTGCCTCTCTTGTTATCTCTCTCTAGCCCACTGACTGTTCCACAATGAATACTTAAATAGTCATTGGGCCATAGAACAAGAGAAACTCAGTAGCCTGATGGTTAGGGTATTTGTGGAGCAGCCCCAGAGTCAAGTTGTTCCTGCTCCAGTTGTTAGATCACTTTCCTGAGAGGTGGGAGACCCTGTTCAAATCCTTTCTCCCCTGTAGGCAGAGAGAGGAACTGAACCTGGGTCTTCCAATTCCAGGTGAGTGCTCTAACCAGCAGGTTAAAAGTTTGAAGGTGGGATGTATTATCTTCTCCTCTAGCTGTTTTGTATGGAGCAAAGCAGGTGCCTTGCTTATTCACACAAGAAACGATTTGTGTCTCCAGCTGCCTAAGCTGCCTGACTCCAGGAAACAGGTTCCCATTTGTGGATCACTACGCTGAGACAAGTGTCTTCCTGCAGCTTGCACTGAGAGAGGCAGTGGTTTGTTAGTGTCACCACTGTTCACTGGCTAGTTTAGATGATTCCCCGCCTAGCATGCTGGCTTCTGTGGATCGCATTCTAAGGCCCCTCTCTCCCCCCGTTCATTGTACAAGAAGCCTAGCACTTAACTCAGGCTTTGTAGAGCAGTGTTGTTTCTGTGATTTTCTAGATGCCTAAATTAGGCAGTATGATGCTCCGCATTGCAACACCTAAGTCCCTTTGTGGATCTGAGTCTAAGGGCCCAAGTCAAATCCCATTGAAGACAATGAAAAGGCTCTCATTGACTTCAATAGGTTTTGGATCAAGGACTAAGAACTAACATTGCATTACCAGAAATAGTATCAGTATACACTTTTCCTTATGGGTATTAAGAAAAGACGGGTTTGTTGGATTCAAATTTTTGGAAGCTACTTAAATCAAGGCACTTGAGACCCAAAAATGAGTTATATAATGAGGAGCTTAACTGATATCTGCAGTGTGTAACTATTCCCACAGCATTCACTAAACTCCTCAAATCCAGTCTTATCATGCACTAGCTCATAATACCTAGGAAAGGCCTCTCTGGGGAAGTCTCATTTGATTATTAAAAAAACCTGGCAAGAGTCAGGAGAGCATGTCTTCATGATACTGCATGGTGAAATATCATTCAACTATTAACTGAACAATGAAATAACTAGAAAGCTACAGTGGCATTCCACTTCCACCACTTGTTATGCACCCTCCTTCCTTCCATTTAATTCTGGTGCCTCACGTTATTGTATTGGGGGGATAAACACTGTTATCTTTTTTCAATTTTTTTTTGAAACTTTCATTCTTTCTCACACCAATTTCCAAGGAAAAGGAAATCTCCATTTCTCCTTCTTGTGATGCTTTTCTTTCCTTTCTTCTTGTCTTTGTCTGTTCTATTTCCATCTCTTGTTAGGCCACTTGTGTAATCCTAGTCAATTTCATGCTGCAGTTGGCTCCCTGTGTAATGGTGTTTTTACCCATAGGCATATTGCTACCCTTTGTCTAGTGCTGCTGGCACTGTCTGATCTGCAAAAAAGAATGTAGCCTGGTCCATGATTAAGGTGCTAGTATGGGTGTTGGGATTGGAACCCAGATATCTTAACTTTTCCAATAACATGTGATGTAACACTGGGCAAGTCACTTAGGACTTGTCCACTTGGGACATAGTAAAGTGAATCTGAATGAACCAAAAGGTGTGAGTTTACAGTGTATTAGATAAACAACATTAAACTCATGTGGATGCTCTCATTCAGAACGGAGGTGACCTTAGTGTTATCTTTTCAAATCTCCAGTTTAAACAAGTCCTGGCCTGAGATCCACATTTTCTTTTTACCTGTAAGTGCTATGCACTTTACATTTACAAGGCAGTTTACAGACATTAGTTAATTGACAAGAATATGTACAAGTGAATCAAACTGATTTAAAAAAAACACAATGCTGTTTTTTTAGTATTTTGATTTCCATCAGACTGTATGCACTCATTTCAATTTAGGCACTAATGCTATTTTAAACATAATCTAGCACAATGCAAGGTTAGCTTTCCTGTTTAATCAGTTATTCTACTGTTGATTTGACACTAAAGCGTGCAACTTCTGTTTCCAAATTATCAGACCCAGCAACACTTTTTCACCTTCCTCTATCTTTCCTCTACATCTGTTGGCATATGTAATTTTTCCAGTTCCCGAGGTCATACCTGAGTTTAGTCCATTCCAGTGCCATGCCCATGTACAAACATATTTTCTTTTTAATTGTAGTAAATGCTCAGTTGTATTATGTTAGTCTTATCACTGTATTTAACGTCAGCTGCTTGAATAGATGGCAATGTCTCAAAATTAAGACCACTGAATTAAGAAAAATATATTCACAGAGTCACTAGCTATCTGTTCAGTCTCCAGACTAAGTATTTGTTTGGAAGAAATGTTTAACTAGCTCTGTCACCCTCACAATAACAGTAGTATCCTACGGCAAATTTCTGCATTTGCTGTGGATTATGCATAAAAAAATCAAAAGGCTGCAATTAATACCTAGTTATACTTTTTTCTCTTAAAATGAATTTAAATGCTAGTGAAAATGAGTGTGGCAATACCAGAGCCTGTCATAGGGCAGGGTAAGTTTGTCTATTAAGTTCTCCCAGTACACTGATCTGCAGTATCCTTGCTATCCAAATACTTAACAACAAAGTTTCCATTGGAAGACTAGACAGGGACCTAGTTTGTTTGTTTATTTTTACAACCAAAACGTTAACACTTTTCACGGGAGCCTGATGCAGACTTAACACTACCACCACTGCCAGATAACTACCATCATCATGCTTCTAGATCAGTAATCCACCGCGGCCTATTGATCAGGCAGCTGACTCTGGTTCAGCTCCCAAATGACTCGTCTTTAGACTTCAGGACCCCGGCTAGGCTCAGGGGTTTCCAAACGCTGTCCAGGACAGGCAGTCTCCGTCCCCCAAAGGGCCCCTCTCCCGCCCCCTTCCCGATCGCTGGGATTCCCGGAGTGACGGGCCCGCCCAGCGGCCCGCCCATGGAGGCCAGCCACCGACCGGCCCAGCACAGCCTGTTTCCGCGGGGCGCCGGTGTCCGTATCCCGGGGCCGCGGCGGCAGCGGCAGCCCTTTGGAGGGACGAGCCAGGCAGGGCTGCCCGGGGATGGCTGCAGCCGCCGCGGGGCCACAGGGCGCCCGGCTCGGCCTGGGCCTCCCTCTGCTGCGGCCCGGCCCGCAGGACCGCCCGGGGCCAGGCGCTCCCGGAACAGCGCCGCGGGGGGTGACGCGTCTCCCAGGAGCCGAAACCTGCCCCGCCGCCAACACCGCGGCGGCGCGCGGCAGCGAGGGGGTTAATCCCCGCCCAGCGCTTTGGCGGCAGCTGGGTCTCTGCGCTCAGTCCCCTCCCCCTTGTCCCGGCCTGAACCGCCCAGCAACGGCGATACCTGCTCCGCGCCACCTTGGCCTTCTCGTACGTCATCGCCCCGCGCCGGCAGGGAGGTGGGGGTTGTTGCCTGGTTACGGCTGTCATCCCCGTGCGCCGCCGTTCGACATCCCATCCCCCCCACCCCAATTTGCTCTGTGCGAGACAGATACACACAGAAAACAAGCGGCGCCGGCCGAGGAGCGAGCCGCAGCCCGGACCGGCCTCCCCAGCGCCCCCTCCTGCCGCAGCCGCGGGCTCCGGCCGGGGAGGTAGCGGCTACCCACGCGCCTGCGGAGCGCCCCGCGCCCAGACTCACACATGCCTGAGACCACGGTGGGAGCGGCGCTGAGCCCGGCCGCCGGGGTTCCCCGCGCTGCTTGGCTGGGGCCCTAGCAGCGCCCCGGCCGCTGGAGCCGGGTCCGGCGGCTCCCGGTGCCGGAGTGCATGAGAGGGAGCGCGGAGAGGGGGCCGCGGCCCGAGCCACTCGTCTCTCCCTCCCGGACGGCGGCAGCAGAGACACCGGCCCGGGGGGAAGCTAGGGGGCAGCGAGGGCGAGGCGGCGGCGGCTCCAAGTGAAGAGACCCGGACACGCGCCTAAACCGCCGAGCAGCCCCCCGGAGCCGGGAGGCAGTGACAGAGACTCTGGGACCCGGCAGCCGAGGGGGCTGGACCCGTCCGTCGCTCAAGTTTCCAGGACACGCGGTTTCTCCCGGGAGCCGGCGTCTAACTTGCTGTGAAGTCCTAGAGGCCCCGGCGGGCAGCGGACCCCCCAGTCCAGAGCGCAAGGGTGAGCTCCAGCCGCCCCCAGCATCACCCATAGCGTGTCTGCTGCCGCCAGAGAGCCAAAGGCAGGACACGTAACCCGCCGCCGCTGCTCCTAAGGTCAGTAAAGGTAGGGTTGAGGGGGTCGGGTCCTGCGGGTCTGTGCTCCACTCGTGGCTTTCCAGTCTAGGTGAAACACGTGGATGCAAAGACCCGGACCCCCCATGAGCATGGGCAGGGGAGGGGAACTAAGTGGGACTTGGGAACATGCTGCTCTGTCCCTCCCGGCGGAGTGGGAGGAGAAGGGGGGCACCGTCATCGAAGCAGCCCCGCCCGAGGTTACCGCTGCTTCACATGCGCCTCACGTTGTCGGGAGCTTTGCACGGTCTGTTGAGCTAAGTGACCCTCCCGAGAGTACAGCTCTTCGTGCCTCTGCGAGAGACACTGTAGGAAAATCCTGTGTGAAATCAATTCCTGCCACTTTTCACCTTTCGACTTAAGTAGCCTCGGCTTTGTAAGGAGTTATAACGGTGAGAGGGGCTGATAACGCCCAATCAAAGAACGTGTTTGGGAATTAGGTCCCCTTTGAAACTTGTATGTCTCGCTTTGTATTTGCTGCAGCAAGGAACAACAGAGATACTGAAGTCCGGAACAAAGACCACGGTTTTTTTTTTAAGCGACTTTGAATCTCTTTCAACTTGCTATTCTTACCTAAAATACTAAAGAGTTTAACAAAACTGTACTTGTGCTTTATCAGGACGTCCTGTACACCAGAACTGAAAAATACAAGCATCTTTCAGAGCCACAGCATTTTCGCAGAGAGATTTTCAAATTTTTATAAGGTGGGATTCATCTTAATAGGGAGATTGTGGATTCCTGCCTTCCTATGCACAGTTGCACAACATCCTTCTGGAAACTGATGCAATTGATTACAATGGAAAAGTAATATTAGGGAAGTACTTAATGCATTTTTTCTGGGTTTTAATACAGTTTAGCAGCTGGAAATGAGAAGGAGGAGCCAGCACCATGTCTCTAGTCAGCTCTTCACACAATGCTATCAAGTGCTTTCTGGGTCTCAGTTTGGGAATTCTGTGCTGGATAGTGAGCCTTAGTATACAAAGTGTTTTGATATTGCTACATATAAGTTACTAAAAGGGATCTGGTGGTTGCTTGAGTGGGTATGTTCAGTGTTGTTTGCCAGCAGTTCAAGTTGTTGCTAAATTAAGTAAATAATATTTTATCCCATTACACAGGCTTTGAAAAATGCAAATCTTTCAACATAGATGTCTTAAATCACTGCTTTATGGAGAACTACCTAGTGTACATATGAATTTGGTTTGTCTAAGTTGGGCCTACACATAGGCTATATGCTAACTAAGAACATCTGTAACTACCATTTGAATGGTATTACAGATCTAGTTTCAGAATTAATAACAGAGGGATAACACTGGTGTCTGTAACTGTTTATATATAGGGTATTTTTTCCTAGCTGTCTCTGAAAGAGAAAAAGGAAAGCATTATAGTTTATCTGACACTTTTAATTGAATGGAGAATAAACAGGTTGACCAACTTTATCTAGATATATTTTTAGAGAGTGTTGTTGACTACCCTCCTATGTTTCCCTCCAATCAGCTTTTACTTTCTCCTCTTTCAATCCTACATTTCACTCACTGACCTTCCATGGGAGCAGGAGCGTAAAGCAGTGTTTCTCAACTTTTTAAGTAGCAAGTACCCCCTAACTTCTGAAAATTTTATTAAGTACCCCAACACTCAGTTTTCCACTCTGAGAAATACAATCTATTTCCCCTTTACTGCTGGACGGCTATTTCTCATAAAGTAGGAGAGTTCTGAAATGCTGTGTAGCTGTGGCAGATCACAACCCCCCCGGCTTTTTCTCCCCTCCTTCCTCTTCGCCTTCGTCCATATAGGAGCAAAGGTCAACGCCAGCCAATCACTATGGCCTAATAGCAGGGTCACGTGGTGTTCTCCTCACCCAGGTGCGAACTTGAGGTATGAGCAGGCATTAGAGGTCCACCAAAATGGATAGCAGTGTTCTCAATGGCTGTCCCTGGGGGGGGTGCAGGCCTGGGGCAAATCATGCTGTGTGGGCCCCTCTTATTTTTATACTGGTAAAATCTGGGTCTAAACTAGAGCAGTGAAATTGACAAGTAAGCCTTGGGTAGAGTCTGGCCCTGGGACTGCGCAAGCCGCTGGGCTCTCCGCCTGGCTTTCTGTGCACCATGCTTTGAGCGGGGCTGCCAGCTGGGCAAGTTGCAGGCGGCTGCTGCCTGCCTGCCAGCCCAGTAGGTGGGCGACTGTTGCCCGCTCTGAGCTGGAGCAGAGAAGGCTTCTGCACAGGCTGGGACCCGGGGATGTGGGCGGGGTCAAGCAGCTGCTGCACATCTTCAAGCCAGGGCGCAGAAGGTGACTGTCAGGCTCTCACCTCGCATCTGGGACCGGGTGGGATGTGGGCGGTTGCCGCCCTGCTTTCCAAAAAGCCGGCAGCTGCTGCCCACCTTCCCAGGACTGGAGCGGCTGCCATCTACCTCCCAACTAGGAGGTGGGACTGGGTAGGAAGTGGGCAGCTGCCTCCTGGCTTCCCCAGAAGTCGGCGGCTGCCACCCACCTCCCTTCACTGGGTTTTTTGGTGTGTACCCCCTGCCTGTGTCTTGCATACCCCCAGGGATACCCATACCACCGGTTGAGAAACTATGATGTATAGGAATCCCTCTGGATCTATTAAATAGTGCCTTTTTGGAGAGAGAATATGCTTTTTTCCTAAAAATTTTATATTTCTGCTGTCACTATTAGCTACGATTATTTCAACTGAAAGATTAGAGAAAAAAATACCTTGATCTGTTTTTTCAGTTTGTTTGCTCTAAGCATTTGACAACACTCCATTAATATTCTGGTTATCTACTGTACCTGTATAGTCAGTCAGTTTTCCCAGTTGTTTAAAGGTATTTCATCAGGAAGAGAGAGAAAAAGGGATCGTAAGACCCAAAAAATTGCTGTGGTTCTTGAAGGATACTAGAAATTTCTTAATTCCTTTTTACGAGACCGAGTCATCTTGAGGTGGGCAATAACAGCGGGAGTGTGTATACAACACTCACTGCATTAAGTTCAGGAAAAAACTGAATGATGCTTCACAACCCCCCAGGTTCTGCTGACTCCGGGGCAAAGAAACCAGAAGTTGAATGAGTTTTCTGCGGTGTTTCTGAGGATTAATAGGATAGTCAGTGTCTTTCCATATTTAATTTATACATATGCTAAAAGCAACATGGTTTAGTTCAATCTCATGATAACATTTCAACTTCCTTTGACATAAAGCTGTGTCAGTATCCTGAATCCAAATTAAATTTATCTTTCTTTCATTATTGTCTTGGTATTGTGCTCGTTTTCTCTCTTTCCAAATAAATTTTGAAAGCTATCAGATAAAGGAGGGAGTGTGATGTCCCATTTTAGATCGATCAATTTCAGTAGTGTTTCTGCAGTTTTTTACTGCCTTTTTTAAAAAAGAGAAAAGCCTATAATAACACATGAAACATTTCCACTCAGGGTACTTCAACCCTGAATTTAATGTGATATTTGGGTATACTGTCTGTTACTCCTCAAAATATATATCCGCTAACTGCATTTACGTATTTGTATATCTGATGTCAACATCAAGCCCTTTAAGATACTTGAACATCTATGACACTTTTGTGTGAGTGTATGCATAACTTTGTTTTGTAGAAAGGGGAAACAGTTCAATTGATGATGGTGGGTGGTGTCTAACAGATATAGCAAATGTTACATTTTAATTCCATATCCCGTAAATAAAATAATTACTGGCTGGGAAGCATTGTTTCAATGCGTTTAGTAGATTCATGAAAGATGATGGAACCACCTGGACTGAAATCTTCTGCTTATTCACAAAACGGATAAATTGCAAGCAGTGGCAATGCAAACTCTTACTGTCTTTGCCTCATTTCTGTTGTCTAGGGAGTGAGAAGGTTGTTCTGCCTCTGTATTTTTTCAGTTCTACATCTCTTTGAAACTGCCACAAAGAGTGCAAATTATGGTAGATATTTTTGAGATATGATCACCTGTTTGTTCCTTAGGAACTGGACTGAGGATATCAAATTTTCATTTTACATAAGCAGCAAATTTAAGGTACTACATAAACAAATTATCTGTCATGAAGCTGTTCTCTCTTTGCTTTAGCTCCATGTGCAGATCTTGATGGATCTGCAAAGAAGGAAAGCAGCAGCCAGAAAGTTCATTACTCACATAAAAAATACACAGTTCCTTCTTTAGAAAGTTTTGCTGCCCAGGTGTCAAGATGGAAAATTGTGGCCTTACAAACTTACTGCCATAAACGTGGTTTGAACGAACTTTAGACTGATTTAGAGGAAAAATGCTCTCTTGGATTATAAAATGGCCTGGGGAAAAATGTGAAATGTCACATTTTAAAGACATATTTTGATTTATATTGCATTCTGGCTTGCTATTTTTGTGGAGTGGGAGGGCCAGATATTCTGTCAGTGCTTCTGGCCTGAATTATTCTATACCAACATATAGACTGCCGTATCTTGTTCTGGTTGCCAGTCCAGGCCTGGCTTCTGCCTCTCCTCTTTCTGTCAGATTTAATTTTGGTCAGCATAATAATTGTATTCTTCCTATATTGGTAATCTTAGATCTAAACAGTAGATTTTAAGCAGCTTACCCAACATAATTATGACCTAGAAATAGGCGAGGTGAGGAGGGGACAGATGTGTAATGTAAACTTGTGCATATATTACATGCACAAACGAAGTTAAAAGAACACTATTAGGGTTGCAAAGTCAAGCACTGGGAATGTAGGAAATGCCAGAATTATGGTTGCCTATACAACCTTAATTTTGTCTGACTCCTGGCCTCAATCTGTGCCACAGCTCCAAGTTTCCTTGCCCAGCCAGTTCCAATCTCCCTTTTTCTTCCACTCCAGCTCTTATTTCCCTTTTCCCTTTGGTTGCCTTCTTTTTTCCAATCCCCCCAGGCTCTTTTCCCCAGTCTACTTCCCCATTCCTCCAGCAGATCTGGCTCTTGTCCCCTCAGCATTTGAATGAGACAGTTTCCTCCTTCATCTTGCCAGGGACTGGTAGGGGAGGCAGTCTCCTTGCTCTCTCAGGTCAGGTGCCCATACCCAGCACAGCTTGTAGAAGCCCACAGCTGCAATTGATGGGAAAGTCCTGCAGATCCCCAGGCTGGAGCATACCCATTATGGACAGAATTCTCTGAGACTTGTATCTTTTAAGCTCTAGCAAGTCTGGGCTCAGCATGAGGATGTGCATGTGCAAACTGATTTTTTTTCAAAAGGCTTAACATGGCCAAATTTGGTTGCCTTTTCTCAAGGATGACAAAAGGCACATACCTGACATAAAGCCCACCCTTCTACCAAATTTCAAGTCCCTTCTCCAAAGCATGGGGTATTAGAGCTTTTCAAGGAAAAGGTCACTAGAATATTGTAATATGAGCAAAGCAATGTTTTCCCCCAGCTTCGTTTTGAGAATGGCTTAACTATTTTGGTTAAAATTTTCTAAAGAAATTCAGTGAGACAAATGCCCAGCATGGAAAATTTCAGCCCAAATGGCAAAGTTATGAGCAACTAAAAGCAAGGGCTTATAGTCAGGAACTGCCTTTGTAATAGGCAGTGCTACCAACTCTGGCTATAATTGTATGAAACGGTCCCAGACCCTACACTGAAAAGATTGCAAAATCAGACCCCCATAGGCATTGCCTACCTTCATTCAGTGCACAAGGTGGATGTCTCTCACTGAATAGGTATCTGTTTAGTGTCATCTTGTCCTCATCTTACACATGGCTCCAGGCCTTATTTACTACACAGTATCAGACCATGCACTGAATATTAAAATTAATAATTTCTTCATGGGCTTTTCTATAGTGCTTATCACCACAGTATCAAAGTGCTTTTTATGAACATTTAAAGAATTTATGTTCAAAATACCCCTGTCCGGTAAGGTGCAACTAATATTAGCTAATATTATTTTTATTATGATAGCTCGTAGGAACTCAACAAGAACAGGACCCCATTATGCTAGGCACCATACAAACATAGAGTAAAAGATGATCTGTGCCCCAGAGAATTTTCAGTATGTGTAGTCGCAGGTTAAGGAGAAGGGATATAATGCACAAACAGAAAAACACAGTGATGGTGTGCAAATGTCATGCTAGTTTTTAAAAAATATTTTTTAAAAACTTCTATTCATGGAGTTTAGTTGGGGTAATCTTTGCTAATTAGATCAAAGAAGAAAGGGGACATACAAGCAAATGTGGCAAGGGGTGGAATAGGGAAGGAAGCATGGAGTGAGGCAGTTAGCTCCAACTACTTCCTCACAATCAGGACAGAGGAAACAATGTCCAAAGTCAAAAGTAGAAAGCAATATGACAGTGTGCTGCTGAGGTTGCTTCAGTCCTGCTGGTGTCTTGCTAGAATTTTTTTCCCCAAGCATTTGTTGCTCTGGCGAAGAGGGGTGCACTGCACAGCTCCTAGTATTCCCAGAGATGTTCCATGGCAAAAATAGTATGTGATCATCAGGGATCCTAGAAATCATTTTGCCATGGAAAAACATGGCATTTGCGTTTTTACAGATAATCTTTTTAGTTTTTTATATTTTGTGGAAAAAAACTAAATAAAAACTAAATAAAAATATAATTATTAACTAAATTTTACTGAAAGTTAGGGTGACTAATACATATTGCCTAAAGTGAAAATGGGACACTGCGTGGGGTGACAGCCTGAACTGGCCCGGGCCAGCAGCCTGAGCTGGTTGGGAAAGCCTGGGACTGGAATGGGTAGCCCAGATGATCCTCTGCACCCCCTAGGGGGACATGCCCCACTTTTTTGGCAAAACTGGGCATCTGTCTTGTTTGCTTTTACTAACTGATGATCTCAGAAACTGCAGAACCATTTTTGCTGAAAGATTAAAAGATAAACAAAAACCCCCAAACACATAAAAATCTGGCAGAGACAGGCACATGGCATTGAACATTGAAGTTTGAAAAAGTATTTTTAAGCAACCGAAAACAGAATCTTTTAATAAAAAGTGTTAGGTAATCTTAACTATAGGCATTGTTGCCTGCTCTTGCCTATAATTACACAATCTGTGTCTGTTGCACTAAATCTTGCAATACTGTTTACTTGATTTACATGTATTGCATAAGTTTTGCATTTCTATTTTATATTCTCACAAAAGGTGTTCTTAAAAGTTAATCACCGTGTACTCTTTAAATGTGTTAACTTTATTAAATTATACTTAGATTTAAGAAATCAAGTTTATCCTTCACTAGTTTGTGGACTTACGGTCTTTCAGGGAATTTCTTAAGTTGACATCATATTTGTGGGTGTTGGATTTATATTTTTTTATTTTGATGAAAGAGACTACATATTTGAATGCTATGTTGCTGACAGCCATAAGAACTTCAATATGCAAAAGGACATAGAGAGAACTGTCTAAGAATTTGCAGAGACTAAGAATATGGAATAAATTATATTAATATATTTGTTCCAGATACACTATATTTAAACAACATAGTATGAAAAATATTGTTGTTCTAAATTCTCCATTTATAAATGCTTTATAAATACCTTCTGTTGTATTGAAGAGGCACAGTCAATTTAAAAATTACGTTTGTGTATAGAAATGATTAAAACCAATCTAACACATATAGTTTAACTGTGAGCCACTGTCAGGCCAAATTATGGGAGAAGTGCTTCCTATGCCAAGAGTAAATTAATTGGGCTTCAAATCCTGGGTGGCCTGGGGAGGGGGAGTGAAGATGACTTAATATCACTTTCACTTTCTGCCCAGTCATAATTTTGTGGGAGAGGAAGAAAGGAAGTGGGCAGAGAAACGAGGCATCTAAAAGAGGTTGAGAATTGTATGTGGATGTGAACTAAAAAATCACAGATAACTTAATGGAATGAACTAATATATAGAAAAGGGAGATGAAAGGGAGAAAAAAAACGTGGGCGGGGAGAAATAGGTACCACAGGACTTGTATAATGGATCAGATTAGTGGTCCATCTCTTCTAGTATCCTGTTTGACAGTGCCAGTGCCAATTGGAACCCTGTTTTGGGCAATTATTGTATAACCTGCTGTAGGTTAAGTTGGTTGTTAGAAGTCTGATTATATCATGAAGCCTGACTGTTTGTTATAGAGCTAGCTCCACTATAGTAAAGGTTGAGTGGTTACTGTGTAAAGGCTGACTATTCTAAATGCTTTAAAATCTGTGCTTACTCAGATTATCTTGAAACTCGCTATACATCATGGGAGCGAGTGGCCCAAATTTGGGATCTTCTGAGAAAAGAATTCTCCAGTAGAATCCCTTTTTAAAACAAAACTAGCATCTTGCAAAATCACCTGATTCTTGTAATGGTTTTTGTGCATTTCTGGGGTTCAGACTATGACTTTAACCATCCCTCATCTGATATCAGTTGCTTGACGTTACTCAGTTAGTTCGTGACACCTTACTGCCTGACTGGGGAAGCAATATTGAAAAAGCTATGGACCATAGAGGTTAGGTCTCCAGAATGGCTTGTGCAAAACTGTTGAGTCAAAGAAATTTAAGTGTATATGTTCAGTGCACCAAGGCAAGGACTCTGGTGAAGTAAGAGAGATTCTAGGCAGATGGTTTTCACAGTGGCTGGGTGGCTAAAGCTGACATTAGTGAACTTGAGCTGCACTGTGAGTTTGAGCACTGACCTTGACAGCTTTCAGAGAAAGTGTTTTGTGCATGTTTCTCAATATCTGTCTGCATTACGCAGATGCTTCTTTTGGAAGCTTTGCCACAAGACCCAAAATTTCTGATTTAAGTCATCTGAAGTCCACTCTGATTTTACTTTAGAAGTATTGTCAAGGTCCAGCAAGAGCACCCATTCTAGGCTCCCAGCTCCTCAGTCATCACATATCTTGGCCAAAGACCCACATTTCTTTCTCTCCTGACCGGTTGTGTGGGGTGGTATTTCCAAACTGTGCAGCCTTGCCTATACTGGGACCTCCTCAGCGAAGTCAGGCTGCCTAAGCCAGCCTACTTTACTTCTCTCTGAGACGGTGTCCAGTGTAATTGGCACAGTCAAGCTACCACACAGCTCTTTCCAAGCAAGCATATTTATTCTTAAGGAAAAGCATTCCAGAGAAAGCATGTTAAAGACAATTTGATAAGCTTAGCAGAGGTCACCCCCAACTCCAACAAGGGCTCTGTTGGTGTTGAGTCCTTCATACAGAGTTTTTTTCTGTAGTCACAAGTTCATCCAAACTTCAGCTCAAAACAAGCACACTCAGTTTTAAGGGGCGTCAATAGGGAAAACTCTTGCTAAGGATTGGGGCCCCACTTGGACGAGAGTTCTTCTTTGTGACCCAGCAAACAAGGCCCTGAGTCAGTTTAGACTCATGCTATTCATTGAAAAATCTTCTTTGTCAGTTGGCCCCTGGAGACTCCAGTTTGAACCAGTGTATGCAACCCTCTCTCCAGGTGATGGTAGCTCTTTAGAGGTGTTATAACCTGAGTGAATTTGCCTAACCAGCCTTTGCGGTTCTTAGTTCCTGGATGGCTGTGGTCCTCCTCCACCCAGGAACATATGAATTTGTATAAAGGGACACTCAGTTATGGTCTGCTCCATTGTTTGTGGCTGGTGACCACAGTCGCATATAGGTGTTTGCCTCATTTTTCATTTAAAGAGGATTTGTCCTCATCTCCCATGAGATGTCCTGATGCGATTCAGTCTGCACCAGTCTTTCCGACATAAATTAAAACCTGGTGGTTCCTTGGCAGGGCCAACAATGAGCTGTTTGTTTTGAGTGGTTGAAACACTCCATAGAGCTCTCCATTTAGTCTCAACATTGAAGTCGAGTGTAAGAGTCTTGATTTGGTTCCCTAGAGGGTTATGGGATTTTAATCTTGTCTTTGGCAGGTTCTGCAGGTCATCATGCAAATGGGATCCTTGTGTTTGCATTGACATGGTTAAGAAAGTGAAATATCTGGACAGCTCTTCTAATCCATGGAGACTGGAAGTGCTATAGAACTGGGAACCAGTCAACTGGGGTTGATTTGAACATCCCTGTCACTATGTGCATGGCATTATTGAGTTGAATATCAAGAAGTTTAGTGTGACTGTTGTGAGACCACACTGGCACGCAGTATTCAGCCGCAGAGTTCAGGAAGGCAATTGTTGGAGTTCATAGGGTCTATGAACTGGAGCCCCTTGATGTTCCTGCCAGTTTCCTTATAAGCCTGACACGAGACCTGACCTTACTGCAGATGTTCTTGAGGTGTTTTCGGAAGGTCAAACTCCTGTCCAATGTAATGCCAAGATACTTTGGGTTAGCCTCATAGCTGACGCCCTGCTTGCAGAACTGCACGTCGAGTTTGGTATTAGCCGTTTTATTGTTCAGATGGAAAGTGGTCACCATGGGTTTTTTTGGGTGAGGCTTTTAGTTTCTAGCATTAGAAATAATCATCCATTATGTTAAGATCTTGGGTTAGGGTGCAGCTGATGGTATGGGAGTTTGTGTGCTGAGCAGCTAGGACAATGTCACCCTCATGTATGAATTTCCTCAACTCAGAGTTGATACATCTGTGAGCAAGATGACAGCCTTCATGTGGTGCTCCTGATAAGTGTTTTGGGTTTTTGTCAAGCTTCGTGTTTTGTGCAAATTCACTAATATATCATTGTCAACCGGCAATCACGTTACTGACCTACCGGTGAAAGTAGCAATGATTATATGGGAGCCAGAGTGATTTGGTGAGTTCTGCCTCTCAGAAGGGGTTAGACCTTTCTCCCTGTCCCCTTCCCACACATGAACTGGGATTTTGAAGTAGAGGGGATCTAAGCTCCTCTTCATAATGGTCCATGTGAGCTGAGATCTGGAGGGGCCCTGCACCTCTGGGGGGTGGTCTGATCCCTGATCTTTGCCTCCCTCCTCATGTAAGAATATGAATCTGGGGCATCCAGTCCCATTGTATGTGGTACTGAGAACAGGCATGCTTGTTGCGTGGTCCAGGTTTGCAGGAACTGACTCTGGGGAGTGGGTGATGAGAACAGCTACTGAGAGGAATGGAGCAGTTTACACATCTTAGCCCTACAGTTTTGGGCAGTATTTCATGTTTTCATTCAGTAGAGAACATCTCATTGAAATGAATGGGCCACTTCACACCTCTCTGACCTTTCTGTGCCGCAGATGATGTGCAGAGTACTTTTTCTGTACGTTAGGCCCTGATTCGGGCTAGGTACTCTGCATTTCTACTCTCCTTTCTTACTCCTTCTTGTCTCCACTTGGGACATGCAATTTTTACAGCCTTGCCACTTTCCCACATTCTCTCAGCCCCATGAGGCTTATCAAGGGAATGGAGTGGTGGGGAGGGCTTTGAGGAACACGTGGAGGGAATGTTGGAGGAGTTGGAGCAGTGATTGGGGAACTGGACTGTTAGGGGGGAAAGTGAGGGTTGGAGGAGAGCAGGGGGATGTGTCTGTGTGTAGGGAGGGGATTGGAACAATGCAGGGAAGAGGGGGTGGAAAGGAGGGTATCAGAAGTGTGCAGTAGGGGATTTTGGGGGCAGCTTCAGTTCTGTTCCCCAAAATCCTCCACCATCAATCCGTCAGTTAATGGTCCCCATCCCAGTAATATCTGTGGGTGCCTTACAATTTTTAATGTGTTTATTCTCACACACCACTGTGAGGTAGTATTACTTCTGTTTTACTGAGAGCCTCTGGGTCTGTATTTGAGTAGCTTGCCCAGGCAGCTGCGTCCGCACTGCTATTAGCTTGAGCAAAGTTAGCGCAAGTCTGTCTATCCGTGCTGGGGGTGCATGCTTCCAGGTGTGATGTCAATATCTAGTGAGACAAGGGACCTGTCCAGGATCATACTGGAAGTTTGTGGTGGACCAGGGATTTTAATTCAGGTCTTCCAAATCCCTGGTGCTAACCATGAGACTATCCTTCCCCTCATTCCCCCTCTGTGTCTGTCCCTCTGTTTAAAAAATGTCTCCAGGCTCCATGCTAGACCTCGTTCCTGAATCTTCTCTCCAGTTCTTCAACCTGTGAGTGCCATGCCAACACCTACATCTATGTGGGTAGGAGGGAAAATTGGACAGTGCTGGACAAAGACAGAGGTGGGAGATGATGCAGTAGCAGATGAGTTCAGCATGCTGCCAGAGCATTCTGGGACTGAGATAATCATTGCCAAGGTGCCAGAGGCAGAGGAGGGGAGTGGGCTGTGGTGTACACGAATGCTGATGAATTACTTTAAAAAAACCCAAGGAAATTAAATGCCCAGAATTTAGTTAACACAGAGTTAAGATTGCCCAGTAGTGCTTTATGCTCTTTCAGAATCTGGAGAGTGGCTATAAACTTAAACCTCTGAAAGCGAGGAACTACAAAGTTAAAGGAGAGCAAAGGTACTCAGTAGGTGGGCAGTGGTCCAGATCTGGGCTGCCAGAGGCTTTTTAGCAGACTGCAGGAGGCATGCTGGGACTTGGGGCTCCACTCCAGTGCAGTTGAATTTGAGCCCTGTGTGGGGCTGACAGTGGGAGCCTTGCTGCCTGGGGCTAACAGCCAAGTAGCTGCTGGAACTCCACCCATCACCCTAATCAAATCTGAAATGATGCCCCTGAGTCACAGACCCCGCAATTAAAATGTCCACAGTTCCACCTAAGAAGCTCTGTCTGTCTTGGTGAAACCTCCTCTGATTATCTGCTTTTTCCCTTGCTGTCAATCAGGGCTACTGCAGGTGTTCTCTGCCTCTGCCCCTGCCTCACAGTAGGAGCCATTCTTACAGGAGACAGGAAGGAGATGAGAGTTCAGTGGTTTGCTACAGCTTTGCTCTTACCTTCACTTGACTCCTGTGACAAGGAGAAGGCTCCTGTGCCTGCCTCTCTTCTTCTTTCCCTCTCTGCACCGCTTCTCCCTGGCCTGTGTGTGGATGGTGAAGAGTCCCCGGAATTGCAGGAGGAGCAAAGGTGGGCCAAGGTAGTCCCACCTCCAGCGCTTTTGATGTTTAGCAGCACTGTGTTTAAACATGGCAGCAAAAAAAAAAAAGGAAAGTTGACACTGAAAACTGTTAACTTAAAGAAGAGTGGACTGATGCTTAATATTTTATTATGTCACAACATCTAAAGGGTCGACCGGTATGTTACATTTGTACAGACACTGTGGCTGTTGTTAAAAGTGACACTACAAAATGAACTATGTGGATTTTGACCACAAATATCCACTGGGCTCCCATTTAAGATCAGACAAGATAGCTTCATTGAAGGATGCATATTTTCAGAGCGCAAATATTTTGCTCAGGCTACTTGTGCTCAGGAAAAATCAACTGAAGCTTTGTTGAGCTGTGTGGGGTAATGGCAAAACACAGGAAACTTTTTACAGATACAGGCGTTGTTAAGCAGTGTATGGTTACTACAGCTGAAAACATTTTTGTGGAAGAAAGAGACAATTACCACTCTTAGCCACAATAACTATTAGACATGCTGAGATGATGGTACAAGATGTTTTTAAGCAGTTCTGTGAGAAACTGAAAATTGGAAAATTTTCCATGGCAGTGGATGAATTCTCTGATATCAGGGACACAATGCAGCTTCTGCTATATGTCCAGTTTTTTGATGGAGAGAAATTTTGGAGGAGTTGTCCTTTATACATGACAGGTAAGGATTTGTTTAATTTTGTACAAACTCTTTTGTCTAATGAAAGCTTTTGACATGACTCAGATTGTGTCAATTACAACAGATGGTACTCGTGCCATAATTGGTACTCACTAAGGGCTTGTGAAATGTCTGCAAGATCTGAACCCCAATTTGATTTCCTAGCACTGTGTAATCCACTATCCAACATTTTGTGCAAAGCTTAGCAATAAGTGTGCTAATGTAATGCCAATGGTGATTAAACTTGTCAGCTTCCTTTGGTCCAAGTCATCTCTGCAACACAGACAGGGCAAAAGCTTTCTTTCAGAATTATCTGTTGGTTACGATGACCTATTGGTTCATAATGACATCTACTGGCTGAGCAGAGGGCAAGTACTAAGAAGGCTGTGGGAAATTCAAATTCATGTGAATGAATAGCTACATAACATTCCAGGGAAAAAGACAGAAGAGCTACATGCATTTTTGAGGGATACAACAGCCATGAGCATGCTGGCCTTCCTTATTGATTTAACAGGCCACTTAAATGATTTCAATTTAAAGCTACACGGGTGAAATCACAAGGTAGTGGATCTCCACAGGAGTGTCACTTCATTTCAAAACAAACTTAATCTCTTGAAAAGTGATTTGGAAATGGGAGATGCTGCATTTCCCAACACTGCTAAAGTGCCAGGACACTGCAGACAGGAATCCGATGGATCATCACTGGACAGGCTTCTTCAAAACTTCCAGCAGGAGTTGCAAGAATTTGAAAGTGTTGGACATCTTTCTGTTTGTAAGGAACCCATATGTGATCCAAGTAAATGGTAATTAGTGTGATAACATTCATTATTTTGTATACTTCTGGCATGTCTCCTCTGCAATATTAACAGATCTAATAATTTTCAATATCATTTTATACAAAACCTTGTAGCACTCTAATATTAAAATTGTGCCATCATAAGAATTAACCATTCATATTTTTTTTGAGTCTTAGCCATTTTCTGATTTACCTGTCTAGTAATTGTCACTTGTTGATTTTGCTATATCCTTTTTTGAGATGGCTTAATAAGAACTAAAACAGTATTCCAGGTGAAGACTTACAATGCCATCATACAAATTAATGGTAACACTATTCTCCATCCCATGCTTGTGCATCCTAGCATTTGATTTGATTTTTTTAAAATTTGGCCTCTGTTGCATGTGGAACAGGGTCTCCATTGAGCAGTCCGGTCTCTTCTGAGTTGACATAGTTAACTAAGAATCTGGAAAATTGTATGAGTAGTTCAAATAATTCTTTTCATTGACTTTTATCTGTCATTGTTTTGCCCACTCTTTTAGTTTGGTTAGGTCTGTCTGAAGTTCTTTCCTCACAGTGTTCTCTCATCTTGATTAAGACCTGGTCTACACCTGAAATTTAGGTCAACCTAGCTACATTGCTCAGGGCTGTGCAAAATGTCATGCATGAGCCCCTATTAGGGTCAAACTAAACGTTGGTTTAGACTCACATAGGTTGACGGAAGGATTCTTCTACCGACTTACCTCCACTGATGAAAAAACCCCTTCCATCATTGTAGGGAGCATTTACGCTACGGTGGTGCTGCAGCGTTATAGCTATAGTGTCTGTAGTTTGGGCATATCCTAACCTAATTACTTTTCATCAACAGATGTTGCTATCTCACTGATCACCTCTTTTTGGGACCAGTAGTACGTACATTAAACAGTCATGATGTGGAACTTTGTGGCATTCTGCTACTAATCCTTTCCATGTTGAAAATTAACCATTTAACCTTACTCTTCTTCTACTATTAGACAATTTATGACCCAACACACCCAGATTAATTTCTTTAATAATGTCTTGTGAGAGACTTTGGAGACCTTTTGAAAGTCCAGATTGCAATAAGAAGTAGTAGTTGACGTGGTGTTTTGTTGAGGAATTCTAATAATTAGTGAGACATGATTTTCCTTTTCAGAAGCATTGCTAGTTGGACACTCTCATCATATCCCCTTCTAGGTGTTTTATAATACTACCCTTGATTATTTTTTCAATCAATTTGCTAATTACAGATGAAAGGCTTACTGGTCTGTAACTTCCTGGATCATCTCTAATCTCTCTTTTTAAATATAGAGAGATAGGACATTTGCTATATTCTTGAGCAATTGCTGTTATAATGGGAAGTGGAGATTAACTAGTAAGCAACAGAAATTAAAATACCACCCAGAAGATGCTTTTCTTTCACCTCCTCTATTTGAATATTGGGAAATCCTCCTCACCCTTGACAAAAATGACATAGAATTGCTAATACTTGACCCATATCTGGTCCTTGTTTCTAAAATACAAAACTGCAAGCGTTGCAGATTCTTCAAACTGAGGTTTAAATGACCCTAGTAGCTCCATGGATTTTCTTTTACCTAAACTGCTTTGTTTAGTGGTGTGACAGATTGGGAATAGGAATGTAAAATTATGAACACCACTTTCAGTTGTAATCTTCACTTTGTGTTGTAATTTATATATTGGATTAAGATATCCAGGTTGTGTTGAAAACCAATCAAATCTTGACAGGGACTATCTATTCTAGACATGGACCTGCTGATGTAGAAACATGGGACAATGATAAAGCCATCAATTTTGAATGACTTCTTAAATGAAACAATGAGTTTTCTGCAGGTAGGGCCTTTGACAGAAGCAAGAGGGGTGTCTAGGGCCTGAAATTCTCCCAGTGGAAGCACATGGACAAAATAGGCACAGAGACTATCCTAAAAGGTGTGTTCTTCTCTGAGAAAAGGAACAAGATAACTGCCTCATGACGGAAGACCAGCTTAAGGAGAGAAGACAGGAACTTCTTCCTGCCTTTAAAGATGCTGATCAGACCTCATTTTCAGAATGGGTGAGATCAGACTTGAGGTTTGCATTCAGGATTTTATTTTTCAAAGATTTGTAGCTGTCTACTATTTTCAAGTATAAAAGTGATTGTGGCTAAGAATTATTTTGCCAAGCCTGTGTTTCTTGCCACATTGTCCCTGAAGTGTTTGACTACAAGCCAGAGCTCCCACAGGCAGAATGTGTTTAACCAACTGGGGGCTTAGGATAGCTGAGGCACTGGCTTGAGGGTCTAAAGCAGCCGACTGGGATCATACTTCCCAAAAAGGGTGTCAGACATGGGGTCTGCACATGGAAGACCCACAGCTAGGAGCCAGTCATTACCCTGGCTAAGGATTTGGCTCTGTTTGCAACATAGGAACCACACAGAGGGAGATCAAGGACAGTTTCTAATAAGTTGTTCTCAACCTCTCTCTGGTGGTGGTGGTTAGAGTAGCTTATTATTATGCACTGAAGGACAGCATTTTCACTCCTGTATTTCCTTTATCTTACGTCCCAGTACAGTTTCTGGCCTGCTTATTTTCTTTTTTTCTTGTCTTGTCTTTACATTTTGTATGAGTGCATAGTCTTTCCCCCCGACCTTTTCTTCTCCCCCCAAAGCACAGTGCTTCATGCTGCTTCAGTAGGATAGACGTGTCTATTGATTGCTTAATAGATTGGGCTATATGTGCTTCTGTGGCACTCAGCTGAGCCATAAAAGCTTGGATAGGAACGGCTATCTGAATCTTCAGTCTAAAATACATGAGCTGATCCTCTGGCTGGCTACATTAAGGGCTGTGTGCAGACAGGAAGAGAAGGTGTACAGCTTTCAAGGAGCCAGTTTTTGCATTTGCTTGTAGCTGCCAGAGCACATATACAGTAAAAAGTGAGCTTTCCCTACCTCCATGTCACCTTCATCTTGAAATCCCCAACAGAGACCTGCCCCTTGTGATAAACACATGACTTACATGAATAGAAGTGGAAATGAGAGAGAGAAGGTGAGTCAGGTAATTTATTGGATCAACTTCTGCTGGTGAAAGAGACAAGCTTTTTTGCTCCACAGAGCTCTTCTTCAGCTCACTCATCTTGTCTCTCTCATATCCTGGTAGCAACACGGCTACAACAACACTGCAAACATAAAAGTGAAAATGTTAAGAGCAATTTGGCTTTCTCCTTACATATTTTCTGTCTACATACTGTTTTGACAATGAAAGAAACATCACTTTCTAGTGCTCGTGCACTTGCACAAGACTTAAGTATTTGTGTTGAATAGCTTGTTAGGGAAGGTCTAAATCCAAACATAGTTAAAAACAAGGGGATATTGTGCATCTAAAGCTAGGAAGCTTAAAAACACCCCTAACAGCCCATAACTTTGGGGTGAGGGAAGGGAAGAAAAACAAACCAAATGTATTTTACCAACAGCCCTAGGCCAGAGCTGCATTACTTGGTGACAGTGACAGGAGTTTCCTCTCCCCTTGGTTAGAGCATATTGCACTCAATAAAATTATGAGTTCCTTCCCTGAAGACTTTACAAGCTGACTCAGAAATGTGTGGGATCACATTAATTTATGCAGAGGTGAGGAAAGTGTGTCAGTGGCATGATTAGCAATGAAAAAATTAATGAAAGGAGGTTTTGAGGAGGGTGCACTGCACACAGGAAGTTGGAGGATGTTCAAAGTACAATGGGTGCAATAAAAGAAGGTGTAAAGTCAGACGTGAAGTCACAGAATAGGGTGACCATATTAAACAAAGGGAAAACAGGACACCGTGTGGGGTTAGCCTAAGGGCTCCCCTCCCCCCTGCATGGCACTGCGTGTCTTCCCCATCCCCTGTGCAGGGCTACTGGTGTTGCTTGTTCGAGCCCTGCCTGCCCCCTGAGATGGCTGGGACAGGGCTCAAAAAAGGGACTGTCCTGGCCAAAATGGGACGTATGATCACCCTATTACAGAACAGCTATGTAGGTTGAAGGAGATAACAGAAATGTTGGTAGAGGGAGTTGTATGAGAAAAAAAGAGCTTGAACTCAATAGAGGTAAAGGTTAGATAGGAAGCCTCCAATGTAATTCTGGGGGCACACGAGAAGTGGTTGAAGTGTTGGAAGAGGAAGATAGACCTAGGGTATGTCTATACTGCAGCATGAAATCGATTTAATTTCAGTTTGACCTTCACCCACCAAACTTTAGAAGTCGGAGGAGCGTGATCACACCATGCTTGTTGTGTCAGGGGATTGTGTCCCCACCAGCCACTGCATCAGTAATGAAAGCAGTGCACTGTGGGTAGCTATCTCACAGTGCAACTAACTGCAGGGACTTTTGGGAAGGTTGTTGTCTTCCCTCCTCCCCTTCCCTTGTCCAAAACAGATGAATGATTTTTCACGCCATTTTTCGAAAGCCTTCCATCTCTGCCACATAGACCATTGCCAGAGAGGCATGGAGCCCACTCAGCTTTGCACTATCATTGTGAGCATCACAAACACCTCATGACTTATCCTGCAATATTTTGAAGGCTGAGACAGGAGCCACAGCGTGGAAAATTGTGATGTTACTCAAGTCACCCCGCTACCAGCCATAGAACGGAATAATTCCTGTTTGCTGCAGGCTGTCATGCACCGCCTGCAGTTGGTGGTGTGCCGCTTCTGGTCCTGGGAAACAAGCACCGATTGGTGGATTGCATCATTATGGAGGTGTAGAATGATGAGCAGTGGCTGCAGAATTTTTGTATAGGAAAAGCCACTTTCATGGAATTTTGTGCAGAGTTGGCCCCAGTCCTGAAGTGCATGAATACTCACTTGGGACCTGCTCTGACAGTGGAGAAGCGAGTGGCCATTGCTCTGTGGAAACTAGCAACACCAGACTGCTACTGGTCAGTTGGGAATCAATTCAGAGTCGGGAAATCCACCATGGGAGTTGCTGTGATACAAGTGTGCAGGGCCATTAATAGACTTCTGCTAAGAAGGGTAGTGACTTTGGGAAACATGCAGGACAAGTGGAGGATTCTCGGACCATCCACGTTCCTGTTAATAGTTTTTCCCAGGGGCAGCCCTCTGCTTAAGTGGACCAACAACAAGGAAGCCCATCCCTACCATCATATATTGTTCTTCTTTCTCTACAACAAGAAGCTGGACTTGGTATGTAACCCCAGAAATGAGATTTGCAATATATAATCAGCAGATGTGCCTTCCCCAGCATCCTGCGTCCAGCTGGGCTGTTCCAGGGTAACAAACAGCTAGCTTCCAGGGAGAATGGATACTCCAGTCTCCTGCCCCCTGTTCTCCTTCTCCTCCTCATTCACAGACTCATTGTCATTCATCCTGGACTTGGATTCTCCTGAGGTATCTATGCTGCGTGGAGGCACAGTGGTGGGGTCTGCTGAGAATCGCATGCAGCTCCTTGTAAAAGTGGCATGTCTTTGGTGATGAGCCAGAACGATTGTTCATCTCCCTAGTTTTCTGATACGCCTGCCTCAACTCTTTTATTTTAACGTGGCACTGCTGTGCATCCCTCCTGTGTCCCTACTCCAATATGCCACATGATATCTTCTTGTAGATATCCACATTACTTTTGCTGGCTTGTAGCTGAGCCAGAACAGACTCTTTGCTCCACAGATCGATGAGATCCAAGACCTCAGGTTGACTCCAGGTTGGAGCATGTTTGGGGCTTGCAGTCACCATATCAGTTCTGCTGCCAAGCTCTCTCTTGCCATGCTGACCAAACAGGAAATGGGAATTCAGAATTTCCTGGGGCATAAGGGGCGGGGCTGTTTCCTGTGTACATGGCCACGATGCAGCAGAGTGCAAAAGTCCAGAGCGGTCACAGCATAACATTGTGGCATAAATCCTGGCGGCCAACAATGTCGATTTACGCAACACTCTGCCTACACTGCTGCTTATTCGACCGATATGCTTCGACTTCAGCATCATGCCACTTGCAGAGATGGTTTTATTAAGTTGAACTTTACTGCAATTTAGATCAGTGAAACGGACCTGTGAATGGAGACACATACATTATGTGGTTGTCAGAAGCCATATTCTGTCGACCTAAATTTGCATTGTAGACCAGGCCCTAGAGTAATTTAGAAGTAGAATGACTATTGTGGCTTTCGTATTGGTATCCCCTTTTGAGCTAATTAGATTTGCTTTTTTGTGGTTCTGGTTTGTTCATGAACATACTTTATTTTAAAGAATTCTCTTTAAGTTTTGTAATCTCTGCTGGCATCTGTAAAATACAAGTTTTTATTTTTTAATATTAAGAGTAAATTTGACATAAAGGTAAATGTCTTTATTGCATAAAGTTGAAATTCTATGGCTTGTGTTAGGTAGGAGGTTTGAGGCCAGACTAGGTGATCATAATTCTCTCGGTCCTTAATATCTATTTTTTACTCCTTTGTGGTATAGAGAAACTTAGTTTTTTCCCTCCATCTGCTTGTCTCTGTTGTTTGGACTCTCCTGGCCACATCTTTGCTTTCTTGGCATGTAGCACTTCCCAACTTTCCCTTTCAAAGTCTCACTCAGGCCCCAAACGTTTTCCCTTCAGAAAGCTTGAGCAACTTGGATGATTCATAAATCCTCTTGTCTTTCAGGAAAAAGAGCGCTAAGACTGTTCATGAAGCTGGTGGGAGGGAAAAGTGGCAATCTAGGACTGCTTTTGCAGCAGACTTTTATGCTGCTTGCCAAGAACAGCAGATACAGTAAGAGAGGAACTTTCAAAGAAACCATAGCTTGGATCAAGGCGGGTGAGGGAAGATCATACTTGAAGACTTACTAGTATTCAAGGTTAAGATCAGGCTTGGGGAATGGTAGTTTAGATTGAAGGTTGGACTGTAGGTGGTATGGTCATTGATAGCTGGGTGGGAACTGTGGAATACTTTGTGCAAAATATAGGAAAGCATTGGAGAAAAAACTCCTTGTCTTGTCATAGAAAATGTCAGCTTCCATGCTATAAGGTTTCATAACCATCAAGTTCCATCGCTAAAACTCTCTTCGGTATTTGAGCTAATGTTCTTTTTTAATATTAATCCTACTTAAAACATTTAAACAGCCTTTGATATTAAAACACTGGAATTTTCCTTAGATGTTGAATGAATAGTTTCTTCAGAACTTATTGTACAGCAAGTACACCTGTTGAATCATTGTCTAATACAGTCCTTGCTGGTCTGAAGTTGGCAGCTTCTATGTTACTGAAGCTATTTTCAAGTCTGTTTTGCTGGCATTGCATCGCCCATAATATTAATATTTAGGTCTTAATACTGTTTTCCATTGATAGATCTGACAGCTGCTTAAAGGAAGCTGATCTATGTTATCACCCTGTTTCATATGTTGGGGAAACTAAAGAAGAAACAGATGTGAAGTAACTTTTCTTGGGTCACACAGTAGGTCAGCTCCAGAGCTGGGAACAGAACTTGAGTCTCTGGACTTCCATTCTCATGCCCTGTCTACTGGGTTGAGTTGCCTTCCATAAATAGGTGTCTTTAAGTTATAACTAATTAAGTGTAACTTCAGTGGTTCAGAGCAGATTTAGGAAAGTACTGTTTGGTTGGACTACAGAATAATGCCATACTTTTTATAACAATATAAATGGGAGATTTTACAACTTTGTTTTAAAGGCATTAGGAAACTCCTTATTCTGTGTCACTTTGTTGTATGTTATTTCATATTGCTTTGCTGAATTTTTTAATTTTGGCAACGTGAAACATCCAAAAATCAGATTTCTGCAGCGGAGGCACATATCACTTCAGAGATCCCAATTTTAGTTACTTTCACCATACCAAAAACAGTGAAACAGTCAGAGGTAGGTGTGTAAAAGACAGACAGAGAACCCATACAAATGTGTTAATGAATGGAATATTTCTTTGCAGAAGGATTTGGGAATTGACCATAAAAGTTTAGTTAGATAATAAAGGTGAGGGAGGGAAAGAAAGCTGTTGCAGAATGATCAAGGTTATTGACAACATGAGTTCCCCAGTCACACGTGTGGCCATATCATTATTGAGCACTTATTTCACAATGTGTGTAAATTAGATATAGATGATTTCTGCAGTTGAAAGATCACAACACAAAATTTTTGCTCGATTGATTGAAAAAGTAACAGTGTAGCCTCTTAAGGTTACTGGCTGAAGGTTTTATTACCCACTGTAGGTAAGATTTTTTTAATCCAGTGCCGTACAGCATAAAAATGGCAGTTGTTATTTAAGCCACGATTCTGAAAGACTGTAGACAAAAAACATACTCAGTACTGCAGATACTGAAAATTAAGCTTGGGTCCAGACCATGACAAGTGGAATTGACTTGTTCTTGAAAGTTAGAATTAGTAGGTAGTGACTGTACACATTTTGAATGTGCAATGAGACTTCACTATAATACTTTGGAGCGCTTGCTCCGGTATTGTAGAGCCAGATCTAAAAAGATCAGAACACTGCTCATTACGGAAAAGTGTGACCATTGGCCTGTAGAAGCTGGCTATCCTGTATAGTTATTGATGTTTGAGCACACAATTTAGGGTTGAGATTAGAGGTTGTTGTGGATTGCTATTAAATGGCGTTGAGATGCAATTCAATCAAAAGAAACCTGCAAAGGTGCTCTTGGCTCTGCCAATGCTTTTCCTTCCTTCCTAGTCTGCTGCTTGTATTCAAGAGTTCTCTGGTAGTAGGCCTAAAACCTCAATGGATTCTTGGATCCAAATTTAGTGGGTTCCTGGACCTTCCCCTATTTTAGTTTGGATCTGTGGATCCCTCCTTAATTCATCTTAGGCTGTCAATGTTCTGTAGTGTAAATGGGTATGTCTACACTGTAATTAAACACCTGTGGCTGGCTCAGGTCAGATGACTTGGGCTTGTGGGATTCAGGCTGCAGGGCTATAAAACTGCGGTATAGGCATTCAGGCTGTGGCTGAAGGCCGGGCTCTGGGATCTTCCCCCTTCTCCCTGTGTCTAGAGCCTGGGCTCCAGCCTGAGCCCAGATGTCTACACTGCGAGCCTGTGTCAGCTGACTCGAGTGTTTAATTGCTGTGTAGACATAGCCAGTATCACACCGCTCATTAGCAATGTGATAAAGATCTCTTGAGCATTTGGTAGTATTTGAATTGAAAAATAAATGTATTCCTGGTCCTGTCTAGAAAAAGCATTAAGACTCAATAAATTTAAGTAGAACTAAATCATGCAATTTCTGTAAAAATATCACTAAGTTGTTTTTTTATTTGGTTTCAGGAATTGAAAAAGTGAACTACGTTTAAGTGAACATTCTAGTTTTTTTGGTAAAAACAGGAATATTGCAAAGTTAGATGCATTCTGTGAGGTTTTTGATGTTTCATAGACTAACAAAAGGTTGCTTTATTACTAGCTTTAATGAACAAATCGCTTTATTGGCTTAGACATACTGGTAGCTTTGTGGGTCGAAACAGCTATGAGTTCTTGTTTCAATTCACCATTGTGTTAGAGTAGAGAAGTGATAGCCATTGACCTTCTGTTAAAGCACAATAAAAAGTTTTTTTGTGAAGAAGAAAGTGTGCAAAGAAAATAGCAATGCAGTTCTGACTTTAGTTCAGCAACTTAAAAATTAAGAGCCCTTGTACCTCTCTTAGTCTCACAAATGGTGGTTCAGTGGTTCAGTATAGAAACATAAAAGAACATTTACTTCTGAAAGTTGTTTTTCAAAGGACATGGAGGTAAACTAATTGCATTTGTGTGGTAGCTATAACAAAGATGTAATGAATATATGTTAATGTTGTTTTAACTTACTCTGGATGTTAAGAACTGTGTATTCGAGTTTTTTTTAAATGGGCAGCCTACATCATTTCAAATTTCAACTTTGGATTGTATTAAGTGAATGTGGGCCCTGTTTCTTAATAATTTGGCTAAATGAGAACATATTTTGTTTCAGGCTATAAGTAAAAGGAAAAAAGGAAGCTTGTTAGAAAGTTTCATTTAAACTTTCTTTGTAGGGATTCTTAGTACAGCAGTTCAGTAGAAATCAATGGTTGATAGAATATATCAGAGCTCAATATCTACTTAGTGATTACTGTACAATCCTTCATTTTTAAAATAATAAATAAATAAAAAGGCAAGACACCACCTCTAGTTCAAGAATTAGGACCAAATAATTTGGTGCCCTGAGCCACATCCCCTTCTACCTGGAATCTCATTGGTCAGATATATTTCCCCTCATTCCTTGCAACCACTACTTCAGCTCAAAGACCCTTTTTGTTCCTGATAGCTGAACTTTGTTCTAAGAGTTAATGCCAGCCTCCATGCAGAAACATAACACTAATCAGTGCAACTTTGCATGCCCCTAAAACATCCATAGAGTCCTCAGCTGGAATGGCAGGATGTCTTGCTCTAGGAAGTGGCAGCACACCCAGATCACCCTATTTCTGTGTGGTGATGCTTCCCCCCCCCCCAGTAGCAGTGTCATCACTGGACTGTGGTCTGCAGATTTAGAAAGACAGTAGTGAATCTGTTTTATGCTTGGTTTGTGTTTGGAATGTTATCTTCATAACCATAAGGGTTAGAAACTTTTTTCAAATGAAAGCTTTGATTCTGCAGAAACTGATGGCGCTTATCCAGGAATGAGTCATATTTATTCTGTACAACTGGGTTTTTCAAGTCATGATCTAGGGGAGAACATGCTATAGTCAAATACCACGTATTACCAGAGTTTTTCAGTTTCTAATCAGGACATATACCACCTAGTAAGGGTAGCCATTACAATACATAACTTTTTATCAATAAATATATAGGTCAAGTGCTTGCAGTAGGGAGGGTGTCGCTGTAGGGCACCTGGAACAGAAGTTAACACAGTGGTATAATATAACCATAATTGTAAAGATACTTACATGCTGAGGTTCCCTCAATAGGATCTACCTCCTGAGTCCTGGGCTGAGTTTCTGGCTGATAATCAAGCTGACTTCCTATATGGCTGCCCCTCAGTGTCCTAAGTTACCAAGAGATCCTGGGACAGCTCTTCACTGCCCTTCTTATCTTCCTTCTCCAATGACTTTTGCTGCTTGTTCCTGGGAGGCAGAGTCCCAACCGTCTTAAGTTCAGTAATGATGTTATTGCATAAAATCTTGTCCCGCGCCTCCAAAAATGTACAGGTTATGTGTCCACGTCTGTATTGTTTCCTGCCATCCCTAGTTTTAATGTAATTTCTCCTGAGCTGATGACTTTTTATCCAGCACTGGTATGTGTTCTGGCTATGCCCACTTTGAAACAGCTGTCTAGCAGTGTCCACAAGAACATCTTTATTGAAGTGTTTGCCTCAAGAATTTACTGCACAACCACTTCTCCCCATATGGCAACGAGATGTAGCGCTTAGCATGGCTTCAAGCAGTTGGTCAAGGCTGTTGTAAAAGCTGCTGGAATAATATTGTAATGCTGATATATTGGAATCCAGGAGCAAATGGGTTTCAGTGGATGAGGGGGATGGTTAGCTTGACCCCAGAACAGTGAAGGATAGAGTGCTAAGTAAACAGGTTGGTCACAGATGCTCACAAAGCAGTGTGGGATAACAGTTCGACAACTACCGCAGTTGTTGTGCATAGTAGCATTGTGTGCACACGAACAACAGATAGCACTAACTCAATTCACATAAAATTTAGTACACTTTGAAAGAGGATTCTGGAATTTGTGATACCTAAATCTGCATTTCTTGTCCACATTGCAGACCTGTGTTCTATAACTAGATCACTCGGGTATAGAAAATACATTCCTGAGTAACATCATTATATTGACCTAACTCCCTGTGTAGAAAGTGTGATATCAGCCAAATAGCTTCTCCCATCCACATAGCTCCTGCCTCTCAGTGAGGTGGATTAAGTATGCTGATGGGAGAGCTCTCTCCCATTGGTTCAGAGCATCTTCATTAAAATGCTACAGTGGTGCGCAGCTGCACTGCTGTAGCATTTTAAGTGTGGGCTTGCCCTTAGGGTGCTCTACGGAATTGTCGTGTACACAGGCATGTTGCAGGTCTGACTGACCTGAGTCAGTATGGACTGAACTCGGTTAATTTCATTTTTTGGGTTCTGACTGTTGCAGTGTTCCAAACCGCAAAGTGGTGAAAAATGTTGTGTTTTTAATTCCCAGTATGAAGTTTTTTATAAACAGAGCAAACAGTACAAACCTCTTAAACATCTCCATAGCTCTTGATATTTTTAATTAATAAAATTGAATGTATATCTTGGACAGCCTTGCATTGACAATAGTGTCTCAGTTCTGGGACCTGGATAAATTTCCTGGTATGCCTCATGTCTGGAGTTCTCATGAGGGTCTTGTCACTCTGACACAATTCAGGCTGTTTTTGATTCTCTCTTACTGTTTGTAGTACTTCATTATGTTTTACTGTGCAGATTATAACCTGAGACCTGATGTTACAATGATATGTTATCCACTAAAACTGGCTATTGTTAATGTTAACTGTAAAGAAGGTAGACTTTTATCTCATTGTTTGTAAACCTGCAGACAACAACAAACAGGCATACAGACATTAGTTGGAGACAGAGCTCTGTATCCCATTTCATACTAATTGGGTAATGAAAATAGAGATGATGGGGGGGGGAATAACTGTTCTACAATGGTACAGCTTTTTGGAGAATTATTATTTATTAATAGTTGTGCTGTGGTAATGTCTAGGATACCCAGCTATGGATTGTAGCTCCATTGTGCTAGGTATTTGTATATACAATGAAAAAACTTTTCTTCCTTCAAAAGCTTTGTGTCTTAAAAGGAGGAAAATTATAGAACCAAATAGTTCATTCTGTTTTATAAACATGTGAGGCCAAAATATTGCACCAAGTACAATTTTTATAACAAGTGTTACTATGTACAAATATAACTTACATGAAAACAGTTAGTAAGTATGTAACAATGGTTACCAACCTTTTGTCTCGTGCCGCACACCTCATACTCCAGGAACCTCTTCTCCCCACCCCCAGCCGGCAACTGCAGGAGGGGAGTGGAGGGGTAGAGGAGCCAATCCATTGTTCACACAGGAGAGGAGGAGGGAAGAGAGGAAGATTGAGCTCTGGTTGGTTGCTCTGCCCCTGGAGGAGGTGCAGCAGTGAGGCAGACGGTCAGTCAGAAGGCAACTCCCTTCCCCCCCCCCCTTGTTCTCACATGTACTTTTTCAAAAAATTCTGTGGCACACCTGTTCGGGCCTCACGGCACACAAGTGTGCTATGGCACACCGGTTGGGAAATGCTGGTATATAAGATTTCTATTTTAATATTAGTTTAATGTCATGAAAGACACTGGTTGTCAGTCTGATACACTGAAAATCTGCTCACAGAACAGAAAAAATACAGGCAGTTACAGTGCAAACATTCTTTAGCAAAAGGCCTCAATAATAGAGCTGTTCAGACAGTTGACCTCTAAAACGAAACTGTTGACAAAATATAAAAACTTGAATAAAAAACACAGTGAAAAATGTTGAAGTTTTCCAGTAAGATACACTTGATCTTGACCTGAAAGGCATTTCTACTTGGAGATAAGAATATTCTTAATTTTCCAATTTATTTTAGTTTTTAGACACTAAAGGTGTCCTCTAATGTTTCTTTTTTAATTTGTTTAACTTCTGCATTAAATTGATCGATTACAGACAAGCAGTGTGCTTTCTGAAGGCAGAAAAGGATATGATGAGTGAGCTAAGCTTACATTAAGGCAGTGGTTCCCAGTCTTTTTGGCTCAAGGGCCACAGGTATCATTGTTACAACACTGAAGGCCCATACAGTCTCCACCAACAGACCACCCCCCCTCCATCTTGACTGTAGCCAGATGGACGGAGTTGCTTCCCTCCTTCCTGATCTCCCGTCCTCATGGCTGCAGCAGGGAAACAGCACACATCCTGTAGCCCTATGCGCTCCACCTGGGTCCCTAGGCATTGGCTCACTTCTGCAGCCAGGAAGACGGAAAATCCCCTCCCTCTGGCTCCAGCAGGGATCCCAGCACCTAGGGATCCAGGTGAAGTGCTTTGTCCATACTCCCTGCTACAGGTAGGGGGTGGGGAGTGCTGATCTTCTGTCACCTTGGCTGTAGCAAGGAGCCTGCACCAGTCTTTTAGCCCCCTGGCAATGTTCTCTGCTTGAGTCCTTTGGCAGCAGCTCCCTTTTGCAGCCAGCAGGAAGGGAGCTGCGGGTCACTTTGAAAGCCCCTGCAGGCCACTTTTGGTCCCCAGGCCACAGGTTGGGAACCACTGCATTAAGGTCATCGCTTATTCAAAAGTGCATAACACACAGATGTGTATTTATACAGTTAAATCACTTGTTGCATTCCATTTCACTATCTTTGTTCGGTATGATTTTGGTTAAATTCTTCAGAAGGAACCTTGTCTTTGTCTCTAAATCACCTGGCACACAACTGAGATATGTTATCTATAATTTCACTTTATTCAAATAGATCTGTCCTGCTCACATATGCACTTATGATATTAATACAAGTACAGTGACAGTTAGGATCAATATCCAAAGCTAATGAATTTGGGCTCTAGCAAGCTAACAAGAGACTAAAGTTCCACAGTTGACAATCCCTCAGTGACAAAGTTTGCCCTCATGCAGAGGGCTGTCAATCATTTTAGCTGCTCTCCACTGTCAGGCTATTGCACAAGAATGGAAGCTGTTGTTAAGGTAACAGTCATTTACTAATGGCTACATACAGCCCAAATATACTCTCATTTTACAGAATCCACTACTTGTTCCAGAAATGTGATCCAGAATCTTGGGTTTTATTTTTAAAAATAAGCTTCTAGCTTTCATAGTTATGAAGATAATCAACATTGTTAACTAATCATTGTCTTTCTAAGTCTGTGGATATTTGGAAACAATAATCCTGATGAGTATAAGCTGCTTTACCCATCTCAATTGTGGTTCTTTCTGAAATCTAAAGATGATAGCTTAAATGTCAATTACACACACATTTCAAAGAAAAGGTTGGTAGAATTTTATAACATCGGCAAAGTCCATTTTTTATCTGGCTTTGTTCTTGAAAATCACTGTCTTTTGGCTGAATTTTTTTATTTTTGAAATTTTTTTTAAGTCAGCCTGAGTCAGACATCCAGCTTGTAAAATTTCAACCCAAATGACTAAAGTTTGGCAAATTTATTAGACTTCATTTTCAGTTGCTTATAATGGCAAATGCTGGTGACTTTTAACAGTGTTACCAGCCACATCTCTAATATTGTGAAATGTTTCACTGTTTTCATTTTTTGTAGATGTGCTTATTCCAATGCCAAATTGCCCTATGATTTCCTATGTGGGGAGTTTAATACCAAAATAATTGAGTGGCTAATGACTGCATTATTTTTCATACTTAATTAAATCTTAATATTTTAAGATGAAAATGAATTTCTGGGTGACCGCAGATGTGAGGGACTAGGCAGCAGAACTGAAGTATAGCTTGCCACATGCTACACCAGATTTTGGTTTATAGACTTAAATGAAGACAAGGGGTCATTAACTTGAATGCCTTTGCCGATTCTCTACTGTGATGGTATCACACAAAGAAATGAACTGTGTTGTGAGGTAACCAGGACCAAACCCACTTTCAGCATCAGGTGAAGTTTCCAAGTTGTCTTAAAAAGTAGCTCTAGATGGACTGTGTATTGCAATAATCCAGTCTCAAGGTAGAAAAGAGATGGATCCATATAGCAATATCTGCATCTGAAAGAAAAGGTATGAAACTTCCAGCTAAATGCAGATGATAAATAATCTTAGTTAAGTTTCTGCATAGATATGCAGAAACATCTGATGATCTAACAGGACTCTTAAGTACCAAAGCTGGGTAACAAATGGTAGGCACACTTCCACAGCTGAAGGGGCATATGTCACCTCTGATATTTCTTGTGGCTCTTTTTTTTTACCTACATTTTAACTTCAGTGCACTCTGGATGAAGTCATAGCTATTTTTCTTTCATCCAAGGCTATATTTTTGTATGTAAGCAGGTAAACCCATCAACTGCACCAACTAGGTCCACTGAATTGCAGATGCATAGTGGAATGTCATCACATCCCTAACCTATTTCATTGTCTTCCACATTTGGTTTCAGATACATATTAAAAAGGAAAGACATGAGACTAGAACCTTGTGACTCCCTCATGTGAGTTCTGTTGGGAAGATTACCATTCACTGAGTACTATCATGCCATAAAAAGAACTGATCCACATGAACAACTCTGTTTGTCTGCCAGAACTTGCAGTTATTTCCTTGTGATTAAGGGTATAAAAGGGAGCTTTGGCTAAAGAATCTGCATGAACACTTGACTTGCAACCATTGTCAGAAAACCAACCAAGAAAACCAGCACTGCATCTTTACCATACTTGGGCCTAAAACTGGATTGAATAATTAAGTTTAAAGACTCCAAATATTGCCAGAGTTGCTTTGATACCATCTATTTTAATTTTGACCAAATTAAAACAAACAACATAAAATGAGAAACTGCTAATATCAAGAGATCAGCATTTGTTTTAAAAAAACTGTTTGTTTAACTATATGGTACCTTGCCTTTTTAAAAAAGAGACATAGATTGTTTCCATTATATTTTACCAACCTGAGCAATATTAGTCCAACTCAGATGATAGTTTGAACCTCCAGAATCTTGTTGAACAATAGCATCTAAAAGTCAGGGTCTCTGTTTGTCCCCTAATGGTCTCTAACTAAGAAGCCAAAACCAGAATTGGAGTGGTGTTAGCTGTTGAGTACTGAAAAAATAACTTTCAGTGAGAAGTACTTAATTCTACCACTGAATGAAGATGGTGAAGATTCATTAAGTTGTTGTCCACCCAAACAGGTCCATCATGAAAGAGTTTTCTTATACCAGCGTTTCTCTGGTGGAAACAAAGAATATCTTCTTTACTTCCAGTGCAAAACTTGGCCTAAGAATTGAGATAGCCCATTGTTAGTCTGGCACTTACACATCTAACAATCTTCCATCTTGCAGCGTAGCCATATGCCAAGATGACTTCAGTGGAAGAAACCAGGAAAGAAGATGCTTGGGAACCACTGCACTGATAGTCATGTGTTTTTTTGTTTGTTTGTTTGTTTGTTTTTTAAAAAAAGAGGCAAACCAGCTCATAAATAATGGACTGTGGCCTATGTGGTAATCTTCTTCAGAGCCTCATAAACCAACTAGTTCCATTAGACTGAGGGGAGGCAATGAAATAGGCCTTGTGTCCCAACCTCAAAGAGCATAAGAGAGTGGTCTATTCATGACACGTATTGGTTATCCTACTTCCAAACCAAAAACAAAATCCAGGGTGTGATACGCTGTTTGCGTTGAGTTGGAACCACTTGGGATAACTGCATGATTATCACAGTAATAGTCATGAAATTCTGAACAATTGGTCTTTCCAGTGAGAAAATCCTCCAGTCCAGTCGTAAATAGTAGTAACTTGAGCCACAGTCCGAGAACAAGCTCTTGAAGGGACGAGAGGAACTAGTTGAAGGCTTTTATTTGCCTAACAAATGACCTATTTTTTTTTTTGTCTATAATGCTGATCAAAAGGCCCATACTCATGCCACAGAATCTCATCTTCCCTTCCTCTTACAAGAGAGGGAGAGAGAGTGGGGGGGGGGTGCAGAAGGTGGATCGGTGGGTGTGAAACATATACTTTTTGGAGTTGTCATAGGCTCATGCAGTGTTGCTTGACTCTCCCTTGCACAACCTAAGGCACACCTCGGTGCTGCAGGTGACTGACTACATGAGGGCCCACTAGGGCAAGCTATCCAAACCATCTATGTAATCTCTTAGGTTTTCGCAAACCTAACACACAATGCTTTCTTAGTAAATCTTTCTTATACCATTGTCCTTCAGCCATTTCAATTGCTGTAATTTTTAGTTCCTGTAGGACTTTAACTTCTTCCATTTCCAAAAAACTGAGGATAAGCTGAACATACCCTTTTTTCCCACCCCGTATCCTCGTCATTTTGTGTCTTGGATCCAGGCTGATGGCAGTCAGAATACTCAAAACACTGCCACACACATCCTCCTTCTCAAAATCCATAGATTAAAATGCAGCTCCAGCATAAAAATGTTAGGTTAAAGTACCCTCTGTGTGACTTTTCTATTTTTTTTACTTTTGTGACAAAAAACCCTTGCTCATGTTGCTACTGCAATATCTGCAAAAGTGTGAGTTGGTTCTGTTTGTTGTTATCCATCATTAGCAGAATTATTTACTAAATTCCAATCAGTTAAACCTGTGCAATGCTATGGAATGCAGTGGAGTTGCACAGAAAGGTGTCCTTGAAGGCTTGCTATGAAAGCAGAAGGGTTGTCTATAGGTGTAATGGAGGGGATAATTGGCTTTCAGAGTTTTTATTATGGATAGTGATGTGCAAATAGGAAAAAGTCCATTATGACTTTCAGATTTTCGGAAACTTCTAGAAATGGTAGTTAGTTGTAAACTGAGCCAATATTAAACAGTAGTCATTGAGAGACACACTGAACCCTTTGTCTCTTTTTTTTGAAGTAAAAATGTACTTTAATTCAATATTCCGCTAAATCTACAAGCAATATCCTCCCCACCCCAAAATGCAGAACAAAACACCAGTAACCTGTATTGGCTCTGAGTATATTTGTTTCCTTTAAAGAACACAAGGACTTGGCTCACAGCTGATAACTCATTCCTCAGTTGTTTTGAGAGGAAGTATAAAACAGTTTCTCTTTTCTCCCAATTACCTCAGATATCTAACTCTTCTCCTTTTGTATTCTTGAGACCAGATGTTCAGAATACCTTGTCTCATCATTCTACTCTCACAATCTACCTGGCTCAAAAATATGTAGTTATATTTTGTGTCTAGAAGACTAGGAGGACGAGGCCCTATTTTTAACATGTTTCAGTTACCAGAATGGTGCACAGAAGCTTTAAAATGAATATTGCTCAATCAGTGACTTGAAGTCAAGTTCTTTGCATCATAGACAGTAAGGGAAATTTGCATTCATTTTCCTCAACTCACTAAAAATATAAAAACTGCTTGTTGCCACAAATGAACTGTGACACGTTTTAAAGTTCCCAATTACAACAAGTACTTCTATGTCTAGTACCAGAGGTGGCCGTGTTGTGCAGAAGCTGTGTCACTCATGGTATGGTAGCCCACTGTAAAGACACTTTGTAAACCAATTCATCTGCTTTCATAATCTTTTCTGCAGCAGCTTTTTATATAAAACTGTTCATGATAATAGCTATGGTATCTTGTTAAAGATGGTAAACGTAATGTTGTAATTTTAAATGTTACATAATCCTGGTTTTTCAAACTCTTGTTCAATTACATCCCACTCACTAGCGCAGTTGTCCCCAAACTGTAGGGCAGTCACTCGGGATGTGGAGGAATGTTCAGGGGGGGCACCGTGAGGTCAGGGTCAGCCCCTCAGGAGGTAGGGAGGGAGCATGATTCAGCTGCGCCCTGCCCCCAGCTGCAACTTAGTCCTGCGTTCAGTTCAGGCTCCTGTTCTGAGCCACCTGTTCAGTATAAAGGGGTGAGGGGGGCATGGGCAGATTCCATTATTGGTAAGGGGTGACACAATAGGAAAAGTTTGGGCACCACTGCACTAGAGCAGTGGTCCTCAACCACGGGTATGCATACCCCTAGAGATATGCATTGGTGTTACCAGGGAGTACATCAACTCACCTAGATATCTGCCTTGTTTTACAACAGACTATATAAAAGGCACTAGAGAAGTCACTACAAAGTAAAATTTCATACTATTACTTGTTTATAGTCTCTCGTAGACTCTAAGGTCAGAAGGGACCAATATGATAATCTAGTCTGACTTCCTGCATGATGCAGACCACAGAACCTCACCCACCCACTTTTGTAATAAACCTCTAACCTGTGACTGAGTTATTCAAGTTCTCAAATCATGGTTTAAAGCCTTTAAGGTACAGAAATCAGCAGGTGAGCCATGCCCCAGGCTACAGAGGAAGTCAAACACCTCCCAGAGCCTTTGTCAATCTGCCCTGGGGGAAAATTCCTTCCTGACCCCAAGTATGGCACTAAAAAGCTAAACCTGAGCATGTGGGCATGACTCACCAGCCAGACACCCAAGAAAGAATTCTCTGTAATAATGCAGAGTCCAACCCATTAACATCCCATCACAGGCTACTGGCATACATCTACCACCAGTAGTCAAAGATCAGTCAATTGCCAAGCTAGGCTGTCGCATCATACTATCCCCTCCATAAATTTATCAAGCTCAGTTTGAGCCAGCTAGCTTTTTTGCCCCCACTGTGTCCCTTGGAAGCTATTCCAGAACTTCACTTCTCTGATGGTTAGAAACCTAGGTCTAATTTCAAGTCTAAACTTCCTAATGGCTGGTTTATGTCCATTAGTTCTTGTGTCCACATTGGCACTGAACTTAAATAAATTCCTCTCCCTCCCTGATATTTATTCCTCTGATGTATTTATAAGGAGCAATCATATCTCCCCTCAACCTTCTTTTGGTTAGGCTAAATAAGCCAAGCTATTTGAGCCTCTTCTTATAAGGCAGTTTTTCTATTCTGTGGATCATCCTAGTAGTCCTTCTCTACACCTGTTCCAGTTTGAATTAATCTTTTCTTAAACGTAGGGGACTAGAACTGCACTCAGTATTCCAAATGAGGTCTCATCAGCACCTTGCGTAACAGTACTAACACCTCCTTATCTCTACTGGAAATACCTTGTCTGATGCATCCAAGAACCACATTAGCTTTTTTCATGACCATATCACATTGACAGCTCCTAGTCATCCTGTGATCAACAAATACACTCAGGTTCTTCTCCTCCTCTTTCACTTCCAACTGATGCGTTCTGAGCTTATAGCAGAAATTCTTGTTCGTAGTCCCTAAATGCATGACCTTGCACTTTCCACTATAAAAGTTTCATCCTATTTCTATTACTACAGTTTAAAAGGTCATCCAGATCTTCCTGTATGATATCCCGATCCTTCTTGGTATTGGCAATACCCCCCAACTTTGTGTCATCCACAAATTTTATTAGCACATTCCTACTTTTAGTGCCAATGCCAGTAATAAAAAGGTTTTAAATAAGATTGATCCCAAGATCTATCCCTGAAGAACTTCATTAGTAACATCCATTGACAGTTCACTTTTCAGTATGACCCATTGTAGTTTTGTCTTTAACCAGTTCCTTATCCACCTTTCAATTTTCATATTAATCCCCATCTTTTTCATTTAAGTAATAATTCCCCATGTGGAACCATATCAAATGCCATACTGAAATCTAAGTAAATTAGATCCACTGCATTTCCTTTGTGTAAAAAAAATCTGTTATCTTCTCAGAAAAGTAGATCAGGTTTGTCTGGCACAATCTACCTTTTCTAAAGCCATGTTGTATTTTATCCCAATTACCGTTAACCTTGATGTCCTTAACTACTTTCTCTTTCAATTTTCTTTTCCAAGACCTTGCATACTACTGAGGTCCAAACAACAGGCCTGTAGTTACCCAGATCACTTTTTTTCTCTTGCTTAAAAATAGCAGCTATGTTAGTAAGTCTCCAGTCATATGATACAGCCCCTGAGTTTACAGATTCATTACAAATCCTTGCTAATGGGCTTGCAATTTCATGTGCTAGTTCCTTTAATATTCTTGCATGGAGATTATCCGGCCCCCTGCTTTAGTTCCATTAAGCTGTTTGAGTTTGGCTTCTACCTCAGATGTCGTAATTTCTACCTCCATATCCTCTTCCCGTTAGCCACCCTACCACTATCAACAGCTCATCATTGGCCTCATTAAAAATGGAGGCCAAGTATTTGTTTAGATATTCAGCCATGCCTAGATTATCGTTAACCTCCTCCCCATTTTCAGTGTTTAGGTCATGTGGAAGATGACTGAGCAGGGACCTCTTGGCTGCCATGGTGCTCTAGTCATTCTTTCCTCTTCAACTCTAAATGGCAGTAATCCAAATTTAGGGTTTAATAATCTCAACCTACTGTGAACTTTTGGACAGTGAAAAATGGGTTTAGTTTGCTTTTGAAAGATGCATATCTAGTACAAGTCTCCTTTTTTCCTTCCACAGTATTTAGTACAGATCATTACAACAGTTTCGTGAATATTTACCAAAATGATGGTTGTGGCATCTGTGCTCCATAAAGTCTGTCAGCTGTATACTGAAATTCTGGTATCTTATTACCTGTATGTAATGTTTCCTGAGAGTTTAAGAAAAGCTATGAAGATGCCTGACAAGGGGTTGTATGTGCTGTGATATAGCAAGAGCAGAGGGCACTGGGAAAGTTCTAGAAGGGTGCTATGTAAGTGCTAGAATGATCCGGGTTTTATTCCCTGTAGACTAGCCAGAGTCACTAGAAGGTAAGTAGGGTCAGCTAACACCAATTAAGGCCCCACCCAGGTGCCTGATAAAAACCCTCTACTCCTGAGAGGCAGGGTGGGAGGCTGAAGGAGTAGGTATATGGTGAGTAGAGGAGTGTGTGAAGAAGAACAGAGTACAGTGGTGTGTGGAGTCATGCAGGAGAACAGAACGGAGTACAGCAGTGTGTGGGAGAGAGGTGGAGTCCTGAGGAAGGTACTGGGCTCAAGAAGCCAGACAGACAGAGGGGGGAAAGTAGCTCAGGGGAAAAGCCTGCAGCTGCAAGTTAGATGCCAGCAGCACTTAGCTGCTACTCATAGCGCCCCTGGGCTGGGACCCGGAGGAGCGGGAGGGCCCGGGTCCCTACCCCCCTCCCTGGGAAGACAGGGTAACTGGAGATGCCCTGGCCCACTAAGAGAGGCAAAAGTGCGAGACTCACTAGGGAGAAGCCGGCCATTTGCCACAGTGCCCAAAAAGGAAGAAATTTTGATAGTAATTATATTTTTGGAATTTGCAATATTTTAATTTTTTCTATAAAAAGATAATGTGTGGGGGCTTGCTTACAAGATAACTGGTGAGTAGTTAAGACAACGGTGTGGTTTACCTTTTTCAACAGTGAGGGGCACCTTGATATTGCAACACTTTTCTGTTCTTGTTATCCATTCCTAATATACTCATTGCTGTAATATATCCTCAGAACATAAGTTTCATAGTATGTAAAAATCTATATCAAGGGAGTTTAAGACAGAGAAAATATAGGAAGATAGAACATTTTAATGACCACTTCCATAAAGCTAAGAAATAATTACTTCTCCATGCTTGCTCAGTCAGTCTTTTTCCTCTGTTGAGACAGACAGCTTGTGCCTAATTGGAGCTGGTGGTTTTGAAATGTGGGCTCCTTTCATAAGGGAATGAAACAAGACCACAGAACTTACTCTGCCTAAAAACAAGCTGAACTCAAACCATGATCTCAGAAGTAAAAACAGTGGATTCTTTATGGACTTTAAAGGCCAAAGCCAAGTATTACTAGTTTTAAATATATGGAAAAATAATAAGGTAGGTATTAAATTGTATTGTTGGATAAAAGCAAAGGAGGTAAAAGCAAAACATTTTTAATGACACTTGGACAGGAAAACAGTTGTGAAATTAATCAGTAGTTGTAAGTCACTGAGAAATAGCCTCTGTTCTCAGTTCATTGCTCAAGATGGTGTGAAGTTAAAAATAAAACAAGTAGTGAATGACATTCATGAAATTCATAATGTAAATCTACAGCTATGATCAGATAATCAAACTATGCAGTCTGAAAAATAAATTGCTGAAAAACTGGAGAAAAGAAATTTAAAGGTATACCAGTAATTTATGAGAGTGATGCCCTTTTTATTGTAAGTAAGTGAAGTAACATTATATAACTAACTGATTTAATGGTTTCAGTCATACTTTCAGGTATGTGTTGACCTCACTTGTAGAAATCTTTTCACTTAACATTTGTTTGTTTGCTCTATCTGAAATTAGCCTCTTATGCACTGACATGAGACTTGATTGTTGCTTTCAGTTATCTAAGTTTCCTCATAGTAAACATTTTTGCCTAGCACAAATAACTTTAGATCATTAAAGTAATTTCGAGATGGTATACAGATGCACTCCACTTTTTACATGATGGAATGTCTGTGAGCAGAGAGAGATTCATTGTCAGCATTCTATGTTTGTGGACAAGCACAGACACCAGCCTTGAAATTGTATCTACTGAGTGGCCACTCATGAAGAAGCTCTACATCCTGCAGCACTTTGAGACCTCAAAGCTAGTCAGAGAGGATAATGTGAGACTCAGCCAGGTAATTCCTTTGCTGTGTCTGCCAGAGAGGGGACTGGTGCCAATAGAGACCCTTTTCAGGGAACGAAGTGATGGCAATGGGGAATCCCTAGTGGGAATCATTCTTTCTGCTCTTCTGAGAATTTGCCATTTCAGAGACAACAAGGAGAAGGAGCACTACTTAATGGCAACCTGTTTAGACGCCTGCTTCAAAGATACTAAGGCTTCCTTCCTTCCAGCAGGGAACGGGGAGGTAGGCATACTCCTTTGGAAAAACAGACGGATACACAAGTGGATGTTCATGATATCATTGTGAGGAGGCATCACTACCACAGATGTTATAGCAGGAGGGGGAAGTACCACCATGTATGCTGAGGGGGAGAGCAAAAGATCCTTTAGCACAGCCTGGAGGCCTTTGGCTTTATCTCTGTTGCCTCTTCACAGCTTGATGAGGTGCTGTTGCTGCGGACGAGATGGTAGAGGGACACTTAAAAGACAGGATGCTGAGTCCAACCTTCTTCATTGCATCAGCTGGCTGTCACCTATCTCTCCTACCCACCATCAAGTGTGTAGTCCGAGTGCCTCTTTAGCACAGTATCTGCCACAGTCTCCAGCAGATACATGTGTCTCAACAGGCAATGTGGAGAGGCTTTCATTCATCTGAATAAATAGATACTGGCTTTCCCAGGAACTTATTCTATGTGTAACACAGGATGCCAGCAGCAGCACTAGTGGAAGACCCTGAGGCCGTGGCTGGAGAAGAGGAGGAAGATGACTGCAGTATTTTGCATGCATTAGGACCCCTTGGGGAGAGGGAGAAGAGGAGTTGTGAGGAGTTGTGTGAAGAAACACACCTTTTTACCCCTCTTTAACCTTTTCTTCCAGATAACATGAAAAGATCTACTGCTTTCGCTGTTAGCATGATACTTAAGGTTGCTTAGTTTTCTGTGTGTACTTCTCCTAGAACCATTCAGTTTTTTCCAGACTTTGTCACATCTGGTATGGCACTTTTGGTTAATGTAGAGCTCAATGGGTAGGTGAACCCTAAGGGAAAATACAGGGAAGGTTTTGGATCACCTGTGCCTTAACTTATCCCACAGATCAGTAGTAGAAGTTATTGATAAAATTTCCTATTTGTTTTTTGAAACAGTTTCCTAAATAAAATTGAAGTTTGTTGAAAATGAGCAACTGATCCTAGAAAGGTTTGTTTTGATTATCTTTAATAAGCATAGTGAAGGAGTGATCAGGGACCTCCCAAAGCAGGAGGAGCAAATGCAAAGCTCAGTTTTTGTGGTGGTGCTGGTAATACAACACATGTAAGTGTGTCCTGGTATGGCTGGCAGCTATCATCATGCACTAGCAAGGTCAGCAGTGTTACAGGCCCCTACTTTCAGGTAACAGAGAAATAGAATTAATGTGATCATATTAACTAACAATGAATAAATTCACATTTTTGGCAGTTGGGATTCTTGTTTTATATATAAAAACCCAACTTTAAAAGGGGAAAACTAGGTGAGACCCCTTTAACTTTCCACGTCCATGGATAAGACTAGGGAAGGGTTGGTCCCCAAGGCTACAGCTAGCTATAGCTGAAGTTACATCCTCAGCCCATCACTTCAGGATCTGCTCCTCCAGTTCCTGAAAGTGGGCATGGACATGCTCCTGGGCCACAACATCACAGTGTGAGCCTGCAGCTCCTCTTTCTCTTTCCTTACTGTGGAGAGCAGTTGTGTTGACTTTTCCCGTGCAGCCATGCCCAGTTCCACTTCTCCTGGCTAAGACCTGGCAAGGTTAGGCAATTGCAAGAGAGTGGGGGCTGGAGAACCAGTCCAGTGATGGAGTGGGTGGTGGCAGGGCTGGCGCCTTAAGGAGGGCTCTTGGGGTACCCCTAGCACTTCTGGGTTCTGCAGCCTAAGGTAGGACTAGACGGCACTGGTCGCACTCTTGCTCCCACCCTCCCCTTCCTTCATGAATGTGCGGAGACTGAGAGTCATCTTCACAGTGGTAGCAGGAAGCCACATTTGACTGCTCTGCCACCACTGCAAAGCACACTCAAATATTGGAGTGACAGCATTGCCTGGAGAGATGAAGGGTTTCCCTCTTTCCTCCCAACTGCCCCTCTTCTTCTCATCACCTATCATCCAACTTCTAAGTAAGTCAGTCCTACACTTCTCATACCTTTCTCTATCCCTTCCTTGCTTTGAGGAAATGATGCCCTGAAAATTGCACATAAAATGGTCACTAGGTCTTACTAAAGTCAAAATGTTTTGTTTTGACATCTGACACAAACATTTCACTGTTGCCAAACTGTTTTTTTCAGATTTGATTCAGAGAACTTCAAAATTTTGTTTAGTTCTCAATTGAAATAAAAACAAATTTTGAAACCTGTAAATTCTCCCAAGTGAGCTGCTGTTCTCAGCACAGCTTTATGCTGCAGTTAAGCTTTGACAACTTGGATGAAGAAAGAGTACTCCTACTCAGTAGCATCTGCAGTGCAGCCATAGAATATTTGCATCGTTTGAAGACACTGAATTTTATTGTTTAGGATTTTATCCTTATCTATGCTAGTATATAAAATGGAAACAGCCTTAAAGTTACCTATTTCCCAAGTGGATAAGAGGGCAAAAAAGTACAATTACCACGCCAGCATGAGAATCTTGGTCTCCTCTGCTCCATGTGTACTTTTATGCCATGTTCGTACTGCTAATCTGTAAATCTGAGAGTGAATGAGTTTAGCACTCTGATGATCGCTCCACAAGGACAACATCGCCATCTGGCCCCATCTCAGTGCCTTAGATTGCCACCTGTCTCAGTATATTACTTTCTCTGTGATCTTTTCTAGAACCCACACCCTGGGAAATACCTTTATACCCCAGATCAGTGGTTGTCAACCTATTTATCATTGTGGGCCACATATGCAGCTCTCGCTGTGTTATGTGGGCTGCATCCACACAATGTATCTACTACCTGTATGGCCGTGAGGATGTCACATTGGGCTGCAGCTGTGTGCTGGTTGGGCCAAATGCATCCCATGGGCCAGAAGTTGAGAACCATTGCCCTAGATGTTAAGGGTGCACTCTGTTTTCTTTCTGGAAAAGACCAAACTCATTGGAAAATCCAATAGGTTATTTATAGCATTTGGAGAGACATGGCAGAGAGAACCCATTACCACACTGGTTTCATTTGCAGATTCCAAAAAAACTTTAAATGGAGGTGCAGACCCCTTTGGAAATATTAAACATGATCTGCGGACCCCCAGGGGGTCCCTGGACTTCAAGTTGAGAACCACGCTTTTGTGGTAATGATAACCTTTTTCAGATCCCTTAGACACAGTCTGCAGACCCCCTAGGGAGCTCCAGACCACAGTTTGAGAACCACTGCAAACCGCATTATCAGACACTTTCTCACTGGATTAGAGATGTATACAACATTGTTACATTTTAGCAAGCAACCCAGTACCTCTTGGATTGAAGACCCAGCCCACAAACACCACCATAGGACCCATGAGCACCATCATAAGATCAGTAGCATGTCTTAGGCAGGTTCACCTCGTGGAGATATGCAAAACAGCAACTTGGAGTTTGGTGCACACTTTCACCAGACATTACTCCTTGGGTTTAGGATTGTGCTCTCATGCCCCGTATGAGAGAGCAGTACTACAGTCCATATTTACCTCACCTGCTTTTTTGTGGACAAGGAGTTCTAAAGGGCTTCTTGCTAAACTCCTGCAAGTGGAAATGCACAGATTCTCTCAAAGCATGGTTCATGAATTACTGTGAAACCAAGGCTGAAATTGTTCAGCTGTACTGTGCAATTTACTATGCTTAATTAAACAGATGCCTACTTCTCATTTGGTTTGATTAATTTGTCATAGAGTTAACTTTTTGTTCAGGTTTGTACTCAGGTAGTTGATTCGTTAATGATTTTTTTACTTCTTTTCATGCCTTTCTCTGTCCTGAAACTCACTAGACTTGAGAGTTAACCAAGTTGTCAGTATTGAAGGTTGAATGCCACCAAGAACACTGGAGAAATGCTAGCACTCACCTGTGAGTAATTTCATCCACGAACACAAATTCAACTACTATCTCTATGCTCATGATTTACAGAACTCTTGTCTCCAGGTGTCTTTCTGTCCAAACTCAAGTTATCTTCTCAGATGTCTAGCAGTCAGTTCAAGTTCAACATGGTTAAAACAGAGCTCTTAATTTTCTCTCTTCTTCTCCCCGCACTCCTCAAAATCTCTGCTCCCTCCTTTTTCAGTCACTGTGGACAACACCACCACTCATGCCCTTAATCTGGCCCTATGGATACCACTAAGAGAAAAGCCTTCTGGCAACTGTTCATGCGGTGCGCATACATCAACTTGGAATGGATATGAGCAACACATCTCAAAGAACTACAGTTATGGAAGTTTAGTAACTGTTTTATCTTCTAGATATTTGCAAATTGATTGGTTAATTATTTGTAGAGCCCTCTGTGGATACACAAATGTAGATCTGCATTTGACCCAATCAGCTTACTTCTGACTGCCATCTGCAGTCTAGTCATCCACACTTGCGCACACCCGCAGCTCTGGGCCCCCAATCAGCTGTTTGGAGGCCAGCCTAGATGTAGCCTCTGCTGATCAGCTGTTCGGGGGCCAACCCCTCCAGGTAGCTGCCCAACAGCTGATTGGCAACTGATGGGAGCCCTGCCAAAGAGTGATTGATTGGTGGCCCAGAGGGGAGCCCTGCTGAAGAGCTGATTGGCTGGTTGGGGCTCCCCTGTTGGCTGCTGATCAGTCAGCTTTTCCGTGGGGCTCCCATAACCCAGCTGAACAGCTGTTTGATTGGCTGGCCCCACGGAACAGCTGATCGGCTATGTGCTTTGGACAGCAGCTTTCTTGCCTTTTGAGATCCGCATCCGATCCACCATCCGCAAAAAAAAGATCTGCAGATATCTGTGGATTTGCAGGGCTCCAATTATTTGCTCCATTGTCTTTCCAGGTATTGAAACTGTGTGTGGATGGATATTGCCTTTCATATTCATACACACACCTAAAGCCTTATTACTGCAGCATTCTTTTTTGCTAGCTTTGATAAATGCAGCCTTACCCTACTTATATCCATTTAGAATGCTGCTGCAGAGATTATTTTCTTAGCATGTCACTTCGACCATGTAACTCCTCTCTTTGCATCCCACCACTGGCTACCTCATCTCTATCACATCAGCTATAAGCTACTTACCTTTGTTTTCAAGCCCATTCACATTCGCTATTCAATTATTGACTCCTGCCTTTCATAGTCCCATGATGTCCATAGTCCCTGCCTTTCATAGTCCCATCCCTCGTTCATTTGTTAAATTTTCAAACCAGCACTTTGTGCTTTTCCTTTTCACTCTTGGGAGGAACTCCCCATGAACATCTGTAAAACTACCTCATTGTCGTCCTTCAAATTCTTCATTAAAACTTTCCTTTTCCATGATGCTTACAAAAAGCTTGAGAACGGTGCAGTTGCTGGTTTGCTGAAACATCTGCCTATCATACTGCTCAGTGTGCTCACTGTTTCCTTGTACACTACATCTGTCTGTCTGTATGCAGCTTCTTTATACTTAGATTGTAAGCTGCTCTTAAGGGCAGGAACCATTTTTCTGTGTGTTTTGTACAGTGCCTAACACAGTGTATTCCTCCTCCATGACTAGGGTTCTTAGGTGCTACAGTAATACAAATAATAATCACTGATGTTGCTTGTTTTGATATACAAAAGCTTTTCTAAGGCGTCGTCGGCTTGCAGCTGCTGGAAGCACTGATATGCTATCTAGATATCATAGATGTGCTAAACTGTATCTGCCCAAACCCTAATGTTGCAAATAATTCTTCTACCTCTCTGGTATGAAGCGTCAATTATTCATATAATGGTAAAAGTATCTTAATCTGTGATTTTACTATCCTCATTTTGAGCCTTATTCGAAGATTAAGGAAGACCGTTTCTGTTCTTATTAAATGTAAATTAATTTGGGATTGTTTAGTTAATGTAGGTTTATTTGCTGTTTACATGGGTTTAAAAAAAATTTTTTTTTCCTTTTTCATTGGGCAGGCGTATTGGACTACAAGAGAGACTGTGAGAAAGTTATCTTTAAAAAGTCTGGTGAGTAACTGCTAACTTTCTTTGCCCTCTCCTTGTTTTTTAAACAATATGCTATTGCCTCTGGTTTTTTGATTAGATACAGTATGGTTTTATGAAGTAGCTCATTTAAGATGCTTTCTACAGTCCTACGTTTAAAGGATTTTTGTTCTACTTCTGTGCTTACATGAAGAACTTGCTAGGTAAGCAGACAGTCATTTCATTACACAAAGTACTTGTTTTAGTAGTAGTTATGTGCTCTAGGATTTATGCAGACATAGCAGTTAATTGCAAAGACTTATTATATAGCATTCAGATCCATCTGAGAGGCAAGAACTAATGTGATGGGACTTGATTAGTAAGATATCTGGTTGCATATTGGTACTCATGAAGGATATACTGTTGTAGTTGGAGCCAGTAAATAGATTAGTTTGTATGCAGCTGTATATCCCCTAGTTCTTAAACACCGAACTTGACCGTGTCTCTCTCTCTTTGATTTTGAGTGATTTTATATAAGAAGTGCAGAAGACAACTAATTATTTTTCATGGGTTTCCATAAATCAAATTTAGTTGGAGGTTTTCTGTCAGTTGTTGTGGAATTTTGTTACAGTTTGGGAAGGAGTAATGTAGTGACCCTTCTGACCAAAATCTAAATGGCATTATATGTGCTATGACATCATATATGAGCCCTGTACGGCACCCAGGCAGACAGAATCTCACTAAACTCCACTCAAAACCTCCTATTGTAAACTAGAGAGAATTCTACTCTACTCTATTCAAAACCTCCTATTGTAAACTAGGGAGAAAAATACATTGGAAGAGGAGATTTTCTGTGGAGGAGGGGAAAGCTGGGCAATTGTAGTCACTGTGTCATTAAGATATATCCCAAAATTAGCATCTGTGCAGGATTCTCACTTGAATTTATGTTGCTTAGTGCAAGGCAGGTGAAATTCCACTCTCACTCAGATTTTTGGTCCCTAAAGGTGATAGAATCATAGGGCTGAAAGGGACCTCAATAGGTCTTCTAGTCCAGTCCCCTGCACTCATGGCAGGACTAAATATTATCTAGACCATCCATGACAGGTGTTTGTCTAACTTGCTCTTAAAAATCTCCAGTGATGGAGATTCCAAAACGTCCTTAGGCAGTTTATTCCAGTGATTAATCACCATGACAGTTAGGAAGTTTTTCCTAATGTCCAACCTAAACCTTCTTTCTGCAATTTAAGCCCGTTGCTTCTTGTCTTATCCCGAGAGGTTAACAAAAACTATTTTTCTCCCTTCTCCTTGTAACAACCTTTTATGTACTTGAAAGCTATTATCATGTCCCCTCTCAGTCTTCTCTTCTCCAGGCTAAATAAACCCAACTCTTTCCTTATAGGTCATGTTTTTCTAGACCTTTAATAATTTTTGTTGCTCTTCTCTGGACTTTCTCCAATTTGTCCACATCTTTCCTGAAATGTGGCGCCCAGAACTGGACACAATACTTCAGTTGAGGCCTAATCAGCGCAGAGTAGAGCAGAAGAATTAGTACTCGTGTCTTACTTAAAACACTCCTGCTAATACATCCCAGAATCATGTTCCCTTTTTTTTGCAACAGCATTACACTGTTGACTTGTATTTAGCTTATGATCCTCTATGACCCCCAGATCCCTTTCCGCAGTACTCCTTCCTAGGCAGTCATTTCCCATTTTGTACATGTGCAACAGATTGTTCCTTCCTAAGTGGAGTACTTTGCATATGTCCTTATTGACTTTCTTCCTATTTACCTCAGATCAATTCTCCAGTTTGTCCAGATCATTCTGAATTATAATCCTATCCTCCAAAGCACTTGCAACTCCTCCCAGCTTGGTATCATCCGTAAACTTAATAAGTGTACTACTTTTGCCATTATCTAAATAATTGATGGAAATATTGAATAGTTGTGGGTTGTTTCATGCGCACCACATACTTAACCCTCAGTGGAGCTCATCTGACACCCAGAACTTTGTTGCCCTTCCTCTGATGAGTTCCTTCCTCATGGCCTGTGAAGGAGCTCTTGTAGGATCTGTGCCTCTTCAGATGCTGCTCTTGCTCTGTGTTTTGCCCTGTTTCTAGCTTGTTTTGGGTATCCTTTTTTTGGTATGTCCACTTCTGCCTCCAAATCATGTCTTTTTGCCTCTAAGTTATTTCATTTTATTTTAATTTTCTGACCCTGCGGTTATTTGGTATTTGAGTTGTGTACTATAAACACTTTATCAGCAATGATATTTTTCACAGGATAATAAAGAGAATACAGAATGTTTTTTGTGATGATTTGGCATTGTGGTATAGCAAGGACAGAGGGCAGTAGGAAAGTTCTAGAAGGGCGCTATATAAGTGCTAGAATGATCCGGGCTTTATACCCTATAGACTAGCCAGAGTCCATAAAAGGTAATTAGTGTCAGCTGACACCAATTAAGGCCCCACCCAGGTGCCTATAAAAACCCTCTACTCCTGAGAGACAGTGTGGAGTAGAAGGAGTAGAGGTGTGGTGAGCAGAGGAGTGTGTGAAGTAGAGAAGAGCAGAACGGAGTACGGTGGTGTGTGGAGAAGTGGAGGAGAACAGAACGGAGTACAGCGGTGTGTGGGAGAGAGGTGGAGTCCTGAAGCAGGTACTGGGCTCAAGAAGCCAGGAAGACAGAGGGGGGAGAGTGGCCCAGGGGAAAAGCCTGCAGCTGCAAGTAAGGTGCCAGCAGCACATAGCTGCTACTCGGAGGGCCCCTCCCTGGGAAGATGGGGTTACCAGCAACACCCTGGCCCACTGCGAGAGGCAAAAGTGCGAGACCGACTAGGGAGAAGCCGGCCATTTGCCACAGCATATAGAAACTTCTGTTAAGGGCCTTCCTTGTTCCTTGGGATTTAATTTTTATTCCTCCAGGAGGATGGTTACCTCATGAGTCAAATATGAATTGGGTCTCCTGTGAAACGTTTGAGAATGCTATGTGGTGGTCAGTAATTCTTTCCACTTGTCATTGATAGTCTAAGGGTAAAGATTTCTATGTGCCATAATCCAAAGCAGCACAGTCTATTTCTCATCTTTTTCATTTTCATCTTGTTGGTTTTGAAGATATTGTGATACATATGCCATATTGGTGGAACTCACTGGGCAGAAAATAAAATATTTCTCTTACCCTTATAAATTGAATTTCTGAACAAGTCCTTTCCAATGTGAGATCCCAGCTGTGTATTGCTTATTTTTCTGAATTATGATTCTGCTTTTTCACTAAGGAACTTAATAATCTTATGTTTGACGGCAGATACAAGTGCAGGATGCTGAGGGCAGCAAATCCTTCTAGGGTTGCAAGTGGAAATTGGTTTCTATTGTTTGTTTTTTTAAATCAACAAAAGGAACCAGCAGCAGTCCATATTCTGGGTTGGTAGAGCACTTAAGCAGTATATATAAAACCAAAATGAGCATTTGTGTAGTTGTTACTACATTGAAAATATTTACATATGAGACTGTATGACTTGTGATAATATCTTTAGTTGGCATTATTTTGAGATATATACTAAAATATTATCTATTAGAGGGTGGTGACATTTTAAAAAAAATGCATCTCTTGGAAAAGCATAGGGAGTCATTTCTTCTAAAATTGTGCTGTACTTTCAACGGTAGTGCTATCATTATTAAAAAAGAAAACAAAACTGCATTTGTCAGCCTTCTTCCGTTTAGATAGTGTTATAAAGACTAGTTATAGACAAATGCTTTTATTCCTGTTCTACCCCTCTTTTTTCCCCATACAAACCAGTGCTTTGGCCAATGGGTTGAACATTAAATAACACTGACATAACATCTTCCATTCAGCCCGAAAGCACTTTATAAATATTGTGCCTTAAGTCTCTTTTAGGGTAGGTTGGCAGGTAAGGACTTAAGCTTGGGGAGGGAAAATTAGTGGATAGGAACACAAATTATTGACAGAGAAGAAGAAAGCAGCAGGCTAAAATATGGTTTTGAAGCAATAGATATGCCAGAGGTGACACTGGAGAAATTGCTGAAAGAGACTGAAGCTGTCTGAAAGCCTTCTAGAATGACATCTTTTATTTCTTTCTTTGATGGGACCATTGGCCCAAATGTTGCTGGGCAAATATTGTGAAGTTAGATGCTAACAAATAGGGAAGAAATGCTATTTTTATTTATGATTTTCAGTGTCACGAGTTAGACCTTAAAATTACATTATTAAAGCTAAATTTCTGCATTTCACTATCATTCATTTCTGTTCTGTCTAGTTTAGAAATGAATATATTCTACTCACTTTCATTTTCTAGTCATCTTCATTTTCTGTTTTGTGCCTTCCTGTAATAGTGTGGTGTTTAGTTTGGTAATACTACAAAGAAATGTCTTTTTGTTAATAAATAGTTTTTACTGAATTTATAAGCACTTCTATAGGTCATAGGTTTCGAAAACATTGTTTACAAAACTGAAATCTTTGTGGATCAAATTTGATCCACATGTGGACATGGTTAACTATTTAGTACCTTTTCTAAATTCCCACTTGTTTAATAATCTTTGGTGCCTTGAAAATCGATAATGCCTAATGACTTTGTTCTCTTTTACCTATAAGATACTTAGTGCTCATTCTCCACCCCCATGTCACTTACAGGGGTGACCTTTTTCATCTGCTGTTCGTGTCCCAGTTGGTCTAGAAATAAAAACATACAAAATTAATGTTTAGAGTACAGAAAAAACTTTACTAACATATTTTTTACATAGTCAAAGTGGAGGGATATTGAGTAATTGTCTTACGTAGTAACAAAAGTAAGGATATCACGAGGTGGCTTCCCTCCAATCCGTTGGTGCTCTTCCTCTTGAATCACCACATTCCCAGTTTCCTAAGAATGGTCTTGGAGTAAAACCATCTTTGTTTCCTGTTCACATTTTCTCTGTCTGAAGAGCAACTTTTTATGCAGTTTGACAAGTGAACCCTAAAGCTTTCTCTCTCGTAGCAGCGTGCCAATTTTGCTCTAGTTAAGAGTAAGACCAGCTGTCTGTGTAGAGCTTGACTTTTCTAAGTGCTCTAAAATCTCTACCTTTTCTCATATTGCCCTGACTTTGTGTTTCTCTTGCGGGCATCAGTGATCCATATTTGGGGCCATTTGAGCCAGGAGTTCCCAAGGTACTGCTCCTCAGAAAAAGCAGGGTTTTTGTTTTGTTTTGTTTTTTTAAAACAGATGGCATGTTTTGGCAATTTTTTGTGCATAGATGAAGATCAAATCAGGGCTGAGATCATAGCACCAGAGTCTCGAATGCTTGAGAGTTACCACAATACAGTACATGCAACCCACTAACCCTTAGGGGGAAATCATATTACATTATTAACTGAAGACTTTGGTTCTTCGTTTAGGTGGTCTAACAAGCACTTCTAAGGCTAAAAAGCCCAATGGATTACACTAACGCCTGCTTTATGCTAGAAAATTAGGTTTTTAATTTTGGGGGAATGTAATCAAAGTAAATTTCTAAAATATATAAATATTTAGACTTGCAAATGATTGCTGGTGTGGGAGCAGCATTTTAGGGATTGAGTGGTAGGAATAAACATGAAAGGCATTTGGGCTGCATCAAGGGGGCAGAAGATTATGGAAGGGGGATAAATGAGGATGGGTGCGAGGGGGTTAGGGGCTAGGGGAGGAAGAGGGATACTGGAAAGGGGACATGAAGGTGATGTGTAGGCAGTCTGGGGAGAATAAGGGGTAGGGGCACCTGTCAGCCCTCATTATCCCCCTGGCCCTATAGAGGTCCTGTTACCTTCTTCCTACCCCCACTCATGTAAGCATCTTTGGGGGTGTCTGAGTCATGCTCCCTCTCTCCCCCTCTCTCTGTGTGTGTGTGTGTGTGTGTACACACACGTACGAGGACCGGGGGTTTCTGCTCATCCATGGGGGTCAGAATTGCCCCATGCCCCTCCTCACATGAGCCAAGTTCTGGGACCTGACTTTCTTTGGGGGGATGGGGGAGGAGGAGATCTGATCCTCTTTGCCTACTTGGAGCTGGGATTTGGGTTCCTAGCATGCTGGAGGTATGTGACCCCTGATCCCTCTTCCCCTGTGTATGTGCCAGGATGTAGGGGTCTGTGCCCATCTTTGGAGTTTTGATTCCTGCCCCCCCAGTCACCAGCCCTCATGTGAGCCAGGTTCTGGAGGTGGGTTGTGTTTCTGGGAGAGTCTTAGACTCTCCACACCCGTCTCAAGTGATCTCCTTGACCCCTGAGGATGCTTGATCATGGGTTTTTCTGCCTCTCATGTGAACCATTTTCTGGAGAAGCTTAGTCCTTCTGCATAGGAAGCTGAGAACATATACTGGAAGTGTTCACCAAGAAAACACTGCTGACACTGGGATGAGGAGCTGTAAATCAGCATGCTTGATGCATATCACTGGCTCTACAGTATGGGGGGGAAAGGAACATCCACTGACGTGAAAATATCAGTTCACATATCTCAGAGCTGCTGTTTTAAATAGCAGTCATCTCATTTTGGGATGGTCTCATTCAGCTGAAACCATGACATTGAGATGGATGGGCCACATCACATCTCTCTGAGTCTCCTGGAGTTTCAGAAATATCCTGTGCTGGAGATATGCATATAAGTAGGACCTCAAAGATATGAACAGAGTTATAAACTGACTGGTCAACTGAATACCCCGTGAAACTGGAAGTAAGCAATCAGGATGGATGGGGGAAGAATGCAAATATTGTGTCTGTACTTCAAAGTCAGCATGCAGAGCAGACAGAGTCCGGGGTCTGTGCTGTTCCTGTAAGCCAAGGGTGCTGTTTCAGCCCCTCCCACCTCACCTTACTAGCTGTTCTCTCTCTCTCTCTCTCTCCTCATCTTCCTCTCTGGAGCCAAGGAAAGCAAGCTCCCTGCTGATGCTGTGCTGCAAGAAACTGGAGGTTGCAGCCAAAGCCAGGCCTGGAGCTGGAATGGGAGTCAGCTGCACTGTGGAGGAGTTTTAAAGGGGCACAGCCTGTACAGTGATGCGGCCCAAGCTTTGCCCGTGGATGCACTTCTGGATCCTGCCAGCACCTCTGGGAGTGCAAGTGGCAGGGGTGGGAGGGGTGCTGGCAGCTGGCTGGCACCAACCCCCTGCCATGTGCTGCTTCTGGAATGTACTGAGCAGGGTGAGCCCTGGGGAGAGGTGGCTGGGGCTTGTAGTATTAAGGGTGTGGGGCAAGTTGTCGTGTCTATCCCCCTTTCCTCCCCCCCAGCTCAGCCCAAAGGCAAGAAACAGGAATAGAGCAGGGAGCTGCTTGCAAACCAGGCAATGCTGCCACATGCCACCTTTGCAGAGATCTCTCCCAGCCTCAGCTGGGACTGCAGGGTACTGTACCATACTGTTTAGTTCAGAGTTATAAATATTTCAGAATTACAAACAACTTCCATTCCTAAGGTGTTCATATCTTTGAGGTTCTACTGTATAGCGAATCTGCCTCTGATGACCAATTTCACAAATATAATAGTGGACTGGCAGCTCTTCTACAGTTAAAATTGTGAAAAAAAATTCTGTTTAAAAAAATCACATTGTTCTAAATGGTCCAAAATCTGCCTGCATACCTGGATTGTCTTGAAATTTGCTGCGTCTTATGGGGGTGTGGGGTGTAGGGGTAGTGATCCAGATTTGGGGTCATTTGAGCAAGAGGTTCCTGAGAACAGCCCCTCGAAAAAACAGCTTTTCTTAACGTTCACAGTTTTTGCCAATGTTTGTTGCAGGGAATAGTGGAGATTTGGGGAGGAAAGAGAGACGTGAGTCCTCTCAAATCCTTAAAGATACTGTAACCACCATGTTATTAAAATGTTAGTTTCTTGGGACATAGACCATGTCTGGGATTTCTCACTGGCTTTGTTAGCAACTACATTGCCGACATTTCAAAGTACAACCATTATCCCCATTCCATAGCAGAAAAGTGTATATTAGGGCATGGGGGACTTAAGAAATATATAGTCCATGTGTGATCTAGTGGAGAGAACAGTGGACAGAGACTCAGAAGGCTTAGGTTCTGTTTCCAGCTGTTCCACTGGCCTGCGACTTGGGCCAAGCCTCTTTGCCTCTCTATGCCTCAGTTTCCCCATCTGTTCAAAGGGATGAAAAGTGCTGTGTAAGAGCTACATATTATTATCATTACCTGCCCACTGGGTGTCTAATTCATGCCTACGTGATAATTACAACTGCCTAAACTAACTCTTACTAACAACATTTCTCTTTCTGTTTAAAAAAAATCCTAGGAAATAAAATGGCAAAAAACTTTAAGACCCCTGTGCTCCACTACAGATCCATTCTGCACAACATATAGCTGAAATATGGCATATTGGACCTCTGAGTATATGTTGACATTCTTCCTTTGATTGCACACACAGGATTCAGGGGGAGAGGCTCACATACACCTCCAGAGGGCCACAGCACCCTAGGTCTCCTCATATCACAATTACAGCTCTTCAGAATTGTTCTAACTAATTCCTCCACCATTCGGTACAACTCCACTTAGTGCATTGAGATAATTCCCACTGGCTACTGCCAGCTGCAGGGGCAGAAGTAGGATTGTGTGGGTGTATACCTAGTACTCTGTATTTCTGGGTTTACACAAGTCTATTAGTTATCTGTGCTATGCTTTGTACAAGGGGCACATCCTCCTGTATAGACTCTCCAAATCCTCCTCTGTCTTGTGCAGTTGAACATGTTGTACTGCAGAAAGACCATCCATACCTGCAAAAGAGTCACAAGGATTTGGTCTTTGGGAGAAATGAAGTGATGTACTACATGTATCTAAGCTATTGCCATTAGGCTAAATTGTCAACTGTGCCCATTGGCTACTGGGTGCAGATTAGAAGTGAAGCTGTTTTGCCTCTTACCAGTCTTGACATGCTTATTGGGATGTGCACTATAGAGGTTGGTATAACTGGTCCTGTGCCAACTGGAGAGATCATGTGACTTTCTGGCCTCTTTACACTGACAGAGCATTGCAAAAGATCAAATATTTTAGAAAACATATGGTCCACTATGTGTAGCTTTACCCTAAAAGAGTATCCGTCCGTCAGTCCCTTTTGTATTGTCGGGAGAAACTGATACCTATAGAATGTCCTAAGTGTTATGTAAAGGAGTCACATGTGAATAACATATTTGGAAGTTAGAGACAAGGTGCAGTGAGGTAATATTTTTTTATTGAACCAACTTCTGTTGGTGAGAGAGAGAAGCTTTTGAGTTTACACATAGCTCTTCCTTAGGTGTGGGAAACATACTCAGAGTCCAGGTGTGCAGTGCAGACTTCTCATAGACTCATAGACTCATAGGTCAGAAGGGACCAATATGATCATCTAGTCTGACC